>OX155899.1:46458192-47058192 GCA_944588485.1 Phosphuga atrata
CGCATTTAGGTAAGATGACTCAGTGCTTACATGTTAAACTATACACGCCATAAGTGCCTAGATGAAGTTTATATGTCGGCTCATATAAGGCGTCACCACTCAAACTTTAGTGACACCCGCATGACACCTTGCATTGTTTGGATGTGGTGTGCAATGTTTGGATTTCGTCACTTCTTTCGTCGCTTTCGTAATTTTTTTTTCAACCCTATCTTGATAACGTCTTTGTACCTTCTTCGTCGAGCACAGTCCAGCATATGATGCAAATGATGCATATGAGCAAAAAGAACAAGACGAACGAACAAAACGAAACTACAGGAAAGAATACCAAAACAATAGAGCCAGCTTTCCGAACCCTTAAACACCCCAGTGAAAGGGAGACGTACGAAAAAAAAAAGTAGATGCCAAGAGTAGGGCGGCGACATCCTTGAGGTTAATGCTTTGTAAGGAGAGGTTCCAGGATGTTCGTGATTCCGGCGGGGCAACTTTTTTTAAGCGCCAAATTATTGCTAAAACCCCGAGAATTGCGAATTATGAATCCGAAAGCTTTTGCGGCCTTGGACACTGATGAGAAAATATATTGCACAAAAGAAATATGCCAGTCAAATATAATATCAAGGTCTTTAACTGTTTCACAGCGATCAAACCTGACATTATACAAGGTATACTTGAATTCGAAAGGGTGCTAAAGCCGGGTAAAAGTGACACTTTAGCATTTGCTAAGATTAAGATGTAACTGATTGCCATCGCACTATTTTTCCATGATATTCAGGTTTGCTTGTAAAACCATACAATCATCGGGATGCTTAATGAATATCTTTAGGTCGTCAGCGAAGGTCGTGACTCAAGTCATTAATAAACATATTAAATAGCATAGGACCTAAGTTGGACCCCTGAGGAACACCGGAGGTGGCAACGAATTCTGTCGATATCCGCAATCTGTCGAGGTATATCCGCAATGAAAAATAAACTGCGACCGATTTTCAAGGTAAGAGGAGAATAAATCAGTTTTAAGCCAAAAGAGTGAAGCTTCTTAATAATGATTGCGTGATCTATAGAGTTGAATGCTTTAGAAAAATCAGTATAAATGCAATCAACCTGACCCCTATTAGCAATAACTGGTGTTGCATATTGGGTAAAGACAACTAAGTTGGTGAGAGTTGAGCGACTCTTCATGAAGCCATGTTCGTGTATGCAGAGCAGATGCTTGATACGAGGGAAGATGGGTTTATAAAGGATGAATTCAAAAACTCGGGGAAAATTGGAAAGAATTGATATGGGACGATAGTTCCCGATTTCAGATAAGGAGTCAGCTTTGCGGATAGAACAGATCTTCGTGGATTTCCAAATAGTTGGTGCCTTCGTGCAGGATCATATTGAAGATTTTGGTAAGTGGTGGCGCAAAGATATAGGAATATAATATGTAGGAATAAATAATAATAGGAAGGCTGCTTTCAAGTCAGCACCGCTGCCCAAGTTACATTTGAACTGCTTGAGGCTTGATAATACTTCAACCTCGGAAACGTTAGCGAGTCCAATAAGGGGAAGATTTAAGCAGGAGATACATAATATCATAATATCCGAAACACTAGTACTAGAAGACGAAGGTTTATACACACTTTTAAAGTAATTAGAAACTTGTCAGGTTAATGATATGTCTGCTACGCCCCCCAGAAAAAAAGACTATCTTTACTAATCCTAAATCTAATGACAGGCGAAGTTATCATTACTAATCTATGCATTTTAGATCATGAATGACAGATAACCAAGTTAGTGGATTCGCAAATCCTTAATCTAGATAATTGAATTAAAGTAGGTCGTTTGTAGATTGATGAATTGTAACTTATTCCGGCCGCGGTTTTTATTACCATTTGTAATTGTAATACATATGTTTGGGCGTTTTTTCTTCTTCGAATGTCGCATGTGGGAACGAATGCTCGAGTGGCTTCGGCACAAATTGCTAATGCCAGAAAACGTGTAATTAAATAATTTCTAATAAATTTGGATGTTTTTATAGGCTTTTTATTGCGGGAGAAAATGTCGGACGGCCCACGTCTAACCGTAATAATGAAGCCGTAAACGAAATTGTTTTTAATAATTTTGTTGTTGTTTTTCTTCTCTCTACTGCTCTTGTAACAAGTTTCTAACGATTTTTTTACTGCCCACTGGAAAAAATATTTCAACTGATTTCAAAACATTTCTTCTTGTAACAGACTAACTATCAATCCATAGTAACATTGAATTTGTTTAATAGTAATTGTAATTGACTACTAACTTAAGTTCATCAAAAACAGACAGACAAGCTTATTAATCAATTCCTAGACGATCTCTATTAATCCTCAATCTACAGATAAACGAACTTTGTCTATCAAAACTAGACTATAATTCCTAGATATAATTCCTATAAGCCCTAGACGTACGTTATTAATAATAAGAGAATTAATCACAGGTAATCAGGACAAATCAGAAATCTGTTTTGATTTTAGTTGAACGTTTCGTCCTTCTATTAGGACTTCCTCAGCAACTACAAAATATAAACATAAATTATAACGTCTGTTTACATAATATATAAAAAACATAAAGTATGTAAAAAATATAAATTTACAATATAAATTTACATTCTTTATGTTTATATGTTTTTTATATATTATGTAAACAGACGTTATAATTTATGTTTATATTTTGTAGTTGCTGAGGAAGTCCTAATAGAAGGACGAAACGTTCAACTAAAATCAAAACAGATTTCTGATTTTTATGTCCTGATTACCTGTGATTAATTCTCTGATTATTTATTAATTTAAACTGGACGTGATTCAATATATCGTCGGTCCAGATGAACAGGGTATTAACTCAAAAAAGCCTGAAGAGCGATCTGAAGTTTTCAAATCAATATATTTCCATTTCTGTAAATAATTGGTTAACCTCTCTTATAATGTCTTTTAAACTATTGATTAACGTTTATTGATAACTTTCTTCCTGACTTTGTCAATTTTGCTATTATGAGAAAAAAAAAAGAAATTCTGCAGGCAAGAACATTACGAGTTAATACCCTGTTATTAATTCTAAATCTACAGATAAACGAACTTGACTATAAATTGAAATTCGCTTGTTAGCTGTTTATCATTAAAACATTTAAGCGAGATAGTTAGCAACATTATGTAAACTAATCGAGCAATTGAAACTCGATTAGCAAGTGCAAACTGTTTTGACAAAAACCTATTAGCAGACAGAGGTTCAAGAGAGGATAAAATTATAATAGCAGATAGGTTGCTCACAGACAGACGAACTTCCTAATTAATTCCTAGTCTTTACGAATCCTTATTCTACGCACGGATTGCGTTATCCAGTATTACATTCTTTCCCGTTTTTGTTTTCATTTGAACCTGTCTGCTAATTGGATATAATAGGTTTTTGTCAAACAGTTTGCACTTGCTAATCGAGTTTATAGATTGCTCGATTAGTTTACACAATGTTGCTAAATATTTCGCTCAAATATTTTAACGGTAAACAGCTATCAAGCGGATGTTTTCTTTAGCTCTAACTACATCATTTAGAGCAGAGGTCCTCAAACGGTGGATCGAGATCTGGTCTATCGCGAGAGGTTTCTAAGTCGGTCGGGTAGGTCAAGCAGCTGCATCCATATATTATATGAAATAAGCTATTCATATAATAAGTACAATTAGTTACATAATAATAAATAATAGACACTAGGCGTAAGTAGGGTTTTTCGGGTCCGAGTACCCGGACCCGGACTCGACGAGTCCAAGGGTAAATACCCGGTTCCCGATACTCGATCTAATGCTAAGCGTACACCAAATCCGATTTTGTCGGCCGATGGCAGACAAAACTATCCGGACGAGTTAATCGGACTTGTATGTGCTTACACTGCAACAGTGCAACAGTGTTACCACCAGTGTTACCAACGGTGCTATCCTGTTGATTATTGTAATTTTTTGAATGTTTATCCCACATAAGTTGTGTTTATAATAGACCAACCCCTATTATAAACACCACTTATTAATTTTTCAATAGCCATAGTCGTTTAGGTAGATAACAACACAATTTAACTATAAATACACTCAATTTGCACTGTAGACGCCGGCAGTCTGGCGAGAAATCCCAACAAGTTCGGATCATCGTGATGATCGGCCGTCATTGGACGATGACAGTCGTGTTTGTTTACGCGCTCTCATTCTTTTACAAGTGTTTGATTCAATCGCCGTCGTCGCCCGAGCAAACTTCGGCCGATGACGGTTTAGGTGTACGCGAGCCATAAGACTCGACGAGTATCGGGTCTTGAATGTTTGGCAGTACACCACGTCGTAAAGAAGATAGGCGATTTAGCATTACACTTGATGAATGGACGAAGTGTATAATCTGGATTTATTGAGAATTTATAACTCATGATTTTTAATTCATAACTGCTATAGAATTAGTCGAAAAAGTAGAACAACACTTAAACACCAAATCAGAAATGCAATCCAATCAGAGTATGTGGAATATTCTGTTTAATATATGGAATGTTTCTTAGAACGTTCAGCGCCTCCGTGGTAAAAATTGACAACTAGTTCTCACTTTTAAAGGGCTTTTACAAAACTCAAGTTTCTTTCTTGTTATACAACTTCTACTTTGAAAGTGGAGAGCAAAAAAATAAAGGCCGAAGTCAGAAAAAGTCCATAAAAATTTCTGTATTACAATGAAAATTACAATTTACTTAAAATTACAATGAAAATTACAATGAAATTAGAGGATGTGGAATATTCTGTTTAAGATATTGAATGTTTCTTAGAACGTTCAGAGCCTCCGTGGCAAAAATTGCTAACTAGTAAAAACGCTCAGTGACGGGAACACTATTTGGTCGTTGTCGATGTAGTCGTTGTCTAAGTAAACGTAGATTTAATCTAGTTAGGTGATGGTTAGATTAAGTTATGTTAGAACCAGACACATTCAGACTGAGGGACCGAGACTCGAAGAAACTTGAATAAGAAAAATTAATTCAATTTTAATATACGTCAGAAAATTTATTTTCACTACGTCTATGTTTTTGGTTTAGTGACGCTATAGTCGCCGAGTTGCCATAGTGACAACAAACAGAAATCGTTTAATAATTCTCCATTTAATTTGTATAATAACTCCATTTGATTTACTGGACTTGACGCACGGTTTCGATACTTTTATACACGATAATATCAATGACATCCTTCACATATAATAATTTACTTACAATTATTAATGTGTTCATTTTGGTGTGCAAGTAGATAAACATCTTTAAAATACAATAATTACAGAAGAAATTTATTTTTGATATATTTAATATTCATACCTTTGTGGTTGAGTAACTTTAATAAGGGAATAATAAAAGTTCTAAAATTAACGCCTGGGTTACTTAAAAAGCCTGTGTGGGTCACTTTCTGACCCGCGGGTCATAGCTTCGCCATCCCTGGTCTAGAGGGTATTGATGACCATCAAGATGAAAATTATTATTCTGACGAGAGCGTCTATGATGTCGAAGAATACGGACAAGTTGAATTAGCTTTAGATAATTTAGAAGGAAATCCATTTGCCTTCGGCTCTTAGCCTCTTGTAGAGTTTTGTTTTATTTACCTATTTACCATAACATTCTCCAAATCCCTTGTTTATCTAAGTCCCACTTAACTTAATCGGCAAGTTCGTACAGTATCGCTTGCTTTACCATATGCGTGAACATAAAAAATCCTTTCGTGTTTTTTCATATTGCGAGACAGATTAGACCCGGACCCGGAACCGGACCCGAAAAATCGGACTTGGACTCGACTCGGACTCGCCGAGTCTAAAAGGACCGGGTATTCCCCAACCCTAGGTGTAAGTTTCACAAACTAGTTATACTTAGAGTCTTCTTATTCTTCATTCGAATAGGCCTACTTTGGAACACCCTTGTTCAACTGTTGGGCTTTGATCTTTGCCCCGCATTGTTGCAATAGTAATGTGTCACCTAGTGCCTACAGCTAAATCTTTTAATTTTACATTTAGTTACATTTTTGACATTTATGACACGTTCTACCATTCATATTCTTCGTATTTTATTTATAACTAGTCGATCGCTTGCCGCCTAATTCAATTATGGTCCATTGCTAATTGTATACGTCTGAACGCCTCTGGCTGATTGTGATTACAAACAAACGGACCGACTGATTTTGATATAACTCAGTAAAATTAAAGATTTGGATGATTACTCATAAATTGTGAAAATTCAAAATTCTATCTTTGTAAATGTAGCTTTGACAATTTCTTCAATTATGAACAATTTGGAGGGCCTTTTGTGATTACAGACAAACGGACGGACTAATATTGATGAAATTTGTTAGAAGATTTGGATGATTGTTAATAAATAAATATGTAAATAATAAATGGTGGAAATTCAAAATTCTAACTTCGTAAATGTAGCTTTAATTTTTTTTTAATTTGAAAAATTTGTAGCGCCACTTGAGATTACATACAAACGATTTCATAGAATATCATAAGTAAATAATTACATAAATATTATATTTCTGAACAAGTTCAATTTGTAAAAAGTGTAGATACTAAACCATTTATAAACTTTTTATTTATTTCTATCTAGTCGATCGGTGCAACTAATGCATTTATGGCCGATCGCTGATGGTATAAATCTGAGCGCAACTGAGTTATAATATTGAGACGATTATAATACCAATAATAATAATAAACGATGCACATGTACCGAAGAGTGCATTCGAGATCTCCGTTCCCCGGATGTACCTCTCACGTCATCGAAGGGGTACAGGACTCCTGAGCCTGGAGTGTATGCATGGCATGTAACATGTTGTTCGGGCGGCACGTAGACAAACCGATACACGGTGTCTTTTATAGACACATCGACGCAAGAGGTCTGTCGACAAGGCTGATCTTCGGTTAGCCGGGGGAGTGAGTTCATTCAGGGATTTATTGCGGCCTGTCAAGATATCAACACCTTGGTTTATTGTCTCGTCGCGTGATGGGTGTACGGGTTCTTGATACCACCTGCAGGGATTGTCGCAAGACGCCGGAGACGCACTTGTTGGCTTGTCCAACAAAAGCTGTCGCGGTGTACATCCATCGACATAACGCGGCACTGCGTGTGCTCTATTACCATCTTAGGCACTCGTATGAGGGAGACCAGGAGTCTTTGTCGCCATATTTGCCGGGAGATATTGAGTCCGTTGTCGGGAACGAGAGATGCCAATTTTCTTGGAACTATCCGTTCCCGACGGTCAGGCTTATTCGCGCCAACAAGCCTGACATTGTCCTCGATAAACAGATCAGGACTATGTTTGTCATCGAGTTTTCCGCTTCAGAGGAACAGAACATAGTCCTGAAGGAGGAGGAAAAACGGACCAAATATCCTAGACATCCCTTTCGAGCTCCACACGCTTTACCTTTACCTTGGTCATAATGTCATGCTGGTTGTCATAATGATCGGTGTTCTGGGAGGAATTCGTTCCTCGCAGCTTTCGGAGAATCATTCCGGCATGCAGAAACTCTGCGGGAGTTTTGGTAGGCCGGATGCAGAAAGCTGTCATTCTGGGGTCCCTTCGTATGCTGAGGGCATACGACTCTGGAACCCAAAGCTGCTCACAACGAGGAGAGGAGCTGTTGTAGAAACATCTTTGGACACTGACGCAGCTGCTGCGAAAGGTCGGAGCGCGCTGCAGACCCGACCAGAATTTTATTAAAAAATAATAAATGAAAGTGATAAATGAAGAAATAAATGAAAGTGAAAATGAGCGTGACAGATACTTGTAGAAAATGCGGTAAACCAGGGGGATCCATCGAATCATCATGTCTAGATGTTCGGCATTAGTCGACAACGCATAACTTGGGCGTGATAACCAATTCGCTAAACTAATACACCAACAGCTAGCAGTCAAATTTGGAATGTTGGGCAACGATACATCCCCTACTATAAATATGAAGCACCCGAAGTGATTGAGGGACCAAACCAATTGATGTACTGGGACAGGCCCATTCTCAAAGATAACCGAGTAGCCTGTAAGGGACCAGATATTGCCATCCTCAACAAAATCGAGAAGACATCTTAATCCACAGCGCCATCTCTCTGACGCATAACATTAAGTCAATGGAGGACGAAAAAAATAAGAAAATACGAAGACCTGGCAATAGAGATGAAAAACATCTGAAAAGATCATCATCATTCCTCAAATAATATCTGCTGAGACAGCTGTAACACCTAACTATTTAAGGAACTTAGAGAAGATACGCATGTCTATCTGGACCTTCAAAACCATCCAGAAGATCACGATTCTAGAGACATGCCACATTATGCGTATATTCCTAAATTAAAACTATCGGGAACGTCATGCGGGTTAGAATATCCTTTCCGCATCGATCGAGCCTAATCCCAATTCATCCAAGGGATAGGTGAAAATTTTCCAGCAGCAATGCTGTGAAAGTGCAACATAATAATAAAAAAACCGTCCAAGTGCCAGTTGTGACACGCGCACCGAGGGTTCCGCACAAACTTGTAAGTAAGGTGTCTTTAGGAGGACCTTCTTGCCAAATTTCATGATTCTAGGTCAACGGAAAGTACCCTATAGGTTTTGATTCCCTTGTGTGGCGTTGACTTACAAGTTTGATTTTTTCACAGCTGAAAGAGACCCCAGACCCGAGTATTTGATACAAATTTCAACTTGTTACCTCTACGGGTTCCTGAGAAAAATGGTCTTGACAGACAGACAGACGGAAGGACGGATATACAGACAGACGGACAACAAAGTGATCCTATAAGGGTTCCGTTTTCGGTACGGAAACCTAAAAATAATATTCTTTATTGTCACCAATGGCTATCGATCACAAGGTCTTTTTGCCATATAATACCATTTTAACCAATTTCTGCAAGGAAAAGATTCTGAAGTTTAACGTCTAGTTTGCTTTCAACAAATAAATAATTCAAGTAATATTTAGCAAAGTCGTCTATTTGTCTGTTCTTAATACACTAACATAGATAGTCTACTTCTGAGAGACAACGTCCGTCTCTTTGTAGATTGAGGATTAGAAAGGACAACCAAGTAATTAATTAAATCCTCGCTTCGAAGATTAGGTATTAGTCGAGACAGTCTAGGAATTAATTAATAATTTCGTATGTTAATGCTTGATGAACTAAAATTGATTCTCAAGTTTTGACGAGAATTAGTTACAGTAATTACGTCGGGCACATGTCGGGCCAATTATACTTGTTCCGTTGACGTAAAATTGCAGCTTGCAGAACAAAAATAATTGAAATGTGGAAGGAAAAAAACAGTACCTTTGTCTCGCTTATGACACAAAAACAACAACAATGAAAAGGAGCACGTGCAAATATTTAACTATTTGTTTATTTCTTTATCACAAATATTTGCGCTATGTAACGACCGGAACTCGATGAGGATCAATTATAAGTTACCTGAAATGTGCGTTGAAAACTCAATCAGGGGCATAGCTACCGCCATATCAGCCGTATCAGTGATAAGGCAAAAGCAAAAATTTGAACATCTCGGGTAAAAAGGGCATCCTATAAATTTCGATACAAGGCCCGTTTAGGGCTCTATGTAACGACTGGAATTATAAGTTACCCGAAATGTGTGTTGAAAACTCAATCAGGGGCATAGCTACTGCCGTATCAGCCATATCAGTGATAAGGGGCTCTCGAACTACAGGAGCCCCGACGTTTGTAAGCAAAAGTTTGGGCTTCTCTGGTAAAAAGAGCACGCAACAAATTTTGATACAGCCCCCATTTTAGGACTAGGCACGCCACTAAACTCAATTAACTTAACATTACAGCAAATGAGATTCCCGTGAAGAACATAGCACATAAACTCCTAGACCTAATATAGGGGCTGGATCTATTTGCATGAATGGAACTTTTTGGGGAAATACAATAAGCCACAGGGCCGCAGTATTTTTTAGGGCTTACCCCCCTGGACTCAATGAACCCATTCGTTTAAATAGAATTCGTTACCCTAAAAACTCTCTTACTTTTTTACTATTTAGTACTTTTTTATTTTAGTACTTTACTTTTTTTCATTTCTTTTTAAATTACACATTTATTCTATACATTTTGCATGGATCAACAGTTACGATTACATTCGTTTCAATCGTTTAATTGGGAAAAAAATGAGCGATCGATGAGGCAAAAATAACGTTGTGGCGTAGAATGTCGATAATGAGGCAGATCAATTGGACCGCCGTTGATACCCGCATACTTTGACGGATTGTCTTTTTGTATAAATTTCATGGACTTTTTTTTTCTAATTTATTGCTCTAAATAGTGTCAATTAAGCTTTTTCTTCAATAAATTTTGTTCATAGAAACGGGAACTCGAAAGTAAATAAAGGAATTAAAAGGATGAATAGATACAGATAAATCCAATAACACAATATAGATAGAAGTATACTATCAATTTTAGATCATCAAGAGCAGACGGAGTTACTTACTAATTAATAAAACCAGTTATTTGTTATCTAGTGTAATTTATGATCGGAGCGTTTCTAATAAAGGCCAGCTGGAAGCATGCGGCTGTAATTAAAATTAGATTAAAATTGCTAGATGAGATAATTAGAACAGCGAGAGATGTTGTAAAATTGATTACAACTAGTGCCTTAAACGGAAGTAGTATCAAATGACGCGCACTACACACTGCATCGACCACATTCATAATAATAACAGAATTGTAAATAAAATAAAACGACAGACAAGACTGGACAGACAAGACTAGACAGACAAAGCTTGATAGACAAGACTGGACACACAAACAGACAAGACTAGACATACTAGACTAGACTGACAAGACTTGACAGACAAGGAAAGACTATGCTTGACAAATAAGACTACACTAGACAGACAAAACTAGACGAGCAACATCATGAGTAATTTTAGAAAAAGATAAATTTTATGTTGCAAGGCCTTTCGGCATTTAGTATATAGTGTACATATGTGTGCGTATAGCGGGAACCGCCCACTAAACGGATCTTGGAACTTAAGTCTAGTCGAGTGTATTAAATTACAAGTGATATTTCCTCCAGATTGCACTGTAAATTGGTCAAAACGCACGATTTTATCTGAAATCAGGCATTAGTCAGCAGAAAAATTAAATCTAAAACTTAATCGTCTCAACTGTAATCGCTAGCAATTAAAACCGATTATCTAGACTGGGCAGCTTCCTGTGTATATTTACTAAAGAAACAAATACTCTTGTCTATCTAGTCCTGTCTGTTTAGTCTTGCATGTCTAGTTTTGTCTGCTTAATCTTGTCTGTTCTGTCTTGCCCGTATAGTTTTCTCTGTCCAGTTTTGCCTGCCAAGTCTTGTGTGTCTGGTCTTGTCTGTTTAGTCTTGTCTGTCTAGTCTTAGTTTTGTCAATTCAGTCTTAGTCTTTTCTGTCTAGTCTTCGTCTTGTCTGTCTAGTATTAGTCTTGTCTGTCTAGTCTTAGTCTTGTCTACCTAGTCTTAGTCTTGTCTGCCTAGTCCTAGTCTTGTCTGTCTAGTCTTAGTCTTGTCTGCCTAGTCGTAGTCGTGTCTGTCTAGTCTTGTGCGTCTAGTCTTGTCTATCTAGTCTTGTCTGTCAAGTCTTTTATGTCTAGACTTATCTGTCTAATCTTGTCTGTCTAGTCTTGTCTGTCTAGTCTTGTATGTCTAGTCTTATCTGTGTAGTCTTGTCTGACTAGTTCTGTCTGCCCAGTATTGTCTGTCTACTTTTGTATGTCTAGACTTGTCTACCTAGTCTACCTAGTCTAAAGTCTGTCTGGTCTCTCTGGTCTGTCTGGTCTGCCTGGTCTGTCTGGTCTGTCTGGTCCGCCTGGTCCGCCTGGTCCGCCTGGTCTGTCTGGTCTGTCTGGTCTGTCTGGTCTGTCTGGTCTGTCTGGTCTGTCTGGTCTGTCTGGTCTGTCTGGTCTGTCTGGTCTGTCTGGTCTGTCTGGTCTGTCTGGTCTGTCTGGTCTGTCTGGTCTGTCTGGTCTGTCTGGTCTGTCTGGTCTGTCTGGTCTATCTGGTCTGTCTGGTCTGCCTGGTCTGTCTGGTCTGTCTGATCTGTCTACTCTGTCTAGTCTGTCTGGTCTATCTAGTCTTTCTATTCTATCTAGTCTTCCCTGTCTAGTCTTATCTGTACGAAAGCCTTAAATAAGTAATTAAACAAAAATTACCGGATATAGAGATCGGCGCCAAAAATACAAACATCACTGTAAATATTAGAGACCTGGACTCAGTCACCACCAATGAGGAAATAATTGTAGCTCTCCAAGAAGCAGTGGAAATTGGCAAAGACCAAATAAACATTAAAAACCTCAGAGACTACTACCTCAGCCTACTTTGAGACCCAGATGGCGACTGTCTGGCCCCCACAAAAACATGCAAAAGAACTCATAAAGAAGGATAGGAGAAAAGTTGGCTGGGTACATTGTACAGTAAGGGAAAGAATTCAATTGGCGAAATGCCACATATGCTGGCAAATAGGGCATCATAGCAGCACATGCAACGGGACAGACAGGCAAAACCTTTGCTTCAATTGCAGAGAAGAAGGTCACGAAGCAAAGCATTCCAAGAATCAACTATACTGTCCAATATGCAATACGAACTGTCATCGGGCCGGTGTCCGGTAGGCTCCGGCTCCGGTGATACCGGAGCGTTTACAAGAGGAAGGATTCTAGAAAGCTTTGGCGGAGACAAAGCGTACGACATGGCTCAGAAAAAATGACTAAAATCATTCAAGTCAACACAATGTCAATCACAACACTAATGAGATGCCGTGCAGCTTATGACTTGCTCATTGCTGTAGAGGGACATACTACTCGTAAGCGAGCCGAACAAAAAGTTGATTGATCACCCTAACTGGTTCACGCATAATAAAAAAGACACAGCCATTGGAATCATTAACAGTAAGATACCTGTCTTAAAAACAGAAACCGGACCTGATTTCGTATGGGTTGTGTTGCCACAGTTTATTATATACAGCTGCTACTTCTCTCCAAACGAAAACATAGAAAAGCTAGTAGAAACACTAGGAGAACTAGGCCAGGACATACGACCGAAAAGGAAGAAAGTATTAATAGCTGGGGAATTTAACGCCAAGTCCACATATTTGGGGATCCCTAAAGGTGGATAAGAGAGGCGACCTGGTCATGGACTGGGCAGGTGAACTAGACCTTGTTTTACAAAACAAAGGAGCTGCGTGCACGTTCGTTAGAGGAAAATCCCAATCCACAATAGACCTTACTTTCTCAACAAGAAGCCTATGCAAAATGATCCAAGACTGGAGAGTGCTCGAAAGAGAAAGCCTAAGTGATCACCAATACGTTCTATACAGCGTAGAAGAAGGCACGAAGCAGATACGCCAGGGAAGAATTATAGGATGGAATCTAAAGAATCTTGCTAAGGGGAAAATGGCAAGAAATCTTGCAATAGAAATAGCACGAACACACAAACAAAGCGCGGATACGCTAGTAGCCGTAATGACGAAGGCAAGTGACGCCACTCCAATAATGAAAAGAGGACCGTCAAGAAGAAAATTGGTGTATTGGTGGAACGATGAAATTGCTAGCATGAGGGCTGCATGTGTCGCTCCAAGAAAAAAATTCCAGCGCAAACGAATTAAAAACGAAGAGAATGCCCAAGACCTGAATCAACTCCACAAGAAATCAAAAAAGGATCTGCGCAACCTAATAAACAAGTCAAAACGAGACCACTGGAAGAAACTCTACAAAATGTTGACAATAATATATTGGGTAGACGCCTTCCAAATCTGTAAAAAAGCTTAAATCAAATCTCCACAAATGTACGAATGTACAAATGACGATGGAGGGAATGCTTCAGGTGGTTGAAGTTCTTTTCAAAAGGAGACAACCTAAAGTAATGGAAACACCACTATTCAACGAAGAGGAACTGGTTAATGCAATCGTATACGTAACGCAACAGCACAAGGACCAGACGGCGTGCAACCAGAATCAAGTGATCAAGACCATCGCCCAACATCACCCTACATTTACTCTTGAAGTAATAAACGTTCTCCTAACAACAGAAAACTTTCCAGATAAATGGAAACGTTCAAGGCTACTTCTCATTAAGAAGGGAGAGAAACCAATTGGGGAACCATCGCCATGGCCTCTATCTATACTAGACGTGTCGGGAAAATTGTTGGAAACACTCCTACTAACGAGACTACAAAAGGAGCTTGACGACTGGGGTTATCCGACAGGCAGTACGGTTTTAGAAAAGGCAGGTCAACTATAGACGCAGTCGATGCAGTTTTAAAGATCGCAGCGAAAGCTAGAACACAAAAAGAAAAGGAAAATCCGCGCTTTAATTACTTTAGATGTGTATAATGCGTTTAACACTGCCAATTGTACGAGCACTGGCTGTGTTTAACACAGCCAGTGTGTACGAGCCTCGCAGCCGAACCTCATTGGCTGAGAGGCACGTTGCACGATGGGGTCCCAGACTTTACAATCGCCTACCTGAGGAGGTCTCCTTGTCTATGGGATATAACCGTTACTGCGGTGCAATAGAACGACTGATTCCAAATACATTTAGCAGAACTTCTTAATATTTTTTTATTTTATACATTTTCCAAAAATTGATAACAGTGAGAAGAATTATTTTATTTTTAATTTTGTATTAGAGTAAAGTTTTATTTTTATTTTTCATTCTAAGAAAAAAGAAGATAAATTTTGTTTTAAAAGACTCCTGGCTATGCACGGGCACTGCCTTTGTGGCCAGTATTTGCTGTAAATATTTATTATTGTGTATTTGTATATTAAAAAGAAATACATTTATTTTGATTTTTTTTTAATTGGGATATAATAATGGGTGAACTGCAAAGAGACGCATAGCTCCGTATCTGTTACGGATGATAAAAAGTTTCCTAACCAACAGGAAAATAGTGCTGCAAACCCAAAATGAGACGGTCGAAATAGAAGAAAGTTGTGGGATTCATCAGGGCTCTATATTGGGTCCGACACCTCTTATACGACGGAATCCTAAGAACTAAACCGCAAGAGGGTGCCACATTATTTGGATTCGCAGACGAATCAAGCACAATGAGCACAGCATAATGAGCACAGCAAATCGTGTAATAGACACAGTAACACAGTGGATTGTGACTAAGTGGATTGTAAACTAAAAAGGCGCCCGAGAAAACATAGACAGTGCTACTGTCTGGACAAAGAAAAATAAGACCAATAGAATTTAAAGTAGGAAGCACAGTAATAGTCCCCAAACCGCATTTTAAATACCTGGGTATTATAATTAATAAAAGGCTAACATTTGTTGCACACATTACTGAAGCTGCAGGAAAAGGTCTAAAAACAAGAATATATTGCCAAATATAGGAGGAACTCTAAACGCAAGTTACTGGGCACTGTAGTGCAATCAGCCATGCTATATGGTGCACCATTGTGGGCAAATAAATTTGAAACAAGGACCAATCTCGATAAATTAGCATCCGTCCAACAGAAGATTGCATTGAGGGTGTGCAGTGCATATCGTATTGCGTCCGGAGAGACAGCAATAGCAAGTATTGCATCTATTAATCTGCTGGCGAAAGAGAGGAGAGAAATAAAAAAATCGGGCAACAACTTAGATACCCGAAAGAAAGCAAGAACAAACCTATTACAGCAATGGCAAGAAAGACGGACATATAGAGAGAAACGACAGTGGACTAGGCTATTTATTCCAGACATAAATACATGGACTAAGCGAGAACACGGAGAAGTCAGTTACCACCTGACACAATTCCTAACCGGTCACGGTTGCTTCAGGGACTTTTTACACCTGATTGGAAGAGCAGCGGATAGCCTGTGTGAATACCGTGCTGAAACAGACACAGTATAGTATAGCATACAATTTTTGCTTGTTGTAGATGGGAGAACGAAAGGGACGAAGTTGTGAAAAACATAGATACTCCCTTTAATGCACGAACAATCATTGGACATATGCTGGAGGATAAAAAAAATGGGAGAAGGTACAGAATTTTAAACAAACAATGCTATCGACCAAAGAAGCAAACGCTACACGTAGTATAGAGAAACAAATAGATTTAAATTAGACTTTTGGGGGTCAGACCATCCACATGAATTTATTCAGCATCTACGTGACTCTACCAAAGTTAATGTTTGATGCGGCTTGTTGGAAGATCGTGTGATTGTTCCTTTCATTTTTGTAGAACAAACAATAAATGGGGACAATTACTACGACATATTAACAGAGAGGTGGTGTTTTTTTAACAAGGTTGCGTCCCACCTCATTACAGTAACCACGTGCGTGCGGCTCTAGACACTGGTTTTCCGAGAAGGTGGATACGCAAAACTGGCCCAATCTCTTGGCCACCACGAAGCCCTGGACTTAACCCCATTGACTTTTTCTTCTGGGGCCACATAAAAAATGTTTTGTACATTGAAAAGATCTGAGACATCATTAGCAAAAACCAATGGATCCCACGTTGAAGTCTATTAATGTTAAGACAAAACTTGAAAGTTCTCTCTTTTATCGTATGTACTCCTTGAAGAAGTTTTTCATTAATTTCAACATTAAATTTATACCTAAAACTAGGGAGTTCTTTTTCAACACCCTGTATACATGAATAGAAGGAAGGAAATATTTAATATTATCTTCCTGATAATTACACAATCGATACATTTTAAAATCCAATCTTTCTTCAAACAAATTCAAGCAAACTGAGAAACCTATGCAGAAAGGATTAAGTATACGAGACTAAAAAGAGACTAAATAGCCAAAATTAGACAAAGAAAACTTAGTCGTAAGACTAAATAAGTTTAAAGTTCAAAATCTAATCTTGTCTACGTAAACTAGTCAACTAGCACTCTGAAGCCATGCGACAAGCTTTTCGGGAGTGCCTAGTTGGTTTCCAGGGGACCGCTTGTCTGTACAAGTCTTGTCTGTCTAGTCTTGTGTGTCTAGTCTTGTCTGTCTGTCTAGTCTTGTCTGTCTAGTCTTGTCTCTCTAGTCTTGTCTGTCTAGTATTGTCTCTCTAGTCTTGTCTGTATAGTCTTATCTGTTTAGTCTTGTCTGTCTAGTCTTGTCTGTTTACTCTTGCTTATCTAGTATTGTCTGTCTAGTCTTATCTATCTGGTCTTGTCTGTCTAGTCTTGTCTGTCTAATATTGTGTTTATTGTGTGTCTAGTCTTGTCTGTCTGTCTAGTCTGTCAAGTCTTGTGTGACCAGACTTGTCTGTCTAGTCTTGTCTGCCTAGACTTGTCTGTCTAGTCTTGTCTGTTTAGTCTAGTCTGTCTAGTCTTGTCTGTCTAGTATTGTCTGTTAAGTCTTGTCTGTCTAGTCTTGTCTGTTTACCCTTGTTTGTCTAGTATTGTCTGTCTAATCTTATCTGTCTGGTCTTGTCTGTCTAGTCTTGTCTGTCTAAAATTGTCTGTCTAGTCTTATTTGTCTAGTTTTGTCCGTCTAGTGTGTCTAGTCTTGCCTGTCTGGTCTATATAGATATGTCGATCTATAAATCTAGTTTCGTGTTCTATTCAGTTATAAAGTCTGAATATTTATACTAAATTAGTGTTTGGTGTAGATAATGAAAAGATCATCGGATAAATGGAGCACGTCTTGTAATATATCTCACTTAACGGCGAGTTGAAGCACTTAAGAACTAGCTAAACCTAATTGATATAAATTTAAATCGTCATGTAAAGGTCAACGAGCGTTACGATTCTTTTAGTTTACTCATTGCTAACTAGGTATTATTGCTATTAATTAAAACGATCTATAGTCTAGTTTACTCTGGTCTTGTGTGTCTTGCGTTGTCTGCTAATTCCTGGATTGTCCTTACTAATCTTCAGTCTACAAACAGACGAACTTTGTCTATCAATTTCAGTTCATCAAACACAGAAAAACTTACTAATGAATTCCTGTACTGTGTTTACTGAGGTCTTTGCTAATTGTCAATCTACAAAGAGACGAACTTTTAAAACCAGACTACCAATTTTAATCAATCAAACGCAGACAGACAAACTTACTAATTAATCACTGTACTGTCTTTAGCAATCCTCAAACTACAAACAGGCGAACATTGTGTATTAAAACTATATTATCAATATAAGTCCATCTTACCAATAAATTCCTAGTCTTTACTGATCCCAAATCTACATACAAACGTTGTTTATCACGTTTAGTTTATTAAAGGTTATATTAACAAATTTCCTTACGCTAAATTGCAATTCTAACGTTGGACAAGACCGATATCGACTTCTTCTGGTAGCCAGTTCCCACCAAGGTATAGCCGGTTTGTTGGTCCGTAGAATCTCGGTCCCTATCCTGGGATCTTCTGGGACGCAGGCCAGGGATGGAGGTCGCGGCGGAGCCCTGGGCGGGCCAACCCTGGGCCGCCTGATGGTTGCAAAACCGTCGTAAACCGTGGAGCACGGCATGGCTGGGGTCGCTTCAGCGGTGGTGTTACGACATCGGTGGTATGGTTTGTGTGCACTTGAGTTTAAGACGGATTTGTGGCGAAAATGGGTTTCTCAAGGAGATCTTGAGCGGGGCACTTGAGATCTCGGACAGCCGGGCGTCTGGTCTCATTTCATTTTTGGTTTATTTTAACTTTTTTAATTGATTTTTTTTTCCTCTTACATTAACCACAAGTATATTCGGATTTGGGTTCTGGGAAGAATTTTAAATTACAGTTTGATTTCATGTACAAGTTTCAGTGTCAATTAGCATTTAGACTAACACGTTTTGAGACCTAGCATTAATAAATATTAATCTTACTTAATTACTATAAGGTTTATTAATACGCTTAATATCGTGGGGGTCACTGGAGACCGGCACTCAGTTTGTTCGTGACGTCTTGGGAGGCACAGATGACATGCATTAAGCTTGCTTGTAGCAATCAGAAGTGACCGGCAAAGCGACGGTTACTAAAAATTATATGAGTATGTTGTCACCACGGCCAAGTCTCAATCAACAGAGAGACTAAGGTTAATCAACAGACGAACTTTTCCTAACAAAATTACTAAAAAGACTATTAATGTTAGTCCTTCAAGAATAGACAGGCGAATTGTCTTGTCTGTCTAGTCTTGTCACTCTAGTTTTGTCAGTCTAGTCTTGTCTGTCTAATCTTGTCTGTCTAGTCTTGTCCATCTAATCTTGTCTGTCTAGTCTTGTCTGGCTAGCCTTGTTTGTCTAGTCTTGTCTGTCTAGTCTTATTTGTCTAGTCTTTTCTGTCTGTCTAGTCCTGTGCGTCAAGTCTTCTCTATCTAGCTTTGTCTCTCTAGTATTGTCTGTCTAGTCATGTTTATCTAGTCTTGTCCGTCTAGTCCTGTGTCTGTGTATTTTTGTCTGTCTAGTCTTGTCTGTCTAGTCTTGTCTGTCTAGTCTTGTCTGTCTAGTCTTGTCTGTCTAGTCTTGTCTGTCTAGTCTTGTCTGTCTAGTCTTGTCTGTCTAGTCTTGTCTGTCTAGTCTTGTCTGTCTAGTCTTGTCTGTCTAGTCTTGTCTGTCTAGTCTTGTCTGTCTAGTCTTGTCTGTCTAGTCTTGTCTGTCTAGTCTTGTCTGTCTAGTCTTGTCTGTCTAGTCTTGTCTGTCTAGTCTTGTCTGTCTAGTCTTGTCTGTCTAGTCTTGTCTGTCTAGTCTTGTCTGTCTAGTCTTGTCTGTCTAGTCTTGTCTGTCTAGTCTTGTCTGTCTAGTCTTGTCTGTCTAGTCTTGTCTGTCTAGTCTTGTCTGTCTAGTCTTGTCTGTCTAGTCTTGTCTGTCTAGTCTTGTCTGTCTAGTCTTGTCTGTATAGTCTCGTCTGTCTAGTCTAGTCTGTCTAGTCTTGTCTGTCTAGTCTTGTATGTGTAGTCTTGTCTATCAAGTCTTGTCTGTCTAATCTTGTCTGTCTAGTCTTGTCTATCTAGTCTTGTCTGTCTAGTATTGTCTATCTAGTCTTGTCTGTCAAGTCTTGTCTGTCTAGCCTTGTAGGTCTCGTCTTGTCTGTCCAGTCTTGTCTTGCTAGTTGTACCTGTCTAGTCTTATCGTTGTAGTCTTGTCTGTCGAGTTTTGTCTGCCTAGTCTTGTCTGTCTTGGCTTGTGGGTCTAGTGCTGCTTGTCTAGTCTAGGATCAAATAGTAGGTCATCAAAAACAAACGGACGGATTTGCTAATTAGTTTTAGAAAATTTTATAAATAAGATTTGCAATTAAGTCGATGATTAAGTCGATGATTAATAAGTCAATACAGGAAGCGGTTATGGAGATATCGATTAGTTTTTTTTTTCTGCAAACGGTTTTTTGCAATTTGTGGAAAACAAAATAACTGAGATTAAATTCTTGTCTTGCTCAGCCCAAAATGGAACTCGCTAATTAGTGTAAACAAATATTATACGAGCTTTCTAGCAAATTCATTAAAACTAAATTTAATTCTCTAGGTTAGTTGAACTAGCGTAATCCGCTTATTTTTATTACATTTTAAGTGAACTACTTTTTCCATTTAGGTACGTAAAAAAAAATTAAATTCCAATAACCCGTGGATATCCCTGCACTAATAGCATTATAACGAGTTGATGACTGCACCACCTAACTTAATAGCTCTTCCGCGCCGCGACCGACACGCCACGTCCACTTTGTCTTTATTATTTTCTCTCATTTTAGTAATGGAATAGGAGAGGGTGGGTTGTGTCCGTCCACCTGTGTGTGAAATTAATTTTCCACTTCCGCGTCCACCCCAGCATTTCCCCGATGCACGGGACGGCTAGATGTAGTACAGATAGACTATACATTTAGTTTATTAATTTCATGACTCGACAAAGTGTTATTGAACTTGGCCAAGTGCGCAGCCAAGAGTAAACTATCCATCCATGCATGCTTATATTATAACGACTTTTTTACTTTGTATTTAATCAACTTACGTAATTCTGACAAGAATTAGAGAACTAGACAAGACTAGAATAGAGTAGAGAAGATTTCTTAACGCAAGATTAGGCAAGACTAGATAACAGCAGACAATATTAGAAAAGATCTTCAGAGTAAGATTTAGCATGTAAATTAAATCGAAGCGAGACAAAAATTTAAATAAATGATCGATAAATTTGAACGTGCGATGCGATTAGAGCTAGCAAATAGATAAATAAAACTATTAAGTCAAGACAATTGCGTCTAGTTTGATTAAACGTATGTAGGTCACGCTTCAATCGGACTTTTTCTGTACACTCATATCTATTGCTTCTTCTACTCCACTGATTAATTAAAAGTAATTGTTTTTTTTTAGGGGAAGTAGTTTAGATAAAACTAAATTAACTAGAAATCTAAATAGGTTTTGTTTCAATAAGAACAATCGGTCTAGTCTAGTCTCTCTAGTTTTGCTTGTCTGGTCTTGTCTGTCTAGAACTGTCTATCTGGTCTTGTATGTCTAGTCTTCTCTGTCTAGTCCTGTCTGCCTAGTCTTGTCCGTCCAGTCTTGCTTGTCTAGTCTTGTCCGTCTAGTCTTGTCTGTCTAGCCTTGTGTGTCTAGTCCTGTCTGTTTACTCTTGTCTGTCTAGTCTTGTCTGTCGAGTCCTGTCTGTCCAGTCTTGTCTGTCCAGCCTTGTGTGTCTAGTCTTGTCTGTCTAGTCTTGTGTGTCTAGTCCTGTCGGTCCTCCTCGGTGGTGTAGTTGACAACATACCCGCCTTTCAATGCGGGAGACCCGGGCTCGAATCCTGGTCGGGGAGACAACGACTAGGGCGGTTTTCATTAAACGTCCGGGCTCTGCCCACCCTGAATGAATGCAAAATATGCGATACCAGGGTGGCGCATACTTAAAGCCAAGGTGGAATAGGGGGTTTGGTGAGAGCTTCCCCCGAACCACAGAAAGTCCTGTCTGTCTAGTCTTGTCTGTCTAGGCTTGTCTGTCTAGTCTTGTCTGTCTAGTCTTGTCTGTCCAGTCTTGTCTGTTAGTCTTGTCTGTCTAGTCTTGTCTGTCCAGACTTGTATGTCTAGTCTTGTGTGTCTAGTCTTGTCTGCCTAGTCTTGTCTGTCCTCCTCGGTGGTGTAGTTGACAACATACCCGCCTTTCAATGCGGGAGACCCGGGTTCGAATCCTGGTCGGGGAAGCGACAGCTAGGGCGGTTTTCATTACCCGTCCGGGCTGCCCACCCTGAATGAATGCAATATATGCGATACCGGGGTGGCGCATACTAAAAGCCAAGGAGAAAAAAAAAGTCTTGTCTGTCTAGTATTGTCTGTCTAGTTTTGTCTGTATAGCCTTGTCTGTCTAGTCTTGTCTGTCTAGTCTTGTCTGTCTAGACTGGTCTATTTAGCATTGTCTGTCTAGTTTAGTATTATATGTCTAGTCTAACCTTGAGTGTTTGTTCGAGTCTTGTCTCTCTGACCTAGTTTGCCTAGTCTTGTCTGACTATTCTAGTTTGTCTATACACACATCTTTGATCTTGTCTTTGATTTGAAAGACCAAATAAACTTGAATCAAAATCGATGCGATTTATGTTTATTGTTGGCAATGAATTCTCAATAACATATCAATTATGTGGCGGTTGTAAATGCGTAAAAATTTTATCGCGAGCGGTCAAGTTGAAACGTCACTGGTCCGTTCTAGACGATGACGCGCTCGCGCCACAGAGAAATTAGCAAACACAATTTTTATTAAACAGCAAACAAACTAAATTGAGATTAATAATTGACAAGGTCCGTTGCGTAGGCAGAAAGTTTTAAAATGAATTGATAAGGAACGCTCGAGCGAGATTAAGGTTGATATTCTAGTATTAGTCTGTAGCGGGTTTGTAATCTGCGTCTATTTAAGACGCGAACTTACTTTATCTTAATTGTTTGTGTAGTATTTACGTTTTATAGTCGATTTATCTATTACTATTTCCTTAATGCAAAATTATGCAAAAATATGTAAATTTACGAACATAAATGGTTTTATACAGAGTTAGTCGTGGATCACTGAAAATTGATCGCAAAAAATTAATCGTAGGAAATTGATCACAGAAAACTGATCGCAGGGAAAATTGTTGGCAGGTAAAATTGATAACAGAAACCTGATCGCATGGAAAATTGTTCGCAGGGAAAATTGATCGCATGGAAAATTGTTAGCAGGGAAAATTGATCACAGAAAACTGATCGCAGGGAAAATTGATCACAGAAAACTTATCGCAGGGAAAGTTGATGGCAGGGAAAACTGATCGCAGGGAAAATTGATCATAGAAAACTGATCGCAGGGAAAATTGATAACAGAAAACTGATCGCATGAAAAATTGTTCGCAGGGAAAATTGATCAAAGAAAACTGATCGCAGGGAAAATTGACCACAGAAATCTGATGGCAGGGAAAATTGTTCGCAGAGAAAACTGATCACAGAAAAGTGATGGCAGGGAATATTGTTCGCTGGGAAAATTTATCACAGAAAACTGCTCGCAGGGAAAATTGATTACAGAAAACTGATCGCAGGGAAAATTGATCACAGAAAACTGATCGCATGGAAAATTGTTTGCAGAGAAAATTGATCACAGAAAATTGATTACAGAAAACTGATCGCAGGGAAAATTGATCACAGAAATCTGATGGCAGGGAAAATTGTTCGCAGAGAAAATTGATCACAGAAAATTGATGGCAGGGAAAATTGATCACAGAAAACTGATCGCAGGGGAAATTGATCACAGAAAACTGATCGCAGCGAAAATTGATCACAGAAAACTGATCGCAGGGAAAATTGATCACAGAAAACTGATCGCAGCGAAAATTGATCACAGAAAACTGATGGCAGGGAAAATTGTTCGTAGTGAAAATTAATCACAAGAAACTGATTGCGGGGTAAAATGCTAGCAGGGAAAATTGATCAGAGAAAACTGATCGCAGGGAAAATTGATCACAGAAAACTTATCGCAGGGAAAATTGTTGGCAGGGAAAATTGAAACAGAAAAGTGATCGCAGAGAAAATTGGTCACACAAAACTGATGGCAGGGAAAATTGTTCGTAGGGAAAATTAATCACAAGAAACTGATTGCGGGGTAAATTGCTAGCAGGGAAAATTGATCAGAGAAAACTGATCGCATGGAAAATTGATCACAGGGATAATTGTTCGCAGGGAAAATTGATCACAGAAAACTGATCGCAGCGAAAATTGATCACAGAAAACTGATCGCAGAGAGAATTGATTACGGAAAACTTATCGCAGGAAAAATTGTTGGCAGGAAAAATTGAAACAGAAAACTGATCGCAGGAAAAATTGGTCATACAAAACTGATCGCAAGGAAAATTGTTCGAAGGGAAAATTGAACACAAAGATATTGATCCCAGATAAAATTGATCACAGAACAATATATCGCAGAGAACATTGATCACACAACAATTGATTAAGAAAATTGATCGTAAAGAAATTTGATTGCATAGAAAATTTAGGACAGATCGCAATAAATTTTCTGCGATAAATTTTCCAGATCGATTAAACATTTAGTTTACTTCGGTTTTAATTGTGCATTTGCTAGTTTTGTTGTCGCTTTTAGTGTATGCTACATAGTATGTGAGGTCGTATGAGACTGGATAATCTGTAGTCAAGTACAGAAAGTGGAACAAAAGCACTTACAATGCACGACTAGCGCTAGTTCACATTGTGTCGCGTATCTCGCGTAGCGGTGATTTGCTAACTAGGTTGAAAATTCATTTTTCCTCTCACCAAACCGAAAATATGCTCTATTACCACCTCGACTAACACTACATTTTTATCACAAATTATGACCACTAAATATTTGCTGCTGCAAAGACCTACTTCTACTCGTCGAATTTAAATTCAGCCGACTTTTTTCTACAAACGTACCAAATTTAGTTTGGCTAGGTAGAATCTAAGATATTTAAAATTGCTTCAACTGGTTAGACTTACTAATTGAATACTAAACCGACTACAAGACTAGACTAGTTAGATAGTCTAACTTAAAATAAGTATACATTGACAAGCTTAATCTAGATTGAAGAGAAAATAAGACAAAGACTTACAAATTGAATACTAAACTGACTACAAGAGTAGACTAGGTAGATAGTCTAGATATGTCTAGATTGATTAGCTTAGTCTAGATTGACTAGTTTAAGCGAAATTACCGAGATATTTAAAATTAATTCAACTGGTTAGACTAATTACTAGAATAATAAACCGACTACAAGACTAGACTAGCTAGATAGTCTAACTTAAAATTAGTATACATTGACAAGCTTAATCTAGATAGCCGAGATATTAAGATAAAGACTTATTAATAGAATACTAAGCCGACTTCAAGAGTAGACTAGGTAGATAGTCTAGAAATGTCTAGATTGATTAGCTTAGTCTAGATTGACTAGTTTAAGCGAAATTTCCGAGATATTTAAAATTAATTCAACTGGTTAGACTAATTACTAGAATACTAAGCTGACTACCAGACTAGACTAGATAGATGGTCCAGCTTAAAATTAGTATAAGGCTATCGTCCATGAGGTTTTCTAATCGTAAATGAAAACTATAAGATTCTGTCTAGGCCATAAGTTGAGTTATTGATGTTTTAATTTGACAAGGCTATTGTTCATCAAGTCTTCCAGTTATAATTGAAAACTAAAATATTGTATGTAGTCCACAAGAAAAGATATCGATTGTCGAAATTGTGACTATTTTTCGAACAAATTAGTTCAATTAGTATCGAGTTATCGATTTTCAAAATCAAGACTTGTTTTAAAACGAATTAGACTGTTGAGTTTTAGGGAGTAACTTTGCTATTAGACTAGCTACGCTGGCTAAATTCATAAAGGCTATCGTCCATGAAGTTTTCTAATCGTAAGTGAAAACTACAATATTCTATCTAGTCCAGAAGTTGAGTTATTGCTGTTTATTTTTGACAAAGCTATCGTCCATGAAACCTTCTAGTCTTAATCGAAAACTCAATGATTTTATGTCGTACACTAGGCAAGAGATCAGTAGTGGAAATTGTTACTTTTTATGGAACAAATTAGTTCAATTAGTATCGAGTTCTCGATATTCAAAATCACGACTTGTTTTAGAACGAATTAGACCTACACTTTTAGTGTGTAACTTTAGTATTAGACTAGCTACTCTGACTAAATTCATCAAGGCTATCGTCCATGAAGTTTTCTAATCGTAAATGAAAACTAGTAGATTCGATCTAGTTGATAAGTTGAGTTATTGATATTTTAATTTTGACAAGGCTATCGTTCATGAAGTCTTCCAGTTATAATTGAAAACTAAAATATTGTATGTAGTCCACAAGTCAAGATATCGATAGTCGAAATTGTGACTTTGTTTCGAACAAATTAGTTCAATTAATATCGAGTTATCGATATTCAAAATCACGACTTGTTTTAAAACGAATTAGACGGTTGAGTTTTAGCGTGTAACTTTGGTATTAGACTAGTTACGCTGACTAAATTCACCAAGGCTATCGTCCATGAAGTTTTCTAATCGTAAGTGAAAACTAGAATATTTGATCTAGTCCACAAGTTGAGTAATTGATGTTCATTTTTGACAAGGCTATCGTCCATGAAGTGTTCTAGTTTTAATTGAAAACTCAATAATTTTATGTAGTCCACTAGTCAAGAGACCAATAGTCGAAATTGTGACTTTTTTTCGAACAAATTACTTTAATTAGTATCGAGTTATCGATATTCAAAATCACATGTTTTAGAACGAATTAGACTGTTAAGTTTTAGCGAGCAACTTTGGTTTTAAACTAGCTACGCTGAATAAATTCATCAAGGCTATCGTCCATGAAATTTTCTAATCGCAAGTGAAAACTAGAATATTCTATCTAGTCCACAAGTTGAGTTATTGCTGTTTATTTTTATCAAGGCTATCGTCCATGAAGCCTTCTAGTTTTAATTGAAAACTCAATGATTTTATGTAGTCCACTAGTCAAGATATAGATAGTCGAAATTGTGACTTTTTTTCGAACAAATTAGTTCAATTACTAACGAGTTAGCGATATTCAAAATCACGACTTGTTTTAGAACGAATTAGACTGTTAAGTTTTAGCGTGTAACTTTGATATTAGACTAGCTACGCTGACTAAATTCTTCAAGGCTATCGTCCATGAAGTTTTCTAATTGTAAGTGAAGACTAGAAAATTCTATCTAGTTCATAAGTTGAGTTATTGAAGTTTTAATTTTGACAAGGCTATCGTTCATAAAGTCTTCTAGTTTTAATTGAAAACTCAATTTTAACTCAACTCTAGATTGCCGAGATAATAAGACAATGACTAATAGAATACCATACCGACTATAAGAGTAGACTAGGTAGATGGTCTAGATGTGTCTAGATCAGGGGTGGCGAACCTTTTTCCGGTCGCGTGCCATTTTTTTAAATTTTCACATTCTGAAATGCTGACGTGCCAGGTAACTTTTGCAATAAAACTGTGAAAATCCGTTACCGTATTAGCCTGAATATAACACGTCTTATATTTTACACCTTTGATGTTGCACAAAAGTGGATTAAGATTTTTTTTTAGAAAAGTAGAAGGTTTTAGTTTAGAAGACACGCGTGAGAAATAGTTCGCGTACCAATACAATTTTCCTCCGTGCCAGCTATGACACGCGTGCCATTGCTTCGCCATCATTGGTCAAGACAGTCAAGAAATCTGTTTATGGGTCTGTAATTTGTAAACAAAGCGAGTTTGTCTAATTCAGACTAAATCCGTTTTCTGTAAATTAGTCTAGACAGGTGAGAATTATTAGATTTGTGTGGATCTGTCTGTTAAGGTTTTAGTTTAGAAGGCACGCGTGAGAAATAGTTCACGTGCCAATACAATTCGTCCGTGCCAGCTATGACACGCGTGCCATAACTTCGCCACCACTGGTCTAGACAGTCAGGAATTTTCGAAATCTGGTTATGCGTCTGTGATTTCTAAACAAAACGAGTTTGTCCAATTCAGACTAAGTCCGTAATTTGTTAATTATTCTAGACAGGTGAGAATTATTAGATTTGTTTGGACAGTATAAATCTGTCTGTTCTTGTCTCTCTATTAAGGTTTTAGTTTAGAAAGCACGCGTGAGAAATAGTTCGCGTGCCAATACAATTTTCGTACGTACTATGACACGCGTGCCATAGCTTCGCCACCACTGGTCTAGATCGATTAGTTTAGTCTATATTAACTAGCTTAGTATACACTGACTAACTTAGTTTAGATTTATAAACTGGTCTGATTCACTAGCTTAGTCTAGATCAGGGGTGGCAAAAAAAACCTTTTTCTAGCCGCGTGCCATATTTTTTCAAATGTTCCCATTTTGAAATGCTGGCGTGCCAGGCAACTTTCACAATGACTAAACGTTTCTGATTGTGAGAATCAGTTACCGTATTAGCCTGAATATAACACGTATTATATTTTACGCCTAAGATGTTGCACAAAAGTAGATTGAGAAAACTTTTTCAAAAATTTAATTTAGAATGAGGCACGCCAGAGAAATGGTTCGCGTGCCAATACAATTTTCCTACGTATCCGCTGTACACGCGTGCCATAGGTTCGCCACCACTGATCTAGACATATCTAATGATTTTTAAAGTAATAGACCAGGGGTGGCGAACATTTTTCCAGCCGCGTGCCATTTTTTTTCAAATGTTCCTATTTTGAAATGTTGATGTACCAGGTAACTTTCACAATGAATAAACGTTTTTTATTGTGGGAATCAGTATTAGCCTGAATATAACACGTATTATAATGTATACCTTAGATTTTGAACAAAATCAGAATGAGAAAACTTAAAAAAAAAAATCTTTAAGAACGAGGCACCGGAGTCAAATAGTCCGCGTGCCAATACGATTTTACTAAGTGTCAGCTGTGACACGCGTGCCATGGGTTCGCCACCACTGGTCTAGATTGATTAGTTGATCCGATTGACAAGCTTCGTCTAGATTGAGTAGCTTAATCCAGATTGACTATCTTAATCTAGATTGACTAGACTAGACTAAATAGATTATCTAGCCTTATTTAGATTGAGTAGTTTAGTCTAGATTAACTAGCTTAGTATACCTTGAGTAGTTTAGATTAACTAGCTTAGTATACCTTGACTATCTTAGTTTAGATTGATTAGTAGATCCGATTGACAAGTTTAGTCTAGATTGCGTAGTTTAATCCAGATTGCCTTCCTTAATCTAGATTGACTAGACTAGACTGGCTAGATTATTTAGCTTAGTCTAGATTTACTAGTTTGGTCTACATTAACTAGCTTAGTGTACATTGACTAACTTAGTATAGATTGATAAGCTGGTATGATTGACTAGTTTAGTCTAGATTGACTAACTTAGTCTAGACAGATTAGTTTAATCTAGATTGACTAGACTAGACTAGCTAGATTGTCTACCTTGAAAAGACAAGACTGGCTAGATTATCTAACTTAGTCTTAGAGAATCTAACTTAGATTAACTAGTTTAGTATACATTGACTAGCTTAGTTTAGATTGACTAAAGAAAGATAAAAGATTGACACAAACTGGTCTGATTGACTAGCCTAGTCTAGATCTTAGCCTATCTAGACTATCTTAGCCTGGATTGTTTAGTTGATCCGATTGACAAGCTTAGTCTAGATTGAGTAGCTTAATCCAGATTGACTACTTTATCCTAGCTTGACTAGCTAAATATAGATTAACTAGCTTAATATAGATAGCTTAATGTATATTGACAGTAACTAGTCAAGACTTGACAAACAAGATTCTATATTCTTAAATCTTGTTAGATGATATTAGTGAGAAGAAATTTTTTAACCTAGTTATAATAAATGTTTGTAAATATTTTGAACGTATTTTGTAAGAAAATCGTAGCCTGCGGGCTGGTTAGATAAGTTTAAGTAAACAAAGATTCGAAGAGGTCAAGAAATTCGAGACTTTCTCAAGAGCGAAACGGACACTAACCACTCTTAACTAGACACATTTCCATTTCCAGAAAGTTTTGACTACATATCGGTTTGGCAAGAGGAAGGATAAGATAAATTGCGGACAAATGCGTTTACAGTCGACATCTGTGCGCATTAGATGTGACCGTGAAATAGATGCTCCATAACTAAATAGTTTTAACATATTTACATAGTTTCTACTTATTTGTTGTTTTTTAATGGATATAAAAATTCGAAATTAAGTATCAATTAATAAAACTCAGTTTGCAAATAAGGAAATTTAAGCATTTTTGCCCAATTTGAACAAAGGTCCAGTCAGTCTTGGTCTAAAACAGTAAAAAAAGTCTAGGTCAGTCTTGTCTAAAACATTTTTACATTTACAAAACATTTACAAGACGTAATTTGAGTGACTCTGGAACTACTATTACAAGCATTAGCTTTGTCTTGTACTTGCTTTAGACTTAGAGAAAAATACCAAGGACTATAGGTTCTAGAAGCCAAGTAGATGATTTGGTTTAGTGTAAGCCACATATTCTAATCTAGTTGCAATTCAAGTGAACTAGAGGTAATAAATGGATGCACCAGACCTATCTAGTTATTACAACCACTCATTTCAGCATGAATGTAATTAGATAAGCCTGAGAAAAGTTCCAATCCAAAGGAAACATTTCCCAACAATTAAACAGAAAAATCAAGAAAAAGCTGTAATTTCATACAACAGTAATTCCATTGAAAAATTTCTTCACAACAAAAATTACGGACTAACTAGTTATAAGTATATAACTAGTTTAAACTATATAACTAGTTACAAGTATAAAACTAGTAGAATATAACAAGTATATAACTAGAAGTTGGCCGATAAGACTAAACAGGTAACACTACGAAGACAAGACTAGGCAGACAAGACTCTCACTAAATCCCCCAATTCCACCTTGGCTTTTAGTATGCGCCACCCTGGCATCACATATTTTTCATTCATTCAGGATGGGCAGCCCGGACGGTTAGTGAAAACCGCCCTAGTTGTTGTCTCTCCGACCAGGATTCGAACCAGGTCTCTCGAATTGAAAGGCGGGTATGTTGTCAACCACACCACCGAGGACAGGCAGACAAGACTAGACAGACAAGAATAGACAGTCAAAAGTAGACAGACAAGATTAGACAGACAAGACTAGACATACAACACTAGATAGACAAATCTATATAGAGTAGTAAGACAAGACTAGATAGACAAGACTAGACAAACATGGAAGTAGTCTAACTAGTAGTATATAACTAGTACTACAATACATTTCTAGTCTGTCTAGTCTTGTCTGTGTAGTCTTGTCTGTCTAGTATTGTCTGTCTAGTCTTGTCTGTCTAGTCTTGTCTGTCTAGTATTGTCTGTCTAGTCTTGTCTGTCTAGTCTTGTCTGTCTAGTCTTGTCTGTCTAGTCTTGTCTGTCTAGTCTTGTCTGTCTAGTCTTGTCTGTCTAGTCTTGTCTGTCTAGTCTTGTCTGTCTAGTCTTGTCTGTCTAGACTAGTCTGTCTAGTATTGTCTGTCTAGTCTTGTCTGTCTAGTCTTGTCTGTCTAGTCTTGTCTGTCTAGTCTTGTCTGTGTAGTCTTGCCTGTCTAGTCTTGTCTGTCTAGTCTTGTCTGTCTAGTCTTGTCTGTCTAGTCTTGTCTGTCTAGTCTTGTCTGTCTAGTCTTGTCTGTCTAGTCTTGTCTGTCTAGTCTTGTCTGTCTAGTCTTGTCTGTCTAGTCTTGTCTGCCTAGTCTTGTCTGTCTAGTCTTGTCTGTCTAGTCTTGTCTGTCTAGTCTTGTCTGTCTAGTCTTGTCTGTCTAGTCTTGTCTGTCTAGTCTTGTCTGTCTAGTCTTGTCTGTCTAGTCTTGTCTGTCTAGTCTTGTCTGTCTAGTCTTGTCTGTCTAGTCTTGTCTGTCTAGTCTTGTCTGTCTAGTCTTGTCTGTCTAGTCTTGTCTGTCTAGTCTTGTCTGTCTAGTCTTGTCTGTCTAGTCTTGTCTGTCTAGTCTTGTCTGTCTAGTCTTGTCTGTCTAGTCTTGTCTGTCTAGTCTTGTCTGTCTAGTCTTGTCTGTCTAGTCTTGTCTGTCTAGTCTTGTCTGTCTAGTCTTGTCTGTCTAGTCTTGTCTGTCTAGTCTTGTCTGTCTAGTCTTGTCTGTCTAGTCTTGTCTGTCTAGTCTTGTCTGTCTAGTCTTGTCTGTCTAGTCTTGTCTGTCTAGTCTTGTCTGTCTAGTCTTGTCTGTCTAGTCTTGTCTGTCTAGTCTTGTCTGTCTAGTCTTGTCTGTCTAGTCTTGTCTGTCTAGTCTTGTCTGTCTAGTCTTGTCTGTCTAGTCTTGTCTGTCTAGTCTTGTCTGTCTAGTCTTGTCTGTCTAGTCTTGTCTGTCTAGTCTTGTCTGTCTAGTCTTGTCTGTCTAGTCTTGTCTGTCTAGTCTTGTCTGTCTAGTCTTGTCTGTCTAGTCTTGTCTGTCTAGTCTTGTCTGTCTAGTCTTGTCTGTCTAGTCTTGTCTGTCTAGTCTTGTCTGTCTAGTCTTGTCTGTCTAGTCTTGTCTGTCTAGTCTTGTCTGTCTAGTCTTGTCTGTCTAGTCTTGTCTGTCTAGTCTTGTCTGTCTAGTCTTGTCTGTCTAGTCTTGTCTGTCTAGTCTTGTCTGTCTAGTCTTGTCTGTCTAGTCTTGTCTGTCTAGTCTTGTCTGTCTAGTCTTGTCTGTCTAGTCTTGTCTGTCTAGTCTTGTCTGTCTAGTCTTGTCTGTCTAGTCTTGTCTGTCTAGTCTTGTCTGTCTAGTCTTGTCTGTCTAGTCTTGTCTGTCTAGTCTTGTCTGTCTAGTCTTGTCTGTCTAGTCTTGTCTGTCTAGTCTTGTCTGTCTAGTCTTGTCTGTCTAGTCTTGTCTGTCTAGTCTTGTCTGTCTAGTCTTGTCTGTCTAGTCTTGTCTGTCTAGTCTTGTCTGTCTAGTCTTGTCTGTCTAGTCTTGTCTGTCTAGTCTTGTCTGTCTAGTCTTGTCTGTCTAGTCTTGTCTGTCTAGTCTTGTCTGTCTAGTCTTGTCTGTCTAGTCTTGTCTGTCTAGTCTTGTCTGTCTAGTCTTGTCTGTCTAGTCTTGTCTGTCTAGTCTTGTCTGTCTAGTCTTGTCTGTCTAGTCTTGTCTGTCTAGTCTTGTCTGTCTAGTCTTGTCTGTCTAGTCTTGTCTGTCTAGTCTTGTCTGTCTAGTCTTGTCTGTCTAGTCTTGTCTGTCTAGTCTTGTCTGTCTAGTCTTGTCTGTCTAGTCTTGTCTGTCTAGTCTTGTCTGTCTAGTCTTGTCTGTCTAGTCTTGTCTGTCTAGTCTTGTCTGTCTAGTCTTGTCTGTCTAGTCTTGTCTGTCTAGTCTTGTCTGTCTAGTCTTGTCTGTCTAGTCTTGTCTGTCTAGTCTTGTCTGTCTAGTCTTGTCTGTCTAGTCTTGTCTGTCTAGTCTTGTCTGTCTAGTCTTGTCTGTCTAGTCTTGTCTGTCTAGTCTTGTCTGTCTAGTCTTGTCTGTCTAGTCTTGTCTGTCTAGTCTTGTCTGTCTAGTCTTGTCTGTCTAGTCTTGTCTGTCTAGTCTTGTCTGTCTAGTCTTGTCTGTCTAGTCTTGTCTGTCTAGTCTTGTCTGTCTAGTCTTGTCTGTCTAGTCTTGTCTGTCTAGTCTTGTCTGTCTAGTCTTGTCTGTCTAGTCTTGTCTGTCTAGTCTTGTCTGTCTAGTCTTGTCTGTCTAGTCTTGTCTGTCTAGTCTTGTCTGTCTAGTCTTGTCTGTCTAGTCTTGTCTGTCTAGTCTTGTCTGTCTAGTCTTGTCTGTCTAGTCTTGTCTGTCTAGTCTTGTCTGTCTAGTCTTGTCTGTCTAGTCTTGTCTGTCTAGTCTTGTCTGTCTAGTCTTGTCTGTCTAGTCTTGTCTGTCTAGTCTTGTCTGTCTAGTCTTGTCTGTCTAGTCTTGTCTGTCTAGTCTTGTCTGTCTAGTCTTGTCTGTCTAGTCTTGTCTGTCTAGTCTTGTCTGTCTAGTCTTGTCTGTCTAGTCTTGTCTGTCTAGTCTTGTCTGTCTAGTCTTGTCTGTCTAGTCTTGTCTGTCTAGTCTTGTCTGTCTAGTCTTGTCTGTCTAGTCTTGTCTGTCTAGTCTTGTCTGTCTAGTCTTGTCTGTCTAGTCTTGTCTGTCTAGTCTTGTCTGTCTAGTCTTGTCTGTCTAGTCTTGTCTGTCTAGTCTTGTCTGTCTAGTCTTGTCTGTCTAGTCTTGTCTGTCTAGTCTTGTCTGTCTAGTCTTGTCTGTCTAGTCTTGTCTGTCTAGTCTTGTCTGTCTAGTCTTGTCTGTCTAGTCTTGTCTGTCTAGTCTTGTCTGTCTAGTCTTGTCTGTCTAGTCTTGTCTGTCTAGTCTTGTCTGTCTAGTCTTGTCTGTCTAGTCTTCTCTGTCTAGTCTTGTCTGTCTAGTCTTGTCTGTCTAGTCTTGTCTGTCTAGTCTTGTCTGTCTAGTCTTGTCTGTCTAGTCTTGTCTGTCTAGTCTTGTCTGTCTAGTCTTGTCTGTCTAGTCTTGTCTGTCTAGTCTTGTCTGTCTAGTCTTGTCTGTCTAGTCTTGTCTGTCTAGTCACATATATCACTAGTCAGTCTTCCATATCTAATCTGGCATATCTTCCTTTCAGTGGAGCTAGTCTGAACAGTCATAATTAGGACCTGGATCGCATCCCTCTGCCCACAATTCTGTTTTGGGGTCTTACACAAGTACATGGAGCCCTTGCCGTTTTTAACGTTGGATGGCGAGCCACTATTACGAGAGGTTTTCGAGGCAGATCATTTACTGTGATGACTTTGCAAGGGCCATATATAGGAGAGCGGTGGCTTATTATACCATATTAGTGTTCCCGGATTCGAACCGGGGACCTATGGCTTGGTAGTCTGACACCTTAACTACTAGCTAACAACCGCCTCTATACAGTCTTGTCTAATTTTGTCAACATATTATTTATCAATTATCTCAAACGTGTTTAGACTTCGTTAACACTAATCCCATGCACAAACTAAAATTCAAAACAGAACTCAAAATCTAAATTACATTTATCACTGTCGGTTATACGTCGCACTAATTCCATTTCGGCGCAAGTTCCCCGATAGAAACAGCGCATCGACGTAAATAGTAAACAAACACGTAAATAGTACGCGAGATCCACACAGCACGCGCGACTCGAACAGACTGGCCGCTTTCCTGTGAGTTAACTCATTGACAAGTGTGCGCATATACACTCTACACTCAGCTGTGCGTCTCATAATAACAATATTAAGTGTTATATAAGGTTACATCTTGTCTCTCTAGTTTTGATTAGTATGCTCTACTTTTGCGCAGTCTTAACTAATCTAACTGTTATTGGTCTAGTTTTATTAAGCCTAATCTTAACTAGATTTGTCTAGTCTCGACCAGTCTTGTCTTGTTTAGTTTTGTCTTGTCTTGTCTAGTCTAGTCTTGTCTAGCCTTGTCCAGTCTACAAACGAGTAACACAACCCGACGGAGTAACAACAATCGGATTTGCAGATGACCTAGCATATGACCCAAAACTATATTAATAGTCGTAACTGCAAAGACAGAAAAGAGCCTGATGCAGAAAGCAAATATAGCGTTCGAAAACCTAAACAATTTGATGACAAGTAAGGTGTTAAGGCTTGTGCCAGAAAAAACAGAGGCCGTGCTTCTGAGCAGTAAAAGAAAACTCTCACCGATATCCTTTAGGATTCAAGAGACGAAGATCAAACCCAAGGAATGGGTATAATATCTGGGATTCGTCATAGAAGGAGGATTAAATTTCTCAGCACACATAAGCTGTGCTGTATGCAAAAGCCACAAAAACCGCATACGCGCTACAAAAGCTGATGCCAAACGTCGGAGGTCCAAAATGCAGCAAACGCAGGCTGCTTCGCTCAGTGCCCCACTTGATCATGTTGTACGGGGCTCCTGTGTGGGCTACCGCACTGACAGGAAGAAAGAAGCAGCAACTGGCTAGGGTACAAAGAAAAATGGCATTACGGGTTTGCAGTGCATACCGTACAGTATCTAGAGACGCAGCTCTCGTAATCGCCGGTATCGTCCCCATGGAACTGACTGCGCAAGAACGCATGTCTTGCTACCTAGCAGGCCGAGACAAAGTCCAAAAAGAAATAGCCAGGCAAAATACGTGTAAGGAATCGCAAAGAAAATGGGAGCATACAGAAAGAGGACAATGGACCAGATTATTAATCCCGGACCCAATCAAATGAAAAGACGAAAAGCACGGAGAACCTAACTTCCACCTGATGCAGATTCTCACGGGACAGGGATGTTTCAAGGACTACTTGCACAGCATTGGCAGAGCAAGAGAAGCACAGTGCGACTAGTGCGAAGAGGACGACATCGTGTACCACACCCTATTCGTCTGCGATAGATGGGAATGCGAACGAGCAAGGATAATGAAGGACGGACTGCTAGAACCAAGAGCAATAACATACCACATGTTGAAGACAGAAAAAAACTGCGACAACGTGAACAAAGCGATAAAAGACATAATGACCCAAACGGAGGAAGACGATAATTTGAAACAAGAGATAAGGCATCTCAACATACCCACTGGGTAGAATAGGACATACACCCTGTAGTAATGCGAAGAGCGGGCCCGGAGTGTCATGTTTTGTATTATTATTATATAATAAATGAATTTAAAAAAAAAGTCTTGTCCAGTCTTGTTCACTCTTGCCTTGTCTAGTCATGCCTAATTTTGTTACAGTGTTTTTGTCACAGCAACTAGCTCTTCTGTGTTTGAAATTGTTATCTGAATTTGAAATTTTGTAAATTTTAATGACATCTTGAATGCGTTAAAGTGGAACGAGTTTTGGCCTTTTTTGCAGTTGGTTTTCGGTAAATATAGCCTGGGCAATATAGCCTGGGCAATAATAAAACGTGTCCAACGGCCATAACATGTGACCTCGAGGGGTGGAATTGCTAAATGCAATCCACTCAAAACCGAACGTGAGATTTATCTGAAGAATTTCTATTTTGTCTATTTCCTGTTACAATTCTCTAAAATTACATGCAAATTCGACAAAAAAAAAATCGCAAACTTTATCAGAACTAGCAAACCTAGACAAGACAATTCAATCTTAACACAGCAATGATTTTGCAAAATATCCCTTCAAGACATAGCATATACTACATTTGATGTATTTATTAAGTTTACTACCAGCGAGTTGCGAGTTGTAACACAACAATCAATGGATTTTCATTTTGAGCTCGATTTGCCACGCGATTTAGTGTTTAGCGGGATTTAATTGTCCAGTCGATTTCCATCTTGATTTATTGTTGCTTTATGCTAATTCCGCCATTGTAGATTTTACTATGATGTCATCTCCATTTCAATAGATTAATTGCGCATTATGAACCGAGTAAACTAATAATTATAGAGATGATATCTTGGTTTAATTTTCTTTTTTTGAAAGTATTTTTGATTCTAATGTCTTGAAGACTAATTGCCTAAAGTAGCCGTAATATTAGGGTTTTGAGCGAAGTTGACAAACATTTCAACATTCCGTAATTGAAGCCGAGTTTTTAGACCATTTTTGAATAGATGTCATCAAGTTTTGAAAATCCGTTTCCTTATAACAGATGCAATTCAATGAGGCTGTCCGTCTTGCCTGAGGGAATGTCACGATTGCATGCGGATGATTGCTGTCTCGCGATGTTTATGCGTCGCTGTGTTATAAACCGTTTTCATTTCTTTGGTGCGTCGCGCGGGAAATGATACACGCAAGGCGGAACTTCTTTGTTCTAGCTGCAACTCGCAGCTGCAATACCAATGTTTCTTCTTTCTTTCCGCCGGAGTTTAATTAGTGATGCCATTAAGGATCGGACAACGGAGACACCCACACCTGTCTAATCGATCTCACTTTCGAATTATTTTATCGGAATTCGAGAAAAAAAATTGAAAACCAATCGTGAAACAAAGTAGATTGTTATTCAGGGACAATATCACAACTTTCTTAACCCGTAACTACTGACATGCGGTCTGTGAGCAGATATTGAAAGCAGATATTGAAAGTTAAATATCTCGCGTAATAATTTTTGTTTTGTTTTTGCATCTAGGTGGTTTGGTATAAGTAGTTTGCCTAATGTTGAAGGTTATGTTTATTTTTATTGCTTTGTTAATTGTCATGAACTGCTACTCGCGGTCGAACAGACCACTGATTATTGGAAACGTGCTATCTTTCATTAGGGACGATAAAAAAGAAACTCTTGAATGTTCCTGAGAAATGTGTAAAGAATCGATGGAGTTGCATGTTTGAATTATAATTATATATGTATTGTATTATATAATTGTAACATATATGCTTATTGAAGATAGATTGTAGATTTTGGTGGTGATTTGTACTATAACCTTTTTAGATCTAGTTAGAGAGATTATATAGAGAGATAGATTAGAATCTATTTAGTTTTTAGATCAACTGCCCTGTAAGTGGTCTCCCTATCATGGTGTACATCCATTGCCGGATTGTGGAGCTACAACACCACGTTTTTCCTACAAAGTTTCTGCACACGGTGTCTTCTTTCTCCACCTCGCTTGATTACCACCTTAGACGTTTTCCACAGCTCCGGTATATATCCAAGCGGTAAGCTGCTTCTATAGCATTTTAGAAGATACTACATTAAGCCTTGATAGCTCCTTCCCTTTAGAAAACCACTAGCCAAAGAAAACAAAAGAGCAACTCCCGCATTCGAATACGCAGAAGGGAACAGGTAAATTAGATGGAACACAAGAAAACAAAGAACAAAAACAAATGAACGATGTGATACAAAATAATGAATGAGAAAACAAATATATTCACTATGCAATAAAAAAGGAAACATGAGTTCATGGCCGAGACGAAATATTACGCATAATAGAAGATTTCTATACAGACCTTTACGAATCAAAAACACGAGCAGAGAGAGAAGATGTTGATGCTTTAGAGAGGAAAATACGAAATGAAGGATCGGAAAATATTCCAGAGACAGAAATAGAGGTAGTAAAAACAGCTTTGAACAATATGAAATCCAATAAAGCATCTGGAGATGACGATATCACGTTAGAAATGATACGAGAAGGAGGAGATAACCTAATAACGAACTTCTAAACAAATGCCCCTGGGGGGAAGTCTAACCCCTACAGGGCGCGTCCCCAGGTGGCGGATAGGGGAACGCTCGTCAAGCATGCTTGAAGGGTAGAGGTAAAATAAAATAGCCTCCGCGGACCAAAATAAGACTAGGTAGCAACAGGCTTACAACCTGCTATACCGAAACTCAACTTTGTAAAAGAAACACCAACAAGCCTCGGAAACGGACAGATGAAATCAATGACGACTTTTAGCGCACGATATCGGACACGATTTGGAACATGGAACGTAAGGACGTTGCTGAAGCCAACTACTCTAGCCCAACTGCCGAAAGAATTTCGGAGATACAACTTACAAGTATTAGGCCTAAGTGAAATCAGATGGGAAGGAAGTGGCGTAAAGAAAACATCAACGGTAGAGGTGCTTCTCTACTCCGGGAAATAAATTGGCGAGGCGCGCAGAGGTGGTGTCGGATTCATGCTAACAGAGAAATCAAAGCAAGGTTTAGAAGATTGGAGCCCAATCTCAGAAAGGATAATAACAGCACGATTCCGAACGCGCTCGAGGTATATATCAATAATTCAAGTTTACGCACCGACAATGGCAGCTACAGAAGAAGAAAAGGATACATTCTACCAACAATTGTCAAGCACAATTCGCCAACTTAAAAAGACGGATATAAAAGTTTGGATGGGAGATTTCAATGCCAAGGTTGGGAAAAGCAGCACTAACTGGGAGACAGTAATGGGAAACTACGGTATAGGGGAAATGAATGAAAACGGAGAATTACTAGCGGACCTCGACTTGCTTATAGGCGCAACAGTTTTTCCACACAAGGAAATACATAAGGTGACATGGTGCTCACCGGATGGCAGAACCCAAAATCAGATAGATCATATTTGCATAAGCAAGAAATGGAGAACATCACTGCTGGATGTCTGGAATCACCGTGGAGCCGACGTACATAGCGACCACCATCTTCTCTGTGAACAGATACGTATTAAACTGATCTCAAACACCAAGCGCCAAGCCACCACGAAGACAAAGAAAATTGACATCGCAAAACTTCAAGATAAAATGACGGCAAAGGCCTTCGCAGAGGAAGTAGCCAACAGACTGAAGGACAAGACCACAGGGAACAAAGACATTACAGAAAGATGGCCAAGCATCGTAGATGCGTTAAGAAGAGCTGGAGACATCCTTGGGTACAAATCCAATGAGAGAAAAGAATGGACATCTGATGCGACTTGGAAATTAATCCAAGACCGCCGAAACTTAAAGCAACAAATAAACTGTGCTGAAGATAAAGATAAACAAAGGCTATCCCAGATTTACAACGCAGCCGATAAGCAAGTGGGAAAGAGTGCTAGAACTGATAGAACTGAGGAAATGGCTAGCTGATATTGCAACCCGCACAAGCTACCCCTCAGAACGACCAATACGCACGACGAACGGCAAGCTATGCACAATCGAGGCACAGCAAATAACCCGCTGGACAGAACACTTCCAAGAGCTCCTAAACACACCGTTGGAAGAGGTACCACAGAGTCCTGTGACACCAAGCGGAAACAGAAGATTTAGAGACGACCCGCCAAGCATAGAGGAGGTGAAGGCCGCCATCAAACACCTTAAAAACGGCAAGGCGCCTGGCGCTGACGAGACATACTCGGAGATGTTTAAAATAGACATAAAGGGAATCACCGAGATTATAACACCTATAATTCGAGAAGCATGGAAAACAGAAGTAATACCATCCACGTGGAAAGAAGGCATAATTATCAAACTGGCGAAAAAAGGAGACCTGAGTATATGCTCCAATTGGAGAGGAATAACTCTTCTTAACACCATTAACAAATTAGTATCCAAAATAATTCACGACCGGATCAGCACTGTGGTTGAAACGACACTACGCAAGGAGCAAGCTGGATTCAGGCCTGGCAGGTCCTGTACCGACGAGATAAACACCCTCAGAATCATCGTTGAACAGTCGGTCGAGTGGCAGTCACCACTCTATCTACTGTTCTTCGACTTCAAGCAAGCGTTCGATAGTGTGGACAGGGAATTTATGTGGAAAATACTAGCCAGCTACGGGGTGCCTACAAAGTACATAAACATAATCAAATTACTATACAAAGAAGCAAGCTGCATGGTAACCCACCAAGGACAACGCGGCACACCTTTCACATTGCATTTGGGAGTAAAACAAGGATGCACGCTCTCCCCAATTCTGTTTACCATAGTCTTAGACTGGGTCATGAAGAAACCAAAAAAAAAAAACAAGGGGAATTCGATGGACGCTCGTGAGGCATTTAGAAGACCTAGATTTTGCCGATGATATCTGTCTCCTGTCCCACACCAAAGTAGATATGGAAAAAAAGTTGGAGGCTCTCAAAAAGTACGCAATGCAGGTGGGAATGAAAATCAATGTCGATAAAATCAAGCTGATAAAGATCAATGCGACAGCCCCCTGCAACCTGGAGATAGAAGGCAGGCAAGTACAGGTAGTAGATAGTTTTTGCTACCTTGGAAGCCTTATTTCACAGGATGGTGGTGATGGTGGTGATGGAATGTGGTGGAAGACGTAAAACAACGGATACAGAAGGCGCGACAGGCATTCTGAATGCTAAACAATCTGTGGAATTCAACAAAAACATCCCGTAACTTAAAGCTCCAAATTTTCAAATCTAATGTAGTATCAGTTCTTCTTTACGGTAGCGAAACGTGGATAGTGACTACCACCATAGTATCACAACTTCAGGTATTCATGAACAAGTGTCTGAGAAGAATACTTAAAATATTTTGGCCCAATACCATAGCAAATATTGAACTTTGGAAAAAAGCAAACATGGAGCATCTTGAAACCCAAATAAGAAGAAGGAAGTGGAAATGGATCAACCACACACTTAAAAGGCCGGAGGGGGATATTGCAAAAGAAGCTCTTGACTGGAACCCCCAAGGTTCAAGAAAGAGAGGCCGCCCAAAAATCACGTGGCGGAGGACAGTCGTACAGGAAGCCAGGGCAAGCGGAAAGGAGTGGCGCGAGGTAAAGGCCCTGGCTCAAAATAGAATCAGATGGAGAGCGTTTGTTGATGCCCTATGCTCCCACGAGGAGCAAAGGAAATGATGATGATGAAACAAATGCCCAAAGACAGGGAAAATTCTGAAACAATGGAAAAACGCTAACGTGGTCCTAATCTACAAAAGAAGAGAAAATGACAGGCCGATCATTCTAATGTCACACGTATACAAATTACTGACAAAAATAATCACCAACAGAGTAGAGAGAAAGACTAATACCAACCATGCGAACAGGCTAAATTTAGAGAAAACTAATCGTCATCTAACGGCAATAATTATAATAGAAAAATTCAACGAATACGGATACCCATTATATCTGGCGTTTATAGATTATGAAAAAGCCTTTGATGGCATAGAAACATGGGCGATCTATAAAGTAATGGCAAACAGAAGGATCGACCACAGAGAGAGTGACCTGATCAAATAATGCAACAAAGAGGCAACCGCAACTTACATTCTCCACGTAGAAACTAAACCTGCCCAACTTAAAAGAAGAGTTCGGCAAGGTGACTCCTTATCTCCAAAACTTGCCAAAACACTTTAGCATTAGAAGAGATTTTTAAGAAAACTGATTGGAATGACAAAGGTATCAACATCAGTGGAACTCGACAGACCAATGTAAGATATGCTGACGATATTATATTGGAGAATAGTAGAGAAGATCTAACAACAATGATTGCTGCTAACCTATTTCCTACTAAACTAATATACAAAGAGAATCTAAAAAAATAGGACTGAAAATGAACCTTTCAAAAATCCAAATAATGTTCCAAGGTATAGAAGAACCATTAATAGTGGGAGGACAGGAAATCAAAAAGGTGGAGGAATACATATACCTAGGACAGAAAATTACTATCGACCGAATCAACCATAAAGAAGAAATAAGAAGGAGAATAAGGTTAGGATGAGTGGCCTTCGCCAAACTACCATTCAATCTGCGAAATAAGAACATCCTAAGCTCAACACCTAAAATCGAGAGTTTTTGACCAGTGCTGATATATGGTACAGAGAACTGGAACTAAGCAAACTGTTGACGCACTAAATACTGCACAAATAGCAATGGAGAGGTCAATGATGGAGATTACAAAAAGGAACAGATTTCGAAAGCAATAACTAAAGTCGCCGATATTGGAGAGAAAACTGAAATCCTCAAATGGGGAGTCGCAAATCACGTTGCAAGAAGTGATAGGATGAGATGAGACAGGGGAGTCATAGAATGGAGACCGTATGAACACAAAAGAGAAAGAGCACCTATGAGATGGTATGATGGCCTCAAAGAAACATCCGGAGTAGCATGGATCCTAATAGCACAGAATAGGGAAAGATGGAAACAATTGGGAAAGGCCTATGTTCAAGGATGGACCTAATGTTTTTGTTTTTAATTCTTAGACAAATTCTACTTAAATAATTTTGCCAATTTAGTAAAAACTGACATTAATGAGGCTACAATTAGCAACGTTAGTCTAATGTTTTCCAATTCAGAAAGTAAAACAGATTATCGACATGGGGACTAGATATCCACAAGAAAAGCACTTAAGCACACCGGGTTTGTTTCATTTGAGTTCGGGTAATAATGCGCGAGCGTCGTTGGATATTTCAAAGCTCAAATTGCTTAACCTGCGAAATCTTGAAGACCTAGTGTATAAAGTACCTACTATCGAGTGTTTTGTATAATAGAATATACAAAAGACTCCTTCAAAGAAATACTAGGCGACTACCTGTGTGGCTTTCGGAACAATGGACCGACAATAGACCAGATCCAGCTACTTCGACAAACCCTAGAAAAGTATAATGAACACAAGTATCTGACAGTATATCAAGACAGACGCTCCTAGTACAACTTAACGCATTAGGAATACGGCATAAACTCACAAACATGGATAAGCTTACGTTCATAGGAACCACAGCGGCAGTGTCAGATGATTTCAACATCACACCTGGAGTGCGACAAGGCGATGTCCTATTAGCGGTACCGTTGAATTTAATAGTGGAAGCAGTAACAAGAGCACAGAACAAAAAGGGTAACATAAACACAAAGCGCCGCCAAGTATGCGCTTATGCGGACAACATTGTTATTACAACTAACACATTGGATACACTACTAGAGACTGCCGTACAGATCCTACAGCTTAGGTCCTACAGCTTAGGTCCAAAAAAGCCAGACTTTCATAAACGGTAATCAGACTAAATTCTTAAGAAGCGATAGAACGGCGGATAGACGAATACAAGAGGGACCAGGAATGTTGCACGTTGATGAACGTGCTTTCGAAGAAGTGACATCTTTCAGCTACCTAGGCTCCAAAATACAATAACAATGTTAAGTGACAATGTAACAATGTTAGTCGCATATCAGTGCGAGAATTATTGCATGAAAGAAATTTACCATGCAAATGACTACTGGGATCAAAACTATTCAAAGCTCAGAATATATCCCACACTAATTAGACCAATAGTAACGTATGCTGCTGAAACATGGACGTTGAGCAAGAAGGATCAAGCGTCACTGACAATGAGAGTAGCTATAGACTCTACGGACGAGTGGAAATAGAGAACGACACATGGTGAATATTAATTAATTATGAAATAGACATATAAATTGAAAGAGCGACTATCGTACGGTACTCAGAAGAAAAGGTGGTGTGGAGCAGGCTAAGGCCCACCAAACATATAGACAGACTAATTGAAAGAGCCGACATAATATGGTACACAGAAGATGGAAAGGTGGTGTGGAGCAGGCTAAGGCCCACCAAGCATATAGACAGACTAATTGAAAGAGCCGACATAATACGGTACACAGAAGATGGAAAGGTGGTGTGGAGCAGGCTAAGGCCCACCAAGCATATAGACAGACTAATTGTAAGAGCCGATATAACCCGGTACACAGAAGAATCGAAAGGTGTTGTGGAGCGGGGCAAGGTCCACCAAGGCGGGCCTTGCAGGCTTTATTGTAGGCCCACCAATGTGGTTGAGAGAAACAAAAAGCTTGGAAACCCCTGCACTAGAACTTAAGATCTTAATCAACCTCTAGATAAAACAAAAATGAAACAAGTTGTAAAGCATCCAACTTACAAAGTCTAAATATGTCGAGAAGAAAACAGAGAGCAATAAGTCTTAGCTAATACTAAGAATCAATTATCTAGAAAAAAACTTTTCCATTTTTTTGTGAATATTACGCACCCAATTTTATCGGCGAAGGATTCCCGGGAATTTCATTACTGGTACCATCGAGTGTGTGCGTCGGAATCCTCGCCGGGGAAAAGAATTTCTCAATGCGCGATTTCGTTTGCGCGAAAGAGATTTCTTCGCTGTTTTTATTTGTCGCGAAAAATGTCGAACCGGAAAGAGAAAAAACGACCAATATTGTCTTGCAACTTTTATTTGCAATAAAACCAGAAGATATCGATGTTGGTTTAGTGATAGAGTATTCGTTCTTAATCTTTTGATTTCCTCGCTATATTCTGATACAAACACAGTTGTAAATTGTCTCAATAAAAGGCGTTGAGCTTGTTGTGAAAATCAAAAGGTTTAATAAAAAAAACCGGCCAAGTGCGAGTTGTGACTCGCGCACCGAGGGTTCCGTACAAACTTGTAAGTAAGGTATTTTTTAGTGGAGGACGTAGCAAGCACATTCAGTTAACTTGACAAGTGGCCCTCCTGAAATCACGACCATCTTAGTACCGCTGCAAGCATAACCTCAAGATGTCGCTGTCGTACGATGGAATTCTACCCTATATTTTATTACCATACATCCCCCATTCACTATGAAGGTTTAGGGGTTCTGGAACTTCACTATTTGTTGTTACTGCTCAATTTTGCCTCTGCATCCGCTGTTGTTCGTTCGTAACATAACCGAGGAGGACCTAACTGTATGCATATGGGTTGCTTCTGGTGCCTGACAATACCACGCAACACATAATTATACTACATATTTACGGTTTTCAGATTTTTCCTTTTACATATGCTGTAAGACACCGCTTCTTGCCAAATTTCATGATTCTAGGTCAACGGGAAATACCCTATAGGTTTTGATTCCCTTGTGAAATCGCAAAATATGCGATATAAACGGTCATATCTTTTGATCGCGTTGACTTACAAGTTTGATTTTTTCACAGCTGAAAGAGACCGCAGACCCGAGTGTTTGATACAAATTTCAACTTGTTACCTCTACGCGTTCCTGAGAAAAATGGTCTTGACAGACAGACAGACGCACAACAAAGTGATCCTATAAGGGTTCCGTTTTCGGTACGAAACCCTAAAAAACATAATTATTCCAAAATAACGATGTGACAAAAGGCCACCGAACTCAATGATTATTTTGAAAACTAGAAGAAATATTTTGATAATATTTTGAATATTTTTAATAATTTTTTAATAATTTGATTTATATTACCATATTCCAAAAAATCCAGTTTTAGGAATTATTTAAAAAATAATTTGCAGATTTGATAGTTAACAGCTGATATTCGGTTAATAGTTTATAATTACCATTAAAAAGGTAAATTGGAAATGGAAATGCAATTACTTTGATGATTCCATATACAGTCGTACTATTGTAGACGATAGATTCTACATATTCCTGATGCTATCTTAAGTTATGTGTGGAAGTCAAAGTCTAGATAAGGAAGTACATGAACAAATTGTTGATAGTATTGACAACTGAGATGAATTCTTTATAATGTCCCATGATTGTGATGGATTGAAGTGTTGGTGCATATGTTTTAAAGTTCAAACCGCTTAATCTGCGAAACCTCGAAGACGAAGTCTACACTAGAGTTGAGCATTGTTGGGATTGGGATCCCATTGTCCCATACCATCCCATTCCATCGTTCCATGGGATGGGATGAGTGGTATGAACGTTGCGTGGGATGGGATCGGATGGGACAACAACTTTGTAAGGGACGGAGTGGGACGAGTTTTGATAATCTAGTAAATCTAGTTCGTGCATATACATTATCGTGCCAATACGCACATTTTCCATAATATGTCCAGCCCAGGAGATTTATGCGAGAACGAGATCCGTTTGCGACGAAAAAGGTTTACTCACTGTCAGGTCTGCTGTATGGGAAAATGGGATGAACGGGATGGGATGAATGGGATGGGATGGGACGAAAATTTTAGGTTTGTGTGATGGGGCAGTGGGATAAAAATGTGATGGGATGGGACAGTCACAGGAATCTGTGCCACGGGATGGGATCTGGAACGAGAAACTCGTCCCATGTTCATCTCTAATCTACACAATCGACATTTTGTTTTTTTGTTTATTGTACATCATTTAAATATATGCTGAAAATCAACGGACCTAATATACTCCCTTGTGGCATACCCAATACCGTTGATACAATCTTAGATTTTGCATGACCATATTTGGTAACTAACTCTGCCTGTGACGGAAGGCGGGTGGATCGAGTAGCCCGTTGACCAAAGCAGCCAGTCCCAAACCCGGATAAAAGAGGAGGGTTTGGTGAAGGGCCAACTACCCCTGCGTAAAAACACGCAAGTTCAGAAACATGGAAAACAGCCTCGGAACGGACTGACACACGGAAGACGACTCACGCAACAAAATACAGGTAACACCAAATATTGGGTATAAGAGCGTGGAGGAGAACGGCGGCGGACAGACTGGAATGAGAGGCTAGGATTCAGGAGGTCAAGGCTCGATTTGTTTGATTTGGTCAAGGCTAGTTTGCAAGACAAAATATAGATAAGGAAGTATATGAACAAATAGTCAATAGGAGTAATATTGAGATGGTATTAAGGGGGAAACCACATTAGGAGGCTGTTTGATACTGCTTTTTTAGGATTTTTTTTTTGGGTGGGAACAATTAACTAGAATTTAATCAAATTTTGACATCACTTCATTTATATTTCGAACATTTTTGTGAATTTTTTTGAATAATTTCTGCCATAAATAACAAAGTTACGGTGTGATGTCCGCCGAAGATTGTAAGTGTAGTGTTCCAATTGCGTGCAGTGTAGCCAATCCGATTTTCTTGTGAAATCAAAAACGTTTTGATTTTACATTAATAACTTATTTTCTAAGAATATGAACCTCAATGCAGGCGAAAAAAATGAAAATAAAATATTTGCAGGTGTTGGAACAATTTTTCTTCGATTTTCACGATTTTTTTCTCTGATTATGCAAGGAAAAATACCCTTAAAATGATGATATCATCTCACAAGTTGGTTCATATAATTTGAAATTTTATAAAGAATCATACTATCAATTTTCATAATGATCGGTTCTAAACTTTTTGAGTTAGATTGTACGCAAATGTGATAAAAGTCATTTCGAGATAAACGAGGTAATGCTCCGCTCGAGCCTGTAGCCTGTACCCGATGTGCACTAGGTTCTATGCTCATAAAATCTAAACGAATGCGATTTGAAATTTTGACAGCGTATTCTTGGATAGTTAAGCTAACGATTTATGCAATTAAAAGAAAATCTGTTTTTTTGAACCTTCTAATGTGGTTTCCCCCCTTAATTGAATTAATAGTATTGACTGGGATGAATCCTCTATTTTGTTGTTGCATATTTAAATGCTCAAACTGCCTAACCTACGAAATCACGAATACGAAGTCTACACGCTCGGCCCTTTGATTTACTGTCTTCTGTTGATCATATATATATATATATGCAGAAAAGCAACGGACCTAATATACTCTCTTGTGGTATACCCAATACCGGTGATACAACCTTCGATTTTGTCATAACCATCTTTGGTAACTAATTTAGTTTGCTGAGATCTTTCAGTGAGATAGAATCTAAACCAGTCGAAAGCAATTCCTCTAATACCGCATAGTATGTATTTAATGTTTATAGAAGAATACAATGATCTACGGCAGGAGTGGCAAACCTTTATGTATTAAAATGCCATTTTTTCTAAAGAAATGTTTATGTTTATGAGAAGAGTTTATGAGAATGTAATAAATGCGACCGTAGACTCGCCCGCCTTATAATTTTGACTTAGTGATTATTGAGAAAATAATAATACTAATAAAAATGCTAAAAGGTGTGAATCGTTTTATACAAAATTTGAGAGGTTTATTCTCTTCGCAACTGCAAGTATCATACATCGTTTTCTGCATATGTATTTAATTTAAAATCATTAAGTAAAAGATTCAGTCAATTTAGATCAATTAGGAAAAAAATTTGGAGAAAAAGTTTTTATAATCGTTAATTTCAGGCTTACGTGTCACCAAAACAGAAAAACTTAAAACAAACGGAACACAGTCTGAATATATAAATATATTCAGCCTTTCCGGAGCTCTATAACAATTACTGAGTCTTTTTAGGACTACCAGAACAAAGGTCATGTGAAATTTTTATCTTATGTTCAAATTTCACATGAGATTTGTTTTTGTAGTCCTAAAAAGACTCAGTAATTGTTGTAGAGCTCCGGAAAGGCTGAATATATATTCAGGCTGTGTTCCGTTTGTTTTAAGTTTGTATGATTATCTATAACGTAGGTATGGTTTTACCAATTCTACCAAATCAAAAAAATATTATTAGTTGTTTGTTCTATACAAAATTTCGCGTCTTTGTAATATATTATAAAAGGGTGACAAATTAAGAGCGCCATAAAAACAAGAAGCAATGACTTATTAGCCATAATTTTAACATTTTAATATTCAGGGGATCTCCAAGTTTTTTCGAAAATAGAGCGATAAACGATTGAAGGACAATTGCAAGATGGGTCGAAAAATATCGTCGAACAGGTTCTCTTAAGGATACTAAACTTGCAGAGAGGAAATAATCTGCCAGCAACACAAGCGAATACTTAGCAAGTTGGGAACAGAATTGAAGAAACTTTCAGTCAATCCGTGTGATGTTTATCGCAGCGTGAGTGGTGAAGAACAATTTTAAAGAAATATTTACTCTTTCGTCCTTACAAATGGCAAAAAGCCCAAAAACTTCGTCGAATAGACCGAAACTCACGTTTAGAATTCAGTGGAAGGATTTTGGGCAGAGGAGATAATTTTGTCAACAAAATAATTATGAGTGACGAAGCACCTTTTGCATGGGGATAGTAACAAACAAAGAGGCGGTGGTGCCCCAATAGTCAAGGTGTCACACTTCGGAGCCGCAGGTCCCGGGTTCAAATCCTGAACATTATGAAAAATAAGCCACCGTTCTCCTGTGGATGGCTCTGGCAAAGTCATAACAATAAAATCTGCTTCGAAACCCCCTCGAATAGTGGCTCGCCATCCACGTTAAAAACTGTAAGGTCTCCCCTACACTTCTGTCTAAGATCAAGATACCAAGCACAAGTGTAGGCTGTGGAAGGAGGCAAGGGCCCGTCCTGGACTTTAGCGCCATTGGTTTAGTTTTAGTAACAAACAAAATACGTTACTAATCTGCCGAAACCCCTCAAGTCATATTCGAAGAAGAGCTGCATTTTCAAAAGATAACTATATGGTGTGGAATATGTTCAGTAAATGCCAATACTTCAGGTACCGTATTTCTTTACAAACGTTCGTAATACTCGCCATCGCTCAACTACAATTACCAATAAACGATATTTGATATAAGCAAGATGGTGCAGAAGTGGAGAAGGAGATTGGCGACACTCAGTTCGGATACCGAAATTGCCTGGGAACACGTGAAGCGCTGTTTGGTGTTCAATTTCTAATCCAACGATGTCGAGATGTCAGCTGTAGTGTGTATGCATGCTTGGTAGACTTTGAAAAGGCGCATATGATAAAGTGAGACAAGACAAACTGCTCGAAATTTTGAAAACAACTGGAATCGATGATTAAGGCCGGGCGCATACGTACGGTTTCCGGATTCGGTTTCCTGATCGGGATTCCTGATTCGGAGACCCGAATGCTTGCCTGGGCGCACACGTTAGTCCATTTTCCGAACGGAAAAAAACCCGGCGTTTGATTCGGAAATAAACCGTGGGTTCGAGGCATTCAGAACGGAAAAAACCGAATGACGTCATCCCGAACGCAGCGCTCGCATACATTTTTGATAATCCGCCGCACACGAACGGAAATTTCTGTTCGTAACTTTTCTTCTGTAACCAAACATAACCTCATGCACGTAATTTGTTCTTCTTTTTTTCGTTTCCTTTTTTACTTACTTAGCGCCACTAAAGGTGCAATAGAAATTAATTCGTCGTCGTTCATCTTAAAGGTGCTTTCACGAAAGCGTCTGTCTACCTACTGGCAGTTTAAATTCCTAATACAAAAAATCTAACGTCTGCGCTAGTCTCGCGGAATCAGGAATCCGGATCAGGAAACCGAATTCGGAAACCGTGCGTATGCGGACAGCCTAAGGCCCGGATTCCTGATTCGGAATTCCGTGAGACTAGCGCAGACGTTCGAGTTTTTGTATTAGGAATTTACACTGCCAGTAGGTAGAGAGGCGCTTTCGTGAAAGCACGTTTAAGATGGACGACGACGAATTAATTTCTATTGCACTTTTACTAGCGCTAAGTAAGAAAAAAAGGAAACGTCGATATTGGGTACACCCACTAAACACCAAAAGAATAAAAGAGAGTTAATTCTATCTGAAAAGAGCAAAATTGCGAGCACACCCAGAAGAGTTCTTCAAATTTTATAGGATGTCAATGAAATCCTTTGATGAACTTCACAATGGCATAAAAGAAAACATTAAAAAAAATAAGTGCATGAAGTTATGTTTGGTTACAGAAGAAACGTTCTGAATTACCCGAACGCACGGTTTTTTTCCGTTCGGCAAATGGACGAACGTGTGCGCTCAGTTGAACATTTTATATGATAGGCAAGCATTCGGGTCTCCGAATCAGGAAACGTGATCAGGAAACCAAATTCGGAAACCGTACATATGCGCCCGGCCTTAGACAGCCGTATAATAAGAAACTTGTGTTGGAATCAAAAAGCATCGGTCAGAGTGGAACAAGAGCTAAGTATAAATAAATTAAAGAGAGGCGTACATCAGGGATACATACTTCCACCATTACTCTTCAACCTATATTCCGAGAAAATATTATAAGAAGCAACCCAAGAGGTAAATGTAGGAATAAATATAAACGGAAGAATCATAAATAGCATAAGGTATGCGGATGACTCGCTGAAACAACATGCGACGATCTCCTAATACTAATGAGCAGAATAGCCAATACTTTGGATTATAACTTAACATCGATAAAACAAAATATAAGATTATAAGCAAAGATAACGATATCCAAAATACAAGCATTACCATCAACGGAACAAACCTCAAAAGAATTTCGAAGGCAGTGTATCTCGGACGTAATATCAACGAAAACTGGGACCCAGCCATTGATATTAAAATCCGAATCGAGAGAGCTCGCGCAGCATTCATTCGCATGAAATAGCACTTTTTTAGTCACGACTTGACGATAAGCCTTAAGGTACGTTTGGTGAAGTATTACGTTTTTCCTGTTCTGCTATATGGGATGGTGGCCTGGTCATTCACAGAGGCAATGTTTGCATTTGAGATGTGGGTGTACAGACGAATGCTCAAAATCAGTTGGGCAGACAGGATTAGAAACCAAGAGGTACTACGACGCATAAATAAAGAAACGGAAGTGACCGAATTAATAAAAAAAGAAAAAATGGAGTACTTCGGCCATATTATGAGAGATGAGTGATAAATATGAAATGAGTGATAAATATGAAATACTATACCTCATAATACAAGGACAGATAGATAGAGGAAGAGGCAGGGAAGAGGGAAGGAGAGTTGCAGTCCTTGAATCCCACCCAGATCCTGAAATTCCTGGAGGAAGTCAGGACTAAAGGATGCGCTCTAAATGAGTAAGTATACCAACGCTTAGAGGAAGAAGGTGGGGTACAATAAATCTATAAAGGTCGCAGTGGACGCAGTGGAAGAAGACGTACCTCCTGGCTAAAGAATCTAAGGCAGTGGTGCGGACAGACAACAATGTGCCGCATTTCCGGGCTTCTGTAGACAAAATTATGATCAACAACATGGTTGCCATCATGCTAGCCAACGATCGTTGAATGGTCACGGCACCCATAGAAGAAGTAGAAGAAGATGGTGCAAGGTCTCATGTATCCAATATCTCTATGGGAGTGTTACGATCTCTTTACGATTTCTCTTTATCTCAATATTAGTCTTCATATTAATAATAAGATAATCAATATTTGATAAACATAGCTGACTTGAATTAATTGACAGATATAAATATGCACGCGAGCAAAGCCGCGGGCTATTCTTAAGTATAGTATAGTCGCTAGTCTTACTATAGACTTGTTTAAATCACTTAGATATTGAGGAATTTCTAAGTTTAGTTTTATTATGTTTATGGCGCTTAGTCCACATCAATTAAAAGGAAACAATTAACGTTTCCATCAGCAGATAATTGAAAGTGTGTTCGCACATTTGCCTCGTTTTAATGAGTTTCCAAATATTTAGATTATTCAAATAAAACTGTAAAAAGAAACAAACACAGCCGTTTGTTTACAATAACAAAAAACATTTAAAAGAAACGATTTTCAAAAAATAGATGCAAACTTCTCCTGCTCTGAGTGAGGATTAATTAACACAAACATTTGACCCTCAAGCAATTGTTCCCACACTTTGTCAAATTCAGAATATCTACATTCGGGTATTATTCAGAAAATTCAGATTTCACTTACATTTGTGCTGAGCTGAGACGTCAACGTTTGGACTTTCTCCTGAGCTTCCATCAGTTCCCTGCGCAACTTCCTGATCTCGTGCGCTTGCTTCTCCTCGGCGGAAGAGTAAAGGCTTGAGGCGGTCGAGACTAAACTTATCGAAGAGCCATGAACTGCAAGAAGAAAACATCCGTAAAGTTAACTCATTACAATAACTACAGCTGCTTCTTGTCATGTCTAGTCTTGTAGATGATAATTATTGAAATAATCTTGTCGACTCAAGATTTTATCTAGATTACAGTTATCAAGCTAGCTAGACCAATGGCAGTTGCTAGACACTAATTATATTTAATTAATGGACGACCAAGAAATAAGAAAAAAAAATTCGTGAAACCAAAGAAAAATGGTACGAAGAAAAATTTACAGAATTAGAGGATTTACTAATAAAACACGATGATCTTAACCTTCACAAAAAAAATTAAGGAGTTAGCTGGTATAAAAAGACGAAACCAAAGCAATATTTTGCTGGACAGGGATGGCAAAGTAATCCCAGATACTGAAGGTAAACTGTCAAAATGGAGAGAATATATCCAAGAACTATTCGACGATGACAGACAACAAGAAATAGTGGAAGAGGACACAGAAAGAGAGTTGGCCCAAAGAAAAAGTAATGCGCGCTGTAAAAAATGGCAAAATCTAATAAATCTCCAGGACCGGACGAAATTCCAGCAGATGTAATTAAACTAATCACAGAAGATCAAATAGGCATACTGGTGGAACTGTATAACACAACACAGGAACCATTCTCCGTGAATGGCTTAGATCGACCTTCATTACATTATCAAAAAAGGTTAAGGCAAAAGAATGCAGCGATCATCGAACTTCGATTATTCTTAAAGATAATACATCAAAAAATCTTTAGGAAACCAGAACAAGACATTAGCGAAACCCAATTTGGTTTTAGGAATGCAATGGGAACAAGGAAAGCCTGGTTTGCCCTTAACACTTTAAGTGTTGAGTTAAAGATGCATAGACATCAATCAACCGGTGTATTTGTGTTTTCTTGACTACAACAAAGCAGTTGATAGAGTTCGCCATAATCACCTTATTTAATTGCTCAAAAACAAAAACATAAACATGAAAGATATTAGAATAATAAATAATCGATACTACAATCAGACGGTTAACATAAAAGTGAATAATGAACTTTCAGAGGAAATAAGAATAGAACGTGGCGTAAGGCAAGGATGGATGCTATTACCGTTATTATTTAATCTTTAATCGGAAGAAATCATTCAGAGAGCATAAGAAGAAATAGCAACGGGAATAAAGGTAAATGGAATACCATTAACAATATCCGGTATGCAGATGACACCATACTTATTGCTGAATCAATCGAAGGTTTACAGAGCTTGATGGATCAAGTAGTAACGAGCAGCGAGGAGAACGGACTTACCTTAAATATCAAAAAGACCAAATTTATGACCATTACAAAATCAGTGCACCAACAGGAAAACCTATGGATCAATGGTGAATTAGTAGAGAAAGTCAGTAAATACAAATACTTAGGAACAACTATCAATGAAAGTAATGAGTACACTGAAGAAATTAAAACAAGAATTGGACAAGCCAGAACCATATTTAACAGAATGAGAAATGTGCTATGCAATAGATCTTTACTTACAACTTAAAATCAGAATATTGAGGTGCTACGTTTTCTCGGTGTTGCTATCCGCTCCGTGCATAACCGCGCTTACCGCCACCCGTGGCCAAAAAGACAACTTCGTCCCCAATAAGTGTATAAAAACAACAGGCAAAAACAAAAAATAATTAATTTTAATAAAATATACAATATTTAACAGCAAAAAAATTGCCAATTATGCGAACTCGCGAACGGAAGCGGGCGGCTAGGAAAATGCAATTAGTATATTTACAACCAGCAGATAAAACACTTTCAGACACACTTCTTCATTTCATACACATCTTCCATTCATTTGATAAATAATGATTTTCAGGAAATACATTTTCTCGCATTTTCTGAAGATTTCACTATGTCATAATCTTTGAACGGCTTACCACAGAGACTTCTAGTTTTCACTAATCGATTCAGCGTCCCAAGATTAGTCGGAAAAGGTATATTATATTAGTGGGAGGCTATTAATTAGGAAATACCGACGAAGCGTGAAGTCAAGATGCGGAAACGGTGAAATGCGAGAAAATCGATTTTGCTAAATTCGTTATATTTTTAGTTACAGTAAAATTGAAAAACGTTTCTGAAAGCATTTTTGCTGCTGATTACAAATATGAAAATTATGTTTCGCTAGCTCGTTCCGTTCACTATCGCCTGCAAAAATTGAAGATTTTTTTAAGAAATTTCGGCGCTCCAGTAGAGATCTCGGAAAGTCGAGGATTTCCCGCGAACAATCTTAGTGTGTTAATAGAAAAACGACCTGCTGAAAACGATGCCGTAATCCGTTTCTGATTATCTGCAACCGTTTCTGAGATATCGACTTAACAAATCGAGAATCGTAAAATTTCAGTTGGAAACGAATTATTGAATCTTTCGGAACAATTTACACATCGACTTGTTCGTCTTGTCGAGTAGTTTCTGTGTACCGAAAATGATATCGCTGGTGTTTACCGTTCTTGAGAAAATCGAAGAAATCCGAAAAAGCACATTTTTTTCGACCGAAATGATGGAAAATTTTGTTCTCGGGATTTTTTTTTGTTATCCGAAGGAAATCGAAGTGCTGAAAACGATTTTTTAGTTTATTCTGCTCTAAAGTCACAAATTAAGAAGATATAGTCTATATATTGGGTATTTTGAGCATTTGAGCCAAAAAACTGGAAAATCGTGTTCAGCACTTTCTTCGGATAACTTTCCATCGGATAAACTGAAAAAAACCTTAAATTTAAAAAAAAACATCGTTTTGATCAGGAAAAAAGTTATATTTTCGGTTCTCTACGATCCTCTCGGAAACAACAAATACCAGCGATATCATTTTCGGCATACTGAAACTAGACAAGAGGAAATCGATGTTTAAATTGTTTGGAAAGATTCATTTTTTTTATTGCAAAATTCTGAATTCAAAATTTTCCAAATACATGTCAAAATACACAAATAAATGATGAATAATGACGTAACCGGTCCTGAAGTTCTTAAAAGTGTCACCTTTGCCGCTAGCGCTGTTGCGCTCGGAGCGAATATGGGAAGGAATCCTGGACGTTAAAGAAAGATATAAGCGATCGACTGGAAGCATTTGAGATGTGGTCATATACAAGGATCTTAAGTATAAGTTGGGTAGATATGGTAACAAACGAGGAGGTACTGGGGACAATGAGAAAAGAAAAGGAATTATTGAAAACAATTAAGAGAGAAATATGTATTGTTGCAGAATATTATGCAAGGAAAGATACAGGGAAACAGAAGCAGAGGTAGAAGACGCATTTCCTTGTTAAATAACTTAAGAAAATGGTTCAACTGTAGTTCCGTTGAGTTGTTTAGAGCTGAAACATCAAAAATGAGAATAGCTATGACGATAGTCAACCTTCTAAGAGGAGATGGTACTTGAAGAAGAAGAGAATGGACGACCATTAATAACTAGAGTATTCTATCAGATTTTGCCAAAACACATCGAATTTAGGAAACATGAGTTTGAGAGTTTACTACTTTGCGATTAGTTACAAAGATAAAATTTCCTAGACTAATAGTACATATATCTAGCTACGATTTGCTGAAAACTAGAATATTCTCTCCAGAATATTTAAAAAGTAAAAACAGTTAATCTAGAAATCAACACTTTTCTCGGAAAAATTAGATAATCTAATAGCCTCAGGTTAAATCCTCTAGAGCAGTGATAGCGAACCTATGACCCGCGGGTCAGACACTGACCCGCCCAAGCTCTTTCATTAACCTAGGCATTGATTTTAGAAATAACGCAACACTTTTATTATTGTCTTATTAAAGTTTATCAACAACAAAGGTATGGATATTAAAAATATCAATAACTCTCTTTACGTACACGTTTCTCGTACACGCGATACAAATCCTAGATCATACAGAATGGTGTGATAAATATTGTGTGATTGAAGAGAATAAAAAGACTGTGTGTGTAATTTCTAATGAAAAAGTTACTTCACGTACATGTAATATAAAAAGACATTTTGCATCCTAATCTCGCCTTTTCAACAGATATAGAAAGAAAAACATATTTTTCACGAAACAAAAAAGAGAATCTTTGTGTATTTAAAGCGTTTTTGATCCCAAAATGGTAGTTTATATTACAAGTGTATGAAGAAGAACTCATTGCGAAACTTCGAAACTCATGTACAAAAGCCTTACACACACGTGTATCATACATAATTTTATCTACGAAGTATGTTAAAGTACTGTTGAATCTACAAAAAAATAATTATTTCCCACCGATAATATTCCCTGACACAATAAGGTTAGAATGTTCAGCCGCTCCGTGGCAAAAATTGCTAACTATTAAAAGGGCACTGTGACGGGAACACTATTTGGCCGTTGTCGATGTAATCTAGGTTAAAGTTTAGATTTAATCTATGGTTAGTCTAGTAATTCAGACTGAGAGGCCGTGATTTCTGGATTCAAAGTACGATAAATTAATTCAATTTTAATATACGTCAGAAAAATTAGTTTCACTACGTCTATATGATGCGAGTTGTTGACATAGTAACAACAAACAGAAATCGTTTAGTAATGAAAGTCCATTTGATTTACATTGGATTTACGATTTGGATAGTTTTACACACGATTATAATATTATAACGATTATAATATCATTTTGATGTGCGAGTAAATAAACTAACTTTACAGCTGCTAGTTTTCAAGTTGCCCATTGCATTGCTCGTCGAAATAAACATCTTTCAGAAAGAGACTTTGTAAAACAAGCGTTTTTAGAAGGTACTGTTACTTTATTTCCAGATTTGAAAGACAAAAACTTGATTAATGAGCAAATTAAGTAGCAATGAGCAAAAAAAAATTTGCAATGAGCAAAAATTAAGTTGCAAATGATTTACCAATAAGATCGAATACTAGAATTAGAAAGAGACATTTTTCGCAAATATATAACGCAATTCTTGTAAATTAAGAGCTATTGATAACTAATTTAACTAATAAATAATTTAATCACGTTGAAAGGGCTGTGTACTGGGCTTGATATTTTTAAAGAATATGATATTGCATTTATAGAAATGGATATTGACCTACAGAAAATTGTTTCTGTTACAACAGACGACGCACCTAACATGGTGAGCAAAAACATTGGTTTTATTCAATATATCAAACAAAATATTCTACATCCTCTAATTGGATTTCATTGTATTCGCTCTTAGCGCATTAGCACTAGCGCCAAAGACACTTTTAAGAACTTCATGTGTAGTTACGTTGTTATTTTTTATTTCTTTGTTTATATTGACATGTATTTTGCTAAATAAAAAAGTGTTTTATTATTACATAAACTAATAAAGTGCATGAATTGATAATGGATTAAAGGCCAAGACACGTTTTCAAATGTTCTGTAACGAACTGTAAAAATACTACACGAAACTCAAACTATGAATTTTATTGTTTTCTGTCAGCTAACCCTAACTTTCCGTACAATATACAAATATTGAATTGACGTATTACAAAACCTAATTTTTTTTGCTGTCAAATTTCGTATATTTTATTGGATTAATTATTTTTTTGTTTTTGCGTGTTGTTTTTATACACTATCATAGCACACGAAGTTGTATGTTTGGCCACGGATGGCACTAGGCGCGGTTATACACGGAGCGAATAATACATCAGGAAGTTTTATGGACTTATTCATTAATATAAATTTTTAGACTTCGACCTTTATTTTTTGCTCTTCACTTCCAAAGCAGAAGTTCTAAACAAGAAGGTAACTTGGATTTTGTAAATGCCTTTAAAATTATTAAGAAAAAAGTAGTCTTTGACCTCCCTCCTCTTTTCCAAGTGATGCTAGTGCCAGAAATATTACTGGAGACCTACGAGCTAGTATTAAAAATATAATGAACCAAATTTGACCCACTATTCAAAAAGGTTCGCCATTCCTGCTCTAGAGCTTGGTTATTAAACACAGTAAAATTAAAGCTAGGCGAATATAAATACGCAATAAACTTAGTCTTAAACTTAATTAGCTAACAAACATAAAAAACTAGATAGAGTATCCACAGACATATCAGGTTTTAGTAAAAATATCTAGAATTTAGGAAATTTGAGTTTGAGCGTCTACTACTCAGCACTACTACTCTACTGGTCGGTCTAGTAATATATTAAGCTATTCTCTGATGAAAAACTAGAATATTCTATTTAAAATATTTATTTTAAATTTTCTAGATCTCAGTTATTAAACTAGTTAAATCAATGAAATTCAGTACACACTTAGCTTACGTAATTGGCTAACAAATGCTAAAAATTAGATAATTCTATCTAGAATATCCAGGGAAAAATATCATGCTTTGGAAAAAATATCTACAATTTAAGAAATTTGAGTTTTAAGTGTACTATTTTGAGCGTGTACTATTTAGCGGCTAGTCTAGTTACAAAGATGTAACTTGAAGGACTTTTAGTAGTTATATTTAGCTACGATTTGCTGAAAAATAGAATATTTTATTTAGAATATCTAACAAGGTACAGCTGTTAATAAAAATCTTCAATTTCCTTGGAAGAATTTAAAAAACTTATAGCTTCAGATATAATTTTCTGGATCGCAGTTATTAAACTAGCTAGACCCATGAAATTCAATACACACTTAGTACACTTAATTAGCTAACAAACGTTAAAAATTAGATAATTCTATCTAGAATATGCAGCGAACTATGAGGTTCTGATAAAAATATCTAGAATTTAAGAAATTTGAGTTTAAGCGTGTACTACTTAGCGACTAGCCCAGTTACAAAGATGATACTTGATGGACTTACAGTAGATACATTTAGCCATGGTTTGCTGAAAACTAGAATATTCTATCTAGAATATCTATAACGTTACAGATGTTAATCTAGAAAGCTTTAATTTTCTTTAAAAAATTAGATAATCTTGCGGCCTAAGATTTGTCGTCTATATCTCGGTTACTAACAAGTGGGCTCGTCATCACCGATTAGGCCCAAATTTACTGTATATGTAGGGCTTGACTATAAATGAAAGTGACGCAAGCGGGAGGGCCAGATGGTCAAGTTTGGTAACTCTTGGCCAGATGGCCAAGAGTTACCAAACTCATAAGCCCGCTATGTTAGCATAAATTTCAATGGCCGTTCGCAGGGGTAAGAGGTCGGGTTCATAGTACGAGGATCGCTGGTTCGATTCCCCGTGGGGACGCTTTTTTTATTTACAATTTTTTATTTTTATTTACAATTTTTAAAATGAAATTACAATTAATGGTTAAACTACATTATGAATTACAACGGTTCATTTGTGGCGCTAGTATCGTAAAAATAAAATAAAGAATAATAACAATAATAGTAATAATAAAAGAAAGCAATTTTACGAATTAACCGTTGAAGTTTTAAAGAAACAAATAATAAATATTAATACTAATAAAATAATTAAATTGACAAATTAATAATTACAATTAAAAAGTTGAACAATAATAAATAATAATAATAAAAGAAAGTTATTTTAAAAATTGTAAATAAAAAAAAGCGTCCCCACGGGGAATCAAACCAGCGATCCTCGTACTATGAACCCGAGCTCTTACCGCTGCGCTGACCGGCCACTGAAATTTATGCTAACATAGCGGGCTTATAAAATATCTTTGAGTTGTCGGTAGTCGGGAGTTTTTTAACGCTTGGCCATCTGGCCCTCCCGCTTGCGTCACTTTCATTTATAGTCAAGCCCTACATATACTGTAAATTTGGGCCAAATGGGTGATGACGAGTTGACAGGGCCCCCTTGTAAACCAGTTATACGAATTACATTCGGTACACAGTTAGTCCGCTTGATTAGCTAACAAACAATGAAAACTAGATTATTCTACCTAGAATAACCAGATACCTATCAGGTTGTAAAAATATCTAGATTTAAGGAAACTTGAGTTTGAGCGTCTACCACTTAACGATGTTTGTCTAGTCTTGTCTGTTTAGTGTTGTCTGTCTAGTCTTGTCTGTATAGGCTTATCTGTATAGTATTGTCTGACAAGCCTTCTCTGTCTAGTCTGGTCTGTCTAGTATTGTCTGTATAGTCTTGTCTGTCTAGTCTTGTCCATTTAGTCTTGTCCGTCTAGTCTTGTCAGTCTAGCCTTGTCTATCTAGTGCGGTCTGTCTAGTCTTGTCTCTGTAGTCTTGTCTGTCTCGTCTTGCCTGTCTAGTCCTGTCCGTCTGGTCGGTCAAGTCTTGTCTGTCTTGTTTGGTCTGCATAAGTCTAGTATGCCTAATCTTGTCTGTTTAGTCTTGCCTGTCTAGTCCTGTCTATCTAGCCTAGTCTGCCTAGTCTTGTCTGTCTAGTCTTGTGTATCTAATCTTGTCTGCCTAGTCTTGTCTGTCTATTCTAGTCGGTCTAGTGTCGTCTGTCTAGACTTGTTTGTCTTGTCTGAGTAGTCTTGTGTGTCTATATACCCGCCTTTTAATGCGTGAAACCCGGGTTCGACTCCTGGTCGGGGAAGGCGACAACTAGGGCGGTTTTCATTAACCGTCCGGGCTGCCCACCCTGAATAAATGCAAAATATGCGATACAGGGGTGGCGTATACTAAAAGCCAAAGTGAAATAGGGGGTTTAGGGAGAGCTTCCCACAAACCACTTTATAAAAACAAGTCTTATCTGTCTAGTCTTGTCTGTCTAGTATTTTCTGTCTGGTCTCATCTGTCTAGTCTTCTCTATGTAGTCTTGTCTGCCTAGTCTTATCTGTCTAGTCTTGTCTGTCTGGCCTTGTCTGTCTTGTCTGTCTAGTCTTGTCTGTGTAGTCTTGTCTATCCAGACTTGTCTGTCGAAACTTGTCTGTCTAGTCTTATCTGTCCAGTCTTGCCTGTCTAGTCTTCTCCGTCTAGTCTTGCCTGTCGAGTCCTGTCTGCCTAGTCCGTATAGTCTTGTCGACCTAGTCTGATCTGTCTAGTCTTGTCTGTCTAGTTTGGTCTGCCTAGTCTTGTCGGTCTTGACTTGTCTATCTAGTCTAGCCTGTCTAGTCTTGTCTGTCTAGTCTTGCTTGTCTAGTCTTGTCTATCTAGTCTTGTCTGCCTAGTCTTATCTGTCTAGTCTTGCCTATCTAGTCTTGTATGTCTAGTCTAGTTTGTCTAATCTTGTCTGTCTAGTCTTGTCTGTCTAGTCTTGTCTATCTAGTCTTGTCTGGCTATTCTGTCTAGTATTATCACAAACAAAAATTCTGAAGATGAACGAGTAATCCAAAAAATTCTTATCGTCTCACCATCATCATTTTTAGGCATACTGTGCCTTGCATTGGAATGCGTGGGCGACAGAGGGAAGGTCCTGGCCGAGCCCGGGGCAGGACTGGTGGGCTGGGACCAGAGGTTGTGCACGGCCCCGATGGGCAGGCAGTAGTAGGGCTCAGTCTCCTGCTCGGTGTTCCTGTGCAGCATGGATGGATAGAGTTTCTCCGACTTCGTAGACCTGAAACCAACCGACGGGAATCAGGAATCGATTGGGCATTCGAGCTTGAACAGTCAAATTATTTGAAGTGTTGATGTTACGGTAAAAGTACGTAGTTTGGTAAATGTACACATTTAACCGTATATGTACACATTTACCGGTATATGTACACATTTACCGGTATATGTACACATTTACCGGTATATGTACACATTTCCCTTCTTGGTTGGTAATTGTGAGTTCAACTTACTTTTACCAATTATTTCCGGCAAATGTGTACATATGCATAATGCTGTTGGCAATTGTTAGAAGTTTACATTAACATACACAGCGCATGGGCTGTCCAATTAGACACACGTGATATTGTAACACACAAAAGGTATACATTTTCCGATAAAAGTAGATATATAAAGTTGATCTCAGATTTAAACTCACATTTACCTACCAAATTGGTAGATCTATACCGTATATATATGTATACCGGTAAATTTTTACATTTGCCGATTTTGTACTTTTACCGTAACATTGACACGGAAAGCAGACAAACACTGTGTGCAAAAGCGAATTTGTTAAAAAACCCGGTAGGTTATGTCTGGGTTCAGGTTAAGATCAGGTTAGGTTAAAAACCCGTTAGTTGGGATAGATTTAGCGTGGTTTATTTAGTTGATGATAAGCTAATATCTTTAGATTAGTTTAAATTAGCCAGAATAGACCCTGGTAATATGAGTTTCGGGCACATTTTGTTATTTTCATATATACGACAAAATATACGTCAAAAAAGTGCCCGAAAACATGGCGGAAATTGACGCATGCGCATAAAAAAAAGTTCAAGTATGAAACCGTCTATAGACTTTATCTTAATGTAAATTAAGGTTTTGTCTTAAGTCTAAGACTCTAATTGGAATTTGTAATAAGCGTAAACTAAAAAATATTTGCGAAAACTAAAACTTGGTGCCAATTTTTCCTGATTTAATAATAGCTTGATATAAGATTTAGCATTTATTGAAAGGTGATCACAATTTTGTGCTTTGTTTGTCCTATATACCTGGGAAACGTCCGCTCTCTTAGATAGCTAGACAGAAGAAGAAAAACGTTCACAAAGTTTAGTAAACCAATTTAAATGTCAGATTTTAGACAGCTTATGGCATTATTTGCTATTTCTCATCGAATTCTTAATTTACCTTATGCTATTGCTACGACTAAGCCTGGCGGGCGAGTCTCTGAGCAGCCTAGCGTGAGTCAGACTGCCTCGGTGACCTGGAAGACTAGTTAGACTCTCCATGCTGTCCGTTTCAGAAAGTCTCGGTGCTACTGAGTAAGTGTTGCTAAAACACCAAGATCAGCTTGTTTAGTTCATTTCTAGTGATAAAGATATGTTAAATAATCACCTGTGTCTCAGCCAAGGCGCGTAGGGACTAGAGGCGTCGATAGCCTGCGTGTCCGAGAGGGAGCCGTCGCTGGCCTTGGGCCTACCCTGCCTCAGTATGTGGCTGTACTCCTGAGCCGCGCCTTTGGGCAAACTCTGAGACCCCATCAGACGATCCCGAACGAACTGGCTGAGCTGAGTCGACGCACTTCCCGTCAACGAGTAACTCTTGAACTGAGGCGTCTCTACAAAAAACAGATACGGTTAGGACGTCGAGACTGCTGAACTGTGTCAGTTGGGCTTACTGTGAGGCTGCAGATCGCTGGAACAAGTCTGCGTGCCGCCGGATACTTTAACTTTGGTGCGTGGGACGGCGGACACCTGCGCCGTTTTGCCCGATTGGTTCGGCAAGGCTAGAAAGGAAAAAAGTCGCGCTGGAATTAGATTGTTTTCAGTTTTGCAAAGGTTTTAGTGTACAGTGGGCGCGAAAAGCAGGTTAATGATTAATGATCGAGACTTAGTGCGCTGTACACTACATTTTTCGAATCTATCTAGACTAGTTGTCGGCCAAGTTTCTGTAGGATAGGATTAGTTGGTAAATTTAGATAAGATTAGACAGTTTATTGAATTGAAATTGCAAGAATAGTCCGGTAAATCTAGGGCTAAGAAGAGGTAAGATTGGACAAGACTAGTTACCAAAATTACCAAACAAGACTAAGTAAAAGTTAAGCTAGATCTTACGTGTTGATGGGGACGAGCTTCCATTGGTGTGTCCATTGCTCCCGTTGCTGCTGCCCCTCTTCACGTAACCAAAACTCTGCGGAACCCCCCGCACCTTGGAACTCTTCTCCTTCCCGTGGGGACTGCTGCGTCGCTCCCTACGGGAGCTGGTGGGACTAGAGGGCGCCGGCGGCGGCGGGGGTGGCGGACTTCCCACCCCCGGCGAATCCGTGTACCTCTTCCACTGCTGTCCGCTCGCATGCTTATCGGGGAACTGAGACGATCCGTTCCGGGAGGTCCGGCGGGGTCCGGTCGGGGGCGGCGGCGGCTCCTCGGCCCGCCCCCTTCGCCCGGACTGCTCTGTCAACACGGTGAGGCTTGGCGAAATCCTTGGCGCTCTAAAAACAAATAAATTGAATTAGAGACTGTATTTGACTAGATATCTAAAATATTATAACTAAAGTCTTGTCTGTCTAGTCTCGGCTGTCTAGTCTCGGCTGTCTAGTCCGTTTAGGCCGTCTAGTCCATCTAGTCTTGTCTGTCTAGCCTTGTCTGCCTAGTCTTGTCTGTCGAGTCCTTTCTGTCTAGTCTTGTCTGTCTAGTCTTGTCTGTCTAGTCTGTTTGTCTAGTCTTGTCTGTCTAGTCTTGTCTGTCTAGTCTTGTCTGTCTAGTCCTGTCTGTCTAGTCCTGTCTGCCTGTCCTCCTCGGTGGTGTAGTTGACAACATACCCGCCTTTCAATGCGGGAGACCCGGGTTCGAATCCTGGTCGGGGAGGCGACAACTAGGGCGGTTTTCATTAACCGTCCGGGCTGCCCACCTTGAATGAATGCAATATATGCGATACCGGGGTGGCGCATACTAAAAGCCAAGGTGGAATAGGGGATTTGGTAAGTCCTGTCTGCCTAGTCTTGTCTGTGTAGTCTTGTTTGTCTAGTCTTGTCTGTCTAGCCTTGTCTGTCTAGTCTTGTATGTCTACTCTCGTCTGTCTAATCTCGTCTGTCTAGTCTCGTCTGTCTAGTCTTGTCTGTCTAGTCTTCTCTGTCTAGTCTTGTCTCTCTCACTAAACCACCTATTCCACCTTGGCTTTAAGTGTATGCGCCACCCTGGCATCGCATATTTTGCATTCATTAAGGGTGGTCGGTTAATGAAGGAAATGAAATGACGGTTAATGAAAACCGCCCTAGTTGTTGTCTCCCCGACCAGGATTCGAACCCGGGTCTCCCGCATTGAAAGGTCTAGTCTTGTCTGTCATGGAGTCGAGGTAGGCACCGCGACCGCTCAGACGTGTTTAAATAAATCTCCCAAGATTAGTGGAAATTTCAGTGGATAGAGACCAATTAAAAAAGTGTGTAAATGACCCTTGTGTTTATAATCATATTGTGAACATTTCTATATAACTTTTGTGTTTGAGATAGGACTCAGTGTGCCGTAATTAGTGTTACTTTACGAGAAGTGAACTCGATGTTTTGTGCGTATCTTAGTGGAATTGTTAACCAAAAAGTGCTAATCCGTCCCGAGAAAAAAAGACTCATCTTCGTTATTGTATATAGATTTAGTCTTCCTTTTTGTTTATCCTTTTTTTTTCTTTCTTTCCTCAATATACCGCATATAGTATATAGTTTAAATAAACTACGATACTATTATATTAATATTTAATTAATTAATATAAACATACACACTGCGAACTCTTGTCATTGTGGCATACTTTTAAACCACCATGTTGGCTGGCAAAGACGAGGACGCTGACTCCGATGGGGGCCCCGACTCGAATCAAAGAAAAAAATTAATTCGCAGAAGCTCCATCACCAGAAGCGCGGGGAGCAACATTACAACAGAGACAATCGTGTGCGAAGACTATCCAAATCTACCCGTACATAGCCGGCTGAACCTCAGCAGCGAACACAAACGGTGCAACTCGCTTGGAGGAGAGTTTAAAAAGAGGAAACTCCTGAATACCTCATTCACGAAAACAGAACCAGATCCCATCCGAAAAGACCGAAAGTCCAATAGTTTTTTTGTCTAACAGACGCAATAGAAGCTATCTCAAATCAAGTTAAAACACTTATAATATACCCTATAAATAATAGGGGAGACATAATGTAAAAAGATAAATAAAAGACATTACAATGAGAATGAAACGCAACACAGAAACAATGAATAGGAAGTCTGAGAAGGAGTGGCTGGATGCACATAGATGGGAGAAGATTTAAACTCCAACCTATGATCAGGATGTTCAAACCGACACAGAGCCAACCAAGCGGAACACCGGGCCGGACGTTGCAACCCAAACACGAATCGAAGCCGAAACCAAAATGGATAGCAATAGAGAGGAAATACGAAAGATTAAATGCTGTAATGCCAGTACCCAAACCATCAGTAGCGAAGAAGAGGAAAACCTACTTAAGTTACGCAAAGAAATTGAATATAAGAATACCTATGAGGAATTCCAAGAGATCGCAGCCAAGGATTGGCCGAAACAAGCGTTCATTAAGGCCAAAGAAGGACATGGTAACGCATTGAATACTTCTACAGACTGGGATATTGCCTGGTGTGTAGACGAGAAAATGAACCCAGATCACGGCGTACCAAAGGTCCGATGGCATATGGTCGAGCTCGCGACGCAGCGCACCAAGAGCAAACAGCGGGCAAAGCAACCTACATAAAACACACCATCGCTTGTCCAGACCCAAACGGGGACATCAAAAGCTGCGATAGATATATATTCCAACTAATAAGGTCCAATCTGGAGACAGATATGGTGGACACAAAACAATTCTACGACGGCCTGCAAAACCTAAAGGAGTTGCTAAAGAAAAACAATAGAGATAAAGTGGCCTTTATAAGACAAATAGCACAAAACTGGTCAATCTTAAAAAAAGCCATAGAATTCACCTTCGCCGCGACAGAGGTAGAGGTTAGAATATACTGCCCAAAGGAGGGAACTAGGCAACCTTCAAATCCGCGACCACAACAGAACAGCGACCAGAATCCGTGGATAGAAGTAGACGCAAGAGGATGACCTAAATCACTACAAAATAAGACCGAACGAACACAAAACTCCGAAGCCATACTTATCAAGGAAGAGGGAAAATCATACGCGGACCTACTAAAAAGTGTGAAGGAAAAAATTGATCCTACAAATAATATAGGAAAATCTATCAAGAAGTTAAGAAAGGTAAAGACAGGAGAACTTCTAGTAGAAGTTAAAGCAGGGAAAGCCCAGGAATTAAAAGAAGAACTGGCCAAGCAATGCCCACTAGTCGATATAAGGGTTAAAAAGTCCCACACATTGCTGCACATAAGGGACTTGGACGCCCTCACCACAGCGGAGGAGGTAGTTAGAGCCATCAGACAGCAAATAGAAGACCCCACCGAATCGATCCAAGTGACAAACATTCGACCAGCCTACGGAGAAAGTCAAATGGCAACTGTAACAATGGACAAAAACCAATCCGCAAAACATTTAGCAATTGGTAAGATAAGAGTGGGAATAGTAGAATGCCGAATTAGGGAAAGGGTTGAGGTAGTAAAATGTCACAGATGCTGGGATACAGGGCACCACTCAATAGACTGCAAAGGACCAGATCAACAGAAACTATGCCTAAGATGTGGTCAGGAAGGGCACAAGGCCAAGGAATGCGATAAAGAACCCTACTGCCCAATCTGCAACCAGACCGGGCTTCGGGCAGATTCTTGAGCATGTCCCAAGTTCAGGAAAGCACTAGAAAAAGCTAGGAGAGCAAGTGCACAAAACTACATCCATAAGTCGGCGTCGGAGACAAGGCGCGAACAACATTAAGCCATAAAAATGGCTAGTATAATCCAAATAAACCTAATGAGATGCCGTTCAGCGCAGGACCTCCTCATCGCTACCGCAATGGAAAACAAGACAGACTTAATTTTAGTAAGTGAACCGAACAAAAAAATGGTCAGTAATGGAGACAGGTTCATAGATGACAAAAAAGATACAGCAATTAGGATCATGAATACGAAAATACCAATAAGATACGGCAGCGGGCCAGGGTTCGTCTGGGTAGAAATGGACCACTACATACTATATAGCTGTTGCTTTTCGCCAAATCAACAGGTAGACCGGTTGTCAGTGGAACTCGGGGCACTAAGTCACGACATAAGAGGCCAAAATAATAAACCCAAAATTATAGCAGGCGACTTTAATGCAAAATCCCCCTACTGGGGATGTCCGTGAACAGACAACAGAGGTGACCTAGTTACGGATTGGGCAGCGGAATTGGATATCGTTCTGCTAAACCATGGAAAACAGCACACATTTGCTAGAGGAAACTCATCTTCCATAATAGACCTAACCTTCTGTTCACATAACTTGGCCAAAAAGATACAAAACTGGACGGTTCTTAACAAAGAAACACTGAGCGATCACAGATATATCTCATACAAGGTAGAAGCAAACCCACCCAGAAAACCCACACAAGAAAAAAAGAAAAGGCTGGAGCATAAAAAAACTCGATGAAGCAGCAATGACAAACAAACTTACAGAGCAAATACTAGGCACTGAAACAAGAAATGCTGATACGCTTACCCAGGTAGTGAGTACTGCTTGTAACTCCGTGCTACCAAAGAAAAAAGGACCAACTAGGAGGAAGCAAATATACTGGTGGAACAACGAAATATCAGACATGAGGGCCTTATGCGTCTCAGCCAGAAGAAAACTCCAACGGCAGAAACCAAAAAAAGATGAGCACGACACGCTTAAAACATTAATGGCCGCATATAAACTAAAAAAAAGCTACGACAAGCAATAAGCAAGGCGAAAGAAGCCCACTGGGAAAAAATGGTGGTAGACCTAGAGTCAAACATATGGGGAGATGCATTTCAGCTATGTAAAAAGAAACTCAAAGTCCATGCCCCTAAAACACAACTACCTATAGAAGACCTCAAACGAGTGGTGGATGCACTTTTCCCAGAACACGAACCCTTTGCCTGGGAGCAGGCAGTGGTAAAGGATATACCATTATTTAGAGAGGAGGAGCTCGCCATAGCAGAAAAGCGGATCCACATCGGAAGAGCAGCAGAGCCAGATGATATACCACCCGAGATAACAAAAATTGTAGCCCGCCACCAGCCACAATTTGTATTGGAGACAATGAACTCAGAACTAATTGCTGTAAATTTTCCAAAGAAATGGAAAAGAGCGAGGCTAGTCCTGCTACGCAAGGGCAATAAACCAATGGGCGAACCAACTTCATATAGGCCGCTGTGCATCCTAGACACACCGGAAAAACTTTAAGAACAACTGCTGCTGGGTAGATTAAAAAGGGAACTTGAAACTGGAACCGGGCTGTCTGAGAGACAATACGGCTTCAGAGAGGGCAGATCCACAATCAGTGCGATAAATGATGTTTTAAAACTCGTCGAGGAGGCAAGACAAGGCTCCCAAAGAACGAGAAAGATATGCACATTAATCACCTTCGACGTGCGAAATGCTTTTAATAGTGCAAGCTGGAAGATTAGAATGCATCAAATGACAAGAAGAGGCGTGGCTCCTTACCTACTACGCATACTGAAGAGCTACTTCGATGACAGAATCCTATTATTAGAAACAGATGGAAGTACAGTGGTGAGGGAACTAAGTAGTGGTGCCCCGCAGGATTCAGTTTTGGGCCCAACTCTGTGGAACATCCTATACGACGGGGTCCTAAGACTCAGACTCCCAGATGGTGCAACACTTATTGGCTTTGCCGACGACCTGGCGCTCATAGTCTCGACAGAACGGAAATTTGTATAATGCAAAAGGCAAACCGCGCAATACAACTAGTAATTGAGTGGATGACAAACAATAACCTAACGCTTGCACCGGAAAAGTCCGAAGCTGTGTTACTTACTGGGCTTAGGAGATTAAAGCCAATTACTTTCCAAAACAAGAGACCTGCATTGTCCCAAAGGATGAAATTACATATCTTGGAGTAGTGTTGGACAAAAGACTTTCCTTCGTCCCACACATCACGAAGGCAGCAGCCAAGGGTATGAAGGTAGCCGCAGCGCTGGTCAAAATTATGCCCAATGTAGGTGGCCCAAGAAGCCACAAACGCAGACTCCTTAGTATGGTCATACAATCCACTATGCTCTACGCCGCCCCAACATGGGCTAAAAGCATGGATGTGGAAAGTAATGTTAAGAAGCTAGCAGCAGTACAAAGAAAGGTCGCTATTAGGGTCTGTAGCGCATATAAAACTATATCCGGAGAAGCCGCCCTAGTAATCGCCGGCATACCTCCCATAGACCTCTTAGTAAAAGAGAGAGCTGAATTATACGTGAATGGTAGCAACAGGCAAGCAAGAAAAGCAGCTAGAAAAAATCTGCTGAAAAAATCGAGGAATGGCAAATAAGATGGCGTCGGACAAAGGCCAATGGACACAGCTGGTCATACCAGATATCTCGACATGGCTGAACAGGAAGCACGGTGCAACAAACAATCACCTAACACAATTCCTCTCAGGTCACGGCTGCTTCCGCGACTACCTGCATCAAATACGAGCCACCGCGGACAATCTTTGCGAATATTGTCTCGAGATAGACTCGGTACGCCACACCATATTTGACTGTGATAGATGGGACCCCGAAAGAAAAAAACAAACAGGTAGTGTGCAGATTCCGTTCGAACCAGGGACGATAATGAAGTACATGATGGAAAACAAAACTAATTGGGAGAGGACCGACAGGCTTGTCAAAAACATTATGTCTTCCAAAGAAGATGACGAGAAGCTGAACCACAGAAACAAACGGACAGTGCAACCAAACCAATCCACGAGCAAAAAACCTAAGTAAATTTACAACCATCATTCTGAAGATATGCTAAGCGCGGTACCGGAATGATCGGTGGAGTTCCTAAGGTTTTTTTTTGTTTTTTTTTTAATCTGTTATTTTTTTATTGTGTAAATATGTATTGTATTTACAGAATAGAGAAATAAATTAGTTAAAAGGAAAAAAAAGTCTTGTCTGTCTAGTCTTGTCTGTCTAGTCTTGTCTGTCTGGTTTTATCTGTTTAGTGTTTAGTATTATCCATCTAGACTTGTTTCTTGATGGGGTTGGAAGTTTCGTCCAAATTAATTCTTCATTGTGTTTGGGTTTAATTTGGGGGAGCAATTTATGCGCGTCGATTGAAACGAATTAAGATTTGATGGGAATTGACGTGAGCCGGGCGAATTTAGTTTTAAGCGAATTACTCCCCCGAGTTATTCAAATTGGTATTAAGCTCTGGAATTGGTCCGGCACGAATTACTTCACTGCCAGCAATAACAATAAAAAGTATTTAGATTGGACTACGCAGAGGACTTGAATTTTAACTTGATTAAAAGATTAGATATATTAGACGACTAGACTTGACAAGAATAGTCAAGACTAAATAAAACCAGGTAAGACCAGACAATAATAGAGATGACTAGGCAAGACCAGACTAGACCAGGCAAGAATTGACAAGACTAGACGAGATTAGACGAGACTAGACTAGACGAGACTAGACGAGTCGAGACTAGACGAGACTAGACGAGACCAGACAAGACCAGATACGACCAGACAATACCAGACAAGACCAGACACGATATACTACAAGAATATACATGACTAGGTGAGACAAGACGGGGCTGGACGAGACTACTACGAGACTAGACAGAGTAGATTGGACAGTGAGGACTAAACTGATAATTCAAGTCATGCTGGAGCATTTATTGGAAAATCGATTGAAAATTCTTGGAAGAAAGCGTTTCCTGGCATTCCAAATATAGAAAATTGTGAATAAAACTCATTAATTTTTCAACGTCGAGCTCATTTGCGAAAGGTCACATTCATGTCGACTACAAACTCATTGAAAATGTGCGCTTTAATTATTCTCTATGTTGTCTACATACTAGAAATACAGCCACAAAACTCAAGCAAAATAAGTTACATTGAAACATCTATCTAAAAGATAATTAGTTATATATGTAGATTAAAGCAATAATCGTAATTAATAGATTTAAATAGTTTAGTTAGTATTTAGAATTCTAATTAGAACTAGTTTGTATCTATATCTAGTTTGTATCTAGATCTAGTATGTATCTAGATATAGTTTGTATTTAGAGTGTTTCAAAAATGGATGTTTTTGGTTGATTTCTAGTCTAGATTGTTTTTATATTTGTTTGAAAATCCCTTGTGGGTTGCTGAAAGCCTGTAGCGGCTCATTAACACTTTTCGCTAAATCTGTTCCAGCTAGTGCAAGCCGTCGATTTAAATTTAGTCTAGCACAAAAAAGCGCACTTAAAGAACTCCTGCGTACTTATAAACCAAGGCCACTTGACACTCCATACAAGCTTGATATTTCCGTCCGTCTGTCCAAAACCCAATAACTATTTAGAAACAGTCTGCATAGATTGGACATTGCTTACAGACTCATTGTCAAATTCTCAACAATTTGGTCCGAAATAATTCGGATTAATCGAAGTTTATTCATGTATTGGGACTATATAGGGCTAGAATTTATTAATTCGCATTCCATTTAGTCTATTAGCATGCGACCACATCCGCTGATCAAAATGCAACTAATGCCTAAGAATTTCGCATGGAGTAATCAAGATTGTTAATCCAACTACGTGATCTACAATCTAAAACTACTTATGAGAACAAACTTAAATCAAACGGAACACAGCCTGAATATATAAATATATTCAGCCTTTCCGGAGCTCTATAACAATTATTGAGTCTTTTTAAGACTACCAAAACAACTCTCACATGCAATTTATCAGCACAGCTTTGCTTCCTTTGATGAGAGATAAATCTGGAAACGCGTCCACAGATGGTATCGGATGGTATCACTTAAGGTATCGGAAAGATATGAGCTTAAAAATAATGTTATGCTTATGGTTTTTGTTGAGTGCCACGAAGGTGGACTGAAAGCTATAAAATATCTTACAAATTTCATGTGAGATTTATTTTGGTAGTCCCAAAAAGACTCAATAATTGTTATAGAGCTCCGCAAAGGCTGAATATATTTATATATTCAGGATGTGTTCCGTTTGTTGTTTAAGTTTGTATGATTTTCTATAACGTAGGATGGTTTCACCAATTCTAACTTATGACAACTTATTTCAAACTCTCGGTAGACTCTGTCTAGCCTACTAAGTATGGTTTTATCTGTCTAGTGCTCTTTATCTTTTCTTGTCTGTTTAGTCTTGTCTATTCTGACAGGACTGTCTATTTTTATCCGCCCAGTCGTGTCTATCTAATTTGAATTACAAATATTATTCAGTAAATTAATTATCTCTCATTCTCCTTTATTGTACCACAACGTCTCGTCATTGTTACTTTCGAGACTTTAATTTGTTTTTAGACAGTGGATCCATCAACATTCGTCCGAAACTCTATTAAAAGTGACAAACTATAGTGAAGATTGCGTCCCTGCACACTACACGATCAATCTTCCAATTACTCTAGTAAATTGCATTTCCTCTTTAATTAACAAAAACTAAATAGTCTTCAGCTAACTATATAAACTAGACAGACAAGACTAGATAGACAAGACAGGACTAACAAGAGTAGACAAGACTAGATAAGACAAGACTAGACGGACAAGACTAGACGCACAAGACTAGACGGACAATACTAGACGGACAAGACTAGACAGACAAGACAAGACAGACAAGACTAGGCAGACAAGACTGACAGACAAGACTGACAGACAAGACTAGACAGACAAGACTAGACAGACAAGACTAGACAGACAAGACTAGACAGACAAGACTAGACAGACAAGACTAGACAGACAAGACTAGACAGACAAGACTAGACAGACAAGACTAGACAGACAAGACTAGACAGACAAGACTAGACAGACAAGACTAGACAGACAAGACTAGACAGACAAGACTAGACAGACAAGACTAGACAGACAAGACTAAGCAGGCAAGACTAGACAGACAAGACTATACAGACAAGACTAGACAAACAAGACTAGACAGGCAAGACTAGACAGACAAGACTAGGCAGACAAGACTAGACAGACAAGACTAGACAGACAAGACTAGAAAGACAAGACTAGACAGACAAGCCTAGACAGACAAAACTAAACAGACAAGACTAGACAGACAAGACTAGACAGACAAGACTAGACAGACAAGACTAGACAGACAAGACTAGACAGACAAGACTAGACAGACAAGACTAGACAGACAAGACTAGACAGACAAGACTAGACAGACAAGACTAGACAGACAAGACTAGACAGACAAGACTAGACAGACAAGACTAGACAGACAAGACTAGACAGACAAGACTAGACAGACAAGACTAGACAGACAAGACTAGACAGACAAGACTAGACAGACAAGACTAGACAGACAAGACTAGACAGACAAGACTAGACAGACAAGACTAGACAGACAAGACTAGACAGACAAGACTAGACAGACTAGACAGACAAGACTAGACAGACAAGACTAGACAGACAAGACTAGACAGACAAGACTAGACAGACAAGACTAGACAGACAAGACTAGACAGACAAGACAAGACTAGACAGACAAGACTAGACAGACAAGACTAGACAGACAAGACTAGACAGACAAGACTAGACAGACAAGACTAGACAGACAAGACTAGACAGACAAGACTAGACAGACAAGACTAGACAGACAAGACTAGACAGACAAGACTAGACAGACAAGACTAGACAGACAAGACTAGACAGACAAGACTAGACAGACAAGACTAGACAGACAAGACTAGACAGACAAGACTAGACAGACAAGACTAGACAGACAAGACTAGACAGACAAGACTAGAGAGACAAGACTAGACAGACAAGACTAGACAGACAAGACTAGACAGACAAGACTAGACAGACAAGACTAGACAGACAAGACTAGACAGACAAGACTAGACAGACAAGACTAGACAGACAAGACTAGACAGACAAGACTAGACAGACAAGACTAGACAGACAAGACTAGACAGACAAGACTAGACAGACAAGACTAGACAGACAAGACTAGACAGACAAGACTAGACAGACAAGACTAGACAGACAAGACTAGACAGACAAGACTAGACAGACAAGACTAGACAGACAAGACTAGACAGACAAGACTAGACAGACAAGACTAGACAGACAAGACTAGACAGACAAGACTAGACAGACAAGACTAGACAGACAAGACTAGACAGACAAGACTAGACAGACAAGACTAGACAGACAAGATTAGACAGACAAGACTAGACAGACAAAACTAGACAGACAAGACTAGACAGACAAGACTAGACAGACAAGACTAGACAGACAAGACTAGACAGACAAGACTAGACAGACAAGACTAGACAGACAAGACTAGACAGACAAGACTAGACAGACAGGACTAGACAGACAAGACTAGACAGACAAGACTAGACAGACAAGACTAGAACCCCCCCCCCCCCCCCCCCCCATCCCTTGACCATGCTAACCCGGAAAAAGTAAACTATCTGGAAAATTCAGAATTTCTCGACATACTATCGGGAATGATTAGGAAGGAAGTGGAGCCCTTGACTAATGTCATTCAACAACTCACCAATCAGTTACAATTGTTAACCCAAAAGAACGATGTAATTATAAAAGAAGTGGATCTCTACCAGATATTACTCAACAACTCGCAGAACAGTTGAAAATCTTGTCACTGAAGAACGAAGAGTTAATAAAGATTGTTCGTTCTACCGACAATAGAAACTGCGCTATCGAGACAGACAGAAAAACGCAAAGAATCGAAGGCCGATGTACCTGCAAAAGCAGATAAAGAATCTGAAAAAAATATAAACAAGCCAGGATGTTCATCAGCAAAAATTAGCGAAAAGAATATCGATATGAGCCAAGATAAAGATATAAACAATTCGGAAATCAATGAGAACTGGGAGACGCCGAAATATAAACCGTGATGCGCCAGAAAATCCAACACTATTCATGGGACTAACGACGCCGCAAATCAAATCAGAGCGGCAGTAAGATTTCACCACCTACATGTTTACAGATTGGAACCCACATAAAAAGAAGAGGATATAGTCCAATATTTACACACCAAGAAATTCGACTCCATACGTTGTAAGAAATTGGCATCAAAACATCCAGAGGAGTATTCTTTTTTCAAAGTGTCGGTCCCAATAGATAAATATGACGAATTAATAAATGCTGAAACGTGGCCACGCAACACATGTTTAAACCGTTTTTTCGAACACATCGGCAAAACTCAGAGGAAAATCTAAAGACCAACCAAGGAGTAAACAATTCTAGTAGTGTCTCCAAAGTAATTTTAATCAACCAAAATGCTCAATCCATTGGAAATTCGATTGACAAAATTGAGTATATGCTCGAAAAATATAACCAGTGCAGATTCCTAATCGTAACTGGGCATTGGAAGAACTCGGAACAACTTGAGTTACTGAAGGTTAGCAATTTTTAACTGGCTTCTTACTTTTGCCGTGAAGAAGGGGAGCATGGAGGTTCGGCTATATACTGCAAAAATGGAATAATATTTAAAACTAGGCAGGATATTAACTTGATTTCAGAAGCACGTGTTTTTGAGTGTTCTGGTATTGAATCAAAAATTAATGAGAAGGTGCTAATAACAGTAGGCATTTATAGAGCCCCATTGACTAATATAACAAGCTTTTTCCTTAAACTACAAGAACTATTAATATTGCTCCTAAAAAAAATAGTCGCTATATAATAGCTGGCGATTACAATATAAACATTTAAAAAAACACGAACACAAGTCAGCAATTTTTGTCATTGCTAGAATCTTATAACGCGAAACTCCTTTCAAATGAAGTTTCTCATCCTAGACATGGCACATGTATTGATAATATTATTGCTAACACTAATATACCGTTCACTATTAAAACCTGTAACCATAATATCTCCGATCATTATGCGCAACTGCTTACACTGGATTTCGGAAAGGAGGATGCATATACCAACAATACACAGACGGTTAGATTGTATAATGAAGAAAACTTGAAACACCACAGACAAATCTTGGAGAGCATATAATGGGACGAATTGCATGAAGTTGACTGTTATAATGTTGATACGCAATGGAATTTGTTCACGGACATTTTCTTGAAATATTTTAACGAGGCCTTTCCTAAAATTCATAGACGCAAGAAAACCACAACTGTAAGGGTCTTTACCAACCCCCAACTAGCAATGATGTAAAATAACCTAAAACTCTACCAAACATTATCTTCCCATAACCCTATATTTAAAAATTTATACAATAATCATCACAGAAAATTCATCAAGAAATTGCGAAACGAAAAGAGAGATTTAAGCGACAAATTGAAACTTCGAGTAATCTACAAATAACAACTTGGAATATTGTGAGAGAAATAACTGAACTTTAAAAGAAAAATAATTATTTTAACCAAAATGAAGAACCGCGCGCTAGTGCAATAAAAATTAATAATTTCTTTGTAGACAGAGCTATAATATTAGCTGAATCTCAGCCAAATATTAATTATAATGACAATATTGAGTTAAATATAAATTCTATATTCTTTGTGCCAGCTACTGAAGAAGAGACATCTAATATAATTGTGAATTTAAAAAATAAAAAAGTGTAGGCCTTGACGATATCCCCATAGTTTTAAAAAATGTGTTACCTTCTATATTAAGACTAGAAAACTTTAATATTCCATTTGGCATGCTCATGGATCTTTCGAAAGCCTTTGACTTAGTAGACCATAGGATACTGTTAGAGAAATTATACATTAATATGGAATAAGAGGCGTTGCTTCTGATTGGATCAAATCATTTTTAAATAATAGGGAACAGATAACCAGGGTTCACTCTCCCCATGGTTTTGTTTATTCCTCTCCAAGGATTGTGAACATGGGTATTCCACAAGGAAGCACGATTGGCCCATTGCTGTTCTCAATATTTATTAATGATCTACATGAAATTCCCCCTACTGAGAAACACCTGATGATCAACTATGCAGATGATACATCCCTACTCATCATTAACAAAACTGTGAATGATATTAGTCCAAATGCTAATAGCACGATGTTATCATTGATATCATGGTTTGATACGAACAAACTAATAATAAATAAAGACAAGACTAATAATATCATTTTTAAAACCAAAAGAGATACGAACCAGTACCCTCCAAAATTACAAATTAATAAAGAAGACCTCGAGGTACAATATTCTATCAGGCTCCTTGGACTATTTATAGATCAATCGCTTGATTGGACGACACATACTCTCCGTGTCACAAAACGTCTGAACAAGGCAGTTTTTGCATAGAGATGCCTTCATAGGTATATGGAGGGACACTGCAGCTCTTAGGATGGTGTACTGCGCGAATTTTTATTCCCACTTAAAATTTGGTATTATGTTTTGGGGAAATAGTATCCACATCAGAAGCATTAGAATACAGAAGGAAGCCATTCGTACTCTGAACAATCTACATTATAGAGAATCCTGCAGAGGCCAGTTCAAACTTGCTAATATTTTAACAACAACAGCTACTTACATTTATGAGTCTATAATTTTCGTTCTGAAACATGATGACACTTATTTGGGAACTTTAACAAGCCTAATCTAAGGAGTTTTGTAACGAAGTCTTTCAGCTGCCCCAGCATAGGCTGGCGCTAACTGAAAGAAATCCACCGTACAGCAATATGAAAATGTACAACGTACTACCAAGGAGGATTAAACAACTAGTGAATGCAAACCTTTTCAAAAAAGAATTGTATAAACTCCTAGTTGATATAGAACCATATAATATCGAAGAATTCTACTTAAGAGTAAATTACCAAGAACATGATAATTAGATATACTATTTTCTTTTTTCTATGACACATTTCATTTAGAACATTATTTTGTATTATTAGATAATGAAATAAACTTATTTTGATTTGATTTGACTAGACAGACAAGACTAGACATACAAGACTAAATAGGACAGGGGACAGAGAAGGGTATTATGCTCTTCCTACGCAGATTTCTCCCCCTTTCTCCCAGAATCCTGTGCTTGTGGGAACTGGACCATCGAATATCCTTCGTGCTGCTACACCTAAGAAGAGGGTTTGGTTTCAAATTATTAACTTCTCTCCGGATACCAGGGAATCTCCTTTGAGAGCTTACCTTTACTCTTCCTTGAATCTTAAGGACTTGTTTGTAAGTCCCTCCACACTGGTATCAGATATTACCATTCAAAGTGGGTGTGAATGCGGAGAACAGAAGGAAGTTCATGGATCCAGGGTTATGGTCCGTCAATATAGTTATAAGGGACTTTGTGCATATCCCCAAGTCTAGATCTGACTAGCGTCTATCCAAGCCCTCGGACGTTCCGATTACAAGGCCTAACGGCAGTGGCAATAGTAACGACAATAGCATTACTGCCCCTTTTTTATAAACGCACCTCCGTCCCCTCCTTTGAGATCGTTTCAACTTCGTTTATACTATCAAAATGTGCGTGGTCTCAATACCAAATTTGATTTTTTCCTGCCCGTTTTGTGTAGCCTTGATGTGGCTATTGTTTGCCTCACTGAGACTTGGCTTCATGGTAATGTTCTCAATAGCGAATTCATGCCCCCACATTTTTTAACATACAGTGGTGATCGTGACTTCGCCTTATCTGGTCTCTCGAAAGGAGGCAGAGTGCTTATAGCCACAGACAATAATAATATGCTTTTTACTTCGAAATTGGTTGACACATCTACCTTTAACTTACTTGTAGCTATTGATGTTATTGCGTTTATTACCAAGCCATGATCCGAGGTCAGGGCAATATCGATTAAAAACAAACGCGGAGTTAGAAAAATTGTACCAGGGAGATATTGTGAGAGAAGCAAAGTCACAAAGATTGAGATGGGCAGGACACATATGCAGAGCACCGGACGACAGAATGCTGAAAATAACGTGGCAGGAGGCACCGACGAGCAGAAGACCACCGGGAAGACCTAGAATGAGATGGATAGACAATGTTCTATCGGATATGCGGAAGATGGGCATTGAAAATGAACAGGAAGCAATGCTAGATAGAAGTCGTTGGAGGCAAATTGTGCTTGCAGCCAAGACCCACATAGGATTGTAGTGCTACTTGAAGAAGATGTTCTTATTGCCACTCTACGTGCCTGATTGTTTGCATCTACATTCCCCCTAATACCCTGATTTCGGTGTTTGAAACTTTTTTTGACCTTCTTGACATTTTCTTGCTGTCATGTGCTCATGACAACATTATCATAGCGGGCGTTACTTTAACAACTCGCAGTGTAACCTAGTTCCTGGGAAAGCCTCTGCTACTGATAACCTTCTTTCTCTTGCGGTCTCAAGCAATTGAACTCCATTGTTAATAAGAGCAATAATTTGATGAATCTGTTTGCTCACCGATCTACGTGCCGTCTTATCTAAAAAAGATTATCCAGTGGTTTTTCCGCTCTCCCAGTTTTGTTCATGCTGTGTGCCAAGGAAAAGACTTCTCACTTTCTTAACAGTGGTCTGACTAGAAGCGATGCGACTTCAAAGAACTGTCATTTTCGACGTGCTGATCTCCATTGCTTGATCTAGCTCTAAGTGACTCTTTTGATATCTCTTTGCCGATCTTCTGATTTTTCTTTGCTTGACAACTGCCACTCGTCCAGCGATTTTCTAGAATCCTTGTATCTGTTTTGTACTCCGCTCTTAACAAATTCGTACCTCCTTGCTCTTCTCGTGCTACCTACCTTGCTTGGCTTACCCCCTCTATTATTGATGGTCTGCGTAGAAAGAGGCCACTTCACCCTGTGTATTTGAAGTCTAAATCCACTTTTGACTAGTGAAAGTTCAAACTATTGAGAACTCGAGTGATGTGTCAGATAAGCTTTCAAGAATATATCTAAGGATCCGGTCGATAAGAGTTTCTGATCCTTTGTCCATTAAAAAAAAAAATCAAAGCCGTATACCTGGATTAATGTCTTGTGACGATCTCTCCTTTAGGTCACCACAAACCATCGTAGACGGCTTTGCTAATTATTTTAAGGGTGTCTATAAACACTCCTCTTCTAGATCTAATTTATTGGGCACGGACGCAGTGAATCTTCCGCTAATTGCAGTAAGTCATATCTCTCAAGAACAAGTTTCTTTAGCGATTTAATCGTCTCAAATGTTCTGTGACCAGCGGTCCTGACGTGGTTCCAGCCTTACGTGATTGTGCCCATATCTTTGTATCTCCACTCACTAAACTCTTTAACCCGATCCTCTCTGATGGCGCTTTTCCCGAAGTTTGAAAATTATCTAAGATCTGTACTGTTCATAAATCTGGTCATCAATCCGATATAAAGAACTATCGACCCATTTCCATACTTTCTAATTTCTCCAAAATCTTTGAGTCCGTCATATATAACTCCATCTTCTTCTTCTTTCGAATAGACCTACTTTGGACCACGCTTGTTCAACTGTTGGGCTTTAACCTTTGCACAGTATTGTCGCATCTTCTGCCGGTGTAACTCCTTTCTCTCTTCTGTCCGGGGGGTACCTTTCCTACGGGGTTTTTCCTGAAATCCACGGACTTCCTTCAGGGTGTGTCTCACAGACTGTCTGTTTTGAAGATCTGTTATTCCTAGTTCTTTAATATCCTTCTCGGTTTCTGTCAACCAAGTGGTACAAACCTTCTTGTTCTGCCAGAAGGTGAACAGACGGTTGGTTAGTCGGTTTGGAGGCAATCTTGCAATATGGCCATAGAAAGCTACCCTTATTTTCCTTGCACAGTCAGAGAGCATCTCAATATGTCCGTAGAGCTCAGAGTTATGCCGCCTTCGGAATTCCCATCTTCCTTTACCGGGCCTAGGATCTTCCTGAGGATTCTCCTCTCTCTGATTTCTAATTTCTCTACTAGACCTCTTCGGTTCAAGGAAAGACACTCCATGGCATACAGGGCTTCTGGTCGTAAGACTGACTTAAGTATCAGGTTGCCTGAGAGGCATTTCTTATTGTAAGTGTTCTTAGTCAGTCGAGAGGCTAGTTCTAACTTGTTGACTCTCTTGGATAATTATGCTCTTTCTGATAAGTTGGGTTCAATCTATTCGAGATACTTAAATTTCTCAGTCCTCTTGATGTTTCACTGTTCTAGTTTGCTTCTCTGATGTTGGTGAAGAATTCTGTTTTCTCCAGCCACACTTGAAGACCCACTTTGACAGCCTGTTTTCTGAGGCAGTTTACCTGCATTGTTGCCATCTCAAGAGAATCAGCAAACAGTGCCATGTCATCTTATATATAACTCCATCTACTCTTCCATTAAGCACCAGATCTCCCTATTTATTTATGGCATTATAGTATGGCATTACATGTATCTCAAATATACTTAAATTTAAAAGGATAACAATTTTATATCTTAATGTCTAAGTTTTCGATCCAGGTGACAGGCGATGGAGTGGCCTCTAAGAAATCTCTCTTCGAGCAGTAACTTTGCCGGTTTACACATTCATGGGCTATGTGGTGGATGGTTTGTTATTGCACGTGTTGCTTTGGGCTTTTCCCCATTCGTATAAGGAGTCTGCACATACGCCGCATTCGGTACGGATGTGATTTAGATAGCACCGTGTCTTTCTAGGAAGTGAGGATCTAGGAACTGATTCGTTTATATGAAGATTGTTATGGATATCTAAGGGCACACTGTTTTGCCACGATTGCTTGTGGTAAGAACTGCGGCTGGTCGGATTGGAGGTTTTCTGGAACGTAGCCTGTGACCAAGTTGGTCAATATCTTCATGGATTTGAAGCTGTGGGTTGCTTAAGAACTTTTTATATTGCAGAGAGCGTCTGAGCGTCGTAGGTGGGCTGTTCTCCCTGAACCAACATGAAAGGTCGCTCCTTAATCACCAACCTAGTAGCCTTCACAGATTTTGTCTCTTCAGTTATTGGTAGCAGGGGTCAAGTAGACTGTATTTATACGGACTTCTCTAAGGCCTTTGACTCCATAGATCATGCTTTAATTATTAGCAAACTTCATTCTTTTGGGTTATCGAACAAATTGATTGCTAAAGTTGAGTAATTCAATAATAAAGGGGGCGTCGATGACACTATTAGTGGCCTTAAATAAAAAAACAAGACCAGCCAGCAAACGACGCAATTTAAGTTACCGATACCCAAACTCCTCCAGCAACCAGGGATGCTCAATGTGTGGAGGTGGAGAGCAGCCATAGGTTTTATACCAGATGAATTTCAAGAATTTCCTCTGAATGATCTCCAAAGACCTACCGAAACATGAACTTCTTATATTGATGGGAGATTTCAACGCAAAATTAGGTAAAGGAAGGTAAGAACATCATGTTGGACCACAAGGGCTCGGAGAGAGAAACGACAGAGGAGAAACTCTGAGTATGTTTGCGACGGAACACAACTTAATTGTTCTGAACACCTTTTTTAAACTCCCACCTAGACGCCTATATATGTGGAAGATAATGGTGAAGATGTTATCATAAGGAATCAAATAGATTATATCCTGCTAAACGCAAGGTATAGAAACAGCTTCACAAGTGTAAAAACCTACCCAGGCGCCGACATCCAGTCCGATCATAACCCTCTAATGGAAAAATACAAAACCAGGTATAAGAAAATACAACGAAAAATTCCTAAGAAACAGGATATCAGAAAATTGAAGGACAGAATAATGAAGGACGAAATAAGTAAAACCCTGAATGAAAACTGAAGAAAGATCGAAGAAAAAGCCGGAAACACGGAAGAGAAAATACAGTCACTTAACAGAGTGGTAGAGGAGATCAAGGACAAATTTCTGAAAAATGAAGCAAGACAAAAGAAGACTTGGATGACAGGGGAAATACTACGGATGACGAAAGAGAAGAGAAAACACAAGAATGACATAACCACAAACAGGGAGATACACCGTGAAATACAAAGAAAGATCAGAGAAGCCAGGCAGAAAGAAATGGAAGAAAAATGCCATGAAATAGAGGCACTGCCAACGGAGATTTGATGACATCAATGTACGTAAAAGAGTGAGAGAAATAACTGGCAAGTACAAAAAGAGAATAGTAGGAAAACTCGTCAATGACAACGGAGAACTTATTGTGGACCAAGGAAGCATTAATGACACTTGGAAGGAATACATAGAGAATTTGTTCTTCAATGAGAGAGGAGATCCCCCCTCCTTATCAACAGAAACTGGACCACCAATAACTAACAAGCGAAATAGAAGCAGCCATAAGATCGTTGAGAGAAGGCAAAGCTCCAGGACCGGACGGCTTTTGGACGAAGAATCAATAAAAATGATCTGCAAAATATTTAACAATATCTATGTCCTAACACCGGCAACATCCAGAAAGAATCTCTCAGAATATATAAGATATGCGAAGAGAGAGAGAGAGAGTAACAGACACACAATTTGGATTCATGAAAGGAGTGGGAACAAGAGAAGCACTGTTCAGTATACTGTTACGTACGTACACTGTTAAGTATTATTCCAACGGTGTAGGGGCATGGATTGCGACATTTATACCTGCCTTGTGGACTACCAAAAGGCGTGTGACAAAGTCCAACACCAGAAGATGATACAACTGCTGAAAGGCACCGGAATGGATGATAAAGACCTCAGAATTATACAAAACCTGTACTGGAACCAGACAGCCACCATAAAAATCAACGCTGGAGATGAAACAACAGAAGCAGTTAACATTCTACGGGGCGTACGACAAGGGTGTCTCCCCTCTTATATTCAATGTGTTATTCAATTCTCTCATATTCAATTATTTACAAATAATTCTCAATTCTCTGATATTCAATTCAGAAAAGATATTTAGAGAGGCTCTGGAAAACGATGAGAATAGAATTCTTGTAAACGGTAAACGACTGAATAATATCCGATATTCAGATGATACCGTCATATTTGCAGATAGTATAGAAGGTCTACAACAGCTAACGAACAAAATGAATGCAGTAAGTGAACGATATGGGCTAAATATGAACATCAACAAAACAAAATTTGTGGTCATGAGCAAAGAGAAGAAAGAAAACTGCCAACTAATTATTAAAAATATACCAATAGAACGGGTATCCAAACTTATCTACCTGGGAACCTTAGTGAACGAACAGTGGGACCATTCACAAGAAATCAGATGTAGAATAGAAAAAGCAAGAGATGCCTTCACCAAAATGTCTAAGCTCTTCAAAAGCCACAACCTCAAATTAGATATCAAAGTAAAAATTTTGCGCTGCTATATGTTATCCATATTGTACTTTGACATGGAATCATGGACATTGTACGAAGCAAAACAAAAGAAACTAGAAGCCTTCGAGATGTGGCTATACAGAAGGATCCTTAGAATATCATGGGTAGATAGAGTGACCAACGAAACAATACTGGAAGGAATGGAGAAGGAAAAAGAGGTGATGAACACGATTAAGAGAAGGAAACTGGAATATCTTGGGCATATAATGAGAAATGACACCAAATAAAAACTCTTAAAATCCATCCTCCAAGGAAAAGTCTTTGGAAAGAGAGGGCCCGGAAGAAGAAGGATATCATGGCTCAAAAACCTAAGGACATGGTATTCAAAAACAACCACAGAACTATTTAAAGCAGCAGTCAACAAGGTGATCATAGCCAGGATGGCCAATATTCGAAACGAATAGGTACAAGAAGAAGAAGAAGATCTCCAAAGCTGGAATAGGATGGTATAGCATGGCATGCGGGCTCGATTGCATACTTCACCAGTATTTTAATAAATCAAGAAAGCTAGTTGTTACTGGAGACTTCAAAATTAATTTAACTGGAAATTCAAAAGAGAAAGTTAATTTAATTAACATTATGTTATCCTATGGTTTGGAGGAACAAGTTAGAGAATATACCAGAATAACAGCTACTTCACGAAGCTGCATTGACAATATTTTTGTAAATTTCAGTCAAACTTCGACATCCGTTTCCGACTCGACTATAACTAATCATAGAATCCTTGTTCACAGCAGAGGTGTTAAAGCAGTTACTTACTAATTTAAACGAAAATTTAGCCAAGTACATAAAGAACAATTTGCTGAAAGTCTAGAAGAGGAATCATGGACAAAGATATATGAGGCAGCTAATATAAACGATAAATGCACTTATTTCCTTAACGCGCTGCACTTCACTTCAGCACATGCTTTCCTATAGCGAAAGTTCACCGAAGAGAAAAGACTTTGATTACCAATGATGCTAAAAGGGCTAGTAGGGATCTAAAAGACCTGATTATACTCCAGAAGTACTACCCTTTCTTACGAGAAGTATACTTTTAACAAAAAAATGCTACGGCTCAAAAACAAATTTAACACAGCTCAAAAAACAATTCTTCAGCAAATCACTAAAGACCTCGGTGTGCAAACAGAAAACAGTCTGGAAGATTATCAACCAGCAGACAAATAAGACCACGAGAAAAGAAGAGATCAATTTAAACGACAATGGCTCCAGAATCGACGATCCGGAGAGAATATCAACTCTTTTCAATGAATCCTTCTTACAAGCTCCGGAGTTAATAGCCCAAACATTACTCCATCAAGTATATCCAACCATCATATGTCTTTCAATAGCGAAACCCTGTATCTGGAGGATTTTTCAGAGAAGGAAATCACCTTTCTTATACAAGCGAAATTACAAAACAAATCAACATGTGGCTTAGATTTACTCCCATGCAATATTTTTAAGTAATACGTAGATCTGTTATTGAATGTGAAAAAGTCGTTTAATCATATTCAATACCCTGCTCTTGCCTTGTGACAAAACCTCGAATGTGTAGCCCCTAAAGGAACGCTGGAAATGTCTTTGATAAAGTATCAAACATGAAGGATTTTCAATATATCACACTATCAAACCATATGAAATACGAAGAAACGACCAATTCATATTCGATAGTTTGACATGGTTGGGACGATATAGTAAACCATTCGTTTGATACGGAAGAGTTTCAAGAAATACTTAAAACCGCCAAAATCGTGCCAATCTACAAGAAAGGAGAAAAAAACAATTCTAAATAATCACCTACCAATTGCAATATTATCTGTAATGTCTAAAATGATGGAATACTGTATGCTTCATAGGCTTACTCCATTTATAGAGAAACATCATCTGATCCCCAAGGAACCCAAGGAAAATCTACTGTTATCAGCTCAAAAAACAATTCTTCAGCAAATCACTAAAGACCTCGGTGTGCAAACAGAAAACAGTCTGGAAGATTATCAACCAGCAGACAAATAAGACCACGAGAAAAGAAGAGATCAATTTAAACGACAATGGCTCCAGAATCGACGATCCGGAGAGAATATCAACTCTTTTCAATGAATCCTTCTTACAAGCTCCGGAGTTAATAGCCCAAAACATTACTCCATCAAGTATATCCAACCATCATATGTCTTTCAATAGCGAAACCCTGTATCTGGAGGATTTTTCAGAGAAGGAAATCACCTTTCTTATACAAGCGAAATTACAAAACAAATCAACATGTGGCTTAGATTTACTCCCATGCAATATTTTTAAGTAATACGTAGATCTGTTATTGAATGTGAAAAAGTCGTTTAATCATATTCAATACCCTGCTCTTGCCTTGTGACAAAACCTCGAATGTGTAGCCCCTAAAGGAACGCTGGAAATGTCTTTGATAAAGTATCAAACATGAAGGATTTTCAATATATCACACTATCAAACCATATGAAATACGAAGAAACGACCAATTCATATTCGATAGTTTGACATGGTTGGGACGATATAGTAAACCATTCGTTTGATACGGAAGAGTTTCAAGAAATACTTAAAACCGCCAAAATCGTGCCAATCTACAAGAAAGGAGAAAAAAACAATTCTAAATAATCACCTACCAATTGCAATATTATCTGTAATGTCTAAAATGATGGAATACTGTATGCTTCATAGGCTTACTCCATTTATAGAGAAACATCATCTGATCCCCAAGGAACCCAAGGAAAATCTACTGTTATCATAGAATTCTAATTCAAGGTTCTACAAGAAGTTGATGAAGGAAAACATCCAGTCGAGAATTTTTGTGACCTTTCTAAGGCCTTCGACTGCGTGTCTCACCAACAATTATTAAATAAAATATATACAATAGGCATACGAGGTAAATCACATAATTGGATAAAATCATTTCTTCAAAATAAAAGGAGATGTGTGGAAATCACTGTCATGAATAAAACATTTAAATCTGCACCAGCAAGCATAAATACAGGTGTTCCGCAAGGAAGTGATCTTTCCCCTACATTCTTCCTTCGCTATATAGCAGGCTTAATACGTTTTATAAATAGTAATCACTGCAGATGTTTCTATCTTTCTCATATCGGAGATTCCAAAAAATCTGACTCAAAGAAGTCAACAAACTACTAAACAAAATCGTAAACTGGTTCTCCAGTAACAATCTGTTCCTTAATTGCAGCAAAACAAAATACGCAATTTTTCAAACTCAAAGACGCTCCCTAGCATTACATTTCCATCAATAACCTTCAATTAAATCAAGCATCGGCTACAAAGTTCCTAAGACTACACGTCGAGGAACCCTTAACACGGAATTTGCAGATTGAGAACTGAGTGCATTATAAGGCTTACACAATTAGAAGATTACGTCGGCTATTGGATAGATCTGACATCTTAATCTATTACTTCGCTGAAGTTCAGTCAATACTATCTTACGGTATTTCAGTATGGGAAACCTCTCCCAAAACTGAAACTCACTTAATTGCTCAATAAATGTGATCCATGCAATAATGGGTATTCCTAGAACAGTTTCGTAAGAGCAATAGACTGGTTGTAGATTTCCCTGGCATATGAAGGCCCATCCGAAACAACAATAAGAAGAAGAAGACAGACAAGACCAGAAACGACAAGACTGGACGTAGGAGACTACTAAAACAAGACAACAAAGATAAGACTAGATAGACTGGATAGACAAGACTCGGTAGCCAAGGCTACACAGACAAGATCTCACAGAAAAGACTATATAAGACAAAACTGGACTTCTGTCTAGACACACAAGACTAGACAGAACATTAGAGAGAGAAGACTGGACAGAGGAGACTACACAGATAAGACAACACAGACAATACTAAACAGACATGAGTAGATAGACAAGACTGGACAGACAAGACTACACAGATAACTCTAGACAGACAAGACATATCAGGCAGGATTAGACATACAAGACTAGATAGACAAGACTGGAAATACAAGATACACAGACAAGACTAGTCAGGCAAGACTAGATACACAAGACTAGATAGAGAAGACTGGACCGAGACAAGATTGGATTACACAGACAAGACTAGACAGACAAGACTAAATAGACAAGACTGGACGGATAAAAGTAGATATACAAGACTGGACAGACAAGTCTAGACACAGACAAGTGTAAACACATATAGGTCTTTACAGACAAGACTACGCAGAAGACTAGATAAAAAAGATTGGACAGACAAGACTAGACAGAATAATCAAGACAGACAAGACTAGTCGCACAATACTAAACATACAAGACTTGATAGAGAAGTCTAAACAAAGAAGACTATATAAACAGGACAACACAAACAAAACTAGACTAGATAGACAGGGCAAGTCAGACTTTATACTTAGTACATCAATCTGTATTAACGAAGGTCCGGACTAGACTAGTCTATCTTGTTTTACTAGACTAGGCAGAGCATGTACAACTAATCTAATTACTCCACCTAATACTAAAAAAACCTATAACTTTAATATGATCAATTTATGAAATTATATGAAATGGCTAGGAAACGGAACTAAATGAACCAGACTAAGTGCTAGACTAAGTGGATTTGTAAAACGAGCGAAATTGAATCGAATTAAAGAAAATTAGGTTAAGTTTAAGACTAGATTAGTTTGAGAATAGATTGGTTTGGGATTAGACTAGTTCAATATTAGATTAGTTTAAGATTAGATAAGTTTAAGATTGGACTACTTTAAGATTTGAGTGGTTTAAGACTAGATTAGTCTAGGATATCTAGACAGACATTGTCTAGGGTTAGTGCCCTTTAGAAAATCAATGCAGTTTCCGTATCGATTCGTGCTTAAATCTAGACGAATCTAGACTAGTTAATACTTTAGACGTATCTAGAAAAATCTATAAATTGTATAGATTGAGTGAGTAATACAAAAGAGGTTGCGGCATACCAAAGTTTCGGGGCGTAGTGGCGCCCTTCGCGACGGATCCTTCCACCAGCGATGGGAAAAATCTCATCACAGGATCTAGCTCCGTGCGGCTTCGATCTAGTCAACTAATTAGCACTCACGCACGCACGCACATTCGCGAAAAGGAACTAGTCTAGGCCGTTTTTAGTCCGGTCGGGCCGCGGCGCTGCTTTTGCTTAGGCCCAGTGACCACGTCTGTCTGCCGTCTGGAATACAACAGGCAAATCGATGAGTGGGCGCATGTACACTAAGTACACATTCCGCGGATTATTTACACCACGGTTTATGTTTCACCCCTCTTATGTGACCGACCAACCGGAATATTCAATTCCAACTATTTTTCTCTCTTTATTTCAAAACATGCTTGTTTAAATAGACAACACGGGATCTAGTCTAATAAACTACATGGATAAGTCAAGATTCAAAATAAATCCAAAAGCTGCTTGTCTTTAGATTTACATACATTTATCGAGATATATAAACTGAGACTAGTTTGACGTGATTAAAGAGATAAGATTTGACAAAAAGTATCAGGCAAACTAGATGTGTAGTTTTGTCTATCCGGCAGAAGATTCTAGTCCAGGCAAGACTAGACAGACAAAACTAGACATACAAGATTAGACAGACATGATTGGAGGGATAATACCAGACAGATAAGACTAGATAGACAAGACCAGACAGACAAGACTAGACAAGCAATACGAGACAGACAAGACTAGATACACAAGACTAGACAAACAATAGTAGACAATTAAGTCTAGACTTAATTAAGTCTAAACAGGATTAAGTCTAAACAGGCAAGACTGGAAGAAAAGATTAACAATCAAGACTAGACAAACAAGATTAGATTGACAAGGTTGGACAGACAAGAGTACGCAGACATGACTAGACATACAAGACTATGCAGACAAGAGAACCCGGGTAAGACTAGATATTTAAGACTATCATATAGTATGCTAAATTGTAAGTGTATTAAATTGTCAGTCACAAACGTAATTAGTGTCAATATGTTCTATAGAATTGATTTATTGGCTGTAATTTTGGGGTTCGAGTTCTTGTATTGTCATTGTAGAAACCAGTAAACTAGGTAATTTACAACCCTATTTACTACATATGTAAGTTACTGATTTTATAGAAAAAAATATGTCGATTGTCTCTTTAGTCCTGTCTGTTTTGATTTGTCTGTTTAGTCTTGTCTGTCTAATCTTGTCTAACTAGTTTTGTCTTTCTAGTCTTGTCGGTCTAGTCTTGTCTGTCTAGTTTTATAGGTCTAGTCTTGTCTGTCCAGTCTTGTCTGTCTAGTCTTGTTTGTCTCTAGTCTTGTCTCTCTAGTCTTGTCTGTCTAGTCTTGTCTGTCTAGTGTTCTCTGTCTAGTCTTGTCTGTATAGTCTTATCTGCCTAGTCTTGTCTGTCTAGTCTTGTCTGTCTAGTTTTGTCTGTCTAGTCTTGTCTGTCTAGTCTTGTCTGTCTAGTCTTGTCTGTCTAGTCTTGTCTGACTAGTCTTGTCTGTCTAGTCTTGTCTGTCTAGTCTTGTCTGTCTAGTCTTGTCTGTCTAGTTTTGTCTGTCTAGTCTTGTCTGTCTAGTCTTGTCTGTCTAGTCTTGTCTGTCTAGTCTTGTCTGTCTAGTCTTGTCTGTCTAGTCTTGTCTGTCTAGTCTGACTAGTATTGTCTGTCTAGTCTTGTCTGTCTAGTCTTGTCTGTCTAGTCTTGTCTGTCTAGTCTTGTCTGTCTAGTCTTGTCTGTCTAGTCTTGTCTGTTTAGTCTTGTCTGTCTAGTCTTGTCTGTGTAGTCTTGTCGGTCTAGTCTTGTCTGTCTAGTCTTGTCTGTCTAGTCTTGTCTGTCTAGTCTTGTCTGTCTAGTCTTGTCTGTCTAGTCTTGTCTGTCTAGTCTTGTCTGTCTAGTCTTGTCTGTCTAGTCTTGTCTGTCTAGTCTTGTCTGTCTAGTCTTGTCTGTCTAGTCTTGTCTGTCTAGTCTTGTCTGTCTAGTCTTGTCTGTCTAGTCTTGTCTGTCTAGTCTTGTCTGTCTAGTCTTGTCTGTCTAGTCTTGTCTGTCTAGTCTTGTCTGTCTAGTCTTGTCTGTCTAGTCTTGTCTGTCTAGTCTTGTCTGTCTAGTCTTGTCTGTCTAGTCTTGTCTGTCTAGTCTTGTCTGTCTAGTCTTGTCTGTCTAGTCTTGTCTGTCTAGTCTTGTCTGTCTAGTCTTGTCTGTCTAGTCTTGTCTGTCTAGTCTTGTCTGTCTAGTCTTGTCTGTCTAGTCTTGTCTGTCTAGTCTTGTCTGTCTAGTCTTGTCTGTCTAGTCTTGTCTGTCTAGTCTTGTCTGTCTAGTCTTGTCTGTCTAGTCTTGTCTGTCTAGTCTTGTCTGTCTAGTCTTGTCTGTCTAGTCTTGTCTGTCTAGTCTTGTCTGTCTAGTCTTGTCTGTCTAGTCTTGTCTGTCTAGTCTTGTCTGTCTAGTCTTGTCTGTCTAGTCTTGTCTGTCTAGTCTTGTCTGTCTAGTCTTGTCTGTCTAGTCTTGTCTGTCTAGTCTTGTCTGTCTAGTCTTGTCTGTCTAGTCTTGTCTGTCTAGTCTTGTCTGTCTAGTCTTGTCTGTCTAGTCTTGTCTGTCTAGTCTTGTCTGTCTAGTCTTGTCTGTCTAGTCTTGTCTGTCTAGTCTTGTCTGTCTAGTCTTGTCTGTCTAGTCTTGTCTGTCTAGTCTTGTCTGTCTAGTCTTGTCTGTCTAGTCTTGTCTGTCTAGTCTTGTCTGTCTAGTCTTGTCTGTCTAGTCTTGTCTGTCTAGTCTTGTCTGTCTAGTCTTGTCTGTCTAGTCTTGTCTGTCTAGTCTTGTCTGTCTAGTCTTGTCTGTCTAGTCTTGTCTGTCTAGTCTTGTCTGTCTAGTCTTGTCTGTCTAGTCTTGTCTGTCTAGTCTTGTCTGTCTAGTCTTGTCTGTCTAGTCTTGTCTGTCTAGTCTTGTCTGTCTAGTCTTGTCTGTCTAGTCTTGTCTGTCTAGTCTTGTCTGTCTAGTCTTGTCTGTCTAGTCTTGTCTGTCTAGTCTTGTCTGTCTAGTCTTGTCTGTCTAGTCTTGTCTGTCTAGTCTTGTCTGTCTAGTCTTGTCTGTCTAGTCTTGTCTGTCTAGTCTTGTCTGTCTAGTCTTGTCTGTCTAGTCTTGTCTGTCTAGTCTTGTCTGTCTAGTCTTGTCTGTCTAGTCTTGTCTGTCTAGTCTTGTCTGTCTAGTCTTGTCTGTCTAGTCTTGTCTGTCTAGTCTTGTCTGTCTAGTCTTGTCTGTCTAGTCTTGTCTGTCTAGTCTTGTCTGTCTAGTCTTGTCTGTCTAGTCTTGTCTGTCTAGTCTTGTCTGTCTAGTCTTGTCTGTCTAGTCTTGTCTGTCTAGTCTTGTCTGTCTAGTCTTGTCTGTCTAGTCTTGTCTGTCTAGTCTTGTCTGTCTAGTCTTGTCTGTCTAGTCTTGTCTGTCTAGTCTTGTCTGTCTAGTCTTGTCTGTCTAGTCTTGTCTGTCTAGTCTTGTCTGTCTAGTCTTGTCTGTCTAGTCTTGTCTGTCTAGTCTTGTCTGTCTAGTCTTGTCTGTCTAGTCTTGTCTGTCTAGTCTTGTCTGTCTAGTCTTGTCTGTCTAGTCTTGTCTGTCTAGTCTTGTCTGTCTAGTCTTGTCTGTCTAGTCTTGTCTGACTAGTACTGTCTGTCTAGTCTTGTCTGTCTAGTCTTGTCTGTCTTGTCTTGTCTGTCTAGTCTTGTCTGTCTAGTCTTGTCTGTCTAGTCTTGTCTGTCTAGTCTTGACTGTCTAGTCTTGTCTGTCTAGTCTTGTCTGTCTAGTCTTGTCTGTCTAGTCTTGTTTGTCTAGTCTTGTCTGTCTAGTCTTGTCTGTCTAGTCTTGTCTGTCTAGTCTTGTCTGTCTAGTCTTGTCTGTCTAGTCTTGTCTGTCTAGTCTTGTCTGTTTAGTCTTGTCTGTCTAGTCTTGTCTGTCTAGTCTTGTCTGTCTAGTCTTGTCTGTCTAGTCTTGTCTGTCTAGTCTTGTCTGTCTAGTCTTGTCTGTCTAGTCTTGTCTGTCTAGTCTTGTCTGTCTAGTCTTGTCTGTCTAGTCTTGTCTGTCTAGTCTTGTCTGTCTAGTCTTGTCTGTCTAGTCTTGTCTGTCTAGTCTTGTCTGTCTAGTCTTGTCTGTCTAGTCTTGTCTGTCTAGTCTTGTCTGTCTAGTCTTGTCTGTCTAGTCTTGTCTGTCTGGTCTTGTCTGTCTAGTCTTGTCTGTCTAGTCTTGTCTGTCTAGTCTTGTCTGTCTAGTCTTGTCTGTCTAGTCTTGTCTGTCTAGTCGTCTGTCTAGTCTTGTCTGTCTAGTCTTGTCAGTCTTGTCTGTCTAGTTTTGTCTGTTTAGTCTTGTTTGTCTAGTCTTGCCTTTACTTAGGTGTAGGGGGAATGAATTATTGCACAGCGGGGCCTTCGTTCCAGTGTAGTGTGGGGCTTTCTGATCGAGCTCTTCGTGACCAACATACCCACTAAAACCCCTCCTCTGTCTCTTCACTACACTCCACCTGGAAATGCGTGAGCATTACTGCAGGTGGGTGGTGGTGTTTGTTCGAATTGCTTCCTTTCCCTTCTTCTTGTTGTCCTTTCCTCATCTCGATTTCGTCTTTCGTCTTCTGTAGTATTAGTTATGTAGTCGTGTGCTTAACTATTTTTCCGTCTTTTCGTCACATGTCTAGTCGTCCATGTTACCTTACTTTTGTGTCGTGTGATATTATGGTCGCCTTCCATTCCCTCTCCATTTGTTCGTTTCCCATCATGATTCTGGTTATGTAAGCTTGTACTGCATCCCAGTTATGCTCACTTTCTAACATAACTTCCATGATGTTCTGTTCTTCTAGTTTTGTACCACCTAAGGTCTCCGCAAGTCGAGTTCTTTCATTATCTTATTCTGTACACACATATGAAGATATTGCGTTGTGTGTCGTATGGGATATGACCGCAGTAGAAGCACTCCGCAGCAATGTTCCCTGTAAGCTGCGCGGGTGCGCAGTAGTTTGCGTGACATTTTAAAATTTGCGCAGATTTAATTTCACAAAAATTTATTTTCAGCGCACTTAAATTAGGAGACGATGATTTTGTGTGTAAAGGAATGAGGTTTCCTATTGGGAAAACTTTTGTAATATGAGTTTTAGGAGAAAAGCTAAAATTTCAATGAATTTTTTTAAAATCTGAATTTTTGCAGAAATTTTTGCAAAATTTGTACTTCAGAACAATGGTCGAGGTAAGGAACAATATGACAAAAATGCCCAGTTTTTCTCAAAAGATCGTCGATAGAAAATAGAAAATCGCACGTACTTTAAAACTATTTCATATCTATCAGGAACTCTGATGAAATATTATATGTTTGCAAATTCGGTTGCTAACTTCACAAGACTAAAATAAAGTATAAAATTAAGTGAAATTTTTCAATATAATGAGGATTCAGAAAACGTGACGTGTACATTTGGTGCAGAAGCAAATATTCCTTTTCACGTGTACATTTGGTGCAGAAGCAGGGAAAAGCAAAATATTTCAGGGGAATTTAGTATCGAAAAAAAAAATGGGATGAGTGCAAGTTAGATTATTTAAAAAGACATATTATTGAAAAACAACACGAAGTAGCTATTCATAAATTACTAATATTGAAAAAGGCTGAATTTTAAAAATGTTAATGGAAACACCTGAAGAACGTCCCGTAAAAAGAGAAAAACAAGAAAGATCGAAATCTGATTTTAAAAAAGTTAATGTATTAATCGAAAATGTAATAATAGCCAATTTGAACTCATTAATTAATTCCGTTCATGAAATCATATGGAAAAAGTTATTGAGTTTACACAAAATTGGCGAAGTAAAAATTATGCATTTGAATTCGCCGAATGTATAAGCAATATATGGCAATAACTGGAAACTAGAAATATTTTTAACGATATAATAATTTCAAACTTCCATACAATAATTCTAGACGAAAGCACTGATATTTAAGTACAAAAAGTAATAATTTTGTATTTTAAATATCGTGATAATGATATAAATTACAAAACTATATTTGGTGCTATTGAAACTTGTGACAGCAAGTCAATTGTAGAAAATATTCCGCACAAACTTGTGGTAAGGTATCTTTAGGGCTAAAAAGGGCCTAACTGTATGCAACCCATATGCTTCTGGTGCCTAACAATAGCACGCAACACATTAGTGTATTTTCATAAGTTTCTAATAGTAAATTCGCATTTTTCTTGTAATTACACTATATATTTACGGTTTTCAGTATATTTATTTTTCCCTTTACATGTGCTATAAGACACCGCTTCTTGCCAAATTTCATGATTCTGGGTTAACGGGAAGTACCCTATTGGAAGTACCCTATAGGTTTTGATTCCCTTGTGAAATCGCAAAATATGCGACATAAACGGTCATATCTTTCGATCGCGTTGACTTACAAGTTTGATTTTTTCACAGCTGAAAGAGACCACAGACCCGAGTATTTGAGACAAATTTCAACTTGTTACCTCTACGCGTTCCTGAGAAAAATGGTCTTGACAGACATACAGACGGACGGACAGACAGATAGACGGACAGACAGACAGACAGTCAGACAGACAGACAGACAGACAGACGGACAACAAAGTGATTCTATAAGGGTTCCGTTTTCGGTACGAAACCCTAAAAATGAAAATATTTACATCTGATGGAGCCAATGTCATGCTTGGAAAGAAAAATGGAGTAGCTGCGGTTCTTAAAAGGACATACCTATAGAATTTAACCGAGAAACACAGTGTTGCACATCGATCTGGGAATTGACGATGCACGGAAGAATGTACCTGTTATGCAAACCATAGAAAATTCACTCTGAACTGTGTACACAATGTTTCACCGATCGAGTATGAAAAGGGAAAATTTGAAGATTTGGCTCAAGTAATTGAACATGCTATAGAGCAGTGCTCCGCAACCTTTTATCTTCCACGGCACACTAACGTATTTTCAAAAATTCCGCGGCGCACCACAAGTAAAGGCTTTAAAAATACAGCAAATACAGTAATACATCGACCTACGCTACCCCGACTTACGCGAACTCGGAGTTACGCGATTTCAAATCTCGTCGATTCGTCTTTTGTTTGAGCGTCACACAACTTTTGATTATCGATTATAGACTTACTGCCCCCACACTATTGGGAACTGACATAGTGGCGTGGCTAAAAATACATGTGTTAAAACGTAACTGTATTATATTTCAACTACACTGAATTTTGGAAAATGACTCCAACGAAGAACTCATTTCTTCCACAAAACGGGTAATAAAGAAATTATTAGCATGCTATGAGGAAATTTTGCGGGGAAAAAAATCTTTGAGTCGTTAAACTACTTTGTTAGATTTTATGAAGTCTTCTATATCAAAATAACTTCGGTAGGCAATTTTATATTTCTATAATCTAAGATTTTATTAAACATTTTAATGTCTAATAATAAATTTAATTATTAATTTCTTTCGCTTCCGGCCCCAATTGAAAATAATTTATAGGTATTTATTTGCGAAATTATAACCCGACCTACGCGAATTCGAGTTACCCGGTTAGCGCTCAGTCCGACCTATCGCGTAAGTTCGGGGTATTACTGAATTAAATAACAATAATAGGTGGTACGTATATGTTTTTATTAGATAATAATATAAAATTAAAATTTTTAAGTAACCGCCGGACAAATTTAAAATCAATCGGATGTGTGAAAGTTATTAAGACCCGTTTGTCAAGTAGGAAATGAGCTGATCCAGCGCCTGAACAGATCTTCATAAATTATAGCTCGATCATGTCAGCTTTCAAACAAACAAAAAACGCATCAAATTCGGTCCATTCCTTTAGCAGCTATACACAGCCAGACACACAGATACACAGACAGACACGTCAAACATATAACACCCCTCTTTTGCGTCGGGGGTTAAAAATACAATAATTTTTATATACAATATGAATTTTACACCAACACAAAAACACATATATTTTTATTATAGATTACACATCTAAAAAAATGTCTTTTAATTTAACTATGAAGTTTGTTGTTATTAATCTATGCTAGGTGATCCATACTTACTCTGAATTGCAAAATTCACTATGTTTTTACTATAATTAATTTGTAAAAATATTATATGACTTGTGAACACAGTTATATAACACTGAATTGGAAAATTCACTATGTTTCTACCACAATTAATATATAGAAATATTATATAACTTATTACTTTATAATATATATTATATAATATTTTTACAAATCAATTATGGTAAAAACATAGTGAATTTTGCAATTCAGAGTAATCAATGCTAATTTAAACAGTATTTAAACATAATAACTAATTTATTAATGTGATATTTGTGCTTGTTGTGATGAACATATACCTCGTATATTTGGCTCTATATTAGAAAGTGCTACTCGCCAAAAACCTATCTAGGGTATTTAGGTATCTCTAATATACCTAACACGATCGTTTTTCATTTTTAATTAGAACCAATGTAGAAAAACTTTGTTCACAAAACTATGTCATAGAAAAAGGTAGCAAAATTGCAATAGCCTTTGCAGAAATTTGAGGATACTCATTCTGAACGGAAATCCAGAAATCAGCCAATTTCATTTCACTGAAGTTGAGTTTCAGCATCCCATCGTTCCTCAATTCTATAAATTCCTCGCGAATTTGAAGGGAAAGTGCTTCTGTTGAATTTTCTGCATCTGCTATCAAAGGATTTCTAATCCAATTATATTGCTCCGCATTAATTGTGACAAAATAATGATTAAATTTGTCTCGCAACAAATTTAAATGTTACATTGAATTGAAAAATTCTCTTTGTTTTTTACCACACTTATATTATGTAAAAATGTTATATAACTTATTATTCACAGTTATATAAATTTCTACACATATCACGACTCGAGTTTCGACGTTTGACGGTCATTTTCAAGTGACTTAACAAATTGATGAGGTTTAATATATACCCTTATAGTTTTGGTGTGGTGGGGGGGCGGTGTTTGTCCGAAGATGAGGACTTATCTGTTTGAGATTGGGTGAGATTAAAAAGTTGGGAAAAGATTAGGTCAGTTTCCTCGTTTAGGAGATTAACTGAGGGATTACGGTTTTTTTTTAAATTTCTAATGACTCTAGGAGATTTAGTTTCGGGCCTTTGTTGCAATTATGCAAGATTTTTAGATTATCTATTTCTGGGAAATTTAAATTTAAATTCCCGAACGTCGAAACTCGAGTCGTGATATGTGTAGAAATTTGTATAACTGTGAATAATAAGTTATATAACATTTTTACATAATATAAGTGTGGTAAAAAACAAAGTGAATTTTTCAATTTAATGTAAGTATGGATTACCACGTAGTAACTGTCGCAACCATTCTATTCATAATTTAAATGTTGTTGAGTCAGATCCAGAATTATCTTTTTTTTCAATCATTGACTTGTGAGTCCTTTGGAACATTTCTAATGATCCTTTTTGTATCTCTTTCTGCCAAAGTTCAAGCTTATTTTTAAAGCCCACTAACTTGACGGTACACGTCAGATTATTTTCGGTTCGACCTTGCATTCTTTTATTCAGTTCGTTCAGGTGCTCAAAGATATCAGCATGTACGCCAGTTTGGACATCCAGTAATTGTCATCAAAAAGTTGATAAAGTTCGGGCATATCTTGTTTTAACAAAAACTCGCGCACCTCGTTGCGAAGCTCAAACAATCTAGCCAAAACTTTTCCACGGGATAGCCAACGTACCTCGGTGTAAAACAATAAGGATTCATAATCCGATCGCATTTCTTCACATATTATTTTAAAAATTCGCGAATTTAATGCTCTTGTTTTAATAATGTTTATGATAGTAATGCATTGATTCATCGTTTTCAATAGTTCCGTTGGCAAGTTTTTGGTCATTAATGCTTCGCGATGTATGCAACAGTGTGTAAATTTCTATATTTGGATTTTGCCGTTTTACGCACGAAATAAAACCTTTTTTCTTGCCCATCATTGCTACAGCACCATCCGTGCAAATACTAATACAATTACTCCATGACATATCATAGGTTTAAAAAAAATCATCTGTTACTTTGAAAATATCCTCGCCAGTAGTTCGCTCTGGAAGCTCGTTGAAAAATAAATAGTTTTCTATTATGGTGCCCTCGTCAATGAAACGTACAATACCTATGAGTTGTGCTCGGTTTTTAATATCCGTCGATTCATCAATTTGTAGTGCAAACTTCTGGGCCGTTTTTAGTTTTGCAATTAGTATTCCTAATATACCGTTCGACATATCGTTGAACGTTTTTTAACAGTATCAGCTGACAACGGTACTTTTTTTACTTCATTAACTTCTCTAGGCCCAAGCATGGATTTAACAATTTCTATGCATGCTGGTTTAATGAGTGTCTCACCAATAGTATGTGGTTTTTTCTGACGTGCAATTAATCTTACAACATGGTAACTAGCTTCTAAGGCGTTATCAGAAACTGTGACTAACGATAACAGTGATTGCTTTTGTTTTCGCCTTTGATCGAACAGTCTAAGTAGAACAATAAGAAAAAATGATTTGGCCTTCTTAACGTAACTAGGATGGTTTGAATTTAAATGGCGAAGCAGTTTACTGGGTACCATTGCTTCGTTAGATAGCATTTCTCCGCAAATGATGCATTCTGGTTTGGGTGGCGTTTATTTATCACAACACGAAAATCCATGGAATGCAGTATTCGTTATACTTTCTTTCCCACATCTTCTGTTTTTTTACTGCGCCACTTATGCTTGGTTCATTTTGGTTTGTCGGTGAATTCGAAAATCTTTTTAAAAACTTGTCCATATTTTTTAGAGGTATAAAAACAAAATAACCTAAAAATGTGGTATTTGATGGGAGTTCTTCTCGTTCGGATGCAGACTGACTAACATGTTCATCAGTTTGGTAGATAGAACAAAATACGTCGAGACTCAGTCACAAAGTGCCGACGCTCGAGCCACGCCCTCCGTAATTTGCCCCACGTGCAACAGCGAAATATGGGTTTATACTAGAGTTTCCGATCTCGATTCGATTTTATTATACGTCGATCTCTTAAAGCCCAATTTTTGTCAGCCAGATCGATCTTAAAATCGCCACGAAATGAAGAGATCGAAAATCGATCACTACTAGTACATTTATAACGATTCATTTTAATATTTCTAACCTACAACAGAATTTTGTTAAGTCGAGAACGATTTATTCGATACGTGTTTTGACTTACCCGAAATAAATGCACTAGCGCCGATTATTTATTAAGAAAATGCATAGAAAAGCATAACAGTAAGCTGCTTTACTAATGTAATAATAATATCACATTAAACGACGTACATCTCTACGCATAAGTACGCAAACTAACACTCACAGTACTATATGTACAATGTACATTTTTTGTTTAACTAAGTACATGTTTTTGTTTTGTATAAAATTTCGACTCTGAGAAATTACATATTGGCATTTTTACATATTAATTATTCTTGAGAAAACCGCGGCACAGCTAAGAATACCTCGCGGCACAGTAGTGTGCCGCGGCACAGCGGTTGCGGAGCACTGCTATAGAGTTCACATCATTTAAACCAATTAATAAAGTAAGGTGGTATCCAGATATTTCGCAGTTAGTGGCTTTGTCAAAATTTACGATGTTCTAATTAAATATTGTCAAGTTATGGAACGAAATGATCCTATCTGTAAATATTTAAAAAAATTCTGACGGATTCCCAATATCGGGTAGCAATTTTTGGTCTCTAAGACGTATTAGAACAGCCTTCATCTTCGTGCAAATACCCATAGAAAAGTTGTTTAACTATTATTGATGCTCATCAGTATGTTAAGACAAAAATAAGAAAATATTAAAAAATATCAATACCTGTGAGACAAAATGTTTGGGGCAGTGATGTCAAAAAAAAAAATATTATCAGAAGATCAAAATAAAATTAATACTTCAAATATAATACATTTGTCGAACGTGTCGGTATGCAGCTGGAAAGAAGATTTCCTGACGACGATCAAAAACAATGGCAAGCATTTGATAATAAGATTATTATAAATTCAGGAAAAAAAAATGGATTTTGGAAAACAGAATATTATAAATCTTTCCAAAAAATATTCTGTATTTATGATAAATCAAAATATTGACATTTATAAAATATGGGATGAATATTCCGAAAAGAATTTACAATAATGGAGAAAAGTAAACTTGGTTTCTTCAAAACATTCGACGATACCTTAACTATCGTATTACCCCATTCTGAATTTTCTAATCTCGCTATTCAGTACAATATTATAGGTACTTTGCAAACATCCAGTGCGAATTGCGAACTGGGATTTTCACTCATGAATTCCATTAAAAGAAAAGATCGCAACAGACTGCAATATGAACACCTCAGTGATCTAATGAGAATAAAATTACATTTATCAAATGGACAAACAATTAACACCTAAGAAGTCTATAAAGAGTGGGTTAGTACGAACGACAAAGAAATTTAAGTTTCATTAGAAATAGCCAAAACTGTTATTTTGCCATTTGATATTATGCTTTGCATAAATAAAAGTATAAAAAAATTGAGCAATTTGTTTTTGATTTTATTTTTTGAGCTCACACTCGAACACAAAGTGAATCAGTAAGTCTACTGGAGGCGTGCTTGCATGTACCAGCGCCGCAAAAACTATTCTCGCTGTTCCAGGCAAGTCTAGGTTCAGCAAGCTATAGTACAAGATGTTCCACAAGAATGGTGCCATGACCGGTCCTTGTGGGGCGACCGCCGTTACCTCATACTCAACTTCTCCTTCGGCCATGTGGTATATCAACCGTCGGTCGCTCAAGTGGCTGCTTATCATCTTTCTCAAGTATTTTGGAGTCTCTATTGATGCTAATGCCTCCATGATTACATCCCATCTGGCTGGATTAAAGGCGTTTTTAACGTCAAGGGTCACTAATGCACAGCAACTTTTCGATTGCCGTGTAGCAGTTTTGACATTTTCTGCTCTCTTACTTCAGCTATAGCTTCCAAGGTTGATCGACATTTTCGAAAACCATACTGCCATTGGAACAGTCCTCCGTTGTTTTTGATGTATGTCTCGAGTCTTCTAAGTAATAGTCTTTCAAGAAGTATCGCTATGTTGTCCAGGAGGCATATGGGTCGGTATGACGATGGTTCTTCCAATAGGTTTGTCCCCTTTTCTCAGCAGGACGAGTTGTGTCTTTTCCATTGCGTAGCGAAAATTTCCTTTCGAAAGTGGCTTGTCATTTTTCTGTCGGTCTAGGTTCCTGAAATAGCGTGGTAACTATTTCTCTCATCCGTTGTGGGCACGATATCCCAGGTCTACCTATTAGTTTTTTCGTAGCAATTCATCTATGGATCGGCAGAGCTCAGGATTTCTGCTTGCTACTTTTGATGGTCATGCGAAATTCCTTTCTCGCTTTTTTGAAATTCGCGTCCAGGTTCACTTCCTGTCCAGCCATCCTGTTCGTTGCGTTTTGCTGCCGCCTTCTGCGGCGTTGGGCGTTGGAAAATGCGTGCCGTAACGTACTTGTTCCTTAGGTTGTCTAGTCTTGTCTGTCTAGTCTTGTCTATCTAGTCTCGTCTGTCTAGTCTTGTGTGCCTAGTTTTGTCTGTCTAGTCTTGTCTGTCTGGTCTTGTCTGTCTAGTTTTGTCTGTCTAGTCTTGTCTGTATATAACATACCCGCCTTTAAATGCGGGAGAGCTGGGTACGAATCCTGGTCGGGGAAACAACAACTAGGGCGGTTTTCACTAACCGTCCGGGCTGCCCACCCTGAATGAATGCAAAATATGCGATACCTGGGTGGAATAGGGTGTTTAGTGAGAGCTTCCCCCGAACCACTTTAGTCTTGTCTGTCAAGTCTTGTCCGTCTAGTCTTGTCTGTCGAGTCTTGTCTGTCTAGTCTGTCTTGTCTGTGTAGTCTTGTCTGTCTAGTCTTGTCTGTGTAGTCTTGCCTGTCTAGTTTGTCTGTCTAGTCTTGTCTATCTAGTCTTGTTTATCTAGTTTTGTCTGTCTAATCTTGTCTATCTAGTCTAGTCTTGTGTTCTTAGTCTTGTCCGTCTAGTCTTGTAGGTCTAGTCTTGTCTGTTTAGTATGTCTGTCTAGTCTTAACTGTCTATTCTAGTCTGTCTAGTCTTGTCTGATCTATTTTGTCTAGTTTTACATTGAGTTTGTTGTATGCTCTATCATCTGAAACGTATTGCTTAACTAAATTAGTGGTGATATCAGCGGGAAATGAATAATTAATAGTCGGAGGCTCGAAGATTTAATATAGTTAACTGGCAACAAAGTCGGAATTAATTAGTATGCAGATTCAGGAAATCTAGTTAGGCAGTGGCGTGAGGCTTTATCGGATGTCATGCGACTGCGGAAAACACGAATCATTTCCCATTGAAATCCCTGGGGAAAAAACAACTGAGGGAGAAGCTTATATTGAAAACCTTTTGTTTCGCTCAGGACTAAGATTACTAAAAGTGTAAAAGCCAATTGGAATACACAAACATTGAGACGAAATAAGACCAGGCTTCATTATCCTATATTAAGACTATCTGGACAAACTAATCATACAAGACTAATAGTATCGTGCTAGACTAATATGTAGTGAATGCTGATTTGTTAGGGCTTATGAACTTTACGACTGAATCTCCGCGCATTTGGCTCGTTGTTATATAAATCCGTTTGGCTTTCACTAATGCCAATTTCTTTGGAAATGTTTCCAGGTCATCGCGATGCCGGGAATCTGCAGCCAGAAAGGATTAGCAAATATCAAGACTTACTGGCAACAATAATCGATTAATGGAATCCTCACGTTTCCTTAAATCGTCAGTTTTTGCACGGTTTTCGTTTCGCAGCACTATTGAGAATAGCTACTAGCTACTAGCTATTAGAAATGCTAGTCCAAGCTAGACCAGGAAATTACAAAAGAATTACATACAAGATTAAATTAACTAGTCTAAATCTTGTCTTTCTACTAATGATAATATGTAGGACAACGTCTTATTTGCATTAGTTAATTAGTCCCAATAAGCTAGACTAAGAACATTTAAAATAGATAAGTAGATATAATTGCAATTAACCTTTTAATTAAAAGAACTAGTCTAAATCTCGTTTTGCTGACATTTAGTACCGTAACAGCTTTTTACCACAATTATGATCTTTTTAGCTTTTTAATTGGTCTTAATAGCCTAGACAACTTATTTTGAAACTTTTTTTTTCTCGCGGATCATTCGTTTAGTAAAAATGAATGGTCTTCACTTATCGACCAATTCGCTTAACGACCTAGTCATTACAACGAAACTTGTTATAATGTTAATTGAGGAGTACCTGTATATAACAACACGCGAACACGTTTTATATTAACAGAACTAGTCTAAATCTTGCCTTGATACAATGTCTTACTACTATTAGTTATTTAGTCTCATGACAATTTATGTAATTAGTCTACTAGTCCACATTTATAGCTAGTCCATCTTTCAACTAGACAACTAGTTCACATTCGTAACAAGTCTACATCTTACAGGTATCAACTCATCCAAACTACTCTAATCTTCTCGATATCTTGTTCAAAAAAATTACTCAAAGCAGTCTATAAATCTAAATTAATTTCGATACAACTAGACTAAATCTCACTTTATTCGATCATGAAATCTAAATGTTATTCGCATTTGAACTCGTTTGTATTGACTTATCAGCAATCCCCCACAAACTTACGCACATTTACTCGAATTCGATCTACCCTAAGATAATATTCAATCCACTAGTCACCCCTAATATCCGACACCATGTCGGCCTAAATTGTAAGATAAGAATAAGTTGATCATGTTGAAATTACCAACAATATCATTATAGAAATAACAAGAGTTTAGACAGATAAGACTAGACAAATAAGAGTAGAGAGACAAGACTAGACAGCTTAATTATTTATTTAATATTTACAAATTGTATCATAAATATTAAGCAGCACTCCGTTTATAATTAAACACAGCATAGTGTAGTGGCCAGTTTTTACAACATTTTTCACTTTACGTTTTTCAATTTAGGTCGTGGTCTAGTTTTTTTAATTGCTTGGCATTATTGTCGAAAATCAACCACCATTTTCTATTTTTCTTAATGTTCCTTAAGTCGTCTTCATTTTTCGGCCAAATACATCCTAATCGCTTCATAGCATTTTTAATTTTCATAGCATTCTCCACTGGTCAGAATATTTGCAATTGAATAGCACATGCGCAGCAGTGTCTTCTTGTCCACAAATGCAAGTAGGTGACTCTCGTTTTCCAAATCTATGTAAATATTCTTGTAAATTCCCATGCTCAGTAATAAGTTCGACAGCATGGTGTGATAGATGTATATCCATTTTTTTCCAGACTCCAACGTTTGGGATGAAGTTTTTCGTCCATCTACCTGTTTTCGCCTATTCCCAGCGAGATTGCCATATTTTTTAAAAATAATTGTTTAATTTTAATTTAAAAGTTCGTGAAGAGATTTTAGCACCTGATACTTGTTTAGCTAGGCTATCGGCTTTCTCATTTCCTTCTATCTCAATGGGCTTTAACCCAGTGCCATCTTAATTTAACATCTTTTGTAATTTCTTTTACTTTTATCCAAGTATTCAATACAAGTTCTGTGGGAACAGATAAAAACTTTAGAGCATCAATTGCTGAACGACTATCACAAAGAATAGAACAACTCTTAATAAAATGTTTATTTACTTCAATCTAATTTAAGGCTTGCTTGATTGCAGTAATTTCTGCCTGAAATATTCAGCAGTATTTTTCAAAACGAATTTGTTGATCATAAACCTCCCTATCTTGAATGTAAACCACAAATGCCGCGCCCACACCATTTTCAGATTTTGAAGCGTCAGTATATATTTGGATAGGGAAAGTATTGGATGTTATCACATAATAATTTACAAGGTCAATTTCTGAAGGATTAATAAACTTTTGAATATTTATTTTCGACTCGATTAGTTTTGGAGAAGCCTGCAAACCCATTATTTGTTTGGATAGTGTTTCATCCAGAATATGTTTTGCTATTTCCTTTAGCCTTAGATCAACGGGTAAAAAACTAGAAATAACACACGCCGCCTCTGTAGATACTGTACGATATGCTTTTGCTGCAGATATCGTGCTTTGACGCTGTACACTTAATAATTTGATTCTTTCTTTTGCACCACACGAGTTATGCCAAATAGATAAGCCGTATAGTAATGCCGGTTCTACCGCTCCTCTATAAATTTCACATATTGCAGATTTATCAAGACCCCATTCTTTTCTACACGAAATTCCAACTCGTGAACTAAATAGTTTAACTTTTGCGCACGTTTGATTAATATGTTCTTTAAAATTTAGACATCTATCTATTAAAACTCCAAAATATTTTATATGATCTTGACATTTAATTTTTTCGTTCCCTAATGTAAAAATAGGTCTTCTTTGTATCGGCGATTTTCCAATGAATAATGCCTCGGATTTTGTAGCATTGAAATTTAACTTGCATTCTTTTGTCCATTTTTGTCTCTAGAGCACGATTCGCTTTATGTTTTAATTCCAAAATAGTTTTACTTCTTATCAGCAGCATTGTATCGTCAGCGTATGCAACAATTTCGCAGTTTTCGGGAAGATCAATATCAAAAATTGAATCGTAAATAATATTCCAAAATCCTGGGCCAGACTTTGATCCCTGCGGACATCCCTTACTAATGATTTTCTCTATATAGACTCCAGGCTCCGAAATGACAGCTTTACGATTAGTGAAATAATTTTTAGCCAGATTAATCAAATTATTTGGACAATGTTTCTTGATTAATTGATGAATTATTAATGGCCACCAGGCATTATCCAATGCACCACTTATATCTAGAGCAATTGCTGTGCAGTATTCTTTTTCCTTAATAGAATCCTTAATGAAAATAACAACTTTAGCGATTGCCTCAATCGTTCCAAAATCCTTACGAAAACCATATTGATTACTATTAAATAAATTTTGACTATAAAAATAATGTTCAATCCTCGATATCAGGAGTGCATCTAGCACCTTCCCTGTTACTGGTAGCAAACTAATTGGTCTAAAATCTTTAATTACTAGGCCAGGCTTGTTAGGTTTTGGAATCACCTTTATTAGTAGCTCTTTCCAGCATTCTGGAAAAACTCCATACTTCAGACATTTGTTAAATAATTCCAAAAGTGTAGGAGAAGAGTTGAATGCTACCTGAACAATATCCGAAGTGATACCATCAATTCTTGGTGCTTTCTTAGAGTTCATTTTTCTTATTGTAAGTTTTATCTCTGCTGTTGTAAAATTCCTATGGTCAGGTCCTCCTTTGCCGGCACATGACTCTTCTCTTATTTGTTTATGCTTTACTGTATCCTCTTCATTATCTTCAGGAAAGAAGGCATTCAGTAGCAGATGGCTTGTCTCTACTAGATCTGAGGTAGCACCTCTATTTTTTAGACCACTAAGATATGCCGCAGAAGATTTGTTCCCCTAATAACTTTATAAATAGGCCTCCAAGGATCACCATTTGAAGATAATGTCCAAAATTCCCTCCACTTTTGTTTTTTTTGTCTCTATAATTTGCTTTTTATATTCACGAAATTTGCGATTATAAAAGATGCGTATTTCTTCTCTAATTTCACCAGCACTATTTTGAAAACTGCGTCTTAGTTGATTGTTTTCTTTGCGGAGGACAGTCAACTCCGAAGTCCACCAAGGAACAGAATTTTTAGGGGGAATGGTGTCCTGGGCTGCTGTAATTAAGGATCTATTAAGCTTCTCTGCAAAAAAGATACTTTTTCAGCAGAGACACATTCATTTAATTTTGGTGAAATTTTGTGGATACAATTTTGAAATTTTTGTTTAAATTCTTGCCAGTTTGCTTTTTTAGTGTAGAATCCACGTTTGAGTTCAGCTAATTCTGTTTCCATCCCTATTGACCAGCTAATAAATTTGTGATCTGATAAACTGCATTCATCTGGAAGATGCCAATCATTAATTAAGTCGCCCAATCTGCCACTTGCTAGTGTTATGTCTATTAGACTTGATCCATTGTGTCCAGTGAAAGTTGTGGGTTCAGTTCCATTGTTCAGAATGAGTAGATTTTGCTGACCAAAAAGTATTTCCAATTTTTTCCCTCGCCTGTCTTCAAGTGCACTTCCCCAAGTATATGATTTAGCATTAAAATCCCCAGCAATCAACATCTCCCCTTTTGTTCTAAGATTTTCTAATATTTCTCTTAAAATTTGTAAATTATCATCGAAAGTATCATTTTCAACTGGTCGAGCTTGTGGTGGTAAATAAATTGATATGGCATAGAATACTATACCACAAAAAATTTGGATGACAGTCATCAGCTTATTTGATAAATTATATAACTTTGTAATGAACTGGAAACCCAAAGATTTTTCCTCTGAAGACATGTGGCTACTGAATGAAAACTATTTTAATGTCATCCCTCGTTATTTTTTCCAAGAGGGCAGCTGTAGCGGCTTTAGATCTTCCAATGTTTATCTGTAAACACTTTATTGAATGACAGACAAGACTAGACAGACATGTCTAGACATGTTATTATTGAGCAATCATGGGGATCACCAAAGATCACAAACGATGGTGTAACCGTTGCCAAAGGCGTCGAGCTCAAGGATAAGTTCCAAAACATTGGTGCTCGTCTCGTCCAGGAGGTTGCCAACAACACCAATGAAGAAGCTGGCGACGGTTCCTCCAGCGGTACCATTTTAGATCGTTCCATGGCCAAAAAAGGTTTCGGAAACCTTGGTAGGGGCGCCAACCCCGTTCAAATCCGTAAAGGAATCATGATGACCGTAGAAAAAATCACCGAGACTTTGAAGAGTTTAAACCTGTGTCTACCTCAGAAGAAGTTGCCCAAATTGCTACTATTTCGGATAATGGCGATGCCGCTATTGATAAATTGATTGCTGATGCTATGAAGAGGGTTGGAATGGAGGGAGTTATCACCGTTAAGGATGGTAAAACTTTGAATGATGAGTTGGAAGTTATTGAATGAATGAAGATCGATAGTGGATACATTTTCCCATATTTTGTAAACAGCACTAAATGAGCTAAAGTAGAATATCAAAATGCTCTTATCCTCCTCAGCGAAAAGAATATCTCATCTGTTCAAAGCATTGTCCCAGCTCTTGAATTGGCCAACACACAACGTAAACCACTCATCATCATTGCCGAAGATGTAGATGGCGAAGAACTTACCACCCTCGTTATCAAAAGACTTCGCATTGGCCTTCAAATTTTCGCTGTAAAAGCTCCAGGATTCGGAGATAACCGCAAATCTACATTAACCGACATGATCATTTCCACCGGAGGTAACGTCTTTGGTAACGACGATCAACATCGTCAAACTCGAAGACGTTAAGCTCACCAATTTGGAGAAATTCTTATCACCAAAAATTATACTCTGATCCTTAAAGGAAAGGACCAAGGAAAATATTGATCATCACGCTGATGAACTCCGTGATCAAATTTATACCACCAACTCTGAGTATGAAATAGAAATATTGCAGGAACGTTTGGCCCCTCTGGAATCAGGCGTTGCCGTCCTTAATATTGGAGAAGGTAGTGAAGTTGAGATGAATGAAAAGAAAGACAGAGTTAATTATGCTTTGAATGCCAACAGAGCCGCCGTTGAAGAAGGTATTGTTCCAGGAGGTGGCACCGCCCTAATCAGATGTATCAAGAGTTTGGATGTTGTTAAGGCCATCAATAACGACCAAGCCATGGGTATTGAAATTGTAAGGAAATCATTGAGGATGCCATGCTTGACTATTGCCAAAAATGCTTGAGTTGATTGTGCACAAATTGTTGCCAAAGTTGAAACTCAAGATGGAGATTTTGGTTGTGATGCCATGAACAACGAATTTGTGAACATGGTTGATAAGGGAATTATCGATCCAACCAAGGTTGTTCGTACAGCTTTCACTGATGCTTCTGGACACATGTGATTGGACAGAGAAGACTGGACAGAAAAGACTGGACAGAGAAGACTGGATAGACAAGACTGGATGAACAAGACTGGACAGAAAAGACTGGACAGGCAAGAGTAGACAGACAAGACTTTTTTAAAAAGTGGTCCGGAAGCTCTAACTAAACCCCCTATTCCACCTTCGCTTTTAGTATGCACCACCCCGGTATCGCATATTTTGCATTCATTCAGGGTGGGCAGCCCGGACGGTTAGTGAAAACTGCCCTAGTTGTTGTCTCCCCGGCCAGGATTCGAACTCGGGTCTCCCGCATTGAAAGGCGGGTATGTGGACTAGACAGCTAAGACTGGACAGGCAGGACAGGATAAACAAGACAGGACAGACAAAACGGGACAGACAAGATTGGACAGTCAAAACAGGACAGACAAGACTGGACAGACAAGACTTGATAGACAAGACTAGATAGACAAGACTGGACAGACTAGACTAGACAGACAACACTAAACAGACAGGGCTAGACAGACGAGACTAGACAAACAAGGGTAGACAGACAAGGGTAGACAGGCAAGAGTAGTCAGAGAAGGCAAGTCTGTTCTTGTATGATCGTATTTGGCCTTGTAGACCATAAACTGATCTGGCCTTGTCTAGTATAGAGGTTTTTGTTGTTGTCTATTCTAATTTGAACTTGATCACTCGGTTATGTATTGGGATAGACTGAGGTTTAAGATTAGCTCTACTCTATATTTAGATGAATTAACTCCTTGTGAACATAAAAACTGATCCACTGAAGTGACTAAAGCAGAGCTAGAATTAGCGTAAAACCACTCGATAAAATAGAAGGCAATTTGGAAATCAGTCTCTTTTATCTTTCTATTAGCCCGTATGAAATTTCCCACCCCAAAACATTTTTTGCGCTCCTTTCTGTGACTTTTTGTGTCCCCATGTTTGAACGTGTCCGTTCCCTTCGGCGCTCCCGACTGTTGCTTGATGCATGTGTGTGCGCCTCTGTGTTTGTTTGTTTGTGTGTGTGTGTGTTGGACGCATTGGGGTGACCGACACGTGATACGTACGCAGACTGCATGAATCACCCCGCTGCTGCTGGACCTGCAGGACGGTGCGCGTGTTCCGCCACCCGACACTTCCGGCACGCGACAGCTGGCCCGCTGGAAAACGACTCGACTCGCTTTCATTCCACCACGGCCGATATATTTCACCCTGACTAAACAACACTAAACTACACTGACTAAACTGGTTTGAATTAGACAAGGCTAAATCAGAAGGTAAAAAATTAGACGGCATTAGACAATATTATGTTCGATAAGATTAGAGTACATTTGACACGATTAGACAAAAGCTGACAACACCAGGCAAATCCAAATAAGAGAATAGAGAAGTCATTGTTCATGTACGTATAACAAGTAAGTTTATATATTTGCTTTTCAAAACAGAAAATCATAAGCGAAAATGTTAAATCTTAATGTTAAATCTAAATTTCATATGTGTAACATTTTCCGTTTCTCAGATATAGACATCCTACTAAAATATTTTCCTCCTTTTTCATCCCCTTAGAAACACCATTTTCAAAAATCCTTCTATGGTGGATGTTTATGTCATAAAAGTAACGTTCCTTCCAATTTTTACGTTCGTAGGTTAAACGATTTGAGCTGTGCGTTGATAACTCAGTCACTCAGTCTGTCAGTACACTTACATTAACAGTGGACAATTCATATAACGCTACGAATTCGTATAATCTTACGCGTTACACGGGACTGTTTATCGCACTCTATGTTTACTAGTTGCAATTTTTTCGTATTATACTCGTTATATTGCGTTATACGGGACTGGCATTATCACACCTATTTATGCAACTAAAAGCATGTTTCAAAGTCATTGTTCATGTACATACAGCGGGAACGTATGCTTTTCTAAGCAACAAATCAGAAGCAAAGCGAAAATGTTAAATCTATCTTACTCGTTATACGGGACTGTTTATCTGTCAGAACAAACGGGACTGTTTATCTGTCAGAATGTTGTCTGTCAGAACACTTACATTAACAGTGGACTCCCGTATAACGCGCTCCCGTAGAGCGCCAATTCGTATAACGCTACGAATTCGTATAATCTTACGCGTTATACAGGACTGTTTATCGCACTCCATGATTACTAGTTGCAATTTTTTCGTAGCGTTATACGAATTGGCGTTCTACGGGAGCGCGTTATACGGGAGTTCACTGTAAATGCAAGTGTCATGACAGACAGATTAAACAAGAAAACCAAACAAGAAAATCCAGCCAAACCTGACGCACTAATCTTTACAGACATGAGAATATATATCGCGTTATATGGGAAATCATGTTATACTAAAGTGACAACATTTTCATTGAGACAAAGCGGGACAAATGGGATGAAGTGAGAATTATAATTTAGTTATGAAAGCAGACCAATAATTAAAAAATATATTTTATCTAGTCTCACACCAAAATGAACAAATTAATAGATTATTTTATGTGAAGGATGCCATTATTATAATCGTGTGTAAAAGTAACCAAATCGTGCGTAAAAGTTCAATGTAAATCAAATGGATTTTCATTATTAAACGATTTATGTTTGTTGTTACTGTGGCAACAACTTGCGTTACTAAACAAAAACTTGAGTCACTAAAACTAGACGTAGTGAAAATAAACTTTCTGACGTGCATTCATTGCGATTAAACTACTCGCCTTCGGCTCGTGCTTTAAACTTCGCAACTCATGCACAAAAGCCTTTCTTCATATACTTGTATCATAAACTACTATTACTGTATACATTCATATACTTGTCTATAAATATACAAAAATGTAAACTTGAAAATGACCGTCAAACGTCCAAAGTGACGTCCAGTCACATATCACGACGTCCAGTCGTGATATGTGTCGAAATTTATATAACTGTTAATAACAAGTTGTATAACATTTTTACATAGTATAAGTGTGATAAAAACATAGTGAATTTTTCAATTCAATGTAAATACAAAAATATATTTATTATTAATTATTGGTAACAATAAAAATATTTGTAAAATGCAATAATTATGATGTTTAATTAATTTAAATTTTTTATTTAAAAAAAAATATGTAATATAATATAAAAAAATATAAATATATATATATATATATATTTATATATATATATATATATATATATATATATATATATATATATATATATATATATATATATATATATATATATATATATATATATATATATATATATATATATATATATATATATATATATATATATATATATATATATATATATATATATATATATATATATATATATATATATATATATATATATATATATATATATATATATATATATATATATATATATATATATATATATATATATATATATATATATATATATATATATATATATATATATATATATATATATATATATATATATATATATATATATATATATATATATATATATATATATATATATATATATATATATATATATATATATATATATATATATATATATATATATATATATATATATATATATATATATATATATATATATATATATATATATATATATATATATATATATATATATATATTGATCCGAGAGAATACTCGGATCATCTATTAAAATGTCGTGAAATTTCTCACATGAATTGGTCAAATTATTTTTTACGCTAAATATAGATTTTAAAGTATTAATTTAAAATATTATTTTTCGGAAAATGGTTACTAATATATTCAAATATATTAAAAAAAAAACGTATGCGGTCAGGGGACCCCCGTCAGGAACGAAGTTCCTCGCGCATTTAAGAATCGAACAACTTTTCTTTTTGAATTATTATTAAAATAAGTGCACGCAAATGCGTTTATTGAAAATTTGAGCAAACTGGGGCAAAATAAGTTGAAATGTGGGCCGAAACAAAAGCGTCAATTTTATAAATGAATGAAAAAAAAATCTGTTTTTTTTTGGGCCGCATTGGAACTTGTCTTGCCGCCCGTGGGCCGCAAGACAAGTTCCAATGCGGCCCAAAACAAAACCGACATTTTTCTTTTCTGAAACGAGATACCAAATGTGAGAACGTATTTTTAAAATAAGTTTAATATGGTTCACTCTAAGTGTAAGTGTCCTGACAGACAATATTAAACATAACCAGACAGGGTTAAACAAGACTAAATAAGACCAGACATGAGTTGGTAGGAACAAACAGGACTAGACAAGGAAAGCCAGCTAAACTTGACGCACTAATCTATACAGACAAGAATAGACTAACTTATTCAATGGAGTTCAAGCATGTTTCTAAGTCATTGTTCATGTACATAGAGCAGGTAAGTGTATACATTTGCTTTTATAACCAAAAAAAAACAGCCAAGTACAAACTTGTAAGTAAGGTATCTTTTTTTTGTGGAGGACGTAGCAAGCACATTCAGTTAAATTGACAAGCGGCCCTCCTGAAATCACGACCATCTTAGTACCGCTGCAAGCATAAACTCAAGATGTCGCTGTCGTACGATGGAATTCTACCCTATATTTTATTACCATACATCCCCCATTCACTATGACTGTTTAGGGGTTCTGGAACTTCACTATTTGTTTTTACTGCTCAATTTTGCCTGTATACCTATATAACCCGTATAAAGGCATACAGGGTATTTTTTTTAAATAACGCGAATATTTTTAAACTTATAAAAAGAAAACTTTATTTTAGTATTACACTTATTCACTAACTTATATTAAGAACTAACTATTTCTAGATCTAATATAAACTAATATATTAACTATTTCTAGATCTATTTCGATACTCTTAACATTCAGTTGTTCAATTGACTGCTTTTTGGGCAATTGATTACCAAAAAATATAGGGCGTACGTGATTTAAATAAATGTATATTATAAAGAAAAATTACACGAAATATAATATATACAGGATGTTACGGGACTTGAGTATATCGCATGTCGGTTATAAACAAGCAAAATTTAGACATAATATATACCCTGTATATATTATGTATATAGAGTGTACGTGATGAAATGCATAACGAATATAAACAAAAAAAATTCAGAATAAACAGCCTGGTGCCAACACATACTTTTCAACCTTCGGACCTAACCGAGTAGGACCTAACTGTATGCAACCCATATGCTTTCGGAGCCTGACAATACCACTACGACAACATTAGTGTATTTTCATAAGTTTCTAATAGTAAATTCGCATTTTTCTTGTAATTAAAGTACATATTTACGGTTTTCAGATTTTTCCCTTTACATGTGCTGTAAGACACCGCTTCTTGCCAAATTTTATGATTCTAGGTCAACGGGAAGTACCCTATTGGTTTTGATTCTCTTGTGAAATCGCTAAATATGCGACATAAACGGTCATATCTTTTGATCGCGTTGAATTACAAGTTTGATTTTTTCACAGCTGAAAGAGACCGCAGACCCGAGTATTTGATACAAATTTCAACTTGTTACCTTTACGCGTTCCTGAGAAAAATGGTCTTGACAGACAGACAGACAGACAGACAGACGGACAAAAAAGTGATCCTATAAGGGTTCCGTTTTCGGTACGGAACCCTAAAAATCAGAATCAAAGCAAAAATGATAAATTTATCTTACGTGTTATACAGGACTCTTTATCGCGCTGTATGAATATTAGTTGCAATTTTTTCGTAGAGTTATACGTATTGGCGCTCTACGGGAGCGCGTTATAAGGGAGTCCACTGTTTATGTAAGTGTACTGACAGACTGAGTGACTGAGTTATCAACGCACAGCTCAAACCGCAGGTTAAACGGTAAACGAACGTAAAATTTGGAAGGTTCGTTGCTTTTATGAAGTGCACATCCACCAAGTAAGGATTTTTGAAAATTTCTTTTCTAAGGGGGTCAAAGTTTTTTACTGGGATGTCTATATTTCAAAAATGGATACTGTTACAAATATGAAATTTAATATTAAAATTCGTTTTTAAAAATGAAGAGACACGTGTTTCGCCATTTGTCGAAAATCCGAATAACGGGGCTGAAAATTTTGGGTTGAAGACTTTTATAACTTATATCTCTGAAACTGAATATTCCATAATAATAAATTGGCAATTACAATCCTCTTAGAAAAAACAGGTTTTACCATTTTCGAAAAAAAAATTTTTTATTACTCATGCGAGATAGGTACTATCTTGGCGCCCGTTTTTTAGTGCGACAAATGGCTGTTTTTGTCAATTCAATTATCACCACATAACTTGGGTGACGCACGCAAATATTCAATAAAAATCGCTAAGTAACATTAAGAAAAACAATTGAATAAATAAAATAAACACAATCAAAACCTCAACATTAAAAAAGTGACTTGAAATTGTTTTTCATTACAAAATAAAATGATGATACCGGAGACTGGGGAGAGTTCTTATGACGAATACACACCACCGGAGACAATTGAAAAGGAAAAACAAATTCTTCAATTTTTATTCTATTTTTTTATGGCCACTGGACCCCATACTTGTAAGATACGTCCCCTCGCATGAGTAATAAAAAATATTATCTCCAACTCGTGCGGTATTGTCAATTGCCCAATTTCGCTCTCGTAAGCAATTGACAACTTACCGCCCTTGTTACTCAATATACTAATTTAAGAAAATAACGCTCATTGCAGATTGGACAGATGACAACTGACAGTTGAGTAAAAGTTTATAATTACAATTTGATGGCTCCATATGTCGTACTATTGTAGGCGATGGATCTTGCGTATTCCTGATCTTACGTTATATGTAGAAGTCAAATTCAAGATAAGGAAGTAAATGAAGAAATAGTTTACTGTTGAAAACTGGGATCTAATTCTCCCCAGATTCCTACATTTGTCTTCCTTTTATCCTGTGCCGCTCTCTCTATCAGCCTCCATTCCTTCCTATCCAGCACCGTATCCTCCCATCCAGTTACGCCCATCTGTCTGCAGTCACCTCATCTTGCCATCTACTCATCGGTCTTCCATGGGGTCTTGAGCCTTCTATATTCTTCTCATAGATCTGGCGAACTATTCTTGGAGCATCCATTCAGATCACATGTCCTGCCGATTGCAGCCGTCTCGCTTTCATGATCTTCACTACCCTGTGCTGATTATACCCATGGGTCTGAAAATTTCCCTGTACACCTTGTTTTCGAAGTCTGTAAGCTGGTATCCCTCCCTTTCGGTCGCACTCCATGTTTCGGCTCCGTACAGCAGTACTGGTCTGATGATCGCGTTGTATAGCTTTAGTTTGAAGTTAGATGATCGTGTTGTACAGCTTTGTGAATTTTCTGTTTCTTCAGACTGCTGGTTGCCTCTTCATAGGAGGGACCTTTGATGAAAGGTTCTACCGTTGACCGGGTGTTTTTCTCCAGCTTGTTCTCTATTTCAGGGCAGTTCAGTAAGTGGTCAAAGTATCCTTTCCATGCCTGTAAAATGTGGGTTGTTCCTGCGATGATATTACCACTGTTGTGAAGAAGTGAAGATCGCGGTTGATATCCTTTCCTAATGTTATTTACTGTCCCGTATACTTTACACAAGATTGCTTAAATAAACTCAGAACAACCCAGAAGGCTATGGAACGAGCTATGCTAGAAATTAGCTTGAGAGACTAAAAGCGAAGATATGCGGAGAAGATCGGAGGATGCTGATATTGCCCAACATATCGGTCAACTCAAGTGGCAATAGTCCGGCCATTTCGCGAGACAGGACCCCAATAGGTGGTCCAATAAAATTACGCACTGGCGCTCCAAGGAGCACAGGCAGAATCCAAAAATGCTAGCGGGATGACATTAAAACAACGGTCAACAACATTAAAACAACATCCGACCAACGGTTGGTCGGATCTGGGTACAGAAAGCTCGAGATAAAACGGTGTGGAAAGAATTGCAAGAGGCCTTCGTTCAGGAGTGGATGGAGCTAGGCTGAAAGAAGAAGTAAAGCAAGGGTGTATATGGTCACCACTTCTATTTAATGCAGACTTACAATACTTATTCTTCTTAAGGTGCCATACTAGTATTCTAGCGTGGGCGACCTCTCGCGCATACTTGTGGAACGAATCATCACACTCATATGCGGGACCTTCAGTTTATCGCCGGTTCCGAGCGGCACCATTTGAGAGTTTTTATTAGGCAGAGTTACTTGTGGTAGTTTGCCATTGCTTTCCACGAGGTGTTTTTCAGCATAGTTTCACAGCAGTATCGTGAAAAAATTTACGGTTTGTCCGGGATCGAGAACCCGGGATCTCAGGTATCGCAAGCGGATGTGTTTACCACTACACCACTGTGATCACACAATACCTATTAGAAAAACTAATTGAATGCTGCACTGAATCTGGATTGAAAAATAACCTCAAAAAGACTAAGTGGATGGTAAACATTACTAAATCTAGACAACATGAAATTCAGAACCTAAGTAAACGTACAAAATTATAAATATCTTGGTGCGTTACTTGTACAAACTGGAGAGCAAATAAGAGAGATACAAACCAGAATAGAAACTGCCAGAGCATCTTTTATGAAAATAAAGAAAGTATTTGTAATATCATATCATCCTGATCTAAGGATGCGCTGTGTTTTCCGTCTTACTTTATGGGGTAGAAACCTGGACCCTTACTAAGAACCATTTTGACTGCAAGCATTCGAGATGTGATGCTATCGCAGGATGTGGCGTATACTTTGGTCAGATAAGGTCACCAATTTTGTTGGCTGTTGCTGGGAACGTTTGGTGCTAGAACAATCAAACCATTCCCTTACTTTCCGAAACTACGATATTCCACGTCAGCTAACATTCCTTGTTGCTTTTAGTTTCCTTTGCATTATGAGCTGGATCCCCTCATGTTGTGTCCGAAGTATTCTAGTTTTCTCTTGGTTCTGATCAAAACGCAAAAAATGCGAGATTATATACACCATTAAGAAGAGAAAACTAGAATACTTGCGGCACATCCGGAGGGGCCGTATCTGTATCTAGCTCAAAATACAAAGGAAAATAAAAGGATCAAGGAATGTTGGCTGGTGCATTAGAAGTTCGCACCAAATAGGAACAACGAGCAATGAACCGGTTTTGTGGTCGAAAGGAGCTGCGATACACCTTCCTACAAAAATGAAGTGGCCCATCGTCTGCAAATTAGTCATGGATGGCCTACGAAATCATCCATAACACACTTGGGTTTCATAACGTCTGTGCAAGATGGTTTCTAAAACAACACACAATTGTCATTACTATGCTGATGTGGTCCTGCTATGGAAAAAAAATTCGGGAAACATGGGTTTAAATTGAGCTTGAATTTTGAACAGACTTTATGAAACCCAAGTCTGTTGTGGATGATTTTGTAGGCAGAATCATGATAATTTGCTGACGATGTGCTACTTTATTTTTGGTAGGAAGGTAACAGTGGATACGCTTTTCAACCACAAAAACCGGATAACTGTTGGTTCTTCTTATTTGGTGCAAACTTCTAATGGAGCGGCCATGATCTATCTGCCATAAAAGAAAGACAAATGGAGAAATTAGGATCGAAATACCATAGCAGGACCAGAACAGTATAACAATAAAATAAACGAATCCAGAGGTCAGTATGAACAATGTAAAAAGAGATATGTTAACACCACTTTGTTGCTTCTAAAGTCACTAATTTTGAAGATTTTATTGATCCCCACGCTGGAAAATCAGACGACCAGGAAAATCCAACTCTCCTATAGACATGTTGGATACATGAGGTCTTGCCTCATCTTGCTGATACAAATATCATTTATTGGTAATCGAAGTTGAGCAATGGCATCTACGAAAAACTTTAGATTTTACTCTACAATGTTTAACAAAAAAATTGGTGTCCAACTTATTCCGTTTTTTGATAATTTCAGTTTAAAAGCAGGACACTCTCTATTTGTCGCCTTTTAGTATAAATAAATGTCTAAGTTTAAATAATATACATGCCTTCCTTATTCTTAAAAAAAATCCTGATAACACGTTTTATTTCATGCGTCTAATTGGATCGCCCCCCTCAAGTCATCTCCATAAATAGCTCGTTGACTACAAAACAGAGATGACTTCGAGGCAACTTAAGTCTGCAATAAATAATTTATCAGGACGTTGAAACAATCCCTACTCATATTCGTAGAGTTTGGAATTTTTTTTTAATAATTCCCTATATCCACGTGAGAAAACTCGCGGGCTATAGCTAGTATTATATATTTATTAATTACTCCAGCATCCATAAATGAACTAGGCGGATGATGCTGCAGAGTTTGTTTAATGATGTAGGAATGAATCGCGAAGTTTAAACACGTTTCGGGTGCGATTAAAGTGTGTGCCAAAAAATGTTGCAAGTCAGTCGCTTTTCTTCTCCGGTTACATAATCGCGGCGTAAGTCTCTTCCAAGTCGAAGACTAGCAATTTCGGGATCCATTTATCAGGGAATTTCGCGCCGAGACAAAGCCGTGTGAGTTATGTCGTTATTACGGAGGGTCCTTTTTCAGGGATTTTCCCGGATTTCACACGATTTTTTGTGCCGTGCGGGGGATTGTAAATTATTTACTAGAGGCGGTTTTAAAGGATTTATTTGGAAAAACCTTGTTTAGAATTACGTTTTGAAGATATCGTCCTATTTCCTACAAATCCCATTACTACTATCTGATTAATAAATTCAATCGCAAACACACCTACGCCACAATCTTAAAGCTAATACCAATCATAATTTCTTTTTTGAATTAATGAAACCGTTTGAGTTAAACGGCCAAGCGCTTTGCAATAATAACCTTGGAAGATTGCCGTTTCAATTTCCGCAATGCCATAAAATAAGACAAGTTATGCATAAATGAAAACTAATGGTTGAGCATTAGCAGGGAGAGGAGAATTAATGGATGAAACTTAATGGCTCAAACATTACAAGGATACGCGTATTGTCTAATTTCTGATTATTAATGCACACTGCATACTAGATTATCTTATTCTTTGTGTCGGTTCCTTCCTAAATAATTAGTCATTAAATAATAAGCTTTGGGAGATTTTAGCATCAACGTTGTCTGTCTGTCCTTAATTAATTAATCAAGATTCTCTTAATTTTCAGATGTAAGTATGTTTCTCTATAACTTATTGACTAGTATAGATTGTCGAAAATAGTGTCAGTCTCATGCACAAAGATGTTTTTGTCCGTATGTCAATTATTAATTAGATTCAGCAAAATTTAAGATATAAAAACTAAAGGGTGACAATTTAAGAGTGTCCTGTTTTTGATTAATAAAAACAAAAAGAAGTAATGATTTATTAGCCATAATTTTTACTGTCTAATGTTCAGTAAACTTTCAAATGTTTTTGAAAATGGAAAGGTGGCGAATTGAACAAAGGATTGCTTGTGCAGAGCATTTTATTAGAACGAACTCCATTATTCATATTCAGAGCTGGTTTCTACAACAGTTATTTTTTCAGCGCCGCCAAATTACAGGCAATTGCAAGATTTGTCGAAAAATATTGTCGAACAGGTTTTCTTAAGGATACTAAGCTTGCAGAAAGGAAAAAAAAACTGCTAGAACAGAAGTGAATACTTTGCTAAGTTAGGAACAGAACGGAAGAAAATTTCAATCAATCCGTGCGACGTTTGTCGCAGCAGTAAGCAGTAAGAACAATTTTAAAGAAAGATTTACTCTTTCGGCCTTACAAATGGCAAAAAGCCCAAAAACTTCTTCTGATCTGAGACCGAAACTCACGTTTAGAATTCAGTTGAAGGATTTTGGGCAGAGGGAGAAATTTTGTCAGCACGTTATCAATTGCGTGAGGAGAGGAGCGAAAAAAAATTACGTTAGTGGTTTTCCGAAAACCCTCAAGTTATATTTGAAGAAAAGCTGCATTCTCAAAAGCTAACTACTGGGTTTTTCAATAGGAACGACGAATTTTGTCGAAAAGGAGTGAAGTTGGCTTCGCAATTCTTTCATATTTTAAAACGTCAGTCTATGACATTTAATCATGGAGAAATACACGCTTCAAAAACGTTTGCAAATTATTAAACTTTTTGATCAAAGTTCACGTTCTATCGCTACTACGTTGCGCGCGCTTACGGCAATTTTCGACGAAACGTCTGAACGTTTGGTGCAAAAATTCCAAACAACTTATGCATTGCATAATGTCCCAGCGCCTGTGCGACAACGTAATGCTCGAAGTGAAAAAGATATCATGGCCGTTCGAGAGAGTGTGCGTGAGCAGTCAAGGATGTCGATTCCACGCCAATCGTGATTTCAATTTGACTTGACAGAGCCATGATTTCGGAGTATTTTTGGGACCAGCTCAACGCTATGGACTTGGACGATATGTGGTTCCAACAGGACGGCGTAACGTGCCATACACAGTACGACACAATCGAATTATTGTTATGACCAAGTTCGGTGAGCGAGCTATCTCACGCAACGTTCCTAGCGAATGGCCGGCTTGTTCGTGCGATTTAATCCCTTTAGACTTTTTTCTTTGGGGTTATTTTAAATCGCTGGTCTATGCCAACAAGCAACGTTAGACGAGCTGCAGGCCAATATCGAAAGCGGTATTTCAGCCAATGTGTGTGCCCGAGTCATGGAAAATTGGGTCCAGCGTATTCACCCGTGCCAGCGCTTCCGCGTCGGACATTAGAACGATGTCGTATTCCATAATTAATGCTACCGATTGTACTTTCATTTGAAATAAAAATCATTTCCATAACTAACCTACAAGCCCTTTAATTGAATAAAACAAAATGCGTCGCTCTTAATGAAAAATCCATTATATGGTGTGGAACAGGGTTACTCAAAGTCTAACCGCTAACCCTTCGGGTTCGCCAATTGACGGTAGGGGGTTCGCGATAAGATTTATGTAATGGCGGCTGGATGGTTGGTAATCGAGCGGGTGGAGTGGTCCAACAACTTAGTTACCAAAACAAAACAATCATTTGCACTCGTTTCGTGTGGCAATCGTGGCTGGCAATAATTTTGTTCAAGTAACAGTTTTGAAACTGAATCAGTGGTTACAAACGGGGTCATTCCGCAGAAAATGTTCAAATACATCAACGTCATCATCCAGTCGCAACCTGTACAAAGTACGTCTACTCAAATTGCGTCTACTTCTGCGGAAAGCAGCTGCAATTTTAAATAAGAAGAGAACCAAAATAAATAACATTTCATCGGTAATATCCAATGCCACACTGTGTTATATGTTCCTGTTATAAGTTATCGCAAAGAGCTCAAACCCTGCGAACCCATCAATGCTGCGAAGACATTTGGAAATAAAACGTCAGCTGTACGTAGACTGATAGCCCATTGACTCCTCTAGCGCCAGTTCCACGGTCTTCCTTGGAGCCGTCTATGTACCAGAATAGTGTCGGTGTGAGGTCAGTCTCCTTAGTTTTTCTTGTGGTAATTCCCTTCTGTCCACTGTAGCTGTGTTTTGAAGGGTATTTCGAATGAAAGCCTTTGAGACATCGAGACCTCTTCCTTGTTAAGGATTGGCTCTTTTATTACGTCCGTTATTGAGGTATGACCCGACCTAGCTAGGTTTTTTCATGTTTTGTTGCACTTGCATCTAAAAGCTCCCATCCTAGCCTCTCCTGTGATGACCATATCCAGGGGAGGGAGGCTTAACATTGCTTCCAGAACTGCTGAAGGTGTGGTTCTCATCGATCCCGTGATTAGTAAGCAGGCTAGTCTCTGTACACTGGAAAGTTTGTTTATAGTATGTTTCTGTATTAGTTTGATCCACCAAATTGTGAATCCATATGTCAAAATTGGTCTAACTACCGCCTTGTGCAACCAATGTACCAAGTTTGGTTTTAAGCCCCACGATTTGCCAAGTGTTCTCCTGGTCATCATCAATGCCATTTTGAATTTGTTGGTCGACCGTGTGAGGTCAGTTTTGCATCTAGGACCAAGCCTAGGTACTTGACCTCCCCACTTGCCTTTAATTGCTCGTTGTAGAAAGTTGGGAACTTTAGGCCCTCCAATTTCCTCATTTTCGTAAAAGGCACTATGGTCGATTTGTGGGGGTTCAACCGAAGGTCCTTCTACCTCGTTCCTGCATAACTTCTGAAATAATGCAAGAAACTTCCCACTTATAAGAATGACTATGTCATCAGCATAGCCTTGGATGTAGAATCCTTTCTTGATCCCAGAGGAGTGGTTGACTTGCTTGAGAGCAAATATCTTTAAATGTTTTCCTCTTCTGCATGAATTTGTTACGACAGCTGCTCAGATTCGAAACCCATCGTTCGCTATCGTTTGAGGAACACTGGTGTAGAATATGGTTAGCTTCCACACCAGCCAACTTATATGGTAGCTTGGTTTAGCTTAATAGGATTTATTTGAAGATGAAATGGGAGTAACGCAGTAGTTATCAACAGTTGTCAACGTTTTGTGGAGATGCAATAATCATTCTTAATGGATGTCATCGCTCAACTCCGATTACCAATAAACGATATTTGATATCAGCAAGATGGTGCAAGCCCTCATGTATCCAACATGTCTATGGGAGTGTTACGAGAGATCTTTTCTGGTCGTCTGATTTCCCAGCGTTGGGATTCGTTGTGGTTTCTTCGTTCACCGGATTTGTCTCGCCTTTGGATTATTTCTTATGGAGTCAGGTTAAATCTAAAGTTTATCAGAACCGACCTGCAACCCTGGAGGACTTAAAACTAAACACTCAAGAAGCTATTGGTGAGATTTTGCCAGAAATGAACCAGCGTGCAATGCGTTAATTATGCATTGATCTCAGCCATGCATCGAAGCAAAGGACGGTCATCAAATCGATGCAATTTTCAAGTATTAACTTTTAGTTTGGGATTAAGCATTTAACTTGTTATTAAACATTAGATTTTACTTTACAATGTTCAACAAAAAATTTGGTGTGCAATTTGGTTTAACAGTTTAACATCAAGACATTTGTCACCCTTTAGTTTAGATTATCAACAATAGTTAATCCCGTCTGGCTTTAATAAATTATCAAAGATTAAGTAAATTTCTGTAATAGAAATCGGCAATTTAGTTTGGATAGTTTTATCAGTTTCGCTAGTTTTCTAGTCATAATTAATTCTCTTGGCGTATAAACTGTTAACATATTCCGACAATTAATCCTATGAATATTAAATTAAGTTTTTTTATACGTTCAGTGTGGATGAAACCTTGTTGGTTTTGTACTAATAATAAGGGCTTCAAAATTAAGTCTGCTAGATTATTTGTTTTGTACTAATAATAAGGGTCCCAAGCCTGCTAGATTGTATTAAATATTACGTGGAATTCGTAGTTTTAAGTAATCCAGTTTTATAAATAGACAGAAATAATTAATGAAAACTTAAATAAATTTTAATTCAATTTAAACGAACAAACTAAATCTAATTTAAATTTTGTCTCTAGGCTAGTTTTCTAATTTCAAATATGTAGATAAACTTGCATTTACAAATATTATCTATGTAGATTGTTTCTCAAAGAACAGAAAAACTAAATTGTCAAATCAATTTGGCGCCCTGGACTATAAACCAATTAGCGCCCTAGGGCCTAGGCATTGAAATTCCTAGTTTGATTTTTACAACTAAAAGAGACCACAGAACCATGGACACGAGTATTTAATATAAATTTCAACTTGATACCTCTACGCGTTTCTGAGAAAAAGGGTCTTTACATACAGACAGACAGACAGACAGACGGACAACAAAGTGATCCAAGGGTTCCGTTTTCCGTTTCCTTATGAGGTACGGAACTCTAAAAACTTAATTAGAACTAAATAAATGCAATCTGCAGTTCTGCACGAGTTTTAATTATAGAAATATCTTCTATTCACTTCTATTCATATGTTGTATAGACATCGGGCACTTACAACGCGAATTTCGCTATATGCATGAAAACTGCGAGAACGAGCCACAAACGCTAGCTCACTCAGCAGTCTTACTCGGGGTGTGCATTAGGAATGTGAAAAAAGAATCGATTTTCATATTAATCGATTATTTTTTTCTCGATTTTGAAAAGTCGATTTTGTTTAATAATAATAATCGATTTTTAATAAATCGATTATGTAAATTACACGCTTTAATTGATTTTTGCGGCGGATGAAAAATAGGCAATTAACTTCACCAACATGAATAAGTCGATCAAAAGACGGCGGCATTTGTATGTAGGTATGTAAAAGAGTTTCGTTTCTTTTCAATAGTTTTCTTTCTTTGGAGAGTGTCAATAATTATTTAACAATTAAAATGTCTTGTAAAACACCTAAAAGTGGCTGGCAGAAGTATTTTATAATTTTGAAACCGCACCACTTCTAACCAAATGGTGTTCTAACCAAAGTGAAGAAATGAGTGCAGAAAAATATGTTACAGCTAGCAAAGCCATACATATTACCAAATATTTGAGAACTCTGTTAGACGCAATAACGCTAACGAGTGATTTGGCAAACCAATTGAAAATTCCTTGCAAACAGAATTAAATAGAAGATTCGAAAAAATCCAAAACGTACACCTTTTTTACGGTTGCGACATTTTTGGTACCTTGATTCAGAAAAATATATTTAGATGAGGCAGTATCCTTGTCATAAACAATAAATTATATCAACAGATGTTTGAACTTAAATACTTGGAATGATGATAATTCAGTAGCGGCTAATTCTGAATCATTTGTATTATCAAGAGCGGCGTCGAAAAATAATGGCAGCTAATACGCCAATAGCCAAAAATACAGAATTGGACCTATATATTGCGGCACCGTTATCAAATCTTAAGGCAGATGCCCTCAATATATGGAGAAGCTTTGAAGGACCTTTCCCTAAAAAAACCGAATTGGCTCTTAAAACCTCTCTGTGATGGCCAATTCCGCGCCAGCCGAAAGATTATTTTCCAAAGCGGGGAATATTGTCAAGAAAACACGATACCATAGTATTTTAGGAAAAACATTATTCTTGTTTTGAAACCAGAAGTTCGTCGATGATTTTTATTCTGATAAATTGTTAATACAATACAAATCTCTAAGATGTATTAGGTACTATATAGGAAAGCAGGAATTTTTTTCTCAAATAAAAGAAAAAAAATCGATTTTAAAATCGATTATTTCTTCTAATTAAAATTGATTTTTCGTAAATCGATTAATTATGAAAAGCAAAAAATCGATTTTTAAGAAATCGATTTTTTTCACTCAATGTCACATCCCTAGTGTGCATTCATCCTTTCCCGAATTTATTAATTGAGATGTAGAGATTTAAGCAAATTTAAAAATTCCTCATCTTTACGTTCGTGGCACCCCTTAATTTACGGCGCCCCTGGGCTGTAGCCCAAACAGCCCATAGGGTAAGTATGGCCCTGACAATCAGATGAACTTGTATTAACAAATATTATCCATATAGATTTTTGAACAAAGTTGACAAACCTAATTCAAATTTTCAATAGATAATCTTTGATTCACAAATATCCAGTAATTACTCTTTCCAATAAAAATCCAGTAATTACTTAACAAAAAGATAAGATGAAAAACTTAAAATTATGTCGATTGGTTGATTTTAAATATGACCGTATACAAATATTGCACGAAACATTTATCTTATTATTATCTGAACAAAAAAAAATGTTATTATTATTATTTTACATGGATGGTCCCTTTAGGAACACACGAAGCTTTATTTATGATTTCGCTTGCGGAAGATCCAGGATGCTTTCGTCTGTTCACCAAAGATCCTCTTCCTTTCTTCCGCCAACTTGATACCAGATATTTTTGGAACTTCATTCCCTGGAACAACTTCCTTGTCAATTTTTCTTCTGTATATGTGTCGGTCCAAAATTTCTTCTGGTTGAATTTAAGCATTTCTCATGTCTCCTTTTACTTGTCCAAGGGAAACGTGAAAAATGTGCTGTGTCCTAGGGAAAGTTTTTAGTTTGTCAACTCTTTCGAGAATTTGGTGGGTTAACCTGGTCTCAGGAAGTCTCTTAACATAAGATCCATAAGGTCCATACAATTTTAATCTTCTTTTCCTGAGGTCTGCCTCAATATTATATATTTTTTCTGTGGATTTCCGTGATTGTAGGCGGTAACCGTCTTCCGAATGTTTTGGTCCTAAGATTTTCCTTCTCATTTTTCGCTCTTCTTTTGGAATATTTTCGAGCTCGCCTTTTTTATTAAGCGCGAGAGTTTCTTCTGCATATAGGGCTTCAGGTTTGATTACAGTATGGTAATGTTAAATCTTAACATTTTTTGTTGTAAATTGCTCTTGTTCTCCCATATGCCCTTCTCTGTTTTTGGACACGGGTGATTTGAGCTATTTTTCTTTTCCAGTTGGTTCGGTGATATCACCCAGGTATTTGAAGTGACGGACTCATTTCGTATTTAGACTTGAGACGTCTAGTTTTGAAGCGAAAAATTCTGTTTTCTGGAAGGAGATCTGCAGTCCGACATTTTTAGCACAATCTTGGAGAGTTTCAATTTGCTTTTTTGCTGTGACTTCATCGCTGGACAGAAGGGCTTGGTCATCTTCGAAGGCTTAGCATAGAATTTCGAGCTTGTTTTTCTGTGTCCTAATATTTATTGGGTTCCAGCTATTTTGTGCTTTCAGTTCTTTTTCCCATTCTCTCATCACCTTATCTAGGACAAAGTTCAAGAGGATGGGTGACAGTCCATCGCCTTGCCGGACATCAGTTTCTATCAGGAATTCGTCCAGAGCTAGAGATTTCAGAGCTAGAGATTTTGAAGTCTAGTTCCTGGTCTTTCAGGATGCTGAATAGGGATTGTCCATCAATTGAATCATAAGCCTTATTAAAATCAACGAAGACACAGATGATTAGGAGGTTTCTGGGAGGAATTTTAGAGCGGTTTTTAGGTTGAAGATCTGCTCAGTGCACGATCTGTGATGACGGAATCCAGCTTGATATTCGCCAATCTTATGCTCGAGTTGTTCTTGTATTCTTTAAAACAGGCATATAGAGAAAATTTTGTAGCCGACTTCAAGAAAAGAGATTCCCATGTAGTTATTTATATCTGTTTTGAGCCCTTTCTTGCGCAGTGGGTGAATCAGAGCACATTTCCAGCCTTTGTAGAGTTTCTAGTTCTTTCCAGATTTCCTGTATAATTCCTTGAGTGTAAAAGGTTCAAAAGTCCAAAGTTCCTTGAGTGAGTTTGGACCTAGGTTCTTGAGGAGTTCTGCCACAAGCCCATCACTTCCCGAGGATCTGTTGTTTTTTAATCGTTTAATGTTGCTCAGAATTTCTTCTTGGTTTGGAGGGGGTGACTCTGGGTGACTGAAACTGGGGGTTGCTTCAGGAAATCTTTCAGTAGGTTCAGGGCAATTAAGAAGTACTGTGCTAGTTCTTTGCAGTTTTCTTCATTAGTAAGGGCCAATTTCCCATCCTTCTCCTGAAGCATAGGTTCTGCGGGATGTATCCTTTGATTTTTTCTCCGAACGTTCTGTAGAAATCTCTAGTTCTGTAGTCTCTGAAGTTTTCCTCAATTGAGTCCAGTTGTTCTTTTATGTGTTTTCTTTTATATTTTCTGCTTGTTTTCGGATCTCATAAAAATTTTGTTGAGTTTCCAGGAAATTTTTACTGTTGTATTTCTGAAATTCAGATTTTCTTATCTCTAGAGCTTGGTTCCAGCAGAGGTGTTTTGTGTTGCTTTTAGGTTTCCGTACCGAAAACGGAACCCTTATAGGATCACTTTGTTGTCCGTCTGTTTGTCTGTCCGTCTGTCCGTCCGTCTGTCTGTCTGTCAAGACCATTTTTCTCAGGAACGCGTAGAGGTAACAAGTTGAAATTTGTACCAAATACTCGGGTATGCGGTCTCTTTCAGCTGTGAAAAAATAAAACTTGTAAGTCAACGCGATCAAAAGATATGACCGTTTATGTCGAATATTTTGCGATTTCACAAGGGAATCAAAATCTATAGGGTACTTCCCGTTGACTTAGAATCATGAAATTTGGCAAGAAGCGGTGTCTTACAGCACATCTAAAGGGAAAAATCTGAAAACCGCAAATATGTAGTTTAATTAGAAGAAAAATGCTAAGTTACTATTAGAAACATATCAAAATACACTAATGTGTTGCGTGGTATTATCAGGCACCAGAAGCATATGGGTTGCATACAGTTAGGTCCTCCTCGGTTATGTCCTCCTCGGTTAGGTCCGAAGGTTAAAAAGTATGTGTCGGCACCAAGTTGTTTATTCTGAATTTTCTTTGTTTAAATTCGTTATGCATTTCATCACGTACGCTCTATATACATATTATATACACGGTATATATTATGTCTAAATTTTCCTTGTTTATAATCGACATGCGACATACTCAAGTCCCGTAACATCCTGTATATATTATATTTCGTCTAATTTTTGTTTATAATCTACATATACTTAAATCACGTTAGGCCTATATTTTTTGGTAGTTAATTGCCCAAATGCAGTCAATTGAACAACTGAATGTTAAGAATATCGAAATAGATCTAGCAATAGTTAATATATTGGTTTATATTAGATCTAGAAATAGTTTTTCTATTTAATTTTCTATTTAATAGTTTTCTTTTTATAAGTTTAAAAATATTCGCGTTATTTAAAAAAATACCCTGTATACCTTTATACAGGGTATATAGGTATACAGGCAAAATTGAGCAGTAAAAACAAATAGTGAAGTTCCAGAACCCCTAAACACTCATAGTGAATGGGGGATGTATGGTGAAAATATAGAGTGAAAATATAGGGTAGAATTCCATCGTACGACAGCGACATCTTGAAGTTATGCTTGCAGCGGTACTAAGATGGTCGTGATTTCAGGAGGGCCACTCGTCAAGTTAACTGAATGTGCTTGCTACGTCCTCCACAAAAAAAGATACTTTACTTACAAGTTTGTACGGAACCCTCGGCGCACGAGTCACAACTCGCGCTTGGCCGTTTTTTTTTCTATATTCACAGTGGAAGCTTGTGGAAAGAGTTTTGTGATTCAACTGACACAGAGTATTACAAACTGCTGGGCTACAGTAAAACAAGGTAGCTTGCTTTAATGCCCGCGCTTGAAAGGGTTGTAAAAATTTCCAGCCTTTGAAAAGCTATTTTCTGAGCCAAATATTTTGAAAATGTTTTTCGAAAGAAAACCTGAGTCCGCGAAAGAAATTAATCGTTTTCGAGACAACCTGGCAGTTAAGGAGAATTCGCTTTTTCTTCCTCACACTGTTCGTAATGTTTTAGTAAACTTACAAGTAACCGACACTGTAATACCAAAAAGGTTTTTTTTACATAATTCCGCGGGTGTCCCGCTTTGACGAAAAAATAAATGGTCTAAAACTCGGCACAGAGTAAATACTGTGCCCTAAATAACCGGCTTCGGCAAGGTTTGTCTGGAAACTACAGTTGGCAGCCCCAACGCCAGACTAGGATGCAGATGGCCGATAATCAACTCATGCGAAACACACATTATCATTGAAACTTCAACAAAAAACAAACCGAACTGACCACACGTTGACGATTTTAGCGTTAAAAAAGGTTAAAACTCTTTTTGGATACTGGAATGTAAAGACGCTTTACGAAGGAACCAAACTGGCGCAGGCAGGATAAGAGATCTAAATTGATATAAATTACAATTTGTAGGACTCTCGGAAGTAAGATGGCTAGGAACGCGAAAACACCAGAGCTCAACAGACTATCTAGTCAACAGACTAGATGCCTCCACTAGATCCATGCCATTAGGCTAGTCTTGAATTGTTTACTTAGCAACAGGCCTACTCTACTTTCATGTTTGCCATTTTATTTCCTACTGTACAGGAGCACTTCACTCCTGTACAGTGACAAATAAAATGGTATGAAAGTATGAAAGTAGAGTACGCCTGTTGCTAAGTAAACAATGCAAGACTAGAGTGATAGTATAATAACAGCCAAATTCTACAGCAAATACCAAGGAAACATTACAGTCATACAATATTATGCCTCTACAAATCCGGCCACGGACAATGGCAAAGATATTTTTTATGAACAACTAAAACAAGTAGCAAGGATGTTAAGCGTAGGGAACATACTTATTGTTATACGGGATTTTAATGCACAGGTAGGTGCAGACAACATAAACCTTGAAAGCATAATGGGCAAACATGCACCTGGTAAAATGAATGATAACAGGGAAAGATTAATCCATTGTTGTACAACACACAACCTAGTCATTGGAGGAACCATATACCCCCACAAATCAATACACGAAGTAACATGGGTAGCTCGAATACAAACCAGTGCAAATCAAATTGAACACATTATGATCCCAAGAAAATCAAAGGAAAACGTCCCTATTAGACATCCGAAACAAACGAGGAGCCGATGTGGCGAGCGAACACTACCTTGTCGCGGGAAGTATCCGACTCAAGTTAGCGAAAAATACCATGATCGAAGATACAAGAACGACGAACACTAAATACAATACGGATAAACTCAAATCACCCAGAGTCAAACAAATTTTCCGAGAAGAGCTAGCTAAAAGAACTGAACACCAAAGTATGAGAAATTGGGAATCTCACAGAAATAGCAAATGAGAAGCTTGGGAAACGAGAGTCAAAACGCAAAGATTGGATCTCTGACGGCCCTAATTGAAAAACGTAAAGCTAAAAGCATCGTACTACTGCAGGCAAGAACTGAAGAGCAAAAGCAGGTAACCAAATACCATTACGCAAAATTAAATCTGACGGTGAAGGAGCACCACAGAAGACAATAGGGCATGGTCTAGGGATTTAGCAACGTAAGCCGAGTTAGCAACAACCCAAAATAGAACAAGAGACTTCTATAAGCTCACGCAAAGGCTAACAAACCAATAAAATCTATAAGCTCACACAAAGGCTAACAAACCAATAAAATTATAGATTCCATCTAGTTCAGTCAAAAAAACTGTGAACTTCTTGGCCAAAAACCCAGCCAAATAAATCGATTGAAGGAACATTTTCTCGAACTGTTGGGTTACAGGGGAGATAGCAGTCCAGAACCAACTCGCAACATCACAACCACGAACACCAACCCCGCGGAGTCTACAAATGTTCCAACAAAAACTGAGATAGTGAGCGCAATTAAAAAACTCAAATCCAACAAGGCGCCGGGAACAGACTCTGTGCCCGCAGAACTTCTTGAAACCGATCCGCAACGCAACGCTGACCTGCTAGGTCCCATAATACGGGAAATATGGCTGACTAAAAAAATCCCGGAAGGTCTAAAAGAGGGAAGAATCATCAAATCATCACACCAACAATCTGTGATAACTGGAAGGGCATAACAATATTGAACGTGCTACACAAAATCCTAGCAGGCATTACTCAAACTAGAAAGTCAAAGAAAATAGAGGCCCAACCTAGCTGGTTTTAGAACAGCAAAGTCGTGCATTGACCACATCAACACTATCAGAATTATTGTGGAACAATCAAAGGAGTATAAGTGGGGAGATACTTAGCTTTGTCGATTTTGCTCGGGCTTTTGACAGTATATCGCATGATGCGTTATGGGACATCCTAGAAACTAAAAACGTCCCACAAGACAATCGCAATGATAAAAGCGCTGTAAAGCGCTGTACAACAAAGCAAACTGTTCTGTATCTCATGAAGGGAAAGACAGTGAAAGTTTCCTCGCAAAAACTGGAGATGTAAGACAGGGATGCGTGCTATCGCCCTTGCTTTTGAACATAGCTCCAGACCACGTCCTGGAGAAAATTAATAACTGTAAAGGTATACGCTGGACTTTAAACTCATGGCTCAGTCGCTTAGAGCAGTGTTTCCCAAAGTGTGGTACGCGTACCCCAAGGGGTACGCGAATGGTTTGATAGGGGTACGAAACGATGTTCCAAAATTTTCATTTATTGTGTGTGCCAAAGTGGATATAAGAAGAAAACTAACAATATTTAAATAACATAAAAAATAGTGTTGTATGTGAATCCTTGAATTAGATGTGAATCTGCAAACAATTCCTCTTCATCATCTTTGATAATTAATTAGATTTTATATTTGATCTTTGATAATTAATTGAATACAACCAAAAGATTTTACTAACTGCTCACAATAAAATAATTGCAGATTGTTTATACGTATAAACATATAAAAACAAGCAGAAACTGTCTTAAAGTGAACTCATAAAGAATAACATTTTTCATAATATGTGTAATAAATTTTATTCAATTTTACCTTAAAAAGTCACGTTTAATTCCTTGGATGCGGATGAGGAAAATCCTTAGATGCGGAAAACAGTGGTTTATTCACTACTTAAATAAATATTTTATTTCGCTAGTGAAATAAAAGTATCCATAGCAACGCAAAAAAATAATTCACTTATAGGCTCCGTGAATACAACCATATATGTTGACTTCGCTGATGTTCTTTTTTGATATCCAATCACAAAACTTATTACACATTTTTTGTATAAATGTCTTAATTTCCGCGTGAATAATCCTTCCGAAATTGGGTCATAATTTAACAATAATTCTTACGATGTATCCATTTATGATTAATAAAACACAAAGTAATTAAACACGATACTCTAAACCAAATTTTGACGCACAAATCAACAACTTCATCGTTGTCACGACAACAATAATAGGCCGACGACATGCTTCTCTTAAGAAAAACAAAATGGAAGCAAAATTAAAGAAAAGTTCGCATACACAGTTCACGAATTTACAGTTTGCGAATAAAATTAAGCTTTAACTCGCGAATTTAAATCTCCTTAAACCTTAATTTTATCCGCTTGTATAATAAATCAAACCAATTTGGAGACTGTATATTACTTAAAAAAGACCGTTAGAGTTTTTATTTTTAATAATAAATCTCAGAAATTTTCCACTAAGGGGTACGAAGTGTTAAAAATATTTGAAAGGGGTACACGTGAATCGAAAATTTGGGAAACACTGACTTAGAGTATGAGGACGATATATGCCTGCTAGGGCATAACTACCAGGACGTTTTAGAAAACCTCTCGGCACTCTAAACGGAAGCAGAAAAGATTGGTTTGAAAACCAACATCGCTAAAACCAAGTCCATGCAGATAAATACAAAGAAGAAGATGATATTTATTGCCCAGTTGAGAACGTGCAAAAGTTTACCTATCTAGGGAGTTTGATAACTGAAGCCGGTGGTACAGAATGCGATATCCAGATGCGAATTAGGAAAGCACATCAAGCATTCAGAAAATTAAAACAGGTATGGGATTATTTAACTTTAGTTTTGGTAGTGCTTGTTAATTATTACAGATACTCCGTAAGTATGCGATGCTGATAATCCCCTATGTGTCAATTAAAACAATCAAATAGAGCGCATTCAAGATGTTCTTAATTTTATTTGCATGTAATTTCCCGTTTGAATTTTATGGAGGCACAAATTAGTGACACGCTAATTGTTTGAGTGTATTTCTAAAGATTTTATATGAAATCTTCCGTTTGCTGAACGATTTTGCTGAATTCCTGTTAAATTACAATGCAAAACAAAGGAAATCATTTTTTGTCGAAACGCATATAAATATATATTTCCATTATTATTATAATTGAGCCCATATATATAATCACAATCAGTTTCCTTCCTGTTCAGTGTCTTTTTGTTATTGTAATAATTCAGTCGACTCGACCACAATGGATTCAGTTACAACTACACCAAATTATTTATCTATTGTTGCTAGTATTTTAAACACAGAAAGAGGAACTTACATCCTATAACTCATATAAAACTCCACAAACCAATTAACGGAACAGGGGAAATTATCAACTAGATTAATATGGATATAAGACGTCTCAAATATGAATAAATCTTCACTAATCAATCAATGACAAACAATTTATGTGATGTATATTTTAAAATGCAATTAGAGTAATATGATCTATATGTTAAAATGCAATTAGACTCAGACAAACTGAGTCTACTTTCTTTAATCCATACAAGTTTTGAAACTGGACTTACGTCTCTTCATTTCACTGAATCTTGAAGATCTCAATTAATGAACTTATTATCCGTAAACTTTCGTTTCCTCAACCGCTGCAAGAAAAAGTATATTTTGCGAACGATCCGGCACACAATGAAACTGATTTCTTCCGGTTTTTCCGGAAATTGGCTTTCGGAGCCGGTCGACCCGCGCCGCTTCCACGTAATTGATTTCTCTCCGCGATTCCGCTCGCACATTTCAAATAAGCAGGAAAAACATCCAACACACTATACCCGATTAGATTCGCTTCTGCCTCTGCAAAAACCTGCACACTAACTACTTAGAAAGTTTTTACGTTTAGATGAAATTGATGAATTGTTATAATTAACTTGTGATTAGATAATGTAGATTGGACAGACAAAACTAGACAGGCAAGACTAGTCAGACTGACAAGCTAATTCTAATTATAATTTGGCCTATATCTAGACTAGTTATCTTGTTACAATCACACTAACTTACATTTGAAAATATTACCTATATACAAAATCTAATTCAATTTCTGTCACTATCTAGATTAGTTCTTTTATTACAGGCTGATAAACTTGCATTTACAAATAATATCTTTATAGACTCTTCCTTAAGAAACAGACAAACTAACTATTTCAAATTTTGTATCTATTGAGAGTAGTTCTCTTGTTACAAGCAGATAAACTTGCATTTATACATATTATCTATATAGATTGTTCCTAAAAGAACAGACACACTAAATCTAGAATTGGTAAAACCATACAAAATTATAGATAATCAGATAAACTAAATAAAGACAGAACAAAGCTTGAATATATATATATATATATATATATATATATATATATATATATATATATATATATATATATATATATATATATATATATATTCAACCTTTCCGGAGCTCTATAATACTAATGAGTCTTTTTAGGACTACCAAAAACAAATCTCGTATGAAATTTGTCAGATATTCTATAGCTTTCAGTCCACTTTAGTGGCACTCAACAAAAACCATAAAAATAACATTGTTTTTAAGATCATGTCTTTCCGATAGCTTGAGTGGATAGCCATCTGTGGACGCGTTTCGAAATTTATCTCTCATCAGCACAGCTTTGCTTCCATGAACAATAATTTGTAAACCACTCACTTGAAAACCATGTGGTGATTAGGGTTAGATATTTCAATTTTGACATTTTGTGAGAGAGACATGAACTTGATATAAATGATAAATGCACTTGATGCAGGTTATTGATATAAATGATAAATTTATCATTTATATCAATAACCTGCTAAATCTCTCTCACAAAATGTCAAAATTAAAAACATCTAACCATCAACACCACATGGGTTTTCAAGTGAGTGGTTTACAAATTATTGTTCATGGAAGCAAAGCTGTGCCGATGAGAGATAAATCTCGATACGCGTCGACTATCCACTCAAGGTATCGGAAAGACATGATCTTTAAAACAATGTTATTTTTATGGTTTTTGTTGAGTGTCACGAAGCTGGACTGAAAGCTATAGAATAACTGACAAATTTCATACGAGATTTGTTTCTGGTAGTCCTAAAAAGACTCATTAGAATTATAGAGCTCCGGAAAGGTTGAGTATATTTATATATTCAAGTTTTGTTCCATCTTTATTAAGTTTAAACTAAATCTAATTTAAATTTGTTCTCCATCTAGACTCGTTCTTTTGTTACAAGCAGATAAGCTTGCATTTATAAATATTATCTATATAGATTATTCCTTATGAAACAGATAAATTAAATCTAATTCAAATTTTGTAGAATAGTTCTCTTGTTACAAGCAGACAAACTTACATATATAAATGTTATCTATATAGATTGTTCCTAAAGAAACAGACAAATAAATATATTTTAAATTTGGTCTCTATATAGACAAATAGTCTATATAGATCATCTTGTCATAAGCAGATAAACTAGCATTTATAAATATTATCGATATAGATTGTTCCTTAATAAACAGACGAACTAAATCTAATTCAATTTTGGTCTCTATCTAGATTAGTTCTTTTATTACAAGCAGATAAACTCGCTTTTAAAAACATTATCTATATAGATTCTTCCTTAACCTCGTAACTGTTTTGAACGTACGCGATACGTTCGTGTTAGAGTGGACCTACAGTGATTTGAGCGTATCTCGTACGTTCGATCCAAAATTTTATGCGGGCATAGCGCACGGTATATTTTATGCATTTTATGTGTTCTTCGGTTGATACCAAACTAATACCTAATAGCAAGCACGGGTCGCTGACAATAATTTATTGCAGGTATGGATTTTAAAGGAACAAAATCCTACTAACAATTAGTAAATTCCGTAATGGTGGTCTTACAATCGGATATCGGATCAGATAGGTTTCTTTGTAAATTTGTAAATCCCATAATGGGTATTTCTATGGGTTTGTTTCTATAATCCAACGAACCGTTTGTAAATTTTGATATTTGGCTATTTTATGATCGAATTATAGAAACAATACCTAGCGATAGTGACTATCAACCAACAAGTAATATTTCATCGAGCGATGAAGACGATATTTTTTTGACGACATGGAGGAATCTGACGAAGAAGTAAATATTGACGCCGTTTCTCAATTTTTAGAAATTGACGCCAATAATCAAACGTCGGCACTCTCGCAGTTTCATTTTACGGCAAAATATTGCTCAAGAAATGAACCAGTATGCTCAAGAGAGCATAGGAATTGCTACACCAAGAACCCTCTCGCGATTCAAAGAATGGTCACTGACTTTTGCTGGTAAAGTTTTTGTGTTTGCTATCATAATTCTCCAGGGGATTCTTCAAAAGCCAGTTTTGGAATGGTATTGGTCGAAACGGCAATCGGTAGCAACTCCATTCTTCGGCAATGTTATACCATATAGACGTTTTGTTTAAAAAAAAAATATCTTCATTTTGAGAAAATACCAGGCGAAGAATGTCCCAATCCCAAACTTAAGTTAGGGTCCCAAATCCCCTAACTTAAAAATTTGACCAATTTTTAATTTTCTAAATTCACGCTTTGCGGAAATGCTTACTCCAGAAAGAGATGTATCAATCGATGAAAGTTTGGTTCTTTACAAGAGACGACTGAGCTGGAGGCTATATATCCCAATCAAAGCGATTATAAGGTAATATATCCCAGTAAAGATTGCACAAGAAACAAGGTACTACTGTAAGGAATGTGATGTTGGTCTTTGTATAATACCTTCTTTTAAAATCTAATAATCTAATAATTCTATCATATTAAAAAAAAAACTTTGAATAAAATAAAATTCACAAAAATAGATTTTTTTATGAAAACCCTGCGTTGAACTTTACTAAAACCACAAATTTATTTATTTTAAACAAAAACAATCAAAATAAATAATAAAAAAAACAATTTTAGGACCGTTTTCAGAAGAAAAAAAAAATCGACTGTTAAGTGGGTAAGAAACAGAGAAACTAAATCTAATTTAAATTTGGTCTCTATCTAGAGCAGGTTCTCTTGTTAGAAGCAGATAAAGTTGCATTTAAAAATATTATCTATATAGATCAGTGGTGGCGAACCTATGGCACGCGTTCCACAGCTGACACGTAGGAAAATTTTATTGGCACGCGAACTATTACTCACGCATGCCTTCTAAAATTGTTAAACTATCTTTTCTAAAATAAATTTTTAAGTATCTACTTTTGTGCAATAGCAATGGGGTAAAATATAAAACGTGTTCAGAATCCGGCGATTGGTTTGCCCGTAATTGCAAAAGGGGCACAAAAATTTTCAAATTTAAAAATTTACCAAAGCCACATTTACAAAGCTAAAATTTTGAAATTTGCCAATTTGTGGGACCTCGTAAGAATATCAAATCATATCACGTTTCATCAAAATCCGTGGAGTAGTTTGCCTGTAATTGCAAAAGGTGCACAAAAATTTCCAAATTTCACCGAAGCCGTATTTACAAAGCTACAATTTTCAAATTTGGTAATTGTGAGATCTCTTAAGAATATCAATTCATACCAAGTTTCATCAAAATCCGTCGATTGGTTTGCCCGCAATTGCAAAAGACGCACAAAAATTTACAAATTTAAAAAATTCACGAAAGCCGTATTTACAAAGGTACAATTTTGAAATTTGTGAATTTGTGAGATCTCGTAAGAATATCAAATCATATCACGTTTCATCAAAATCCGTGCAGTGGTTTGCCTGTAATTGTAAAAGGTGCATAAACATTTCCAAATTTCACCAAAGCCGTTTTTTTCTATGCTACAGTTTTGAAATTTAGGAATTTGTGAGATGTCGCAAGAATATCAAATCATACCAAGTTTCATCAAAATGCGTCGATTGGTTTGTCCGTAATTGAAAAAGGCGCAGAAAAATTTACAAATATCAAAAATTCACAAAACCCGCATTAACAAAGCTAAAATTTTGAAATTTGCCAATTTGTGGGACCTCGTAAGAATTTTAAATCATATCACGTTTCATCAAAATCCGTGGAGTGGTTTGAATGTAATTGCAAAAGGTGCACAAAAATTTCAAAATTTCACCAAAGCCGTATTTACAATGCAACAATTTCGAAATTTGGCAATTTCTGGAACCTCATAAGAATATCAAATCATACTACATTTCATCAAAATTCGTCGATTGGTTTGCCTGTAATTGCAAAAGGCGCACAAAAATTTCCAAAATTCCCAAAAGCCGTATTTACAAAGCTACAATTTTGAAATATGGTAATTTGTGAGATTTCGCAAGAATATCAAATTATACCTAGTTTCATCAAAACCCGTCCATTGGTTTCTATGTAATTGCAAAAGGCGCACAAAAATTTACAAACTTCAAAATTCACAATTTGGGAATCCCGTAAAAAAACCCGTATTTACAAAGCTTGGAAGATTGTTGAAGATTGTTCCTTAAGAAACAAACAAACTAAATCTGATTTAAATTTGGTCTGTATCTAGATTATTTCTCTTGTTACAAGCAGACAAACTTACACTTACAAATATTATCTATATAGATTGTTCTTTAAGAAACAGACAAAGTAAATCTAATTTAAATTTGGTCTCTATCTAGATTATTTCTCTTGTTACTACCAGACAAACTTACATTTACAAATATTATCTATATAGATTGTTCCTTAAGAAACAGACTAACTAAATCTAATTTAAATGTGGTCTCTATCTAGACTAGTTCTCTTGTTACAAGCAGATAAACTTGCATTTATAAATATTATCTATATAGATTGTTCCTTAAGAAACAGACAAAATAAATCTAATTTAAAGTTGGTCTCAATCTAGACTAGTTTCCTTGTTACCAGCAGGCAAACTTGCATTTAAAAATATTATCTATATAGATTGTTCCTTAAGAAACAGACAGACTAAATCTATTTTGATTTTTTTCTCTATCTAGCCTAGTTTTCTTGTTACAAGCAGATAAACTTGCATTTAAAAATATTATCTATATAGATTTTTTCTTAAGAAACAGACAAACTAAATCTAATTTAAATTTGGTCTCTGTCTAGACTAGTTCTCTTGTTACAAGCAGATAAACTTGCATTTAAAAATATTATCTATATAGATTCTTCTTTAAGAAACAGACAAACTAAATCTAATTTAAATTTGGTCTGTATCTAGACTAGTTCTCTTGTTACAAGCAGATAAACTTGCATTTATAAATATTATCTATATAGATTGTTCCTTAAGAAACAGACAAACTAAATCTAATTTAAATTTGGTCTCTATCTAGACTAGATTTCTTGTTACAAGCAGACAAACGTACATTTAAAAATATTATCTATATAGATTGTTCCATAAGAAACAGACAAACTAAATCCAATTTAAATTTGGTCTCTATCTATACTAGTTCTCTTGCTATAAGCAGACAAACTTGCATTTAAAAATATTATCTATATAGATTGTTCTTTAAAAAACAGACAAACTAAATTCAATTTAAATTTGGTCTCTATGTAGACTAGTTCTCCTGTTACAAGCAGACTGATATACATTTACAAATATTATCTATATAGATTGTTCCCTAAGAAACAGACAAACTAAATCCAATTTAAATTTGGTCTCTATCTAGACTAGTTCTCTTGTTACAAGCATACAAATTTACATTTAAAAATATGATCTATATAGATTATTCCTTAAGAAACAGACAAACTAAATCTAATTTAAATTTGGTCTCTATCTAGACTAGTTCTCTTGTTACAAGCAGACAAACTTACATTTACAAATATTATCTATATAGATTGTTCCTTAAGAAACAGACAAACTACATCTAATTTATATTTGGGCTCTATCTAGACTAGTTCTCTTGTTACAAGCAGACAAACAAATATTTACAAATATCTATATAGATTGTTCCTTAAGAAACAGACAAACTAAATTCAATTTAAATTTGGTCCCTATCTAGACTAGTTCTTTTGTTACAAGCCGACAAACTTGCATTTATAAATATTATCTATATAGATTGTTCCTTGAGAAACAGACTAACTAAATCCAATTTAAATTTGGTATCTATCTAGACTAGTACTCTTGTTACAAGCAGACATACTTGCATTTAAAAATATTATCTATAGAGATTGTTCTTTAAGAAACAGGCAAAGTAAATCTGCTAAGAGTAGGCTGACAAGACTAGACAGTCAATAGTAGACATGCAGGAATATACAGTCAAGACCAGACGAGTCAAGGCTATACAGTCATGTCTCAACAGTTAAGACGAGACAGTCAAGACTCGGAAGTCAAAACTTCACTGTTGAGACTAGACAGTAAAGATTTAAGATTAAGAATTATTCAAGATTCATTAAACTCTCCCACTTTCCACTGGCACCCTAAATCCTTAATAAATTCTTGTTCTTAAACCCCACGAACTCTTAAACCCATAACTAAACAGTCCAGTAATCCGTTCAAATATCAACAGTAAAAGCCACTCACCCATTAGTTGCATGCGCTGGGGGCGGCAGCGGCTGCATCCTTCTCGCGTAGAGCGCGTTTCCACCCTCGGACATGTACCCGTCGCAAATCTCCCTGTTGGCCGGATTCCTTAGCACTTCCCCGTCGGAGAGATACCCGTTCGCCAGCGAAATCTCGCAGTAATCCGAGTTGCCGTCGCCTTGCATCCGCGGGTAGCCCCTTGGCCTTGCCGGCAACGTCAGCGTGCTGCAGTAGCCCCTGAGCAGAGGCCGCATCGGCTCCACCAACATCCCCTCATCGTCGACGGTTTCTTTGGGAAGGATTTGCGTGTTGAGGATTTTTTCTTGGGGTAGTAGCTCGGGGGCTTCTGATATGTATTGGATTGTCTCTTTGCGGTTGGGGATCAGATTGTGGTGTTCGGAGCCGCTCTCGCTGGAGGGTTTGTAGATGACCGAGCTCTCGCTGGAGTTGCTGTGTTGGCCCGTTGACGCGCTGTGGCTGCTCTCGGAAAGGATGTTGTCCTTCTCGTTCTTCATAGGGCTGACTATTCCGATGGTGGGTTTAGGGACGGTTAAGCTGACTTGGGAGTTTTCTCTGCTGGTTGGAACGCTTTTAACGTTCTTCTCATCCCTAGCTATCTTGGTGGTTCCTTTAACGGCGGCTGTGGGTTTGGGTATTCCAGTGCCTGGAGGCACTAACTGACTAGCCATTTGTCCAACATTCTTAACTTCTTTAGTAATTTTAACCTTGGGCTCCTGCAATTTGCTTAAACTAGCGACTTTATGCGCGTGCTTTTCTACTTCTATTTTAGTAGGTTTAAGTTCTTTTTTGTTGGCACTAGGACTGTTTTTAGACGGCGAACTTTTCGCGGGGCGCTGTTGTTTAATGCGCGAATTGTTCCTCACTGGCTTAATATCCGTGCTCGGTTCTAAACTTATACTACTATCACTACGTTCACTTCTCGCCGAAGACACGCCGCTCGAGCTGCTGGTGCGTTTGCCGGTCGTGGGAGCCGGTCGGTCCGACTTGAACAGTTTCAGCTTGTCCAGCATGGAGTTCTTGTTCGGCTGGGGCTGGGCCTGGTAGGGGCTGGTCACGGTGGCGGTCGGCGGCGCTCGGGGGATCATGGACAGCGCTGGTGAGGAGGCGCGACTCGAGCCGGCGACAGGTCGGACTTTGTCTGGGGGACATCTCCGAGCCGGCAGCGCCGAGCCGGGCAAGGGGATGCTGCTGCCCCCCTTGTGCGGGATCGCCGTCGATCTGCGAAAATAAACAGAAGGGTTTAGAAGGGGAACTTTAAGTAAACTTATAGATAAGATAACAAGGGATTTTTTAAAAGTTTATTTTGGTTGGGAGTAACAAAAGCTTGCTTGTGTGTGTTTTATGTTTAAACAAGCTTGAAATTGTACAAACTATTAATTTAGTTTAAGTTAAGAAAATAAACTCAACAAAGTTCGTCTGTAATAAGTCAAGATTCATTATATTTTGAGATATAACTTCGTTTGCCTATAGTTTCAATTACAAAACTAGTCCATCCACCTTGTCCATTATTATCCAATAATAACTCATAAACTATATGTCCATATCCTAATCCACTTTTAAATATCGTATTTATCCAAAATATGATATTTAATAAATTAACTTACATTCCGTCTGTTTTATTTTATTTTTGGAATTCGATTTGGCACCCCCCTGGTTTCAAGTGTTTCGGCTGTAATAAGGGATGATATCGAGTGGTCTCTCGCACACTTTTTATTGCGCTTCGTTTGAATTTCTAGTGGGCCACATGTTCCCTCGCTTGAAACAGGGACGTGTTACTGGGAGAGCTAGATTGGGAGACGAGGCATTGTTTGGATAAACAGGAGGATTATATAAAGAGGCCTTTGAATGCGAGAGAGTTAACGTCTGAACAAATTGTAAACAGAAAAGAGTTTAATGGGTTACAAATAGTAATTGCTTTGGGCATTATAGACAAACGAACTTATTTTTCAAAATCTAACGAATCTTGATTATTTAATTAATGATAGTCTAATGATAAACTGATAATTTTGGACGGTCAAGACTAGTTTTGATATTAATGACAAACCAACCAATTTCATATTAACAATGCAGTGATTTATCATTTAATCTCAATACTAAATTATTTCAACGACAAATAAAACTCTGCAATTTACATAATTGCAGCTTTAACAAGTAATAAATTATCGACTAGTCCATGTTACGAGTTCTCGCTGAATAGCAATCATGCAGTTGTTGAATGCAAGTATTGCATGGCTTTGATTTTGAATTGTAGTTGAAAAGTTATTATAAAATCACAGGTCATTGTGAAATTACGTCTATTGTATAAGACGAAGCAGGTTTACATCATAAACGTGTGTTTTAATGCAACGGTACGAGTTATCTCGTAATTGGCAATGAGTTATCTCGTAACTTGCTGGTAATGTGTTTAGGAATGAAAGGAAACTAAAATGAATAAACAGGTATTGAACTGGAGAATGGAAGCCGGTAAGTATAATTCACTAAAGGCTAACAAATATAAAGTTAGAAAACAAATTAAAACAACAACTTTAAAATTTAGGGTAATTTGGCACTATCAAGTTCGTAATAATCAATTTTGAAACAGAGTAAAATTTAATTTTTGATTTTTAATTTTTGTCAAAAATTAATAAATTACTCGGAAATTTGTCGGAATTTTGAAAAATAATGCGAATAAAACTTGAAGAGAAATAAATTTGCTATACGAAACCTTGTTCATATAGTGATATTTTATCTGTGCGGTTGGTAATAATCAACTTTGAAACATAGTCGAGTATTGTTATTATTTCACATTTTATTGTCTCAGAAATGCGAAAATAAATCGGGAATTAGGCGAAATTTTGAAAAATGTTTCAAATAAAACTTGAAGAGAATTAAATTTTCTATAAGAAACTTTGTTTAGTTAGTGACTTTTTAGCTGTTAGGTTGGTAATAATCCACTTTGAAACAATGTAAAAGTTTGTTATTGTTTCATCGTTTCAACATTTCATCGGGAGCAGATACGGGAAAGTATCCTTGCTGCCTTGCTGCTAAGATCCCCAGGCTGAAAGTACCAAAAGACGAAATTATATGCAAATACCATTACTAGAAAAACTACACAGCAATGTGTAGTAGTACAGCCGATTGGAGCGATAAATCATCAGCATACCACATAGAGCAAAGTGCTATCAAGTGGTATACGGGTGGTTCGAAGACAAGGAAAGGTACTGGTGCAAGAGTGTTTGGACCCCGTACCAAATACTTCGAATCCATGCGAATCTACCCAAGTATCTTCCAAGTAGAGGTACATGCAAACGAAAGATGTGCACAATTTAACCTAGACAGGAAATATCGCAAAAAACGAATTGCTATTCTTTCAGATAACCAAGCAGCCATCAAGGATACACCATCAGACCCAAACTGGTATGGGACTGTGTGGGAAAGCTAAACAAGCTCGGCAGAGAAAATACAGTAACGCTATACTACGTACCAGGAAACACTGGTATAGATGGAAACGAAGAAGCCCATCACCTAGCGAACAAGGGGTCCAGTAATCCCGAAACCCTTTTGCGGTATGAACACTATCCACAAGAGTTTAGATGAAGAAATAAGAGAACAATGGATGAAAATCTAAAAAGAACTTCCAGGGCTAAGACAATCCAAAGCTATACTGGGATCTTTTAACCAGAAAAGAACAAAAGCTTGTCTGAAACTAAACAGGAACAAGCTTAGAATTCTGACAGGAGTCCTGACAGGACACTGCAGACTTAGAAAACACTTCAGGGTCATAGAAGAGGATGATAGATGCAGATTCTGCGGGTCAACGGAGGAAACCCCATACATCCGCTCAAAGACTGCGGAGCACTACCACCGCAAGAGATAGATGTACCTGGTCGAACGCAGAGGAGTTGCAGTCCTTGAATCCCACCCATATCCTGAAATTCCTAAAGGAGGCGGACTAGAGGAAGCGCTCAAAATGGGTAAGTATATCAACGATTAGAGGAAAAAGGTGCGGTACAGTAGATCTATGAAGGTCGCAGTACAAGTTACCACAGAAATCTACAATCTACCACATTTATTTGGTCAGCCTCGTAGTCTACAGGTTACTACAGGTTCTACGGCTCTTACAGTTAAGAGCGTTAAGTAATAAATTTGAAAGTCCCGGGTTCGATCCCAAGAGCGAGTGTCGGCCGCATTTCTACCAGAAGATAAAAAATTAATTAACGCTAATTATAATAATACCTAAGTTTCTTGCACTATAAAATGAAAAATAAGGGCAAAATACAATAGGCCACTTGGCCGGTGTTTGAAGGGTAGTTAATAACCAAACATTCAAAAAAAAAATTCGTTGACTCAAAAATGCGTAAATAACTGAATTTACATGAAATTTTGAAAAATGTTTCGAATAAGACTTGAAGAAAATTAAATTTTCTATAAGAAACATTGTTTAATTAGTGAGATTTTATTTGTCAAGTTGGTAATAATGAACTTTGAAACAAAGTAAATTTTTGTTTTGTTTTACCTTTGTTACAATTGAGTCAAATGAGACTCAAAAAACCGAGAAAACCTCGGAAATTAAACGAAAATTTGAAAAATGTCTCGAACAAAACTTAAAGAGTTTCTATAAGAAACCTTGTTATTTAGTGATGTTTTGTCTATCAAGTTGTTAAAAATTCACTTTGAAAGAAAATTAAATTTTGTTTTTGTTTTAAATTTTTTTATTGAAAAAATAATTTGAAAATAAGACGAAATTTTGAAAAATGTTTCGAATAAAACTTGAAGAGAATTAAATTTTCTATAAGAAACCTTATTATGTAGTGATTCTTTGAACATTATGTTGGTAATTCATCTTGAAAAAAGGTTATATTTTGTTTTTAATTTTTTCTTAAAAAAATGAGAAAAACAACTTGAAAATTAGGCGAAATTTTGAAAAATGTTTCGAATAAAACTTTAAGAGAACTAAATTTTCTATAAGAAATCTTGTATATTTAGTGTTTTTTTGTCTGCGAAGTTGGTAATAATCCTTGAAACAATGACCAATTTGCTTTTATTTTACATAATTTTAGAATCTGAGGCCTCAGAAAGGCCAACATAACTCGGAAATTGGGCAAAATTTTGCAACTTTGCCATTTCCTATTACATTTTCTATAAGCAACCTTTTTAAATTAGTTACTTTATATCTGTCAAATTGGTAATAACAACATTATATTACATTTTAACATATTATAAGTGTGGTTAAAAGATTAAAGTTAAAAGAGTGAATTCTGACACTGTTTTAGCTTTTACTTGGTGAAATCTTGGCATAATGTAATGTTTGAGAAAAAATACTTGTACACTTTTCACATATAATATCTAGTATAGAGCACAGATTGTGATATCTTGTGATTAATTATATGTAAAAAGTGTACAAGTATTTTTTCTCAAACATTATATTAGAAGAGTGAATTTTTCAATTCAATGTAAGTATGAATTACCGTACCGTACGTACTACACGTTATTACCACGTACGAACAGTCGCAACCATCCTATTCAGAAATAATTGACATTTCCTTTAATCAATAACTAAATTAACTAGTAAGATTGTTTGTGATTAATATGATTGTGATATCTTGTGATTAATTGTGAACAAGCTTTGAATGTATCAGCAATTTGAATTATAAGTTTAAATTTAAATAATTTGACAATTTTATCGATCAAATTTAAAAAAAATTCACAGAAAAAAAAATCTTTACAAAACCATTGAAATATTTGTAAAAGAAATACCAAAACAAGAACTCAAACACACACATACTTCCCGTATTCAAATAATAACAAACACAACACCAAGTCGACAAGAATAACAATAACAAGCAACTTTACAATAATAAGCAAATTGTAATAAGCAAAAAAAAAAACTAGAAAATAGACACGACACGAAAATAAGAACAGAACAACAAAAGAAATTGTTGGATATGAAATTTCACCTTCGCACTTCAGGAGACGTGGGCAGTGATCGAGATTTTCGTGTTGCCGATGAGGAATTGTTGTTGCCCATGGCGGGTCTGCAGCCGCACTGTGAACCCTCGACAACATGCAACACACACAGGCACACGGCTACATGCAACACGGAGGAGAGTCTCTCGCACCCCAACAATGGGAAACTGCATCTGCCCCGCACACCTCCCCTTTTTTACCGACGCTAATACCCCGACGACTCGCCGGCTCACAGTCCGTGATCGACATTTGCATGAGAATTGATTTTCAAATGAAAGGAAAACATTTTTTAAATTTTTGTCGGGTGATTTGTGCGATGGAATGGGACACATATGACGAGGATTAACCCGATTTATTGATTTTTTGAAATTTCTCTTTAACAAAAAATTCATTTTAAATGATTGAGTGAGACAGACAAGACTAAACTGACAAGACTAGAGAGTCTTCCGTAGACAGACAAGACCAGATAGACTAGACTAGAAAGACAGGACTAGACAGACAAGACTAGACAGACAAGACTAGGCAGACAAGACTACACAAACAAGACAAGACAGACAAGACTAGACATACAAGACTAGACAGACAAGACTAGACAGACAAGATTAGACAGACAAGACTAGACAGACAAAACTAGACAGACAAGACAGACAAGACTAGACAGACAAGACTAGACAGACAAGACTAGACAGACAAGACAAGACAGACAAGACTAGACAGACACGACTAGACAGACAAGACTAGACAGACAAGACTAGACAGACAAGACTAGACAGACAAGACTAGACAGACAAGACTAGACAGACAAGACTAGACAGACAAGACTAGACAGACAAGACTAGACAGACAAGACTAGACAGACAAGACTAGACAGACAAGACTAGACAGACAAGACTAGACAGACAAGACTAGACAGACAAGACTAGACAGACAAGACTAGACAGACAAGACTAGACAGACAAGACTAGACAGACAAGACTAGACAGACAAGACTAGACAGACAAGACTAGACAGACAAGACTAGACAGACAAGACTAGACAGACAAGACTAGACAGACAAGACTAGACAGACAAGACTAGACAGACAAGACTAGACAGACAAGACTAGACAGACAAGACTAGACAGACAAGACTAGACAGACAAGACTAGACAGACAAGACTAGACAGACAAGACTAGACAGACAAGACTAGACAGACAAGACTAGACAGACAAGACTAGACAGACAAGACTAGACAGACAAGACTAGACAGACAAGACTAGACAGACAAGACTAGACAGACAAGACTAGACAGACAAGACTAGACAGACAAGACTAGACAGACAAGACTAGACAGACAAGACTAGACAGACAAGACTAGACAGACAAGACTAGACAGACAAGACTAGACAGACAAGACTAGACAGACAAGACTAGACAGACAAGACTAGACAGACAAGACTAGACAGACAAGACTAGACAGACAAGACTAGACAGACAAGACTAGACAGACAAGACTAGACAGACAAGACTAGACAGACAAGACTAGACAGACAAGACTAGACAGACAAGACTAGACAGACAAGACTAGACAGACAAGACTAGACAGACAAGACTAGACAGACAAGACTAGACAGACAAGACTAGACAGACAAGACTAGACAGACAAGACTAGACAGACAAGACTAGACAGACAAGACTAGACAGACAAGACTAGACAGACAAGACTAGACAGACAAGACTAGACAGACAAGACTAGACAGACAAGACTAGACAGACAAGACTAGACAGACAAGACTAGACAGACAAGACTAGACAGACAAGACTAGACAGACAAGACTAGACAGACAAGACTAGACAGACAAGACTAGACAGACAAGACTAGACAGACAAGACTAGACAGACAAGACTAGACAGACAAGACTAGACGGACAAGACTAGACGGACAAGACTAGACGGACAAGACTAGACGGACAAGACTAGACGGACAAGACTAGACAGACAAGACTAGACAGACAAGACTAGACAGACAAGACTAGACAGACAAGACTAGACAGACAAGACTAGACAGACAAGACTAGACAGACAAGACTAGACAGACAAGACTAGACAGACAAGACTAGACAGACAAGACTAGACATACAAGACTAGACAGACAAGACTAGACAGACAAGACTAGACAGACAAGACTAGACAGACAAGACTAGACAGACAAGACTAGACAGACAAGACTAGACAGACAAGACTAGACAGACAAGACTAGACAGACAAGACTAGACAGACAAGACTAGACAGACAAGACTAGACAGACAAGACTAGACAGACAAGACTAGACAGACAAGACTAGACAGACAAGACTAGACAGACAAGACTAGACAGACAAGACTAGACAGACAAGACTAGACAGACAAGACTAGACAGACAAGACTAGACAGACAAGACTAGACAGACAAGACTAGACAGGCAAGACTAGAAAGACAAGAGTAGACAGACAAGACTAGAAAGACAAGAGTAGACAGACAAGACTAGACAGACCAGACTAGACAGACAAGACTAGACAGACAAGACTAGACAGACAAGACTAGACAGACAAGACTAGACAGACAAGACTAGACAGACTAGACTAGACAGAGTAGACTAGACAGACGAGACTAGACAGACCAGACTAGACAGACAAAACTAGACAGAGAAGACTAGACAGACAAGACTAGACATACAAGAATGCGTGGTGATCGGCACTGCTGCGGCCACGGTCGCGTTGTATGACACCTAGACGAAGAGTATTGTGAAGCTGTTCGCGGTCGCGGCGCCGGTAATATGCTTGGATTTTAACGTTGAGGATGAGTATTTGGCCGTGGGTTGCAACGACGGAGTGGTTTACTTATTCAATATTTTCAAGGAAAGTGGGCAGGGATATTCAATATAGAAGCTTGTCCGACAACCGTCAAGTTCCATCAAACGGAAAGGAACATCCTAGCTGCTACAACACTTGATGGACAAGTAGCTGTAATCGACATCCACGAGACTTCGCCAATGTGCCTAGCTAAAACTTACGTTGGGAAAGTTAACGGTTTTTCCTCAAAGATACGTTGGTTTCCGTTGGGGAAGACAACAAGTTTTGCGTGCACGATCTCCAGCAGAAGACGTGCGTCACCGGACACCTTCAACATCCGTTGAACTGCGTTGATATAACTCCAGATGGGAAACACCTCGCCATAGGTACTGACATTGGAAGTGTCTGCGTTTACGAAACGAGAAACTATTTAACACCGCTGCTCCACTTCCACCCCCACAGCAAACGCATGACCAGCATCCGATTCTCGCACAAGTTCAACTCAGAGGACCAATCCAAGCACTCCTTAACCACGGATTGTTCTAACCACAGCAAGATCAGCAATCTGGCCAAAGTCAAGGAAGAAAACAAATTCAAATCGCTTTACAACAAATTCATAAATAAGTGCGACGACGACGACGAGACGTTGAAGGTGTTGAGGGACGACATCGTGGCGGATTTTCAGAAGGACGCTGACGAGCTGCACATGTAGATGAGGATGCACATGTCGAACCTGCAGGAGTTCACCAAGAAGGAGTTTGAGAAAATGGCGGTGCAGTTGGGTGACGAGTGGGATTTGTTGAACATAGTGTCGGGGAATTACAAGGTCTCGCCGGATCCCTCCGAGTCGCCTTTCGATACTGAGAATCCTCTAGTGTTGGAGTTAGGAACCGTTTTGCATTTGATTCTGTGAAATTGTGATTGACTATGCCTCCTAATTACACAATTTTTATAAGTGATCGTGATTTCAGCAATTCGGGATTCAAGAGGGGGCGGAGTTCTTATAGCCTCAAATAATAATCGCTTTGTTTCTAATCCTGTGGACATCTCAACTGTTTCCAACGTGTTCGAAGCTATTGATGTTGTTGCTCGTTCTTTTATGTTTGGTTTATCCAACTGCCTTGTTGTCTGTCTTTACATTCCACCCAACACCAAGATTTCGGCTTTTGAAAAGCCTTTCTAGAGCAACTGGAAATCTTCCTGTTGTCATGTTCTTATGATTGCTCTATTATGCCTGGGCACTTCAACATTTCGCCCAGTAACTGATACTCTAGAAAATCATCTGCAAGCGACAACTTTATCTCTCTATGTGGTCTCAGGCAGTGGAGTACCATATCCAACGCGACCAATAATATGCTTGATCTAGTGATTACCGACTTAAACGCCAGCATATCTAAAGAGAGTTATCCTCTCGTCCCCGAAAATGCCTATCACCCCGCCCTCCTCATTTTAGGAGCAATTATCAGACGTTTCCTAATTCCAAATCTTTCAACTTCCGCCGTGCCGATCGTCCTGCACTATATCAGGCTCTTAAACTTCGGATTTTACTCTTCCAAACGATCCCACCCAGTCATCTAGTGATCTCTTAGACTCATTTTAGGCTGTTCTGTATTTCACCTTTGATAAGTTTGTGCCGCATCGTTCCTCTTTTCGCTCTACTTATCCCTCGTGGTATTCCCCCTCGACTATTGCAAGACTTCTTAAGAAACGCTATCGTCATCTAACCTATAAGAGACAGGCAGATAGCCCTCGACTATTCGAGATTTAAATCCAACAGATACAAAGTGAAGTTGCAGATAAGCTCTGCCTATTCAAACTTTATCAAACCAGCAGCCAATAACATATCTGCTGACCCAAAGTGTTTCTGGGCTTTTGTTCAATCAAAGAAATGTCAAAGCCGCATACTTGGTCAAATGTTTTTTGACCAAGTCTCTTTTGACACTCATCAATCCAATGTTAACTGCTTTGCGAACTACTTCAAAAGAGTCCTCCGCCATGGCCGGTCCCAAGCCCGGCTGCGAAAGGAGGAGGGTGTTCGATCTGCCGAATTGACCAGAATCGGGAAACATACTACAATTGGGGAACCGAGGAAATCAGGCAAGAAACCCCATGAATTTACAACCGAATTATTTACGATTAAATGCTACCGCATCCGGGGCAGCCGATGCACCAGCGCATCGCTGGTGAGAAATGGCCTACTGGCCAAAGACTCAAATTTATTACGCCGAAATCGAAAATTCGGCCCGCTGCGTGGAATGTTCGTACTGGTCATCACGTCGGCCAAAAGGAAATTATTGCCATGGAGCAAACGAAATACGGAATATCGATTATGGCACTGTCAGAACTACGAATTACGGGATCTGGGCAAATAGTCGTCCATCCACCGAATATCGATGATGTGACATTATACTACTCCGGCGGTGACAAGCGGGAAGCCTCATGATTGATTGTGTAGCAGCCAGCAGTATCATCGCCTTTCAACCAATATCATCACAATCAAGGGAACGATCACCACTCAGGACATATATGATGCTTTCTACAATCAACTACAACTCGCACTTGACCAACTCGCACCATTCCCCAAACTGAACTGATCATACTAGCGGGTGACTTCATTGCGCAAACGGGCGCAGATCGAGCAGGTTTGGAGAAAACGTTGGGCAGATTCGGATACGGTGACATAAATTACAACGGACTGCGCCTTCTATCATTCGCAGCGTCGAACAATCTACTCAGCGCCAACAGCATCTTCCAGCATCCGCGCAAACATCAACTTACGTGGCTAAACCCGTCGGGGATAGATTCCGCGATGCTGGACTACGTTTTGATCAAATCGCGATTCCGATCGACGCTCATAGATGTACGTGCGATGCGGGGACCAGATTGTGGATCCGACCATTATCTCGTACGAGCCACATTACAGTTACGATTACAACGAGCAAAGACGAAAGCACCACCCGTGGTCAAGCGAAACTGGGCGTGTTTGCGAGATCCTATCATCGGTCAAAAATTCCAAATCGAGTTACGCAATAAATTTGCAGTGCTTGTGCAATCGGACGATATCGATGAGGAAGAAAAGCAAATGTCGGGTTCAATCATGGAGTGTGCCGCTCAGCTATGTCCGCCGATTCGTCGCCGAACACAATCCTGGATTACGGGCGAGTGTTTGGACTCAGTCAAGTACGTCGATTTTGAACAATACCGCCGATTGAATAAACAAGTACGACATCGGATGTAGATAGAACGAGAGGCGTATTGGAGCAATGTCGCGGCTGAAATGTAGGAAGCAGCATCGAGACACGAATACCGAACTTTATATCAAATCATCAGAAAGTTGAGCGGGAAGACAAAATCAACAAACGATGATATCAAGCAAGCGGATAGAACTTTCGTTGGTTCTCCAGCCGAGCGTCTGCACCAGTGGAGGGAATTCTTTAATGAACTGTACAAACACGATCCGCCACAGGGACCAGTGCCGACACCGCTGATCATCAATAAACCAGTGATCTCGTTCCCCGATGGCGACACTACGATTGTTGAAGTCAAGACAGCAATAAAATCGCTGAAGAATGGTAAAGCGCCAGGCTTCGATCAAGTTACCGCTGAGATGATTAAAGCCGGAGGCAACCTTTTGTTACAACGGCTTTACGACCTCCTACTTCAAATTTGGCATTTAGAACAAATACCGTCAACGTGGAAGAAAGCGATCGTAGTCCCCATATTGAAGAAAGGCGATAGCCGGGAATGCAATAATGACCGTAGCATCAGCCTCCTATCAATGGTCGGGAAGGTATTTATGAAGAGCATGCAATCACGACTACATAAACATCGAGAATAAACAAGTCGAGAGGAGCAAGCAGGATTTAGGACAAATCGTGGCTGTATCGATCAAATATTCGCACTTCGACAGTTGATGGAAGAACGTATTCCGTGTGGAAAACGGACAATTATCGTCTTTGCCGACTTTAAATCTGCCTTCGACTGCATCCAATGGCCTTCTTTATGGTCAGTATTGGAAACAGAGCATGCGCCTTTAAAAAATATGCATTTTCTACGAGTGGCGTACGAATCCGGTATTTATCGGACGGTTTTCTGATCCAAAACGGGAGTTCGACAGGGAGACCTCGCTTCTCCAATGCTTTTCAACGTGGTTATAGACGCCATTATGATGAAAGCATTCGATGGTCGACGAGGCGTCCGATACGATAACACCAACTTCATTTCCGATCTGATGTTCGCCGATGATAGCGCTATTTTTGCCGATACAGATGCCGATGCAACAGATATTCTCTATAACATTTCCGGGATCGCCAAATCCTGTGGACTGAAAATAAACGTGGACAAGGCAAAAGTCTTGACGACGGACGGATCGCAGGCCAATGTTCATCTTAATGGTACTCAAATCGAACACGTGAAAGAATTCAAATACTTGGGCTCACTGGTGCCAGAGAAGAAAGTGGCATCGGCAGCTGACATTCATAGCCGGATTGGTCAGGCATCAGCAGCGTTTGCGAATATATCCACTAATACCAAAATTCGTCTAATCCGGACGCTCATCCTACCAATTCTTTTGTATGGAGCAGAAACGTGGACACTACTTTAATCGGACCTCAACAAACTCGAGGTGTTCCAAATGCGTTGCCTAAGACAGATTATCGGTGTTTCAATTCGTGATCGCCTGCGGAATGAGGAAATTCGAGCTAGATGCTAGATCAGCAACCACCGATTGTGGAACAAATACAAACACGCCGTCTACGATGGTTCAGTCACATTTTCAGAATGAATGAAAATCGGCTTCCACGCAAACTACTCTGGCCGCCCGACTGTAGGATTCAGCGATCAGCGCCGAAGAAGATATGAATAAAACATTTAGAAGACGACCTCAAGAACCGACAATTGGACCTCGATGAGGCCAGGGATATTGCCATTGATCGGAAAGTGCGTGGAAGCGAATCGTGAATGAAGCGAAAAATCCAGCGGAACCGACAGCAGCGTATTGGTTACGAGAACGACGTTCTCGGCAATCGCCAACTACGGATTAAAGAAAGAAGACTTTAAAAGAGTATACATTCCTTCGTCTATAAGTACCTGTAAGTCGAATATTGTTGGTCTGAATTTTCCTTTGATTGGGATAGCGAACATTTCTGAAGAGGAAAGGGGTCATCGGCGACCGGCACTAAGTTTATTGTAGCGCCGTAGGGTTCACCGGCAAAGTCAGATACTACGAACACATAATCTGTCATGTGCCAAGAATAGGTCATGTGAAATTGATGTGTTATGAGTGTAAATGGTTCCTATCAAAATTGATAGCTAGAGGTTTTGATTAAAGTTTCGTTAAAACTTGACCAACTTACGGTTTGTCTCGGTTGTGAAGTTTGCGTGGAATTTTCCAATTCCGTTGTTGTAAATTTATGTAAAACTAAATCTTGATGTTAATTTCCATATTTTCGTGAAAAAAGATTAAGAGAATTTATCGTCACGTACTCGATAAAACGCGCGCGTAAGTCGCCTGGGTGCACGCGGTCTAATCTACATTGCATAACCGTCTCATTATGTTGATTCAGTGTAACTGACGCCGGATAAGAATCTCCAAATGCGATGGAAAAATAAAGTCCTGCAAATAAATTTGTGCAGGGGGCAGCTGTTCAAACCGCCGTGAATTTTACTTTTTATTGAGATTTTTTTTATTGTGTAACCCCTGCCGATTCCAAGGGATTTAATATTTCTATTATAAAGACGTTAAAGATTGGAAATGCGATTCGGGGATTTGGGAAACGATTCTTAGATAAGACTACTTAAACTTATTGTCTTCACAAATCCAACCTTTGGTCTTAGGTATTACCTAGTCTAGACGAATAAGATGAAACAGATAAGACTAGATAGACAAGCCTCGTGTTTTCATAATAATAATCTTGACTAGACTAGTCTTGTCTCATCACAAGTCAAGACACGTTAAAACCAAGGCAATTTTCTTTAATATTAATTCTTGTTTGAAATATTATTTATCTGGACAAGAATATTGGAAGCAAAAAAAAAGGTTCTCATATCTGACTTGGTGCAGTGTGGCGCAGAAAGGCTTTATGAAAACGTAGGGGAGATATTGAGATTCGGCGTGCGTAAAAGCCCCGAGGGTGGGGAGACTATTGCCGAACTGCATTGAATACAGAAAACTTTGCCAATAGGCGTAAATCTCGCCGAAGTGATGATCATCGTTCTCGCACATACTCAAATAAGATTATATTTATGAGAAGGATATATCTATCGTCGACGATACATTATACAAGTCAACGTGAATTCTGTGCCTGAGGTTGGGGTATGCAGTTAATGCAAAGTTTTCACAAGCTGTTATAGACATGTTTGAAACAAGAAATATGTTAAATAAGGTTTTGACTTTGTTTCAAGGTTAATTACTACCAACTTGACAGACAAAAATCACTGGATAACAAGATTTTTAATAGGAAATTTAATTCTTTACAAATTTTATTTGAAACATTTTTTAAGCTTTGCCTAGTTTCCGAGTTATTAGCACATTTTTGAGAGAGAAGAAAACAACAAGGAGAACATCTAAAATAAAACTTTCTTCAAGGTTGATTTACTACCAAACTGACTGACTAAAAATCACTAACTAACAAGGTTTCTTATAGAAAATTGAATTCTCTTCACGTTTAATTCGAAACATATTTCAAAATTTCGCCTAGTTTCCAAGTTATTTTCGCATTTTTTTGGACAAGCAAAATTTTGAACAAAAACAAAGTTTTGAGTTTGTTCAAGGTTGATTATTACCAAACTGACAGACTAAAAATCACTAAATAACAAAGTTTATTATAGGAAATTTAATTATCTGCAAATTTTATTTACAGAAAATTGATTAAGTTTCGTCTAGTTTCAGAGTTAATTGCGCATTTTTTAAGAGAGAATAAGACAACAACAAGGTTTTGACTTTGTTCAAGGTTGATTACTACCAAACTGACAGACTAAAAATCACTAAATAACAAGGTTTCTATAGCGGCAACGGGCCTTTCCGAAGAAGGCTTTTAACAAATCCTAAAAATATTTTGTCTGTTTTATTATAGAGTTAATACTGTAATCACCCGAACGGTTTTTCAGAAATATTTTCGTGGAATATTTTACAACAGTGTCATTACAGTAATCGTCGGATAAATGCTAAAAGAGATAACCGGCAAAGTTCGATATAGCAGTTCATCGAGTTCAGTTCAACAAGTTCATCAAGTTCAGTTCACCGGAACAGTTGACCCAAGCAGCAGTCACGCCTATAAGTTTATATATAGTAGGTTGCAGCTCCGCGAATCCGTTATATTGTTATTTAGCGTCATTTAATTATTGTAAATATATTTCCTCTTATTACAAAATGTGGGTGATAAATTTATTCCTAACACATATCACTCACAAATTGGTGACCCCGATGTGATCTACAAGAGGAATCCGATCATCTACAAATTGGTGGTCGTGATCGATAAGATCACGATAAGATATCTAGGTTTCAGATATGCCAATATGGAAGAAACCGCGCCCGAAGTTTGCCGCATCGTCGGAAAGTTACCTCCATTTTGGCCACAGGAACCTGAATGTTGGTTTCGTCGCGTAGAAGCCATGTTCAAAACCAGCGGAATCACAAGTGAAGGTACGAAATATAACCACCTCAAAGCCTCGCTGGAGCAAGAATACAGCGCAGAAATTGAAGATTTATTGGACAACCCGGCCACCGACGGAAAATACGAACTGGTGAAGAGAACCCTGATAGAACGACTGTCCGCGTCGAGTAGGAAGAAGGTTCGACAATTGCTCGAAAACGTCCACATCGGTGACCAAACTCCGTCACAGCTGTTACGCCAGATGAAATCCCTCGCCGGAGGCCAAATCACGGACGATTTCATCAAGACCATGTGGATGGAAAGGTACCGTGACACACATCACATTCACATCTAGGATCTAGGACTTCTCGCAATCATTGGCCGGATCAAAAATCTTTACGACACAATAATAACAGCAATAACAACAACGTTTAGTTTATTCGTGTTCCTACGGACACCATTCGGATTAAGAAACGCGGCGCAGATCTTCCAACGGTTCATCGACGAGGTCCTGCGCGGTCTAGGACTTTGCTTCGCGTACATCGTCGACATCCTCATCGCCTCCAAGAACGAAGCCGAACATCTTGAACACCTGCGAGTCGTTTTCTCGAGATTAAACGATTACGGCATCATCATAAACCCCGGAAAATGCATCTTCGGAAAACATGAAGTCTAATTTCTTGGATACGCGGTTAGCGAGGAAGGAACACGACCACTGGATGACAAGGTGAAAGCCATTCAAAAATTTCCAATACCAAGGACGATAAAGGAGCTTCGCCGATTTCTTGGAATGATAAACTTCTATAGACGTTTCATCGCAAACGCGGCCGCCTACCAACAACCCTTAAATGAATTATTAAAGGGCCCGAGAATAAAAGGTAACGCTCCCATCACTTTATCGGAAAACGCCCAACAAGCCTTCCACAGCATAAAAGACGCGTTAGCCAACGCCACAATGCTCGCACATCCAACAATGGGAACGCCAATATCGATAAATGTCGATGCTTCCGACTATGCTATGGGAGCTGTTTTGCAACAACGTTTAAATAACGCCTGGCAACCACTTGCATATTTCACCAAAGCCTTATCAACAGCCCAGCTGAAGTACAGTGCTTAGGATCGGGAATTGCTCGCAGTATACGTTGCCGTCAAACGTTTCCGACATTTCGTCGAAGTACGATCTTTTACCATATTCACGGACCACAAACCGTTGACGTTCGTCTTCAGACAGAAGCCAGAGAAGTGTTCGCCGCGGCAGTTGCGATATCTAGATTTCATCGGACAATTCACGACCGACATCCGTCACGTCGCAGGAGCGGAGAACACGGCCGCCGATGTTTTGTCTCGTATGGAGGCCATATCAGTAGCAGTCAAACTCGAAGATCTCGCCACCGCTCAAGAAACGGACCAGGAGTTACAAGAGTTACTGGAATGCAACAACCATTCTCTGCAACTACATAAAATGAAGTGGCCGGATACGGAAGTAGAGATTTACTGCGAAATATCGACAAGAACAACTCGCCCATACGTCCCGCAGCAACTACGTCGGAGCGTATTCAACAGTTTGCACGGATTGGCCCACCCTGAAATACGAACATCGCAAAAGCTATGTACGCAGCGGTATGTATGGCCAACCATATCAAAGGACTGCAGAGAATGGGCCAAGACCTGTATCCCTTGCCAGCGCTCAAAAATATCTCGTCTCGTAACCACACCCGTCAGTGCATTCAAGAATACAGAAGAGAGATTCGAACACATCCACATAGATATTATAGGGCCGTTACCCACATCCCGTGGAGCCAGGTACTGCCTCACCTGCGTGGATCGATTTACACGATGGCCGGAAGCCATACCTATGGCAGACATAACCGCCGAGACCGTAGCAAGATCCCTAGTCGAGGAATGGATTTCACGTTTCGGAGTTCCGTCCAAAATTACATCTGACCAAGGAAGACAGTTCGAGTCCCACCTGTTCAAAGAACTGATGAGGCTAACAGGTACGACACACCTGAGAACGACAGCCTACCATCCAGCAGCTAACGGCATGGTAGAAAGATTCCACCGTCAGCTAATGGCAGCAATAAAATGCCACGAAACGAACAGATGGGCGGATGTATTTCCCATGGTGTTATTGGGCATTCGAACAGCAGTCAAAGAAGACTTAGAAGCAGCACCAGCAGAGTTAGTATACGGTGCGACAATACGCCTACCGGGAGATTTCTTCCGAACTAACAAGCCAACGCAGCAAGAAAGCGACGCGAACTTCATTACGCATTTGCGGGATATAATTCGACTAATTAAACCCGGGAACATGGAACCCCACGACACGGGAACAGCAAGACATTTGTGTTCAAGGACCTGGCGACAACGCCTTACGTCTTCCTACGAAACGACGCGGTCAAAGAACCGCACCAGCCATCATACGACGGTCTCTTCAAGGTCATCAAAAGAAGTAGTAAAAACTACACCATCGACAAAAGTGGACACAACGGGCGGGTATCAATAGGCCGCTTAAAACCAGCATACATTACAGACACGGGAGAAAGAAGCCCCACAAGAGAGGAGACCAACGAATGTAACAACACCGACGTCACAACCTGGCTACAATACAAGATCGAGTAAAATTCCCCGATCGACTGCAAGCAGGGGGACGATGACGCCTTAAAACAGCTACGAGGACGCCTTCAACAACCCACAACTGCAACAGCAAATACTATCTAACGTTAACACTGGCAAGTGGGTGACGTAGCGGCAGCGGGCCTTTCCGAAGAATGCTTTTCAAAGAAATTAGTTTTACGCTACGGTCGTTGCTATAATACTTACAAATGTAAGTGTTCTAAAAATATTTTGTCTGTTTTATTATAGGGTTAATACTGTAATCACCCGAACGGTTTTTCAGAAATATTTTCGTGGAATATTTTACAACAGGGTCATTACAGTAATCGTCGAACAAATGCTAAAAGAGTTCGGCAAAAAAAACCGGCAAAGTTCGATATAGCAGTTCACCGAGTTCAGTTCAACAAGGTTGGGAGTCAAGTTCAGTTCACCGGAACAGTTCACCCAAGCCGCAGTCACGCCAATAACTTTATAGTAGGTTTTTTAGGTGCAGCTCCGCGAATCCGTTGTTATATTGTTATAGTGTTATTTAGTGTCATTTAATTATTGTAAAAATATTTCCTCTTATTACAAAACGTGAGAGATAAATTTATTCCTAACACCTATCACCCACATTTGTTATAGAAAATTTAATTTTGTTCAAGTTTAATTCCAAGGACTTTTTTTAACTTCGCCTAGTTTCCGAGTTATTTTCCCATTTTTGTGAAAAGTAAAATAAAAAAAAGAACAAAGTTTTGAGTTTGTTCAAGGTCGATTATTACCAAACTGACCTAATAAAAATCTACAAATTTTATTTGATTTTTTTTTAATTTCGTTTAGTTTTCGAGTTATTATCGCATTTTTGAGACGGAAGAAAATTTTAAACAACGAGGTTTTGACTTTGTTCTTCTTCTTCTTCATCGCTTTCCTCTTGACAGAAGAGTGGTGATCAAGCTTCGTATTACTTCGTTACTCGCTTTACAAAATCTCGCCATTTTCCACGGTTGTAGGCGCTGACTGCTGCTTGGTTGATTGTTAAGTCAGTGGATGCCCTTATTTGATCAGTCCAGCATGTAATAGACCTACCTCGGGACCTAGTACCTTCTACCCGACCCTGAACTATTAGTCGCTCCAAGTTGTCCTCGTCTCTTCTCTAAATGTGCCCGAAGTATCTAAGGATTCGAGCTTGCACTATTTTGGATAACCTTTGGGGTTCGTTTACTTCTTGGATGATGGACGCATTAGTTCTTCTTGCTGTCCAGGGAACTCGTAGGATTCTTCTCCAGCACCATAGTTCAAAAGCGTCGATCTTCCTGCGATCGACAGCCTTCATCGACCATGTTTCTGCTCCGTATAGAAGTACAAGGAATATCATTGTTTTAATGATAGTTTTTTTTTTGTGTTTAAAGTGTTTATAGCACTATCTTTCCATGTTTTATGGAGGCTTTTCACTGTCCGTCTAGTGATTTCGCATCTACGAATGATTTCCTGAGAACAGCCACCCTCATTTGAATTCAGAGCTCCCAGATAGATATATTGGCTCAGGACTTGGCATTGACCCAGGTGAAGGATGTATGGCATATTATTCTGGACCTTGTCGATGATCATAACTTTGGCCTTTGAGTAGTTGATGGCCAAGCCAAGGTTATTACTTTCCATTTCCAGTTTATACAAGATTTCCAGAAGTTCTTCTTGGGTATTTGCTAGTAGGACGGTATCGTCCGCATAACGAAGATTAGATATCTTTATTCCAGCAACTGCAATTCGGCCGTTCCGTCGGTCGGTCACCCTTCTCATAGTATATTCTCCATAGATGTTGATTAGAAGAGGGGAGAGAACTCCTTTTTCTATTTTCCAGGGATTAGATAGTTGATTGTCAACTCTTACGACTGCCTAACTGTTTATGTACAGATTCTGAATTAAAAGTGACAGATGATCCGAAACTCCCATTTCCTTCAGGATTATCCAGACCCAGTTCCAATTAATGCTATCAAAGGCCTTACGATAGTCAACAAAGTATAGTGGTATGTTGAATTCGCGATACTTTTCAATGACTTGGCGAAGATTCAGTATTTGTTCTTTAGTACCACGACCGCGAACAAATCCTGCCTGCTCTGATGAGATTTGCCATTCTAGATACGTTTTTAATCTTTCATGTATTATAGACAGCATTATTTTAATAGAGTGTGAAACCAGAGATATCAGGCGGTAGTTGTCACACAAGGTTTTCACACCTTTCTTATCTAGAAGCATAAATATAGATGTCACCCACTCCTCTGGCCATATTTTTGTGGACCAGATTTTTTGGCACAGGGTGTGAAAAATGTCAACACCTCTCACTCCCACGGCTTGTATTATTTCTGCTGGGATGTCGTCGCAGCCTGGTGCCTTGTTTGGTTTAAGTTTCTTGATGGCTAGTTCTATTTCTGCTTTTAGAGCTTTGGAAGGTTCATCCATTGCCTCTGTTTGCTTAGTTCTGTTGCTAGTGTTTCCATCTTGGAACAGACTTTCATAATATTTTCTCCAGGTTTCTAGAACTACACCCAGATCTGTGACTATTTCTCCGGTTTCCCTCATTATGACCCATGATCTTGGAGAGAATTGACGGTTTATTTTCTTTACCGATTGGAATAAGCCTCTAGTGTTGTTGTGTTCAGCGTGATGTTCTGCTTCGGTACATATGTTTTGTAAATATGTATTTTTATCTCTTCTGCATAGTCTTTTTATTTGCTTACTGAGTTCTGCGTATTTCGATTTTAATTCCTGCGAGTTTAAGCCGTGATTTCTGAGTATACGACTATTTTGAACGTCTCATCTGACATCCAATGTTGACGTTTTTCCGGTGTGTGGTTTATTGGTGTCTCTTTAACAGCGGTAGTTATGATATCTTTAGTTTCCACCCAGATAGCCTCAGTTGTCCGGCTATTTATGTTTATATGTTGGCATCCATCGGCTATTTTGTATTCAAATTTTCCTGGAAGGTCTTTGAATTCTCGATTGCGAGCCTTTTTGGTATCATGCGCTGGTGTGGCTTCTGAAATATTATTTGTAATCTTGCAATAAGCAACCGATGGTGGCTGTTGCAATCTGCGCTTGGCATTGTCATTGACTTTGTTCTAAGTTACTAAATTATTTCAGCGGAACACAGCTTGAATGTATAAATATATTCAACCTTTCCGAATCTCTATAATATTCATAAGTCTTTTTAGGACTATAAAACAAATCTAATGTTGAAAGCCAATAGATATTTGTGTTGTACACTAGGACTCTGTTCACTTCCGTGACACTAAAACAAGGCACTAGATAAATAAAATTGTTTTTCAAGATCAGATCTTTCTCTTAAGTGAATTTCCATCTGCAGACACGTATCGAGATTTGTCTCTCATCAGTGTAGCTTTGCTCTTATGAATTATAAATTGCAAAACACTTACCTTAGTTTGGAACCATGTGTTGAGCTGTTGAAAATAGATTATGTTTTGGCATGCGTGTGGAAAGACCTGAACTTAGTTTCAGTAATTGATTTATATGAATTAAATATAGGGTGAAACTAACAAATTACAGATACAATCATACCTACTTATTACAGCAGAACACAGGTTCAGGTCTTTCCACACACATGTCAAAACATAACCTATTTTAGACAGCCCAGCACATGGTTTCAAACTAAGGTAAGTGTTTTTCAATTTACAATTCATTAGCGCAAAGCTGCACTGATGAGAGATAAAAAGCGTCTGCAGATGGCTATTCACTTTGGGTTAAAGAGAAAGATCTGATCTTAAAAAACCCCAGATCAAAGGTCCTTATTAAGATCTGTTCATAGGATCCTATTAGGATCAGTTCATATGATCAGTTATTAGGATCAGTTATAACTGATTATAATAACTGATTAATCTTGTGTTTTATAAAGTGTCATCAAAGTGCAACAAAGTGTTTCCGAGTTAAACGAAGTGGCGGGCGGCATACATATCATCACTTCCGCAACACTTTGACGACACTTCACAATAAAAAATTTCAACGAAGCTTCACTATTCAAATTTCAGTGTTCCAAAAAAACACTTCGTTGACGCATTACCGACACTTCGTTCCGACACATTGCCGACATTTCATATTCACGAGGGTTCTTGTTAAACGAGTTAATCCAATCCCAAAGGAAATCTCGAAGAAGCTGTGTTTATATTATTTTTTCCGTTTAAAATTTGATTTATTTCTCATATTTTATTCAGCAAGTTCGGGCCGAAAAATTAAATTAGGATTAAGGCTGCGTAACCGAGGGGAAATCCTTTCAAAATCCCGAAAAGTCCTTTAATACTTCAACAACATCTTTCTAGAATCTAGTCTAGTCTTGCCAATCTAGTTTTGTCAGTGTGGTATTGCCTGTCTAGTCAAATATGCCATGTCTAGTCTAGTGAAGTCAATTTATTTGTCTAGTCTAGTATGTCTAGTTTAATCTAGTCGACCTTTGAATCATTGTTTCACATGTTTTGCCTATTAACTAATGTAACTATTAATTGATAAAACTAATTTCTATTAACTAATGTAACCATTAATTTATGAAACTACGACCTATTAAGTAATGTAAGTATCACCTTTTAATTAATGTAACTATTAATTTATTAATTAATGAAACTATTACCTAATGTACCTATTACCTATTAAATAATGTTATAAATAATTAATGAAACTATTACCTATTAACTAACGTAACTAACTCAGGCAAACGAGAGAAGAAGCACAGAATTTAAGTGTTACGGATGCCAGATGCCAGGATACATAAAATGGAGCTGTAGAAACTGCTCCCCACCGAATCCAGCAGCCACCAGCGGTGGGATTTTGTGCCTAACCGACCTAGGGCTCCAAATCAGGGACCAGCATTAAATATCCACATCGGAAAAGCACATGGCACAGACTACGTGGACACAGGGACCCTATCAAGTCTAGACAGCGGAGAACTATACAAAGAACTCCGGAGCAAGGGAGTCAATCCTACGAGAAAGCGAAACGACTCACCTTGGCGGATAGCACCAGTAGCATTAGGAAAATCAGATACCGAAATCGCACGGTGCCAACCAACTATATATATATATATACATTCCAAATACCCCAAAAACCGGTGAAAAAACCGTTCTGGAACGAGGGGGATGAATACCCCTTTGCACAGAAAGAAATCCCCAGCGAAGGAGACCAGAGATGGACGATACACAGCCCTATGGTGTACGAGTATTCGACGGAACTAACAAGGCACGAGCCCATCATCACACCTCGCCAGAATCGCCAAAACCGGCTGTACAACCACGACATTTCTGCATTCCCTCCGAAGATCCGGTGGACATTTTCCACGACGACAACAACATGAAATGGGACCTACAGTTATCACTAGAACTAGGAAAAATACAACTACGACCCGGAGATGAGACGGCCCGAAAAGGAATTGGGCCACACCGAGAAAATACAGCTAAACCTGTTAATCAAACACAGCCAAAGATTCTCTAGAATAGCCGCACCCCATGAATGACGTGGATTACGTATAGCCACCGTACCGACTATCGCCGATCAAATCAGAGCTTTTGAAAACTGAACTCCGGAAACTCTCGCAAGAGGGAATAATCGAACAATACGAAACCGCCTGGGCCGCGACAGTAGTATTGATTTCAAAACCAGACGGGAAAGTTCAAGTATGCATCGACTATCGAAAGCTAAATGCCATCACTAAGCCAGATAACTATCCGTTGTGGAGAATCGACGAGCTTCTAGACGCCAAAACTAAAGTAGCCCTGGGGCTAAGGGGCAGTTGCGTGGGGAAGTAGAACCAAGCTAGCCTTTTTAAAGAAGCAGCTTGAGAAGATTCAAAGACTGGCGTGTGTCTGCATTACGGGGGCGATGGGGCCGTACCCGACAGCAGCAATGGGACTGCTGTTGGATCTGACTCCGTTCCTCATTATCGTGGATAGGGCCACCAGATCGGCGATTGTAAGGTTCAGCAAGGAAGGAATAGGCAGAGGTAAAACAATCGGGAGCAGATACCGGAACAGCCTCGCTGCCAAGATCCCCTGATTTGAAGTACCAAAAGATGAAATGATATGCAAATACCATTTTGAGAAAAACTGCAATGTGTAGTAGTAAAGCCGATTGGAGCGACGAATCCTCAGCATACCACATGAAGCACAATGCTATAAAGTGGTATATAGATGTTTCGAAGAAAAAGAAAGGTACTGGTGCTGGAGTGTTTGGACCTCGTACCAAATACTTCGAATCCATGGGAACATTCCCAAGTATCTTCCAAGCAGTGGTACACGCAATCGAAAAATGTGCACAATTGAACCTCGACAGGAATTATCGCAAAAAACGAATTGCTATCCTGTCAGACAGCCAGGCAGCCATCAAGGCCATTTGCTCATACACCATTAGATCCAAACTGGTATCGGACTGTATGGGAAAGAGGAGTTGCAGTCCTTGAATCCCACCCAGAAACTGAAATTCCTAAAGGGATCAGAGCTAGAGGAGGCGCTCTAAATAGGCAAGTATACCAACGTTTAGAGGATGAGGTACAATAGATCTTTGAAGGTCGCAGTACAAGTCGTCACCACCAAATCTACCATCTACAAAGTAGCCCTGATTTCTAAGCCGGATTTACAATCCGGCTACCAACAAGTGAGAGTCCGGAAGGAAGATCAGGACAAAACGGCTGTGGCTGTGCCTGTGTTTTATCACACTTTTTGGCCTCTTCAGATATACAAGAATGCCGTTTCGAGTCCGAAATGCACCCGCTGATTTCAAACGACTGATGGACCGCGTGAAAACGGGACTAGAACCCACCTGGTCTACGTGGATGACATAATCGTTCTCCTCGAAACCATCCAAGAGCACTTCGTAGATCTACAAAAGGCACTCAATACACTGGATCACTTCAACCTCCGAATAAACCGAAGAAAATACAAATTTGGCAACGGCCCGGTCAAATATTTGGGCCATATAAGTAGCCTAGACGGGCTCCACCCAAACCCAGACAGGGTGTCCGCCATCATGCAGAGACCAGCGCCTAGGAACCTGAAGTTGAAGGACAGCCCCGTTATTGTCCTCACGGACAACCGAAAAAAATGCAAATTTGTCAGGCGAAGTTCCGATCAATTATATTAGCATCGACCTACCTACGCAACAGAGCATCCTACAAACTTGCAGAAGGTATCGAAAATTCATCAAGGATTTTTAGAAAAACCTCAAACCTCCAAGCGACCTATGGACAAAAGATGCACCGTGGAATTGCGGGAGCACCGCAGAGCAGGCAGCCTTTCAGTCGCTCAAGCAGGCCCTCGCCATAGCTCCTATCATCCAGCTAGCTAATCCAGAACATCCGTACATTTTACTAACGCATGCCAATGCCTACGCATTCCCCAATCCCAGGGGAGGGTTACGACGATCCCCTGATAGAATATGCTAGTCGACTCCTCACTAAAGCATAAACTACAAGAGATAAACTACAGCACTACCGAACGGGAGGCACTTGCTGTCGTTTGGGCCGTACAACGCTTTCGGGGAAACATAGAGGACAGCCCCGTTATTGTACTCACGGACCACCGAAGAAAATTCAAATTTGTCAGGACCCAGGCTGCCCGCCATCAAGCAGAGACCAGCGCCTAGGAACCTAAAGTAGCTTCAGTGCATCCTACAAACTTGCCAATGGCCAGTAGTTATTTCTTAATATTTTCCGCAGACTTCGTTCCGTTCCATAATGACCGGCGGCGGTGTCATTGTGAAATCTCCTCATGATCTCTTTCCTGTTTGCTTTCGGACGATGAATTGTGGTTCATTTGTCTCGTCCCTTAATGACCTTAGGATGGGCAATGAATTTACGATGGCCAATGACCTTAAAAATGCCCAGTGGCCGCTTCGCGCGATGTGTCCTGCTCCTTCAGACATGCAACTTAAAAATTGAGTATACGTCATGCAAAGCACATGTAATATCAGATTTCTTGTCAAGACCCCCCACCAGCGAAGCTCCGATCAATTATGTTAGCATCGTCCTACCTACGCAACAGGCGAATTACGAACGGAAGAAATAAAGAAAATAATGGACACCTTCGAAACCGACAACCACGAACAAACCAGGAAGTGAACTGCTACAAAATGAACGAAGGGATCTTGTACATATACTCCCCCATTGACGAGATAAATGAACCACAATTCATCCGAAAGCAAACAGGAAAGAGATCCTGAGGAGATTTCACAACGACCCCGCCGCCGGTCATTACGGAACGGAACGAAGTCTGCGGAAAATATTAAAAAATAACTACTGGCCAAGAATCAATAACTACTGGCCAAGAAACAATGTTTCCACTGTCAAGAATTATTTGCATCGATCTGTTCGGCCGCCTACCAGAAGGATCTTCAGGGGAAAAATGGATTTCCACAATCGGGGTGGATCGAACTATTCTCTCTCTAAGCCGCCACATCCACCGCTTGTGTTACAACATTAATAGAAGAACTATTCTTACGTTATGAATGACCACGACGCCTTCTTAGCGATAATGCCACGCAATTTATAAGTCATCATGCAACAGTTCACGGACTGGTTGGAGATAGACCACCATTTTACACCAGTACACCACCCTGCTGCCAACCCAGTAGAAAAAAAGAACAGAGACTTGAAAGCACAATTCACCATCCAAGTCGGCACAGCACATACCGATTGAAAGCCAAATTGAAAACAGAAAAATAGCCAAACCCAGACAGAGTGTCATCATGCAGAGACCAGCGCCTAGGAACCTGAAGAAGCTACAGCGCATCCTATAAACTTGCAGAAGTTATCGAAAATTTACCAAGGATTTTTAGAAAAATCCCAAACCCATAAGCGACCTAAGGACAAAAGATGCAACGTGGACTTGATGACCACTGCAGCAGGCAGCCTTTCAGTCGCTCAAGGAGGCCCTCGTCATAGCTCCGATCCTCCAGCAAGCTAAGCCAGACAATCCGTACATTTTGCGAACGGATGGCAGTGCCTACGCATTAGGAGCATCCCTAATGTCGAGGGAGGGTAACGTCGAATCCCCTATAGAATATATTAGTCGTCTCCTCACTAAAGCAGAGATAAACTACAGCACTCCCGAGCGGGAGGCACTAGCTATCGTTTGGGCCGTACAACGCTTACGGGTATACATAGAGGACAGCCCCGTTATTGTCCTCACAGACCACCGAAGAAAACGCAAATTTGTCAGCCCCGCGGTGAAATAATTGGAGCATATAATTAGCCCAGAAAAGTGGAAAGGAAGAACAGAGACTTGAAAACACAACTCGCCATCCAAGCACAGCACATACCGACTAGACATAGTTCCTTGCGATCCGATTCGCAATGAACTCGCACCTCAATCTAGATGACCCTAGCCTACCTCACATTCGGACGGGAACTTCCAACTCCCAGCGATGTAGAGCATGACCTCAAGGATATCATGAAGTAATACCTCCCCGTCATCACCATCCTACGAACCCCTCTCACCCTCTGTCAGGACATCTTAAGGGTTTTCAGGGGGGAGGAGATTGCAACGGACACGTACGGTGCCTGCCAATGCTACCAGAACGCTTCGTGTTGTTACCCTTACTGTTGCGCCACCGTCGCGCCAACTATTAACTAATGTAACAATTTATTAATAAAATTATTACTTATTAATTAATGTAACAATTAATGAATGAAACTATTACCTATTAACTAATGCCACTAATAATTTATAAATCTATTACCTATAACTAATGTAACCATTAATTAATGAATCAATTACCTATTAACTAATTGAACTATTAATTTATCAATTAATGTATGATTAATAAATATTGTAACAATTAATTCACGAAGCTATTACCAATTAACCAATTCAATCATTACCCATTAACTGATGAAACTATTACCCATTACCTAATGTAACTGTTACTTTACAACGATATTAAGTTCACGACATTGTATTGTAAGCAAATTGTCGCTTTGTTCAGCCAGAATGTGATTCGAACAAACTTTTTCTTTTTAATATCCTGTAGGCACCTCTCACCTTAATTACAGTGAGGGTAGCATTCGTTCATTACTTTCATTCCCCTTCTAGCAAAAAGGGTTTGATCCCGGTCCGAGTGCGTTATTATCCTCGTTATTTCGTCGCCGTTTCTCGTCTTTAAATTTAATTGTGCGCGGCTCGAGGCAACAAGCCGAATATTTTACGTTTGGGTTGTTGCTCTGTTTCGTCGTTTACAGCTTTTGGGTTTAATTGCATGTAAGAGTTTTTTTTCCTACGCGTTAATAAATCTAAGCAATTTTAAGAGATGTTGCTGATTGGAGATTGATAGATCGGAATCGGTTTATAAAAGACTCGGTTGGTTTTGAAATTGCAAGAATCGCAGAATATTGATCGTTGGAAAGTTGCCTGTTAGGAATTTGATCGCTGGAAAAATTCGTCGTAAGAAAATTTATCGTGCAGAAAATTAAATTCTTCACCTTCCTTGTTAGAAAATTGATCGCGAGAAAATTCATCGCGGTGAAAATTGATCGTGAAGAATTTCAATTTCTTCCTGATGATTTTTCTGCGATAAAGTTGCTGAAGTATCTATCTTCTTCTTCAAGTGCCGTGTCCTCCCAGAACATTGGCTTGATCCTCACTTTGTCCACAGCCGATCTAAAGAGTGTCGTGGTGTTTACTCCATACCATTGGCGGAGATTCTTGAGCCAAGATGTTCTTCGGCGCCCAGGGCCACGCTTTCCCTCTATTTTTCCTTGAATAATAATGTGGAGCAATTGATATTTCGGATTTCTCATTACGTGGGCAAAGTACTCCAGCTTTCTTCTTTTTATGATATTAAGTACCTCTCTTTGTTTATTCATACGCTGTAGAACCGCCTCATTCGTCACCCTGTCCATCCACGATAAAAACCTAAGTTGTCGGCCATATTTTTGTTTTCGCTGATAACTATCCATTTGGTCTTCCTTATATTTAATCGTAGACCCATTTGTTGGCTATGTTCTGTAACCGCTGCTAAGACTGCCTGTAAATCATCTTTATCTGTTGCCAGTAAGACCGTGTCGTCCGCATATCTTAGATTGTTGCTGACCATTCCATTAGCAATTATACCCTCTGTTCTGTCTTCGACGGCTTCTCTGAAAATTTTTTCCGCATACAAATTAAACAGCAGGGGCGAGAGCACACAGCCTTGTCGGACTCCTCCCATAATAGGCACTTCTTCAGATGTCTGGCCGTTAATTCTAATGTCAGCTGTCTGATTCCAATACAAGTTGGCGATTATCCTAATGTCTCGTCCGTCCAGGCCCATATCGTTCAGTATAGCTATTAACTTATCGTGTTGAACAGTGTCGAATGCCTTCTCGTAATCTACGAAGCAAGCATATACATCGACGTTTACGTCTCGACATCGTTGTATTAGAACCTGGACACTAAACAGCGCCTCCCTTGAACCGAAACCGTTTCTAAAACCAAACTGAGACCTGCCAATATTTTCTTCGCATTTGGTGTATATTCTGGAATGAACGATTTTCAGGAACAACTTTAATATCTGGCTCATTAGGCTGATCGTTCTGTAATCTTTACAACACTTGCAGTTAGCCTTCTTTGGTATAGCAACGAATGTTGACCTGAGCCAGTCTTTAGGAATTACTCCGGTCTTGTATATGCAGTTGAGCAAGCTTAATAGAAGTGCAAGGGGCCTGTCTTCTTCCAATATTTTCAAAACCTCTATTTGTATTCCATCTGGTCCTGGTGCCTTTCCGTTTTTTGCACTTGATATAGCGTGCAAGAGTTCTGCCTTAGTGATATCTAACCCGTCATCCAGAGTAATATTATGCGAAAAACTCCTATCATCTACAAAGAGATCTTGAATATATTTTTTCCATTCCTGTAGTTGTTCTTCTGTGCTACTAAGAATTTGCTGTTGCTCGTTCATGAGAGTGCTGTTATTGTTCTTTTTATACTGACCAGATGTCCGTTTGATTTCCTTGCACATATTAAACGAGTCGTGTTTGGCTTCTAACTGCTCTATTTCATTGCACTGCCCCGTCAACCACTCTTCCTTCGCTTGTCTAATCTTCGCCCTAATTTCCCTTGGCACCTCCTTGTATCTGTCAGGGTCTTTATTTTTATATGATCTGCGGCGGTCCATTAATTTCAGGATGTCATCGGTAATCCAAGCTTTCTGTTTGGTTCTGTTGCTTTTCAGCTTAGCTTGACTGACTTCTACTATGGATGCTTTAATCTGTCTCCACGTGTTTTCGATATTATCTTCGTTAATTGTTTGATTAATGCTACCCAATCAGGAGTTCAATTCTTCTTGCAATTCTGTTCATATTGCTGGATCCAAAAGCTTTCTTGTGTCTATAGACTGTAGAGCCTGACGCTTTTTGTACTTTTTCAGTTTCAGTTTCAGTGTAGCAGCCAACAATGAGTGGTCCGTGAAAACATCCGCACCAGGGTAAGTCTTAGTATTTTGAATGGTATTCCTGAATCTTCTGTTAATAATGATAAAATCTATTTGATTGCGTACATTTCTATCTGCATTGGAAATCCATCTATATAGACGCCTTGGAGGTTGTTTAAAGTGTGTATTAGCTATAATTAAGTCATTCTCTTGGCAGAGTTGTATTAACCGATCTCCTCGCTCCTTTGGTTCACTTAAGCCATAATCTCCCACAATATCCTCTCTCCGGCCCTTACCTACTTTTGCATTAAGATTGTCCATGATTATAATAACTTCCGAGGATTTGGTCAATTTCAGTGCTCTTTTAACGTCGTCGTAAAAAACTTCCACTTCATCGTCAGAGCCATCACACGTGGGGGCATAAACCTGTATAAGATTACTTGCTATCGGCGCTGTATTAAGCTGTAACATACACACTCTGTCAGAGATGGGCACAAAACTCTTGACGGATCCACTCATACTGCGCCCCACCAAGAAACCTACACCATTCAAATGTCGCGCACCATCATTGCCGGAATAATAAATGCAATGATTTTCCACTCTCACTTCTCCAGTCTCTGGCAGAAGTCTCTGGAAGTATCTATCTATGCTAGTTTCAAATGCAAACCCTACAGTTTTGTCAAGGTTTTATAATAGCTCCTGCGATAAATTTTCTAGGAGGAAAGTACCTCAAGTATCTACGTTACTTTCTAAATGTAAAGCCTACAGATTTTTCAAGGTTCTATAATAGCTCCTGCGATACATTTTCTAAGAGGAAAAATCGTAAAAAGTATCTATGCTAGTTTATAAATGTAAACCCTAGAGGTTTCTCAAGGTTCTATAATAACTCATGCGATACATTCTCTAAGAGAAAAGTTCCACAAGTATCTATGCTAGTTTCTAAATGTAAACCATACAGGTTTCTCAAGGTTCTATAATAGTTCCTGCGATAAATTATCTAAGAAGAAAGATCTTTAAGTATCTATGCTAGATTATAAATGTAAACCTTATAAGTTTCGCTGATCCGGTACAATATATATATATATATATATATATATATATATATATATATATATATATATATATATATATATATATATATATATATACCAACGGCCAACCCATACGGCGGAAGATACGACACTTTATATATGCTGACGACACAGAGCTAGCAGCCCAAGAAAATAGTTTCCATGACGTAGAGGGAAAACTGACAAATGCCCAGAACGATCTTCCCGCCTATCACGAGCACAATCTCCTCCGACCGAATCCAGCAAAAACTCAAGTGTGCGCCTTCAACCTTCGCAACAGGGGGGCAAAGAGACAGGTGAATATAGTGTGGTGCGGTCAACAGATAGAACACTGCCCAACTCCAAAATACCTCGGGGTAACACTAGACCGAGCTCTCACATGAAAGCGCCACTGCCTCAACACCAAAAAAAAAAGGTAGCAACAAGAAACAACCTTCTCCAGAAACTGACTGGTAGGTCATGGGGAGCACAGCCAGCAGCATTGAGAACCTCAGCCCTTGCATTAAGCTTCTCTGCAGCCGAATACGCCGCTCCAGTATGGTGTGCATCCACTCACGCAAAGCAAATCGACGTCCCTTTGAATCAAGCAGTCCGCCTAGTAACAGGTTGCCTGAAGCCTACGCCACTTCATCAGCTATACAATCTCGCCGGGATAGCACCGCCTCACATCCGGAGAGAGGTAGCCGCTGAGGCAGAAAGGAGGCGACAAGCGACCGACCCAAGGGACCTGCTCTATGGCCACCAACCAGCTAGGCCCAGACCCCGGTCCCGCCACAGCTTTTTGGCCAGAACAGCATCTTTGCAAATCTCTCAGGAAGCCAGAAGGCTCCAGAAATGGCGCGATGAGGCCCAAGACTTGATCACACAACAAAAAGAGGAGCTGGCACCGGGACATTTCCTCCCATACCCAATCTGAGAACTCTCAACAGACTTCGCACAGGAGTCTCTAGGTGCAGAGAAAACCTGCAAAAATGGGAATGCTACCAGAGGACAAAAACCCTCAGTGTTCTTGCGAGAAATCCAGAATCCTCCATACCTGCTGACCTGCACCGACATGGGACAGAGCTGCACAGGGAACGACCTAATTTTAGCAAATGACAAGGCCATCAGAGCTGCAAACTTTTGGAAGGAGATAGTGTGTACACGAATAGTAATAGTAGTATAAGTTTCGCAAGGTTTTTAAGAATTTGCCAAATATAGGCTGTCTAGTCCCGTTCTTGGATTAATTGGAATCCAATTTTCAATAATTGCCTTCATGTAGACTTAATTTAAATACTCAATCCTGAATAAACTATTTGGCCTAACTCAAACTATCTAGTCTACCTATTTAGTACAGATTTCCTAGATTCTAGCAATGATGCTACATAGCCTTATACCATCTAGTTTGCTTAGAACAGACGTTTAAGTTTAGTGCAATCTGTCCTAACTTTATCTATACAGTCGCATAAAGAGCTGGCTTTAATCCTTAATCTTGACTAAACTAATAAGGCTAGCTCAAACTATCTAGTCAAACTAGTTAGTATAGACTTCAAAGAATCTAGCCATGGAGACTACCTAGCCTAATCCAACCTAATTAACTGACTACAGACATTTAAACCAAAACATTACATTTTATGCAGAATTCACTTTAATCCTTAATCTTGACTAAACTAGTTGGACTAACTCAGACTATGTAGACTACATAGTCTGCTACTCATTATACACTTTCAAAAATCTAGTCATGAAGATTATTTAGCCTACTCTCACCAATTAACTGAATACAGAAACTTAAACAAAAACTTTACATTTGCGAACTTAATCTTGAGCAAACTACTTGGACTAACTCAAAATCTAGATAGTTCTGCTACTTATTATAGACTTCCAGAAATCTACCTGGGAGAACAACTTAGTCTCATCCCTTCTAGTTTCCATAGTACAGACGTTTACATTTAGTCATGTTTATTCAAACTTAAGCTATGCTGTTTCAAGTAGACTTAACTTTAAACCTTAATTCTGCGTATAATTAAACTAATTGGTCTAACTCAAACTATCTAGTGCAACTAGGTAGTTAAAGATTTTCACCACGATAAATTTTCTAAATTTTCCAAGAAACTTTTCCAATTTTCCGCGATTAATTTACCGTGCATAAACAACTAGCCTTCTCCTCTAGTAATTCAAGCGAAAAGCACGAGTATTTCAAAATCGAAATTTACTTTATCTTATCCACTCTAAAGCCCGAATAAAATCGCAGTTTCCTACAATTTAATTCTAACTTGGAACTACATGGAACTAACAACTCGTCGACAATTGATTGTAGTTTCCACAGGATCCCCGTCATTGCAGAGTCCTGTGCTACACGAACAAACACGCTCGCGCCACCTATTCCAATATATCTCAACTGAGTGCACACTACAGACTTAATTAGAGTTTTAGTAGTATTGTCTGTCTAGTATCGTCTGTTAAGTTTTGTTTCTCTAACCTTGTCTGTTCAATCTTGTCTGTCTAATCTTGTTTGTCTTATCTGCCTAGTCTTATATGTCTCGTCTTGCCTGTGTAATATTATCTCTACACACTAGTTTGCCTTGTCTAGTCTTATCACTCCAGTCTTGTCTCTATAGTTTTGTCTTTCTAATCTTGTCTGTCTAATCTTTTCTGTCCATTCCAGTCTCTCTAGTTTTGTCTGTCTGGTCTTGGCTGTCTAGCCTTGGCTGTCTAGTCTTGTCTGTCTAGTCTTGCCTGTCTAGTCTTGTCTGTCTAGTCTTGTCTGTCTAGTCTTGTCTGTCTAGTCTTGTCTGTCTAGTCTTGTCTGTCTAGTCTTGTCTGTCTAGTCTTGTCTGTCTAGTCTTGTCTGTCTAGTCTTGTCTGTCTAGTCTTGTCTGTCTAGTCTTGTCTGTCTAGTCTTGTCTGTCTAGTCTTGTCTGTCTAGTCTTGTCTGTCTAGTCTTGTATGTCTAGTCTTGTCTGTCTAGTCTTGTCTGTCTAGTCTTGTCTGTCTAGTCTTGTCTGTCTAGTTTTTTCTGTCTAGTCTTGTCTGTCTAGTCTTGTCTGTCTAATCTTGTCTGTCTAGTCTTGTCTGTCTAGTCTTGTCTGTCTAGTCTTGTCTGTCTAGTCTTGTCTGTCTAGTCTTGTCTGTCTAGTCTTGTCTGTCTAGTCTTGTCTGTCTAGTCTTGTCTGTCTAGTCTTGTCTGTCTAGTCTTGTCTGTCTAGTCTTGTCTGTCTAGTCTTGTCTGTCTAGTCTTGTCTGTCTAGTCTTGTCCGTCTAGTCTTGTCTGTCTAGTCTTGTCCGTCTAGTCTTGTCTGTCTAGTCTTGCCTGTATAGTCTTGTCTGACTAGTCTTGTCTGTCTAGTCTTGACTGTCTAGTCTTGTCTGTCTAGTCTTGTCTGTCTAGTCTTGTCTGCCTAGTCTTGTCTGTTTAGACTTGTTTGTTTAGTCTTGTCTGTCTAGCCTTGCCTGTCTAGTCTTGTCTGTCTAGTCTTGTCTGTCAAGTCTTGTCTGTCTAGTCTTGCCTGTCTAGTCTTGTCTATCAAGTCTTATCTGTCTAGTCTTGTCTGTCTAGTCTGTCTAGTCTTGTCTGTCTCGTCTTGTCTGTCTAGTCTTGACTGTCTAGTCTTGTCTGTCTAGTCTTGTCTGTTTAGTCTTGTCAGTCTAGTATTGTCTGTCTAGTATTGTCTGTCTAGTCTTGTCCGTATAGTCTTGTCTGTCTAGTCTTGTCTCCCTAGTCTTGTCTGCCTAGTCTTGTCTGTCTAGTCTTGTCTGTCTAGTCTGTCTGTCTAGTCTTGTCTGTCTAGTCTTGTCTGTCTAGTCTTGTCAGTCTAGTCTTGTCTGTCTAGTCTTGTCTGTCTAGTCTTGTCTGTCTAGTCTTGTCTGTCTAGTCTTGTCTGTCTAGTCTTGTCTGTCTAGTCTTGTCTGTCTAGTCTTGTCTGTCTAGTCTTGTCTGTCTAGTCTTGTCTGTCTAGTCTTGTATGTCTAGTCTTGTCTGTCTAGTCTTGTCTGTCTAGTCTTGTCTGTCTAGTCTTGTCTGTCTAGTTTTTTCTGTCTAGTCTTGTCTGTCTAGTCTTGTCTGTCTAGTCTTGTCTGTCTAGTCTTGTCTGTCTAGTCTTGTCTGTCTAGTCTTGTCTGTCTAGTCTTGTCTGTCTAGTCTTGTCTGTCTAGTCTTGTCTGTCTAGTCTTGTCTGTCTAGTCTTGTCTGTCTAGTCTTGTCTGTCTAGTCTTGTCTGTCTAGTCTTGTCTGTCTAGTCTTGTCTGTCTAGTCTTGTCTGTCTAGTCTTGTCTGTCTAGTCTTGTCTGTCTAGTCTTGTCTGTCTAGTCTTGTCCGTCTAGTCTTGTCTGTCTAGTCTTGTCCGTCTAGTCTTGTCTGTCTAGTCTTGCCTGTATAGTCTTGTCTGACTAGTCTTGTCTGTCTAGTCTTGACTGTCTAGTCTTGTCTGTCTAGTCTTGTCTGTCTAGTCTTGTCTGCCTAGTCTTGTCTGTTTAGACTTGTTTGTTTAGTCTTGTCTGTCTAGCCTTGCCTGTCTAGTCTTGTCTGTCTAGTCTTGTCTGTCAAGTCTTGTCTGTCTAGTCTTGCCTGTCTAGTCTTGTCTATCAAGTCTTATCTGTCTAGTCTTGTCTGTCTAGTCTGTCTAGTCTTGTCTGTCTCGTCTTGTCTGTCTAGTCTTGACTGTCTAGTCTTGTCTGTCTAGTCTTGTCTGTTTAGTCTTGTCAGTCTAGTATTGTCTGTCTAGTATTGTCTGTCTAGTCTTGTCCGTATAGTCTTGTCTGTCTAGTCTTGTCTCCCTAGTCTTGTCTGCCTAGTCTTGTCTGTCTAGTCTTGTCTGTCTAGTCTGTCTGTCTAGTCTTGTCTGTCTAGTCTTGTCTGTCTAGTCTTGTCAGTCTAGTCTTGTCTGTCTAGTCTTGTATGTCTAGTCTTGTCTAACAAGTCTTATCTGTCTAGTCTTGCCTGTCTAGTCTTGTCTGTCTAGTCTTGTCTGACTAGTCTTGTCTGTTTAGTCTTAACTGTCTAGTCTTGTCTGTCTAGTGTTGTCTGTCTAGTCTTGTCAGTCTAGTCTTGTCTGTCTAGTCTTGTCTGTCTAGTCTTGTCTATCAAGTCTTGTCTGTCTAGTCTTGTCTCACTAGTCTTGTCTGCCTAGTTTTGACTGTAGAGTCTTGTCTGTCTAGTCTTGTCTGCCTAGTCTTGTCTGCCTAGTCTTGTCTGTCTAGCCTTGTCCGTCTAGTCTTTTCTGTCTAGTCTTGTCTGTCTAGTCTCGTCAGTCTAGACTTGTCTGTCTAGTCTTGTTTGTCTAGTCTTGTCTATCAAGGCTTATCTGTCTAGTCTTGTCTGTCTAGTCTTGTCTGTCTAGTCTTGTCTGACTAGTCTTGTCTGTCTAGTCTTGTCTGTTTAGTTTTGTCTGTCTAGTCTTGTCTATCCAGTCTTGTCAGTCTAGTCTTGTCTGTCAAGTCTTGTCTGTCTAGTCTTGTCTGTATAGTCTTGTCTGTCTAGTCTTGCCTGTCTAGTCTTGTCTGTCTAGTCTTGTATATCAAGTCTTATCTGTCTAGTCTTGTCTGTCTAGTCTTTTCTGCCTAGTTTTGTCTGTCTAGTATTGTCTGTCTAGTCTTGTCTGTCTATTCTTGTCTGCCTAGTTTTGTCTGTCTAGTCTGGTCTGTCTAGTCTTGTCTGTTTAGTCTGTCTAGTGTTGTCTGTCTAGTTTTGTCTGTCTAGTCTGTCTAATCTTGTCTGTTTATTATTGCCTGTCTAGACTATTTTAAAAGTGTTAATGGCATTTAAAAGGATTATGTAATAACTTGGAGTTTGTCGCGTTTGTGCTTGTTTTTCGAGATCGCGAAATCGCAAATAATTGCAATTTGGCCGCCGTATATTATGCGCCAGATGGGACCTCGGGCTGGCGCGAAATTTCCCGTTTCTCTTCTCGGGAATTTATTATTTTTGTACAGTTATCCCGATGTATAATTGGGTAATAAATAATGGAGCGAGATTTTTGAATTTATCGAGCGAATTATTTAAACCTCAAGCAACTGAAGAATACGATCATTTTAATAATTACAGTGCTTGCACAACAAATTGCAGATTAATCAGGCAAATTAGCTTTTTAAAATTTATTTAAATTTGCAAACTTTATCAAAAACTATAGAACGACGAATCAGTTTTAATAAATTTGCAAGATATTGCAGAACAAGTAAAGTCAAGCATGTTGCGAAATGTAAGCATTTCCAAACTAATATTTCCCTTGCAATATTTTCCCTGTAATATTTCCCATTTTTGTTGCCAAAACGGAACATAAAACGGGAAACGCCGAGACGCAATAAAAGTTTCGGCGTGCCATAAAACGTACGTTGCGACGGACGTGAAATGCCGGAAACTGCGAAACTGCAATTCCAACCCGAAATTTCCCGCCACCGTTAAAATTATTTATTTATCCCGCGGGATTCACAAATTATGATTACACAGCCCCCGTGTTCCCGACATTCACCGCCGGCTCGTCCCGCAAATTAACAGCTCACCAGAGAATCACAAAATGTTTTTTTGCAACATCCTGCAGCGATGCATGCACAAGCGAATGCGTTCCTGTTGTGTGCAGTGGGTAACGTACCTGTTAGGCGTCATGTCCGCCTGCTGGTTGTTCTGCTGCGCTCGCTGCTTGGTCGCCTGCTTGTGCCGCGACAGGGCGAAGAAGAGCGCGAGGATCGCCTTCAGCCGGCCATCCCGCAGGTCCTGCCCGGACACGCTCTCCACTCCTGCGACATGCTGTGTCCGCAGCACACCCAGACATAAATTGATGTTGTCCAACTGAAACAAATCAAAATGTTAATTACACAAAACAATCAGTATAACTAGACAAACGCGAACAAAAATTGGCAAGAGTGAATAGTGAAAACAAGACTAGGTAAGACTAGATAAGACTGGACAAGGCTGCGCAAGACTGCACAAGACTGGGCAAGATTGGACAACACTAGACTAGACACGATTTCACAAGAGTAGACAAAACTACACTAGAAAAGACTAGACAAGACCAGACAAGATGAGACAAATCTAGACTAATCTCGACACGAATAGACACGACTAGACAAGATCAGACAGGACCAGGCAAGGCCAGACAAGAGACCATACAAACCCAGACAGGACCAGTCAAGACTAGATAAGACGAGACAAGACCAGAGAAGGCCAGACAAAACCAGACAAGACCAGACTAGATTAGACACGGCTGGACGGTAGTGGACAAGACTGGACAAAGCAGGACAAGACTGGACAAAGAAGGACAAGACTGGACAAAGCATAATCTACATGAAATTAGACAATACTGAATAAGACTAATCCAGACTGATTAAATCTACAAATTTTCAATTGCGAGCATGAAATGTGAGAGTTCGTAAAAATTTTGTAAATGACTTGATAGATTTAGTCGCAGACGTGGATGGATGGCAAGTGCTTAAGATTTGCTCGCTAATAAATGTCCAGCCAAAGGCGAAACGATTCACGTGACACCACCCTACAAAAACCTATTTTTTACTCCGGGATTTTCCCACTCCTCACACATTTTCCAGATAAAAATGAGAAAATAGGAAACAGCAGAAATGTTACGACAGACAGAAGAGAACATATAGACAAGAGAATAGACAGACAGAAATGTTATAAGACTTTGACTAATATTGTCATGTACATTAGTCTAACAAGGGGGCCTTGTCAACTCGTCATCACCGATTTGGCCCAAATTTACAGAATATGTAGGGCTTGACTATAAATGAAAGTGACGCAAGCGGGAGGACCAGATGGCCATTTTTACGCCGACCGGTAAGTTACCGACAACTCATAAGCCTGCTATGTTAGCATAAATTTCAATGACCGGCCAGCGCAGTGATAAGAGCTCGGGTTCATAGTACAAGGATCGCTGGTCCTATTCCCTGTCTGTTCTCTGACGTGATGACGAGTTGACAGGGCCCCCTTGTAAAATTATGACCAAACATAGCAGATATAGTTAACTACATGCTATCAGCGGAAACGGTAACAGAGTACATAAACCTTGGTCACAAAATATCTTTGGGCTAGGAAAACCAAACCGTGGAAGCTTGGTCATCAAGCACAAGCTGGGGCATCTCAGCACAAGCTTGGTCATCATTCGGCGCAAACAAACATACTACCACTGTCGTGGTAAATTGACAATGCACCTCAAAGTCAGAGTTTTCGAGCAGTGTATCATGCTCGTGTCTACCTATGGCACAGAGACCATGACACAGTTGGTCAAAGAGCAAAGGGTCAAGAGATGTTTGGAATAAAACTAAGAGAACGAAAAGGTAACGACTGAATTCGAAGCAAAACTAAAGTGAGTAACGCAATGAGCAGCAAAGCAAAGAGGAAGTGGGTATGAGGAGGACACATCGCCGGACACGTTGGAGCAGGAGAGTTTTAGAGTGAAGATACCCGACATCCGAAGACAAGGCCGACCACCAAACCGTTGGGTAGACGAGGGCAGACAACACGGAGGACGTGTCTGGATGAGACGGGCACAGTACCACCAGGAATTGAGAAGAAGACAAAAGGCCTATATCCAGAAATGGAGCACGAAGGGGTTATCATGATGATGACATTAGTCTAAGTCCTAGTACTAACATGCCTAAATTTGTTTATATGTCTAGTAGTAATAATATAATACATTTATTTTTAGAAAGAAATTTCAATTGCAAATTGTACGTACAATAAAGCTATTTATTGTACGTACGAATACTGGAACCAATCCTAAAATATCATCCAAGCGGACGCAGAAACGTCGGTCGACCGAAGAAAAGATGGTCATAATCAAGATAACGTGAAGTTCGGAACAGGCAGTAATGCCGAACCCTTGAAGGCAGAAGAAGAAGATAAAGCTATTTCAATAATCTTATTATATAAAACACAGTCGGGTTTGAATTTTCACTTTTAAAAACTCAAGAACGGCTGGACCGATTTTTATGATTTTTGATTTGTTGTATTTGCCTCCATCCCTGCTATTATAGCTATTATTGAAATATTGTAAAACTCACGAAAAAAGGTAATAATAATGAAAATAATCCATTTTCTCATTTTTTTATGCACATATATATTCGCACAGTCCAAACTACTTAAGCTATGCAGTAGATGGCGCTTTTCATTCCCCATTCATGAACGTCATCTACGTATTTTATATTTGGCGGAGCATCTAGAAAATGGTCAACGAGTTTATTTCAACGCATCACATGTTGCTTAACGTGCTGAAACACCTCCAGCGACAACATTATTTCGTCTGACCCTGTCCTCGTCCAGATTGCAGTCTTGTCCAGTCTTGTCTGCCTAGTCTTGCCTGTCTAGTCTTGTCTGTCTAGTCTTGTCTGTCTAGGTCTTGTCTGTCTCCATCAGGATTTTCTCCTGGAAATCATGAATTCACTGCTAGCTGCCGGAAAATTTCCAGATAAATGGAAGCGAGCAAAGCTCATCCTCATAACAAATGATTGTGTTGTCTCTCCGATCTCTCCGATTGGTATGTCCCCCAACCAATCGGAGCGCCAACATCATACAGACCTATCTGCCTACTGGATGTATCTGGAAAATTGCTGGAACAGCTTCTGCTAAGAAGACTTAAAATGGAGCTCGGCGCCGGAGCTGGACTATCGGATAAACTGGTATGGATTTAGGTCTGGAAAATCTACCATATATGCCATAACTTCCGTCCCAATCACCGCAAAATCAGCAAATTACGGAACGCAAAGAACAAAAAAACTTTGCGCTCTCATTACATTTGATGTAATAAACGCTTTCAATAGTGCCAGCTGGACTCATATAATGAATAGCCTGACAGCAAAAGGGATATCCCCCTACTTAACGAGAATGATAAGAAGCTATGTTAGTTGCAGAAGTCTGATAGTTGTCACATAGTTATGATAGTTTCAGCAGTCAATCTGGTAGACTGAAGTGCGTGAAGTTAAAAGTGGTGTTCCACAGGGATCTATACTGCGCCCTACCCTGTGGAACGTATTATACGATGGGGTCTTAAGAATAAAACTTCCACTGGGAGCAACGACTATTGGATTCGCTGACGACCTAGCTCTGGTGGTAACATCTAAGACAGAACAGGGGCTGATGGTAGCGGCTAACCATGTAATGAACAAACTCTGCGATTGGATGAAGTCTAAAAACTTATGTTTAGCTCCAGAGAAAACTGAGGCAGTTCTCCTCATTGGTCTGAGGAAGCACAGCCCGATAAAATTTAAGCTAGAGAATACACTAATATTCCCAAAAGATCAGATCAAGTATCAGATCTTTCTCAGCGCACATTGCAGAAGCAGAAGCGAAAGGGATGAAGACGATGGCAGCTATGGAAAGATTAATGGCCATTGTGGGGGGGGGAAGGGGGGGGGGGGTTCTGAAAATGATAAACGGAGGTTGCTGGGCTTGGTGGTCCAGTCTACTATGGCGTACGGTGCACAAATCTGGGCCACTGAACTTCAGAAAGAAAGCTGAATCCGTTCTTTCTGCATCTCCAAATCACATGCGCACATATTTGTTATCATTATTTTCCGATTGAACTGTGGAACAAGTACAAGGATGACATGTCTGAAGACATTTTAAATCGAATTCGTGTCACTTCAGGGAATCCCGATCTCGTGGTGAATGAGGAAATACATAATCAGGCCTTGCTTTTGATAGAAGACATTTGTTACCTCATGTGCGGCAGTTTGTTAGTAATGTTAGGAATGCTAACGCCAAATCGTGCTATGAACGAAAGCTTTCGAGAACGAGATGCATTGAACGAATCAGTTTTAGTGAGTGTACCACTGTTGAACTCAAAACAGAAGGATGTGTACGATAAGGAATGAAGGCAATTGACAATGGACATGGTGGCTTATTTTTCCGCGATGCGCTCGGTGGAACTGGGAAGACATTCCTCATGTCATTGATTTAAGGCACTGTTCGCACGAGATCCGAAATTGCCGTAGCAGTTGCTTCTTCTGATATAGCGTCCACGTTGATAGATAGATGCAGAACGGCTCATTCAGCGTTTAAAATACCGTTAAACCTTTAAGCGACTGAAACACTCACATGCAACATTTCTAAACAATCGGCAATGGCCAAAGTGTTAATAAAGTGTTAAAGCAAGTAAAATTATCATATGGGATGAATGCACAATGGCGCACAAACGTTCATTGGAAGCACTAAATCGAACCATGAAAGATCTGCGCAATGACTCAAGATGTTTTGGAGGCGCAATGATTCTACTGCCTGGCGATTTCCGGCAAACATTTCCTGCCGATGAAATAAACGCTTGCCTCAAATCATCTACTCCGTGGCGCTATATTAAAAAACTTCAGCTGACGACAAACATGCCAGTTGCAGAGGAGAGGACATACACTATTATATTCGCATCTATTATATAATCGTGTACGATTTTGTTACCAGATATCGATACGCGTAACATTTGACTGACTTTAGTTCAACTAATAAGATATTTTTTAATGATTATAGATTCTGAGGCGATACAAAGTTCGCCGGGTCAGCTGGTACTTTGTATATAAAGTAGTTTCAGACGTCGCGCGTCAACTGTCAAGTTGACACAAAAATTTGTTTTTCGATTTAAAACGCGGAAAAATTGGGTTCCCTCCCGACGTGGGTGTAATGCTAGTACGCCGCGAGCAAGACTAAAGAAGTAACAACTGATAGCAGCCAAACTATCAGCATTCTCTCTCTCTCTCTCTTCAGTCCATAACCCTTCGGTAGGGTGTGGTGACATCAATTTGATACGCTGGCAATGATTCCTCGCCAGCGCTCTCTATCTTGGGCTGATCTCATTACTTCCTGCATCCCTTGTCCCGTCAGGGTTTTTGTCCGGTCTATTCATCGTGTCGGCGATCTTCCTCTTGGGCGGCGGCCTTGGACTTTGCCTTCTACTATGAGTCGTTCACTATCAGCATTACTATTAGCTAATTCACATGGTACCTGTACCTCAACAAGACGTCAAACTAGAAATATTGGAAGTACACTCCGGATTTGACAACTTAGAGGGATGGGAAGAACCACTACTTCACACACTTCACAAATTCTTCATTCATCAATCTATACTTCATTAATCATTCTTCCAGATCACATCTGGAATGGTAAACCCTGACCACTGTCAGAAATATTGATCGTTGATCAGATAAACGGCTAAATATGATTAGTCTTCTCATGACATAAATGTATTTGGGTTTGATTTAAGTGCTCCAATGTGGGCGTAAGAAATTTAAAACATGCAGAAAGGAGGCAAGGAAACTTATAAGGAACAAGAAAAAAACGGCCCAGAATAAAGTACTACAGCAACTAGAGAAGGATGCCAAAAGCAACAATAGTAGGAGATTCTTTCAAGAAATATTGCGGATGAAGAATAAATCCATAACAAGCAGTATCATAAAAACCGATGGGGACGAACTAATAACCGACAAGTCGGAAATACTGGAAAAGGAAAACATTACATGGAAACTTACATGGAAAGAGAATTTCAACAACCTTTTAATGCAGATAACGGCATAACAGCAGAGACCACAACATACCAGACAGCGGAAATAGACGTAGAGGAGCCAAGCTTCCAAGAAATAATAGTGACAATCAACAAACTCCTAATGCCTAAAATATGGAGGAACAAAACTCCACTAAGATCTACATAAACTAGTACTAGCCATATGGAAATGGGAAGCCTTGCCAGACTAATGGAACGAAGGTACTATCATCCCCATCCATAAGAAGGGAGACCGCATGAAATGTATCAACTACAGGGGAATATCGGTACTGAACGCAGCATACAAGATACTCTCCAATGTGCTATTGGGACGCATATTACCGTATGCGAAGGAACAAATTGGCGACTATCAGTGTGGATTCAGACCAAAGAGGTCAACAGTGGACCAGATATTCACAATCCGACAACTACTGGAGAAACACTGGGAATTCAATAAAGACGTGCACCAGCTGTTAATGGACTTCAGACAAGCTTACGACACCATTATACGCGACAGTGTCTGAATAGTCATAGCACATACCACAGAAAATCATCACTCTCACGAAGTTATGTATAAACAATGCCAGATGTCGCGTTAAAGTAGGAAACCATATAACAGAGGTATTTTCGGTCATGAGTGGATTGAGACAGGGAGATGGACTGTCGCCCCTACGCTTTAAATTAGTCCTATATATGGCTATTAAGAAGACGAACATCACCACGGAAGTATTTACTAACCAGGGGCCACAGATGATCCTGGCCTTCACGGACGACATTGACGCGGTCGGAAGAAATACTGTCGAAGTGAAGGAAAGCTTCTTGAAAATAGAGAAGAAATGTAAGAAAATGGGCCTCAACATCAACGAAGAAAATACCAAATACATGCATTATTGTCATTACCCGACAACCAACCAGGGACATTATCGGTCAGAATATAACGATGGACACCTATAACTTCGAATGTGTCAGACAGTTTAAGTACCTTGCAGCCACGATATGCTCAGACAACGACAGCAACGAAGAGATTAAAACACGAATACACAGTGCCAATAGGTGTTTCTTTGCCATGCGAACCCTCGTGCAATCCAAAACGGTGTCGAGAGTATCAAAGATGAGGGTGTACCAGGCTGTAATCAAACCGATCATCTGTTATAGCTGTGAGACCTGGACCCTTACGAAACACATTGAGCTTCTACTAAAGCGGGCTGAAAGGAAGATCCTGAGAAGAATATTTGGCCTCGTCAAGGATCCAAAAACGGAGCAATATCGCATAAGGAAGAATGCAGAATTCCAAGATGTCCAAAGAGCACCTGACGACCGACTGATCAAGATAGTATGGGAAGGAAACCCAGCAAGAAAAAGACCGCTGGGGCGGCCGAGAATCAGAGAATCAGATGGAAGGACAACATTTTAAAAGATCTACAGACTATGCAGGTATATGACTGGAAGGAGGCCATGATGGACCGGGACCGATGGAGGCAAATCGTTAACGCAGCCAAGACCCACCAAGGGTTGTAGTGCTAGCCAGAAGAAGAAGAAGATAATTAATTTCATAATCATCGAACCAAATATGAGCTGCCCCCCCTAGTTCATATACTGGGTACGCTCTTGCCTGTCTTTTAATCTAATCTTGCCTGGTTTTATTGAGTCTTAGATGATGATATCTTTCTTTGTCAAAAGTTAATTTGTTGAAGATTTGTCTGTGTGTCTAGTTTAGTCTACTTTCGTTTACATTAGCAAATACTTGTTGTATTTATAACTATATTTGTAATTTATAAATTCTTAAATAGAAACAGGTATCGATATCGATAAGTAAATTCCAAATAAGCCAATTCTGAAAATCGTTCGGTTTCTTTGTACATTAAACATTTCAAACTGAATGTAAAAGAGAAGAAAAAAAGGCTAAAATTTCTCATCGTTTAGTTTTGTAATAAGCGTGCATGAGCAGCGATCGAGGGAAAAAGTAAACCGTATTGTCTTCGTAATCTTAATATGGTCGGGATCACAAAGCAGGGCAAGAAGCAGCATGCAGTTATTGCCTTATTAGGCAGGAATAATAAAGTCCGCTCGGAAAGTAACGGAGGCGCCGGTGTCTCCGACTCTTCTCTGTGCTCCGGCCGGATACAAAACCACGACGCACACCTTCCTAAATAAATCTTAACCTTGACATTGGATTATCTATTGTCTAACGCGAACGGAACATATGGTGTAACGCTTGATTTACTTCTTCCTCTGCCCTCAACAAACGTTTCTAATTAAGACGATGCATTTTAGTTTGGAAGATTTACTTTCTCTGCATTTAATCTATTAAGATTAAATGCATAAACATAATGGCGAATATGCCATGTAGGTATGTATGTTTTTTTTTAATATTTAACAAGTCTGTTATTAATTCACTGTCACGAAAATAATTCAGTGTCAAATTTTAATTCACATACCGTCCATTATATCACTGTTTACACCGTTATAACATAGTAAAAAATATAAATGCTGTAATTAAATTTAAAAAATATATAAAATTGAGAAAAATTTTGAGCTGTTTAAACGCCGCCATTTTTGCGCGGTCTGTTGATGACGTCAATTACCACTGACAGTTCAGTCCATTGTTTAGTACTGCTGTTTTCATTTTTAACTTGACGCTTTTGACGTTTGTTTTCTAACCAACAGAATGCAATGACTTACAAATGTGTACAAATATGGACTTGTTTATATGGTATGTTACGTCATTTTCGTTTTAACCAATAGTGTTGCGTTTTACAAATTTGAATTTCCCTCGCTAAATTTGCATATCATATATATTATATTAATTTTAAGTATTTAAAAAGATATTAATTTCAAAAGTATTAAGATTCAGAAAAAAAATATTTGAACCAAATTTAAATTTCATGCAAATTCCCTATTGTTTGAATGTAGATAATAGTACTCTTTCTTGTTTCGAATTTATCACTCTCTTATTTTCAATATTTACACATTTATTGTATTTATTTATAATTTTTGTTATATATTATATAGAGACGACCGCGTCGCCAAGAACGGACGTTACAAGGAAATTGGAGACGATTTGGACACCGCCTTCGTCGAACTTATCTTGTAATTTGCACAAATTTAATCAAAGAACTAAATTTCACAAACTCTCATGTGGAACCTACGGTTTCAGCGACTCAACAACAACGGTTAGTTCTTTTATTACCTTTTATTTATTTTCAATATTTAACACTTTTAATATTTGCTATATACAACAATATTTAGGCAATATAAAGGTGTCAATTTGGTAATAATCAACTTTGAAACAGTTCACTTTGTTGAAAAATAATTCTAAGAAAAATTATAGACAATTAAATTTTCTATCAAGAAAGCTTAGTATCTAGTAATTTTTTACCTGTCAAGTTGGTAACAAACAACCTTGAACAATGTCAAAATTTATTTTGGTTTCATATTTTTGTATCCCAAACATTCGCATATAACCCGGAAACTAAGTGAGATTTTTAAAATATTTCAAATAAAATTTGTAGCGAATAAAGGCCGATTCCCATATACGCGACACACAGCTACGCGACGTCGTGCGACATCGCCTGTCAAATAATGATTACATTGTTTTAAAATGGGCACGTCGCGTAGCTGTAGCGTAGCCATATTGAGAACGTGCCCATTCAAAACAATGTAATCATTATTTGACAGGCGATGTCGCGTGACGTCGCGTAGCTGAGTGTCGCGTTTATGAGAATCGGCCTTTATTCGCTACAAATTTTATTTGAAATATTTTAAAAATCTCGCTTAGTTTCCGGGTTATATGCGAATGTTTGGGATACAAAAATATGAAAAATATGAATTTTTGTATCCCAAACATTCGCATATAACCCGGAAACTAAGTGAGATTTTTAAAATATTTCAAATAAAATTTGTAGCGAATAAAGGCCGATTCCCATATACGCGACACACAGCTACGCGACGTCGTGCGACATCGCCTGTCAAATAATGATTACATTGTTTTAAAATGGGCACGTCGCGTAGCTGTAGCGTAGCCATATTGAGAACGTGCCCATTCAAAACAATGTAATCATTATTTGACAGGCGATGTCGCGTGACGTCGCGTAGCTGAGTGTCGCGTTTATGAGAATCGGCCTTTATTCGCTACAAATTTTATTTGAAATATTTTAAAAATCTCGCTTAGTTTCCGGGTTATATGCGAATGTTTGGGATACAAAAATATGAAACCAAAATAAATTTTGACATTGTTCAAGGTTGTTTGTTACCAACTTGACAGGTAAAAAATTACTAGATACTAAGCTTTCTTGATAGAAAATTTAATTGTCTATAATTTTTCTTAGAAACATTTTTCAACAAAGTGAACTGTTTCAAAGTTGATTATTACCAAATTGACAGACTAAAACTCCCCAGATAACTAGGTTTCTAATAGAAAATTTATTTCTGTGTAAGTTTTATTTGAAACATTTTTCAAAATTTCCTTCACCTTTTGAGTTATTTTCGCATATTTGAGACAAGATAAATATAAAAGAAAAACAAAGGTTGATATTGTGAAATGATGATTACCAAATTGACAGACTGAAACTGCCTAGATAACAAGGTTTTTTATAGAGAATTTATTTCTGTGCAAGTTTTATTTGAAACATTTTTAAAAATTTCCTTCACCTTTTGAGTTATTATCGCATAATAACTCAAAAGGTGTCATTTGAGACAAGATAAAAATAAAAGAAAAACAAAGGTTGATATTGTGCAAAGTTGATTACCAAATTGACAGACTAAAACTCCCTAGATAACAAGGTTTCTTATAGAAAATTTGATTCTGTGCAAGTTTTATTTGAAACATTTTTCAAAATTTCTTTCACCTTTTGAGTTATTTTCGCATATTTGAGACAAGATAAAAATAAAAGAAAAACAAAGTTTGATATTATGAAATGTTGATTACCAAATTGACAGACTAAAACTCCCTAGCTAGATAACAAGGTTTCTTATAGAAAATTTAATTCTGTGCAAGTTTTATTTGAAACATTTTTCAAAATTTCCTTCACTTTTTGAATTATTTTCGTATATTTGAGACAAGACATATATAAAAGAAAAACAAAATTTGATATTGTGAAATGTTGATTATTTCCAAATTGAAAGGATTAAACTCCCTAGATAACAAGGTTTCTTATAGAAAATTTAATTCTGTGCAAGTTTTATTTGAAACATTCTTCAAAATTTCGCTTAGTTTCGCGTGTAATTTGCGAATTATTGGAACAAGAAAAATGTAAATCAAAATAACTTTTGACAAAGGTTGATTATCACCAACTTGACAGATAAAAAATAACAAAATTCCGAACGTTTTGAATGAAATCAGTAATTAAATAAATTGGTTTTGATTTAATTTATGTGTTCTAAACTTTAGTCTGTCCGTCCTTTAGTCTTGAATTAATTATCAGTTTGATTCCGAGAATGAAAAGATGATTAATATTTTCATCACAAATTTTGCTTCTCAAGAATTCGGTTAATGTAACAATGATTGTATTGTGTTACGAACGTAATTGGTCACATTTTCTTTTATTTTTGGTTTGGTTTTGGTGAAGTCATCGCGGATAATGTGGGCTATTGTGACAACGACGACTGGGCGACCGCTAATGATCGTTTAATAATCTCGAAATGCTTAAATAATTACACGAGACAATTGGTAAATTGGCCTGCAATCGCATCACGACCTTCACAGATAACAGGCAAATCTGCAAGATGAAGATGTTTGAATAAGGCTTGGATTAGACACACATGGATAAGACTAGACGGTCAAGACTAGTAATAAATATGTAAATGTTATTCATGCAAGAGGTCACAGGTTGTGCGTTTTGCAATTAAAGTGTTATGCAACAAGACTCGTATAAGTTTCTTGTTCTTTTTGGAGCATTTGCATACGCATTAAAGTTAATTTAATGGCCATTATTTGTCCAATTATAAAATCTCGTTTTACAGCGAGAATAAAAAAACTAAATTGTTTGTTAAGTTCTGTTTTGTTTACTTCAGCCTTGTCTAGTCCAGTCTTTTTTAGTCCAGTCTTGTCTACTCCAGTTCCGTTTAGTCCAGTCCTGTCCAGTTCAGTCCTGTACAGTCCAGTACTGTCTAGTCTAGTCCTGTCCAGTCGGGTCTAGTCCAGTCCTGTCTATTCCAGTCATGTCCACTCCAGTCTTGTCTAGTCCAGTCCTGTCCAGTCCAGTCCAGTCTAGTCCAGTCCCGTTTAGTCAAGTTCCGTCTAGTCCAGTCCTGTCCAGTCGTGTCTAATCCAATTCCATTTAGTCCAGTTTAGTCTAGCTCAGTCCTATTCAGTTTAGTCCTGTACTGTCCAGTCCTGTCTAGTATAGTCCTGCCCAGTTGTATCTAGTCCAGTCGTGCCTATTCCAGTCGTGTATAGTCTAGCCGTCTGTCTAGCCGTCTAGCCGTCTAGCCGTCCTGTCTACTCCACTCCAGTCTAGTCCATTCATGTCTAGTCCAGTCATGTCTAGTCCAGTCGTGTCTAGTCCAGTTCTGTCTAGTCCAATCCTGCCTAGTGCAGTCGTGTCTAGTCCATTTGTATCTAGTCCAGTCCTGCCTAGTCCAGCCCTTTTTAGGGTTCCGTACCGAAAACGGAACCCTTAAATAATATAGGATCACTGTATTGTCCGTATGTCTGTCTGTCCGTCCGTCCGTCTGTCAAGACCATTTTTCTCAGGAACGCGTAGAGGCAACAAGTTGAAATTTGTATCAAATACTCGGGTCTGCGGTCTTTTTCGGCAGTGAAAAAATCAAACTTGTAAGTTAACGCGATCAAAAGATATGACCGTTTATGTCGCATATTTTGCGATTTCACAAGGGAATCAAAACCTAGGGTATATAGGGTACTTCCCGTTGACCTAGAATCATGAAATTTGGCAAGAAGCGGTGTCTAACAGCACATGTAAAGGGAAAAATCTGAAAACCGTAAATATTTAGTTTAATTACAAGAAAAATGCGAATTTACTATTAGAAACTTATGAAAATACACTAATATGTTGCGTGGTTTTGTCAGGCACCAGAAGCATATGGATTGCATACAGTTAGGTCCTCCTCGGTTAGGTTCCGCCGAGGAGGCATTTTCAACCAGGGAGGCACTAACCGTCCGGGCAGCCCATCCTCAAGGAATGAAAAATACCCGTAACCGGGGTGGCGCATACTGAAAAGCCAAGTGGAAACGTTAATAATACGATATACAATGCGGTACTATTCATTCCTTTTTCACCACTTACAAATCTGGTTCAGATTTAAAACTTAAGCAAGTAATCAAATAACTTTAATTTCTAATTTTAGTAACACTGCTAGGAACTAACTACAATAAAATTGCAATTACACTATAATAATTGTAGTATACGTTTTGGATACACACCCTGGTAGATGTTATGCTTAAATCAGCACAATACTGGACATACACGGAGAACATAACAAGAGAGATTATAACACAAAAAGAACGAACAACGGCGGATGCAGAGGCAAAATTGAGCAGTAAAAACAAATAGTGAAGTTCCAGAACCCCTAAACACTCATAGTGAATGGGGGATGTATGGTAATAAAATATAGGGTAGAATTCCATCGTACGACAGCGACATCTTGAGGTTATGCTTGCAGCGGTACTAAGATGGTCGTGATTTCAGGAGGGCCACTTGTCAAGTTAACTGAATGTGCTTGCTACGTCCTCCACAAAAAAAAAGATACCTTACATACAAGTGTGTACGGAACCCTCGGTGCGCGAGTCACAACTCGCACTTGGCCGGTTTTTTTTAAGGGAAAACCGCACCGGTACTACCATCTGGCATTTCTTCAGTGAGTTTTCCTCCATCAGTCCTAGGTTGCTCTATACTCTTTTTCTTTTGGTTCAGAATATTCTCCGCAGTTCTTGCGATTTGATCCCAGTTTTCTGCATTTTCCAACATGCAATTAACTATGTTCTCTGGTGTAAGTTCGTAGATTATATTTGTTTTCATTTCCATTTTTTCCTTTGCCCACCTTGGGCATACAACAAAGCTGTGCTCAGCATCCTCTTTTAGGTGCACACCTCGCAGTTTTCCTCGCTTAGGATACTAAATCGCATCAGGTAAGCTCTGTCCCCGTCAAGTCCCCGTGGTTGGTAAGTATCGATGTAATTTAGTAATTTAGGTTCCCATGTTTCCTATTTACGCATTTTTTCAGATCAAGTATTAGTCAGGTAATATGTCCATACCGCCGATCCGGTCTCCTTGGTCCATCAGTCCTGCCACTTCCCTAACGTGTTGACTTTCATCTCGAGCTTCGTTTTATTCTTGTCTGTAAGTGCATTGGTTCTTTCTTCTGTCATTAGTTCAATTGGAGGTATCCCCGCAATCGCTTGCAGCGCCTCTGTGGGCGCGCTGTCCTGCAGGCACAGCAGATCCTTTTTAGGAGTTTCATTTGTGCTTTGGTAAGGATGTCTGTACTTTGTTATTGACATTGTTTCGTTCTAGACTGGCGCTCCGTACAGCAGTATTGAGTGTACCACTGAGGCTAGGATTTTTCTTTCTATTTTTCTATCTATATTGATGCCTTTTACAATCTTCTGTATTTTATCCAGTCCTGTCTAGTCCAGTCCTGTCTAGTCCAGTCTTGTCTAGTCCAGTCATCTCTAGTTTAGTACTGTCTAGTCCAGTCCGGTGTGGTCCAGTTCTGTCTAGTCCAGTCTTGTCTAGTCCAGTTCTGTCTAGTCCAATCTTATCTAGTCCAGTCCTGTCCAGTCCAGACCTGTCCACTCCAGTTATGTCTAGTCCAGTCCAGGCTCGTCTACTCCAGTCCTATCCAGTCGTGTCTAGTCCAGTCGTGTGTAATCCAGTACGGTTTAGTCCAGTTTAGTTCAGTCTATACCAGTTCAACCTGTACAGTCCGGTTCTTCTAACCAGTCCCGTTTAGTCCTGTTCTGTCTAGTTCAGTCCTGTCTAGTCCAGTTTTGTGTAGTTCAGTCCTGTCTAGTCCAGTCCTGTCTACTCCAGTCATGTCTAGTTCAGACATGTCTAGTCCAGTCCCTCTAGTTCACTTTTGTGTTGTTTAACATTGACTAGCCTTGTGTTGTTTAGTCTTGTTTTGCATAGCCTTTGTCTAATTTTGGTTAGTCTTGTCCAGTCTTGTCCAGCACGTGACTTTAAAAAATCTCGTAAAATCTAATCTAATGGTCTGAAAGACCTAATGATCGGTATGCTTTTGTTAACTTCTTGTTAACAGCCCTCAAGTTTAGGGCTTCACACGCGACTTTAAAATATGTCGAAAAATTTAAACTAATGGACAGAAAGACCTATTGATCCATAGCCTTTTACTCCAGTCTTGTCTAGTCCAGTGTTGAGTAGTCCGGTCCTGTTTAGTCCAGTCCTGTCTAGTCCAGCACTGTTTAGTACAGCCCTGTCTAGTGCAGTCCTGTCTAGTGCAGTCCTGTCTGGTCCAGTCCTGTCTAGTCCAGTCTTGTCTAGTCCAGTTCAATCCAGTCTTGTCTAGTCCAGTCCTGTGTAGTCCAGTCGTGTCTAGTCAAGTACTGTCTAGTTAACTTTTGTCTTACCTTGACTAACCTTGCTTTGTGTAGTCTTGTCTTGTTTAGCCTTTGACTAATTTTGTCTAGCCTTGTCTAGTCTAGGGCTTCACATGCGACTTTTAAAAATCTCGTAAAATCTAATCTACTGGACAGAAAGACCTAAAGATCGATAGCCTTTTGTTAAGTTTTTGTTTTAATAAATATTTATTTTTCTTCTAATCCATTCTCGAAAAAATTGGTCTCGTTTAAGTCTCGGTGTCGTCTCGTAAGCATTGTCTCGTCTCGCCTCGTCAATTATCGTCGTTGCTTCAATTTATCGTTGAAATAGTCCAAAACGAGGTAATTATTTGTAATAAATTATATCAAAGATAGTTACCAGATTTTAGATTTCGTAAATTCTGGGAAATATTTTCTGAAGAATATGAACGAAACAAGTGGACTCTTGGCTCTCGCCGAACGTGGCTTTGGCATTACCCAAATAATTTTCAAAAATGTTTTGTCTTGTCTCTCTTCTCTTGCCCGTTTAGTCTTGTCCATCTAGTCTTGTCTCTCTAGTCTTATATATGGTGCTGGATAAGTATTATTGGTGTGTTAGGCAACGAGAGATTTTATTATCAATTTTCTTCTAAAAGCAGCAGTTATAACTTTTTTACCAAGAAAATAATGTTAACTAGGGAATTTCGCATTGTAAATATTCTTCTTAATCGTCGTCGCTCTGGCATTCGGAGCTGTCGGGCATTTCGTTGTGGTATATCCTCCTTCCAGCGCTGTGGATGGAGTCGCCGAAGTTGTGGAAGGACTTGGCGACGGCGTCGTTGTTCCTCATGGCGATGCAAGTCAGGAACAGGACGATTAGGACGAACTTGAGGGAGGCCGGCAGAATGTCGAAGACATCGTAGAAGGGGATGAGAGACGAGATCAAATACGAAGCCATAATTTTTTGGCGATAGTTTCTACTTAATATTTAGTTTGAAAGTCATGAATTCTTGCCGATTTATTCCATTTAGTGATTTTTGTTTTGTTTTGTCGTGTCATTTGAAAATGAATTTGCTTTTTTGACTTTTTCTGTCATGATCGTGATGTTACTAGATTCCAGTTTAAATCGACAGACTAGATTAGCTAATTTTATTCAGTTTATGTCTTAACTCTTTTAGTGCCGGGCCAAAAAGAGATGCTTATGCGAAGGTATCCGCCCGAGAAAACAAAAGACTAGACAAACAGGACTAGACAGACAAGACTCGGCAGGTGAAACTAGACACAAGACTAAACGGATAAGACTAGACAGACACGACGAGACAGACAAGACTAGACAAACAGGACTAGACAGAAAAGACCAGACACGCAAGATTAGACAGACAAGACTAGAAACACTAGATTAGACAGACAAGACTAGACAGGAAAGACTAGACAGACAAAACTAGACGGACAAGACTAGACAGACACGACTAGATAGACAAGACTAGACAGGTAGACAGCAAGATTAGACAGGTAAGACTAGACAAGACTAGACAGGCAAGATTAGACAGGCAAGATTAGACAGGCAAGACTAGACAGACCAGACTAGACAAACAAGACTAGACAGACAAGATTAGACAGACAAGACTACAGACAAGACTAGATAGACAAAACTAGACAGATAAGACTAAACATATTAGAGTAGGCAGACAAAACTTGACAGATTAGACTAGACGACACGGACAACCAGATAGTTATGCCAACAAGATTTTCTGTCTAGGTTTGTAATGTTGGCATTTCAATGAAATGTTTGCGATGGTAGATAATTACAAATACTACTTATGTGTGGTGCAGTGTGGGTAATGAAACCTACGTAGGAAATAGTGGTAATTCATAATAAATGCCGTATTAAATCAGCGTGACAACAATTATTGAAATTTATCGTGGGTAAACGACCCAAGATTGGATCAATCCGCCGTCAAAAAGTTAATATTAACCCTTTCACCGCCATTCCGGCAGGTGTGACCCGGGGCCCTGAATTTATACTGCGCCGACCCGGGCGATGTAGCCCGGGTTTTTTTTTTACCAGCGCCATCTAGTGAGAAAATACGTTGAAAAATTTCATTGTCCCGACTTTTGCTTTTTTAGATTTCTTGAAAAAATTTCCCCGCGCAAACTCCCCCTTACGGAACGGCGAAACTCCCAATCTGGATAGAAAAAAGACCAGGCTACACGGTGAAGGTGTCAGTGTTCTGGATAGACCACGTCTTGGTGGTTTGCGGGCGTGTTGAAGAAAAAGGTGAGAAATCTTCACGTCTTTAGCGGCGCCGGTTACGCTGCCGCAAAGTCAAAGGTTCAGTCTAAAGAGCTGCGCCGAAAAATCGAGAGTTCGCCGCGGCACGTTGAACTCAGACGGCGGCAAATTTGAAGGTGCACTTTTACAGTGCACCCTGCACATTTATGACGATATTTCCGGATCGGGGGGCCTTACTGAAGTGCGGATCCATTATTTAGATTCCCGCATCTATCCTGCGCGATGCGAACGAAAATTCTCGCCGATGACCGTCGAACTCGCAAATTGCCGGCCAAGGAGGCGGTTGTGATTTTTTTTTTGCATTTCGGACGCACCGAGCGAAGGGAGCGACGCAAGAAGCCGAGAGTGGTACCAAAATACGCTTAGTGGCGGCGGCATCGCCCTGTGCCAAAGTTGAATTTTGAACAAAAAACAACAAGAAATTTTGAACAAAAATTGTGCCAAATTTCCGGGACGCGGTGAGGGGGAGCAAATGTAAAAAAATCGTGCAAAAAAGGTTGATGTTTTCCAACGTCGGCAGCTCGACGGAGACGGCTCGGACGCGAACCGTTAAATACAAAAGTGGCGCGGGAATCCGTTCCGATTCGGTGTGTAGTTTTACGTCGCTGCGCCCAGAAACGGCGAAACTGCAGCGGTTAGACTGACCGCACTTTCCGGAAAACGGGAGCCGATACGTTTCGAACTGTGGCGGGCGACTGAGTGGTCGCAGCGACGTGGTGCCGGTACCAAAATGCGCCTCTCGGCGGGGCCCACGTGTCCCTTAACTTGGAATGTAAAAAAACGCGACATCCTGGTGCCCCAAAACGACATTCAAGTTTTATTCTGTGCTGATAACAGTTATAGGTGGGCGTCGCGACGCGATTCTGGATTCTGGGAATTATGGGTGCGAAAAGCCAAAAGACTATTCTACAATCCACTGAAAAATCCAGAACATTCACCGAAAAATATCGTCGTTTTACTTTCGTTATTAGTTTCTTGCTATACGGCGAGTTTGGGTGGGCGTCGCGACTAAAAGATAAAACGTTTAATTCTCTGCGGGAATCACGCAAAACTGTAACCGCGAGCTTAAGTTGGTGATTCTGCGCGAGTTTTCCTGAACGTCCAAAAACGTCGTTTTGTGGCGTCGCGACGCCATCTTTAATGGAATAAGGATTAAACTCCCAAACAAACTAATAAGTTCTATGCCCGACCGAACGGCGCCGGTCCCGTTCCGATCCGTCAATTGGTTCGGACGTTCTAGCTACTGGTTTTCTTTCACTTTTCAAAAAGTCGTTGCAGTTTAAAAATTCCTGCCGGAATAGTTGCGCGTAAATGTTCGGAGGAGAACGAACCAAATCGGCGACCTGGAGCCCTTTACATAAGTGTAGGGCGTTCGCGGAAGGGATTGCAAAATCGGCAAAAAAAAAGTTGAATTTTCTTGCACCAGGTGAACGGGACGGCGAGCAAGAGCTCTAAAAACGCGGAAGAATTCTTGAGATCCGACGAAAAATACGCCTCGTAGATAAAAAAAATTGTGATTTTAGGTTTCGGTCTAGTGCGTCCGAACCTGGGGGAGTGGAGTCGCGAAAATGGCAGCGCTCAACGGGGCTCTCGGTTGTATACCAGAAAAATGTACAATCCCATTTGCGCCAACGGGAATGCACAGCGTGCGGACGGACATTCGCAGTTAAAGCATAGAAGAAGCGCGGTTAAAACACCGATGATCAGCCGCTTCCGGCGGCATAAAAAAGCCGAACTTGACGTTTACAAAAACCCACGTGGGGCGGACCCTCAGGTGAAATTCGGGGAAAGGCCACACGTCAGTCGTCTCTGGATTTATCGAAATTTGCGATTCCGTCGTGATCTGGCGATTCAGGCCGAACTCTTCCCCACACGGACCCCAAAAGTTTGATTTAGAAAAATTACCACTTTTACGGAGGTCATGGCGAAGACGGCCAGGAAAAATGAAATTCACGCATAGCATCACAATTCCGGTAGAAAATTTCGAGGCGCGCCCTCCGACACCACTCTTGTCGCTGCGCGAGTTTTGCCTGCGACGTTATTCACATTTTTATACCAATCCGGGTCCTCTGACTAAAACCGGCCCCCCTACGGCCCCTTCACTCTGAAAAAGTCGTTACATCAGATTCTTGAAGTAAAGAATAGACGAACGACCCCACGTACGGCGATTTTCGATGACACTTCCGGATCGCGTAGTTTAGGCGACCAAAAATGACACAAAAGTGAGTTTTTCGCACTTGCCAAAAATTTTAAGCAAAATTATCGAAAAGTAAGGTGACAGTCGGACGTGTGGAGGCATTCCGGACACACCGGAACCACTTCCGTGCGACGAAAACTGTCCGAGTTGTGAGTGAAAAAGCTTTAAAAATTCGTCCAGCCGCCCCCGGAGACGGCAGATAGGTGAAATTATTTTTAGAAAATACTTGAATCATTTGCAAATCAGTTATATTAGATTTCGAGTGGTTAAACAGTTTACAAACATTTAAAAAAATCATGTTGTTTGCCCCCTTTTTTGTTCAGTGACTTTTGATCAATAAGTGACTTATCTATGTGAAAGGGGGACCAGCATTTTTATAAATATTGGCGCTGTGTGTCATTCCTTATAATTGACATGGCAGTGAAAGGGTTAATAAATCAAGTTAATTAAAGTTCGCGAAGAAGTTGGAAAAAGTTACAGAAAACTTTTAAATATGTAGAGAATCAGTGGGATTCTGTTTAAACCAAACTTTGATAGCCTAATCTTCAACTATAGGCTCTGGTCCAGGAGTGTCCAACTTACGACCCGCATGCAATTTTAGTTTCTCTTTCAAGTTTCAAGTTTTCAAGTTACGTTAGTTACCAATAAAGCAGACAGCAGACAGACCTTTACGCTCATATTATTTGATAGTAAAAAGGATATGTTTTCAAATACTTGGAAATGTGTCAATTAGGAAGGAATACGAAATAAAGATTGTTTTTCTTCTTAAGCTATAACTTATGGTAATGGTAAATGGTGAAATGGAAAATAGTATTATACTTGTGCCCCAAAAATTCTCGAGTTCTAGGAATGTGGCTAAGAGAAACAAAAAGTTGGGACATCCCTGGTTTCATTCATTTAATTTTCTACTAACCAGTATTGATCAAACTATTGCAACTTGACTAAGAATATTAATTAAACGTATTACAATAATTAGTAAATGTGTTATTTATCTAGTACTCGTTTAGTGCCAAGAAAGCGGACTGGGGGGCTAGTATATTTGCCGCAGCGACCCCGTGGAGTGATCACGCGGCGTTCATGTGATAGTTTGTATTGACGTTGTAAAAAGCCTGATTTACTCTGCTTTGCCAAATTTTACTTTTGTGCGGAAAATTCTAATAAATCCCAATACTATAAACAAATACTAACGTGACGCTTCAGATATAGCAGAGTCAATTTTGAAAACTCGAGAGCACGTGGCATACAACCGGACTAGTCGACTCGTTTAAAGAATCGATTGCGTGATCTACGCTTCAAAAGCGTTTGCACTGACCAATAAGCAATTATCCCCCGAAAATCACGTGAATATCACGCAAGTTTATTACTCCATCGGGTGGCTGCGGCAAGTATAGTAAATAACAAACAAATATCGGTTGTTTAATTCAATATCCTGCGTGGTATTAGCAAAGGAAGTAGTTGCAACGTGAGATTTGTTTTGTAGTCTTAAAAAGTCTTAATATTATAGAGCTAAGAACAGGTTGAATATATTAATATATTAAGGCAATATTGAGCCTTTAATAAGTTTATATGATTATCTATAATGTAGTTTGGTTTCACCAATAGCATATTATAATAATTCAAATTAGAATATGTCCCCGTCTTAGTGTCTAAATCTAAATTGAAGACCTCAGGGGAAGAACGTGTTAAGTCACATTTTGTCTCAAATCGAGATTTCCATGCCACCTTTTGGCTGCAGCGCTATGCTATCACATGACATATTTGTACAGGGTGAGCAAAACTCGATGTCTCAGTTCTATTATAAGAAAACGAAAAACGATAGAAACAATCTGAAAATAGGTTCTTAAATGGGATTGAGTAAGGACCATTTTAACCCAAATTTATATATTTTTCCATATTTGGAAACTGGGGTGATGACGTCATCGAATCTTTTCCCAGAACCATGCATATATTTTTAGATATTTGAAAAAAGCTAATTTTTCTGAACAAATTTTGTAAAGAAAAAAATTTTCTATCCTTTCTGTAAAAAAGTTATAAGCAAATTTGTAAAAATAAAGTATTATCAAAAATTCACGCATTAACCAATGCGTAAAAAACCTAACCTAACCTAACTCAATTAGAAAAACATTAGATAATCTCAATAACCGGTATTCCCAACTAAAAAAAAAATAAATGCATTTAACCACAGATTATCGATTTACGTTAGTATATATAATTTTAAGTTTTCATTAGTAAAATTAGTTATCTTCTTAAGGTGCCGTACTCTCCGAGAGCTTAGACAACCTTTCGCGCATACTTGTGGAACGCATCATCCACTAACATACGAGACCTAGCAGTTTATCGCCGGTTCCGAACGGCACAAATTTGCTTATATTTTTTTAACGGAAAAAGATAACGAATTTTTTTCTGTACAAAATTTGTTCAGAAAAAAATGCTTTTTTCAAATATGCAAAAATATAGGTATGGTTCTGGGAAAACAAAATTCGATGATGTCATTACTCGTTTCCAAATATGGAAAAACATGTAAATTTGGCTTAAAATGGTCGTTACTCAATCCCATTTAAGAACATATTTTCAGATTGTTTCTATCGTTTTTCGATTTCTTATAATAGAGCTGAGACATCGAGTTTTGCTCACCCTGTACAGTGGAAGATTTTTTCGGGTCAGGAGATATTAATACTTTTGTAAACAGTATGCAGGAAAGAAACGTTCGCGTTTTTAACCTAAAGAACGCTCTCCTGAAAATTCTTTCCAAAGTGACTTAGCACGTTCTTTCCCCAAGATCTTCAATTGTTTTGATTATGTTTTAGATTAAAATACAAGTTGACTAGACAAATGCAACAATATTAAAACACAAACTAGCTAACACAATTTTCTACTCACTTATTCTGACAATAAAATGAAAACTAGGTAGGTTTAGATCAGGCATGTTAAAGATGCGACCCGCGGGCCGCATGCGGCCCGACAACACAGAGATTGCGGCCCGCAATCTCTCTCTCGACAAAATATTTTTGATAATCGGTAAGTATCATGTCCAGCACAAATAAGTCGAAATACTGTAGCAAACAGAGTTGATGAAATAGCCGAGATTTTGAGAAATCAGCATAATTAAATAATATCAACATTTCAAGCCTACTCTGTTGCAATTGATGAAAGTACAGATATTCGATATATCGCTCAGATGGCTGTTTTTATTTGCGGATGCAACTTTTGGAAGTCATTCCTATGTATAATACAACTACTGGAGCTGTAATTTTTGTTGCGCTTATGGAAGTTTTGAAGAAGCATAAGTTACCATTGGAACAGTTTGTGTACCTGCAACTGATGGTGCACCTACCTTGACCGGCATTACTAAAGGTGTTTTTGAGGGATTAAAAAAAATATGTAAACACCGTGGTGATAATATTTTGAATATTTTCATGGTATTATTCACAAGAAAGTCGCCAAAATGATATTCGAGCAGGTGGGATTAATCATCCTCAATTTGTTTTATTTTTGGAAAATATAGAATGTTTCCAGTCCAGTAAAAGTTTCCAGTCATAAAGTCTTAAAACAATTCTTTAAATTGCTGAACGAAATTATAATTTTCTTGAAAACAAAAAATTATGAATGTGCTGAATTAAAAGATGGACCATGTATAAAGGACTTAGCTTCCCCCGTTAATATTACTAGTAATCTTAATCAACTTAAACTTAATCCTAAACTTCAAGGAAAAAATCATGATGTTACAACGCTATTTGATAATATTAACGCTTTCAAATAAAAATTATTAGCAAAAAAACAATAAAAAAAAATAATTGAATATTTGGGTGAAACCAAACTAATTACAGATACAATCATACCAACTTATTAAAGCGGAATATAGCTTGCATATATAAATATATTCAACCTTATCGTAGCTCTATAATATTAATAAGTCTTTTTAAAACTATAAAACAAATCTCATGTTGACACACAACAAATATTTGTATACTATTTACTAGCCCTCAGTCCACTTTCGCGGGACTAAACAAGAACTAGATAAATAACACTCGAAACGTTATTTATCTTGTTCTTGTTTAGCGCAACGAAAGTGGAATGAGGAGTAATAAATAGGATACAAATATCTGTTGTGCTTCAACATGAGATTTGTTCTGTAGTCTTAAAAAGACTTAATAATATTATAGAGTTACGACAAGGTTGAATATATTTATATATTCAAGCTATACTCCTATTATAGTTGGTAAATAGAAAAAGGAAACTTATCTCACTTTCAAAGCTGACAATATCTATTGCTTAAATCACCTAAATTAAAATTTGCAATATATGCTCACCAAATTAAATTATTAGAAATGCTATTCGATCGAAGATTTTTTGATTTGAAAATCTGTCAAGTATAATTTCGTCTGTTTACTTCACCTCTGTCTATCGATATTGAAATTGTTGATGAAAACTTACAAATGGAATTAATTGATATTCAGTGTGATTCTTTGCTGATTTGAATTTATGGAAGTTGGAATTCCAGAATTGTATACATATTTGTATGTAGATCGGTTTCCTAAAATGTTATCGTTTGTTATGCGTATACTGGCTATGTTCGGAAGCACTTATTTGCGCGAGCAACTATCTTCTTTAATCAAAAATAACAAAAATTCAGAAAGGTCAAGATTAACCGACCAACATATATCATCAAATTTAAAAATGACTAGCTTTCGACTGAATTTCTCTAATTTCTTTCGAATGACTAGAAGTAGTATAAATCTGCGATTTTGTTTATTATAACTTTTATTTTAGTTTTTTTTTTTTAATATAGAATATTTATAGTTTCAGTGTAAAAAATAACATGAATAAAATAAATACATAATATAATCATTCTAACAATCGTATTTTATTATTTTTTTGAGCAGAAAATACATGCGGCCCCCAACTTAGTACAAAATAGAAAATGTGGCCCGCAATATCATATGAGTTTGACATGCCTGGTTTAGATAAACTAGTTACTCAAGTCTTTTCTAATACACAAGTAGACTGAAACAACTAGGTGACTTCTACTGCAAAATCTCCTAGGACTAGTTGAACTAGACTTGTCAATAACGTTAATTTCCTTCTCAATGATTCAGCTGTTGAGTGGGTAATGTGTGCATTGCGTAACGTCCAATCACAACAACTGCAATTACCAGACTGTGTTCTTGCTCCGTTTGAGCATTTCAATTACTGTCCTTTATTAACAGAGATTCTGCATTACGTAATTTCTACCTATCGTAATCATTATATTGAACAACAACATATCATTTGCTTGACTATATAATAAAATCAAAACTAGTTTGTTTAATCTTGTTTGTGAAGAATTATCTGACTAGTCTCGTCTGTCTAATCCTGTCTGTTCAGTCTTGTCTGATTTGTCTTATCTGTCTAGTCTTGTCTGTCAGGTTTTGTCGGTTAGTCTTGTCTTTTCTGCTTAGCCTGTCTAGTTTTGTAAGTCTAGTCTTTATGTCTGATAAGTCATTGTTTAGTCTTGTTTGTCTAGTCTTGCTAGTCTAGTCTTGTCTGCCCAGTCTTGTCTGTCCAGTCTCGTCGGTCTAGTCTTGTTCGTCCAGTCTTGCGTGTCGAGTCTTATCTGTCTAGTCTTGCCTGTCCAGTTTTATCTGTACAGTCTTGTCGGTCAAATCTTGTCTGTCTAGTCTTGTCTGTCTAGTCTCGTCTGTCCAGTTCTGCTTGTCAAGAGTTGTCTGTTTTTAGTTGTCTGTCCAGTCTCGTCTCTCTTCTATTGCCAGTCCAGTTTTGTCTGTCTAGACTTGTCTGTCGAGTCTGATCAGTCTTGTCTGTCTGATCTTGTGTGGCCAGTCCTGTCTGTCCAATCTTGTTTGTCCAGTCTTGTCTCTACTGTCTTGTCTGTCTAATATTTTGTGGCCAGTCCTGTCTGTCCAATCTTGTCTGTCCAGTCTTGTCTTTCCAGTTTTATCTGTCCAATCTTCTTTGTCCAGTCTTGTCTGTCCAGTCTTGCTTTCCAATCTTATCTGTCCAGCTTTGTCTGTTAAGTCTTGTCTTTTCAGACTTGTCTGTCCAGTAGTCTAGTCTGTCCAGTCTTGTCTGTCGAGTCTTGTCTGTCAAGTTTTGACTGTCCAGTCTTGTCTGTTCAGCCTTGTCTGGTCGGTCCCATTTGCCTAGTCTTGTCTGTCCAGTCTTGTCTATCCCGTCTAGTGTGTCGTGTCTTGTCTCTCCAGTCTTGTTTGTCCAGTCTTATCTCTCTAGTATAGTTTAGTATGGGTTCTTCTTGAAATTAATCTCTTGAAATTGTGATGCAGTGACATAATAAATGATTACGTTTGCAAACTGTGGGGAATTAGCGAAACCTCCCGCACGTTAGTCTTTCCGTCCGTTCGGCGAATTTAAGCGTTTGGTCCGCCTTCTCGTGTCGCACGCATTTGCATACAAATGAGCCGGCGATAATTATTTCTTTGTCTCGTTGCGATTTATCGCTTGCCGGAGCGCAAATACCGCAAACAATGAGGGGAAAGTTTTTCATTAATATATCAGTAATGGATTCGTGTTAATTTAAAGCATTCATAACTTGTTCGCGTACTAAATAGTGATTTGCTAAATTTATTAGATTCATTTTTCTCTTATCTCTTTTAGGTCTGCTCTTCCCCCTCAACTTTTGTCCGTCTAATCACTTTCCTCATCTACAGGCACATGGAGTTTCGGTAGAGAGAGAACTGAGTATAGGGATCCCACAAGGATCAGTCTTAGGCCCTACTTTGTGGAACACCCTATATGATAGCGTCCGAAGATTGAAACTTCCGGAGGGTGCCACACTCATTGGCTTCGCGAACGACATGGCGCTCGTGGTCTCCGCAAAAACAAAATCCATGCATTAGCATGGATCCATGCATTAGCATGGATTGGCGAATTGCGCGGTTTGCCGTTTGCATTAGCAAATGGCAAACCGCGCAATTCGCCAAGTAATCGATTAGATGACATCAAACAACTTGAGCCTTGCGCCCGAAAATTCTGAATCAATGTTACTAACCGGCCTAAGGAGACTCAATGCAATAAAGTTTAAAGTGCAAGATAGATATATAAGCCCAAAGAACGATATCACATATCTCGGGGTAGTTATATACAAGAGCCTTTCCTTCGGTCCACACCTAACGTAGGCCGCAGCTAAAGGCATGAAAGTAACGGCGGCATTCGACAGAATTATGCCCAATATAGGTGGGCCTCGAAAAGCTCCAAACGTAAGCTCCTTGGTACGATCAACCAATCCACAATGCTATGTGCTGCCCTAATATGGTCTAAAAGCATGGCAGTACAAACTCGCGATAATACAAACAAAAATTGCAATATGGATTTCTGGCGCATACAAAACTGTATCGAGCAAAGTAGTTTTAGTAATCGCTGGTATAGCACCCATAGAGCTCCTGGTAAAGGACAGAGCCGAACTACATGAGGCCGGGTGTGATCTATAATTGCAATCTATAATTGCAGGTAGAAGGAACCTCCTAGCAGAATGGCAACAAAAATTGTGGGCGTCCGAAAAAGGCTAATGTAGGAAGTTGATCATACAAGATATCACCACATGGGTCAACAGGAAGCATGGTGAGACTAACTGTTACCTGACCCAGTTCCTCACAGGACATGGGTAATAATTGCAGGTGGAAGGAACCTCCTAGCAGAATGGCAACAAAAATGGTGGGCGTTCGAAAAAGGCCAATGGACGAAGTCGATCATACCAGATATCACCACATGGGTCAACAGAAAGCACGTTAAGACTAACTTTTACCTGACCCAGTTCCTCACAGGGCATGGGTGCTTCCGCGACTACTTAAAACAAATACGCGCCGCTGCAGATGACGTGTGTGAATACTGTGACGAAGTGGACTCTGTAAGCCACACAATATATGACTGCTGGAGATGGGAAGCAGAAAGGCACGAGTTAACAGCCAATATGGAGATGCCTTTTAACGCTAGAAAGGTAATGGGATACATACTGCAAAAAAAAAGAAAACTGGAATAGGATGGCCAGATTCGTTAAATTCTTTATTTCCACTAAGGAAAAACTACTTAAACTTGAGGCGCAATAGAAAGATCTACCAGCAAGTCCAAATAAGAAGCTGAAGATATGCTACTTGCGGTTTCGGCATGATCGGAGAGATTTGTAGGGGTATTTGTCTATTCAGCTCCAGACAGCTACGCCAGTAAAAAAATCACTTTCCTTTTGTAGTTTGCTTTTGACATTCTACTTCTGTATGCTCGGTGTAGTTTTAGTGGTCTTGTCTGTCTGGTTAAAACAGAACTCATCCGTCTTAAATTAAGTGGAATTAACATTTTGATGGGACAGATGTCTGAATATTTAATTTGGTCGATCACGTTCCAAATATCTTTTTTGTTTTCCTTGTCGTAATTAATTTCGGTCGATCTTTTTGATTGCATAATTGGTCAATTTGGCGACGTCGCTTAAGCGAAAAATTTACAATGCGCCGAATTTACCGTTCATTTTTTATTGCGTTTATAAATTGCAACGCGTAAACCCATAAAAAAGGAATACATTTTGAGCAAATTAACACAGATCTTACTATAGTCGATTTAAAAGGGTAGAAATAGAGCTCTACTAAAGTGAATTGCGTAAATATTTAACATTTCGTTAAAATGTTGATTGAAATTTGCGGCAAAACTAGAGAGAAACTACAAATGCAAACTAATTACTTGCAATTGTTCGAAAGTTTCCATTATAATAAGCTATAATTAAATATTGTGTAAGTTAGAATTGCACGATTGATAATTACAGAATTGGTGTTTATCCAACAGGAGATTAGTCACGATCTAAGTCGATTTATATTTGCCATTTTTGCGAATATTATTAATATCCTTTTTCTCGCAGAACAAATATCAATTACACACTGGATCAAAATAACAAATCCTTGAAATTATTTCCGCTCAATTTAACAGGAAATCGCGCAAGGTCGTTTCCAGACTTGTAAACAAAATTAGATTACTAACACTAATTCCCTTCCTAGAAACCTACATACTACAATTTTATAAATATTACAATGATACATTTCAGCTAGCCTGACTAATATTTCATTTTTAACTTAATCCGTCCAGTCTAGTTTAATTTGTCTAGACTGTCTAGTCTTGTCTGTTTAGTTTTGTCTGTCTAGTTTTGTCTGTCTAGTTTTGTCTGTCTAGTTTTGTCTGTCTAGTTTTGTCTGTCTAGTTTTGTCTGTCTAGTTTTGTCTGTCTAGTTTTGTCTGTCTAGTTTTGTCTGTCTAGTTTTGTCTGTCTAGTTTTGTCTGTCTAGTCTTGTCTGTCTAGTGTTGTCTGTCTAGTGTTGTCTGTCTAGTGTTGTCTGTCTAGTGTTGTCTGTCTAGTGTTGTCTGTCTAGTCTTGTCTGTCCAGTCTTGTCTGTCTAGTCTTGTCTGTCTAGTCTTGTCTGTCTAGTCTTGTCTGTCTAGTCTTGTCTGTCTAGTCTTGTCTGTCTAGTCTTGTCTGTCTAGTCTTGTCTGTCTAGTCTTGTCTGTCTAGTCTTGTCTGTCTAGTCTTGTCTGTCTAGTCTTGTCTGTCTAGTCTTGTCTGTCTAGTCTTGTCTGTCTAGTCTTGTCTGTCTAGTCTTGTCTGTCTAGTCTTGTCTGTCTAGTCTTGTCTGTCTAGTCTTGTCTGTCTAGTCTTGTCTGTCTAGTCTTGTCTGTCTAGTCTTGTCTGTCTAGTCTTGTCTGTCTAGTCTTGTCTGTCTAGTCTTGTCTGTCTAGTCTTGTCTGTCTAGTCTTGTCTGTCTAGTCTTGTCTGTCTAGTCTTGTCTGTCTAGTCTTGTCTGTCTAGTCTTGTCTGTCTAGTCTTGTCTGTCTAGTCTTGTCTGTCTAGTCTTGTCTGTCTAGTCTTGTCTGTCTAGTCTTGTCTGTCTAGTCTTGTCTGTCTAGTCTTGTCTGTCTAGTCTTGTCTGTCTAGTCTTGTCTGTCTAGTCTTGTCTGTCTAGTCTTGTCTGTCTAGTCTTGTCTGTCTAGTCTTGTCTGTCTAGTCTTGTCTGTCTAGTCTTGTCTGTCTAGTCTTGTCTGTCTAGTCTTGTCTGTCTAGTCTTGTCTGTCTAGTCTTGTCTGTCTAGTCTTGTCTGTCTAGTCTTGTCTGTCTAGTCTTGTCTGTCTAGTCTTGTCTGTCTAGTCTTGTCTGTCTAGTCTTGTCTGTCTAGTCTTGTCTGTCTAGTCTTGTCTGTCTAGTCGTGTCTGTCTAGTCTTGTCTGTCTAGTCTTGTCTGTCTAGTCTTGTCTGTCTAGTCTTGTCTGTCTAGTCTTGTCTGTCTAGTCTTGTCTGTCTAGTCTTGTCTGTCTAGTCTTGTCTGTCTAGTCTTGTCTGTCTAGTCTTGTCTGTCTAGTCTTGTCTGTCTAGTCTTGTCTGTCTAGTCTTGTCTGTCTAGTCTTGTCTGTCTAGTCTTGTCTGTCTAGTCTTGTCTGTCTAGTCTTGTCTGTCTAGTCTTGTCTGTCTAGTCTTGTCTGTCTAGTCTTGTCTGTCTAGTCTTGTCTGTCTAGTCTTGTCTGTCTAGTCTTGTCTGTCTAGTCTTGTCTGTCTAGTCTTGTCTGTCTAGTCTTGTCTGTCTAGTCTTGTCTGTCTAGTCTTGTCTGTCTAGTCTTGTCTGTCTAGTCTTGTCTGTCTAGTCTTGTCTGTCTAGTCTTGTCTGTCTAGTCTTGTCTGTCTAGTCTTGTCTGTCTAGTCTTGTCTGTCTAGTCTTGTCTGTCTAGTCTTGTCTGTCTAGTCTTGTCTGTCTAGTCTTGTCTGTCTAGTCTTGTCTGTCTAGTCTTGTCTGTCTAGTCTTGTCTGTCTAGTCTTGTCTGTCTAGTCTTGTCTGTCTAGTCTTGTCTGTCTAGTCTTGTCTGTCTAGTCTTGTCTGTCTAGTCTTGTCTGTCTAGTCTTGTCTGTCTAGTCTTGTCTGTCTAGTCTTGTCTGTCTAGTCTTGTCTGTCTAGTCTTGTCTGTCTAGTCTTGTCTGTCTAGTCTTGTCTGTCTAGTCTTGTCTGTCTAGTCTTGTCTGTCTAGTCTTGTCTGTCTAGTCTTGTCTGTCTAGTCTTGTCTGTCTAGTCTTGTCTGTCTAGTCTTGTCTGTCGTGTCTAGTCTTGTCTGTCTAGTCTTGTCTGTCTAGTCTTGTCTGTCTAGTCTTGTCTAGTCTTGTCTGTCTAGTCTTGTCTGTCTAGTCTTGTCTGTCTAGTCTTGTCTCTCTAGTCTTGTCTGTCTAGTCTTGTCTGTCTAGTCTTGTCTGTCTAGTCTTGTCTGTCTACTCTTGTCTGTCTAGTCTTGTCTGTCTAGTCTTGTCTGTCTAGTCTTGTCTGTCTAGTCTTGTCTGTCTAGTCTTGTCTGTCTAGTCTTGTCTGTCTAGTCTTGTCTGTCTAGTCTTGTCTGTCTAGTCTTGTCTGTCTAGTCTTGTCTGTCTAGTCTTGTCTGTCTAGTCTTGTCTGTCTAGTCTTGTCTGTCTAGTCTTGTCTGTCTAGTCTTGTCTTTCTAGTATTGTCTGTCTAGTCTTGTCTGTCTAGTCTTGTCTGTCTAGTCTTGTCTGTCTAGTCTTGTCTGTCTAGTCTTGTCTGTCTAGTCTTGTCTGTCTAGTCTTGTCTGTCTAGTCTTGTCTGTCTAGTCTTGTCTGTCTAGTCTTGTCTGTCTAGTCTTGTCTGTCTAGTCTTGTCTGTCTAGTCTTGTCTGTCTAGTCTTGTCTGTCTAGTCTTGTCTGTCTAGTCTTGTCTGTCTAGTCTTGTCTGTCTAGTCTTGTCTGTCTAGTCTTGTCTGTCTAGTCTTGTCTGTCTAGTCTTGTCTGTCTAGTCTTGTCTGTCTAGTCTTGTCTGTCTAGTCTTGTCTGTCTAGTCTTGTCTGTCTAGTCTTGTCTGTCTAGTCTTGTCTGTCTAGTCTTGTCTGTCTAGTCTTGTCTGTCTAGTCTTGTCTGTCTAGTCTTGTCTGTCTAGTCTTGTCTGTCTAGTCTTGTCTGTCTAGTCTTGTCTGTCTAGTCTTGTCTGTCTAGTCTTGTCTGTCTAGTCTTGTCTGTCTAGTCTTGTCTGTCTAGTCTTGTCTGTCTAGTCTTGTCTGTCTAGTCTTGTCTGTCTAGTCTTGTCTGTCTAGTCTTGTCTGTCTAGTCTTGTCTGTCTAGTCTTGTCTGTCTAGTCTTGTCTGTCTAGTCTTGTCTGTCTAGTCTTGTCTGTCTAGTCTTGTCTGTCTAGTCTTGTCTGTCTAGTCTTGTCTGTCTAGTCTTGTCTGTCTAGTCTTGTCTGTCTAGTCTTGTCTGTCTAGTCTTGTCTGTCTAGTCTTGTCTGTCTAGTCTTGTCTGTCTAGTCTTGTCTGTCTAGTCTTGTCTGTCTAGTCTTGTCTGTCTAGTCTTGTCTGTCTAGTCTTGTCTGTCTAGTCTTGTCTGTCTAGTCTTTCTAGTCTGTCTTGTCTGTCTAGTTTGATCTGACGATGACATCAGAAAGTCTTGTCTGTCTATTGTGTTTATACTGCGACAATAATTACGCCCACGGTAAATTAAACTCCGTCGTAAATTAATAGCGAAATATAAAATAGCGAGGATAAGCTTAAAATTACAAACCACCTAAACCGGTTCGACACGTTAAGAGGCTGGACATGTTGCATAACGAGATAAAACGTAATTTTAATTAAAAGGAATTGTATAAACAAATCGTACAAGATCAGACAAAACTAGTCTAGCGTGGACAAAGAATAGACTGGACAAGACAAGACAATCGGCACCTTTTATCTAAGTTTTTAAACGAATTTGCATTTGCAAATTTCGTTATGCGGATGGAATATTCGTATTGTTCCGTCGCGATTTGTACGCACGAGGCGTAAAATCTCGTCTTTGTTTCCTCTTCCGAACTCCGTTTCGACCAGCAGGAACGTCATTTGATTATACAGTTAGGACACACCGGACCAAATTAGCATCAAATTTGACGGTGAAGGCCACAACCGAAAGAAAAACAAACATCTCATTATGCAAAAACAGTTAGGTTTACTAGCCAAATATAGACAACGAATACGTAGTAGAAATATCTTTTATATAGTCTAATTATGTAGAAGACTATTTATGTATTGTCTTATTTATGTATAAGACTATTTATGTATAGTCTAATTTATGTATAAGTATGTCTGTCTAGTTTTGTCTGTATGAAAACAATATCTCTTTGGTGCTGTCTAGTAGTAAATATCAAGACTTTATCTACACCGAACCAGTGATAAATTTCGCTCGCTTTTCCCCTTTCAATTTGGGAAAGTATGAATGAAAATATCTCATATTAATGGAGTTTACGTGTTCGTGAAAAGCAGACTTGAAACGGCAAATATCTATCCAGTTTATGCGGCCGGGACACGCGACACCCGACGATGTCTTATGTAACGGCCGGGGAAAGCCGTACGTCTGCCCAGGGTAATTCATGGGGTCAGTGTCGAACAGTTTCCCCTCCCAACAGGAAATCGTTATTATTCACGACCGTTTCATTAGCACTTTTATGGACTGTTTAGACCTAATTTTATTATGTTTCGTTTCATAAATATCGATTTAAAAGAAAGAATGTAGATTCAATAACAGAATTCAATAATAGACTAACTTATTTGGGATAAGATAAACACGTGTTTCCTTTGTAATAAGCTAGTAATAATATAGTAAAATATATTGCAAGGATCAGGGTTTCATCAATTTTTAAGCACGCGAGCCAAATAATTTTCTAGAGATGAGTATGCGGGCCCATAGATTTGGATCGAAAACGGGACATTGATGAAAAATTGGTGGGAATTGTCTATTAAAAATTATTTAAATATTGGGTTGGCAAGAAAGTAATTTCAGTTTTATATTATGAAAAAAAAAACTTTAATCAACTAAATATTTTCCATTTTGTTCAAGGAATTTTGCTATCTTTCTAAATGATTCCGCGCTTGTAGAACTTCTGGTTCTTGCGAGAAAAAAACTATAGTGCGATTTAAGGTCATCGTCATTTGCGAATTTTTATCATTCAAAGCGTTCTGCAAAACTTTGAAATAAATGCTAATCAGATGGAGGCAGGCCAGAGCTGTAAGGGAGATGTGACATCACTTCCCAACCAAGCTCCAATAATTTTCCATGAGGTACCAAAGATGTGCGAGGCTTTGCATTATAATTATGGAACACAATTCCTTTCTTTTTTTTTAGCCTGTTTTCGTTCACTCATGAACATAGGCCTCTTCCAAATTTTTCCATGTCGATCTTTTGTGGGCTACTTCATCCAGTTTCCCCCCGTGTGGCGTCGGATGTCATCCCGCCATCTTGCCTGAGGCCTGCCAATACTCCTATTCGATTTTTGCGGCCTCCATTGTAATAGGATTTAAGTCCACTTGATATTATCTCTCGCTATGTGACCCGCCCATTGCCACTTAAGACGCACCACTCGCTCCACCACATCCACAATCCCTGTTCTGCTCCTTATTTCTTCATTTTAAATTTTGTCGCTGAAGCTGATTCACAGCATCGCTCGTTCCATCGCTCACTGGCAGACTCGAAGTCGATTTGCGCTATACATCGTTAGAGTTACAGTCTCGAGCCCATACGTTCCCGCGAACGGCAAGATGCATTAGTTATAAACCTTCCTGTTGAAGTTTATAGGGATGCGTGGTTCCTGGAGAATGTAGCTGAGCCTGCCAAACGCCGCTCAGGTCAAGCCGAAACGTATGGTGATTTCGGCTGTCTGATTGTCCTTTCCCAACTTGATGTTGTGTCCCAGATATTCATACTCATCGACTTTCTCAAGAGTATGATTACCGCTGGTCACCATTATAGCTCAGACTTATGATTTTAGTTTGCTGACGATTTATTTTCGGCCCCACCGCTTGGGAGACTTCTTCAAGTTCACGTAGCATTATACCTAATTCATCTGGATCGCTGCTGGTAAGTACAATATCGTCAACAAAGCGCATGTGATTAAGACGGCTTCCATCGATGCCAACTCCCTATCGCGCCAAAGAAAGATTATTAAATACGTTTTCCACGCTAGGGTAAAAGGTTTGGGTGAGATGGTATCGTCTTGTCGGATGCCCCTTCTGACCGGTATATCTCCAATATCCCAATACTCATGTAGCATGTAACTATAAAAACCCAATAGCATGTTCGTAGATATATTGAAACAAGCTTGAGTATCTAGAGCCTATACGAGTACTATCCATCGCCCGAAGCACAGCTCAGGTTTCAATCGAGTCAAAGGCTTTTTGGTAGTTCACAAATGCCACATGAAGAGGAATGTTGTATTCAATGCATCTCTCGATTAATGTGCGCACCGTTTGGGTATGGTCAATCGTGTCGAATCTCCTCCTCATGAAGCCAGCCTGTTCGATGGGTTGTTAAAAGTCGAATTTCTGGGTAAGACGATTGGTTATGATTTTAGATAAGAGGTTATAAAGGGTGGATAGTAGATTGGTCTCTAATTTTCTATATTCGTACAGTCGCCCTTCTCGAAGAGCAAGATCTGTGTTCAGCCAAGGATCAGGAATTTTGCCTTCATCGAGACAACTATTCATGAGTATCAAAATTGCTTGTTTTAGTGTTTTTCCTTTAGGATTTGCGAATTTTAGCCGTTTTTTTATTGCTTCATCCAGTTTCATCAGTTGTTGACAGTAAACATCTGCATTGATTGCCTGGTTCCTAGGAGGAAGCTCAAAATACACAACACCTTTATAATCCCATCAAATCGACAGCTTGATCGTTTTTTTTCTGCAATTCAGTTTTCAATGTGGTTTGTGTTGGTTCATCCATGATCGTTTTCGAAGGTCATCATTTTTCATCACCAGTGATGAGTCTGGTCAAGAAAGGATCGTTTTCATTGCGCTTGCATATCGGAAATATTGATTAGTTGTGTTAAGTGAATATATCTATCTATTCACGCGGAACCCAAATATCGAGCTTCTTAATGAGTTCGAGACGTTTTAAGTGATTTTTTATTGTTGTGTGCGATAAATTTAACCTCTCTGCATATTACATAAATTTAATCTCTCTAATAGTAATATGATGATCATCTTTAATAATGGCATTGATTTGGTCATCATCAACTTTAAAATCTCCAGAACGGATTTTTTAAAACCAATTCTATATATACGTGCATTCTGTTATGCATTCTACACCATAAATATATCTCTTTGTAAGCCTCTGCAGCTTTCTTTCCTTTGAGGAAATAAAAAAGTAAAATATGCCGAAAATGTTCGATCTTGCACTTCATCTTAAAATTGACCCTCAACAAGCTACACGAATAACCCGATCACCTAGCAAACAAGGGATTCGAAAAGTAATCCCTTTATAGGCCCGGAACCCTTTTGCGGTATGAGCATGAATACAACCCACAAAGTTTAAATGAAGAAATAATAGAACAATTCATGAAAACTTGGAAAGAACTTCCATGGCTAAGACAATCTAAAGTAATGATGCGATATTTTAACCAGAAAAGCTTGCGTGAAACTAAACAGGAACAAGCTTAGAATTCTGACAGAAGTCCTGATGGGGCACTGCAAACTTTGAAAACACCTCAGGGTCTTAGACCCATAAACCCCATATATCTGCTCAAAGACTGCGGAGCACTGCTCCGCAAAAAAACAGTTGTACCTTGGGGCTCACTGCTTGAACGGAGAGGAGTTGCAGTCCTTGAATCCCACTCAGATCCCGAGGTTCTTAAAGGAATCAGGACTAGAAGAGGCCCTCTGAATGGGTAACCATATCAACGATTAGAGGAACAGGATGGGGTACAATATATCTATGAAGCTCGTAGTAAAAGTAACCACCAAAATCTACAACAGCTACACCCAAAATCACACAACACGTGTTTCTAAATTAACTTCGATATTACTGATATCAAATGTTATCATCACTCACAGAATTCATTCTAAAAAACTAAAATATTGCTCTCTATGTGTGACAACCAAAATTACTTTCTTGCCAACCCAATAAAATAGCTTCGAACATATCAGAAAATACACACGTATTATGTAAAAATATTATATATCTTCTTATTGACAGTTATATAAATTTAAACATTTAACACGACTCGAGTTTCGACTGTTTTGAAGGTAATTTTCAAGTTGAAATTATTTTTGGGATAAGTTGGTCTATGAAACCATTTTTATTTACCATTTTCTTGATTATGTTCAATTCTTCCATAACTTTTGCATCTTTCATAGTTATTCAGTTACTACAGTACTTCTAATATTCTGGGCTGGTTGGATTCACAAATGATAACCTTCAACTGGGCAAATTCGCAAATAATATTATTTTTTATAAAACCCGAACAAACTTCCGACAATAGAAACAAATCTATATAAATTTGATCGAATTCCATCCAATCCGATTTCAGGTTTCTTTCAAATAATATTAATTTTTATAAAACCCGACGTGTATGAAGTTTTCAATAATATAAAGAAATCTTTATAAATTCGATCGAAATCTATCCGATCACCCAATTAAATCCGAATCAAAACTTGTTTATTATTATATTTTCTTTTAAAATATGAAACCATTACTCTACACTGTGTTATAAATAATATCTATTCTACAAAAAAAAATCAGAAGAAAAAACAGGATAATCAACGGCGGATCGTTTTTAGAGCACTAAGGCCCGAGGTCTTTCGATAACTGAACTTTTATATATAATTTTTTTATCAACAATTAGATAAAAAAAAGGAGATTAAAATAAACGACCGTGCGAAAATACAAAATCATCATTCTAAAACTGACCAGTCATTTTTAAAACGGGATTCATTTTTTTCCACGAGTCAATCTCCAACTCAATTTGTTTGTTCAGATACATCTAATTATACTATTTAACGAACGTGATTAACGCTATATCGGGCCGATTCTGTAAGAGAAACGTTAAAAGTTAATTGAAAAGACGCAGTTAACATTTTTCTATTTCCGCTACAAAAAAAGTAATAATAAGTAATAGTGGAGGCTAATATCTTCATTATTTTATTTATTTATTTTTAATAAAAGAAGAAATATATTTATTGCATACATGATGTGCAAAGGGTTATCGACCACGAGTTCCTTATTTTTATTAAATTAGCAAAAATTATAGTATTATAATATATAATTACAGTATATTAATTACAGTATTAATTTCCTACAGTATAATATTTAATTACAGTATTATAACGCTATATAGTTAGTTCGCCGAAACGTCGAGAATCCGGATCTCTTCAGAATCCGGCGGATCCGGCATCCCTGAACGTTTACCGGATCGGGTATCAACATACGGGATCCAGTGATGCTAATTTTTGGTAAAATAATCGCGCTGTTGCATGAGTAGGTACTTTAAATGGATGGTGCGCATGGCGCCACATGGTTTTTTCAAAACCAAAATTGATTTTGTGATAAATAATGTTGCGATAAATAATGATGTGAAGCAAGGACTCTAACTAAAGCAAACGAAGACGCCCTGCGAAGGTTCGAGGGAAAAATACTTGGATGGACCAAATATATGGACCAACACAGGATCCGAGGACAGGGCAATATCGAATAAGAACAAACGCGGAGTTAGAACAATTGTACCAGGGAGATATTGTGAGGGAGATATTGGCAGGAAACATATGCAGAGCACCCGATGACAGAATGCTGAAAATAGCGTGGCAGGAGGCACCGACGAGCAGAAGACCACCGGGAACACCTTGAATGAGATGTATATACAATGTTCTATTGGATATGCGGAAGGTGGGCATCGAAAATGAACAGGAAGCAGAATATGATGCTAGATAGAAGTCGTTGGAGGCAAATTGTGCCTGCAGCCAAGACCCACATAGGGTTGTAGTGCTACTTGAAGAAGAAGAAGATAAATAATGTATACTTAAAATAATTAGTGCCTAAATAAGGCAGCGACAGATCAATGAAGATGAGGTTGAAATTTTACAAAATTAACATTTGTAGACTCTATCTCTTTTCCACACTGTGCAACTATTTGGACGAATTTTGGAAATCTAAAAACCACACATTTCTACAAAAAGTCCAAATTTTCAAAATCTTAAACCAACTTGTTAATATTTTGACAAATAAGACAACGACATATCAATGAAGATGAGGTTGAAATTTTACAAAATTAACATTTGTAGACTCTAATTATTTTCCTGACTGTGCAACTATTTGAAAGAATGTTGGAAATCTAAGAATCACAAGTTACTCAAAAAATTCCAAATTTTGATAACCTAAAACCGTTTTGGTTATATTTTGAAAAATGAGCCAGCCACAGATCAATGAAGATGAGGTTGAGATTTTAGAAAATTAACATTTGTAGACTATCACTAGTTTCTTTACCGTGTGACTATTTGGATAAATTTTGGAAATTTAAAAACCACAAATTTCTCCAGAAAGTCCAAATTTTGAAAATATAAAACTGTGTTGTTAACTCAAAACCGTTTTGAACTCCTTTTTGTTGCTCGACAAGAATTTCAAGTCAATGTGTTTATATTGTCAATGTATTTACTGTTAACAAATTGAATGCTGGGTTTTCCCCATTGTTGTTCATTGCTTGTTTTCAAAAGAATTAATTTGTTGTTAATATAACATATTAAAGCAGCAAGATGTTTGCACTTGCCACTCTGGTTATAAGCACAGCTGCATTTTACTCCAGTGACAAAACGAGAATCATTGATTTGTAATAAATAAATTATAATGTTAATTAATAGTATATTACGTAACGAGAGTTGTAAGAAGCATATTCCGCGAGTAACTAATTGCCTTACAATTCGAGTTATTCTTTCTTATTAGGTTGTGCTTATTTAATTATCATTATTTAACATTATAATAAACAAACAGTTGTATTAGGGTTCAGTTGTTATCAACAACGAACCCTTATAGTTTTGATATGTCCGTCTGTCCGTCCGTCCGTCCGCAGTTTAGTTGAGAGACTATTAGAAATATAAAGCTGCAATTTGGCACGGATATATAGATTATTCACGCCGACAAAGTGGTGAAATAAAATCTAGAATTTTTTTTTAGGGTACCTTCTTTACCCTAAAGAAGTGGTTACATTTTTTTTTTCTCGTCTACCCCATGGTGTAGGGCAGGGGTTCCCAAAGTGCGGCCCGCGGGCCAAATGCGGCCCGACAAGCCCGTGAATTCGGCCCGCGATATCTATACGATATATTTTATTTTTATTAAAAAATAAATAAGCAAATAGTAAAATAAATAAGAAATATTACAAATAAGATACTATAAAATATTGTTTAGTTCATATTTAAAAAATTATTTTAGTATGTCTAGTCTAGTTATTACACATTTGTACAGAAATATAATATAGTAGTCTCAAATGGATACAGAACTGTTAATTACTTAAGACATGCAATTCAATTGATATAATTATCGATGCTAAGAATTCTTATCGGAACAATTCCTTAATTCATTTTTATAAAGGATTATCATTCATGAATTATTCGAAAATACGAAAACATGCTCAATAAATCTTTTTATTATTTGGGAGCGCATATATTTGCGAACAAACTGTTTCAATAATGAGCATAAATAAGTCGAAATTAATATCAAAAATGAGTGATAATCATTTACAAGCTGTATTAAGAATTCATTCGACAGACATACAAGCAAAGTTTAATGTCATCATTAAAATAAAACAACTCACAAGTCGGACAATACAAAAGAATAAATTTATTACAAGTCTTACATTTTTTTGTTAGTGTTAATTAATAGGACTAGTTTGTAATCATTGTTGCAATGATTAAAAACTTATATTTATAATTATAAGTTTAGTTCCAGTTACATTTTTTTGTTAAAAAATAATAGACTATTAGTTCTGTAATACTTGTTGCTATAGTTCTGTATTTTCAATTAGGGTGATTTTACTTTCGTCTTAATAAATTGTGTGATTTTTGTGTTATAATAATTGTTGTTACAGTTAAAGATATATATCATTATATAATAATAATAAGGTGGATTAGTAGTATATATAACGAAGTTAAACGGAAAAGTATCACAGCTAAGTAAGCTTTATTAGTTTACGAGTAATAGTCGACCAACTTAACAAATGTAACAAATCGAGCGGCAGCGGCGTCATTTAAACAATAAATGATTGGTTATGAACGTGAAACTCGACAACATCAATGTCAGCTGATTAAGTTATTGGTTAGGAAATTTTGTAGACATTTGAGCCTTAAATCATAAGAGTAAGAATGGCAACTACGGAACCCTACATTGCGCGTGGCCCGACACGCGCTTAGCCGTTTTATTTTCATATATAACTGTTACTCAACATTATTTAACTTGAAAGAAATGAAAAGTAATAGTAGTACATTCTTAATGGTTACATACCTTAATATTTAGTACTTATTTGGGTTAAACTAAAATAAGCTTGCTCATAGATATAACCCAATGTACGCAATGTCAATTTCCGTTAGTTTGAATTGTGGCACGGGCCGCGCTGAACATATGAGCACGTAGTAGCAGCTCTCAACGAATCAACGAATCGTAAACCAAACGCACGTGTGTGTTATCAATCATAACTTATCATAAATCGCGGACTGTTACATACGTGTGTGTTATGATGTATTCACATAGTCCACGAACTGTACAATAATGGGTATTTACAATAGTGGTCGTAGATAAAGTACTTTACCTAGCGTAAAATACTAAATTATGTGTGCTTCATTACGTTTAAAGTCATGAGAGTACTTATCTAAATTGGATTTGTTTTAAGGGTATTAATGTCAATAATGTTCGAAGAACGATGTGGGTTCGTATTAACGTATTCGTATTCGTAAATGTTTGTACGTCATTATTTGACAAAATTTGTAAGGAAAAATTTTTAAGAAAAAAGGAGGGGTTCTTTCCTAAGACACCTGTAGTTTGTCAAAAACTTACTCCAGCTCATCTTCAAGCACGCCTGCTTGAAAACGTTTTGTAATTATTTAAATTGGACATTCGAAGAATGGGGGTCTGTTCTGTTCTCAGATGAGAGCAGAAACTGCTCCTCTATTGTAGCGAACGAAGAAGAAAAGTGTTCCGGAGAGCAAGAGAGCGATTTGCCAAATGCTGCATTGATGATCGGATTGCTTATGGAGGTGGTTTCTGCATGATCCAGGAGCACCGACCCTGCTTTCATCATTAGGGGCGCCCGTTATCACGGTAGAGGAGGTTTAACGGGTGCTTGGTACATCGAGGAGATATTAGCAATTCATGTGGCATCTTACGTGGACTACATTGGAGAAGAACGTATCTATATGCATAATAATGCAAAGCCCTACACCGCAAGAATGGTGCAAGATTACATTACAGAAATCAGTTTTCAGGTTATGGAGTGGCCAGCATGCAGTCCCGACCTAAATCCGATAGAAGATTTATTGGATAAGCAGAAACCAAGAATTCGAGCTAGGCTTCGTGCCCCAACCTCGATCCCTAGAAGAAGAGTGGCTTAACATTCCACAAGAAACAATAGCGAACTTGAGTAGATCTATGCCTAATCGTATGAGAGATGTTATTAGGGCAACATAAGGTCATACCCATTATTAAGTGTTAATTTAGATAATTGTTAATATCCATATTTCTTTTAGTAATGAAAAAAGGTTAATTTGTTTCATGAGTTAATTTCACTATGTTAAACACAAGAAACCTAAATAAATTTAATCTCATATTAGAGCATATTAAATTGTTGGTACTTAACGTATTAACGCCACCACCGCTATATATTGGATCGAGAGTTCGCGCTGCAGCGCGTATGTTGTCTTGATTTATTTGTCCGATTTGCGACAACCTAATCTAACCGGGGTTAAATATTTTGAGTTTTAAAAATGTTTTAATTTTAAATAAAATGTTTTATTTTATGATTTATCTTGGAAATTTTAGGTGTAGATTGGCGGCATTTAAAAATGTAGCGGTGATGGCGTTAATATGTAACTACCAAATTGTTTTTTAAAGGGTATATTTCCATATTTCATTTCATAAATAGTTAAAAAAATACTTAAAGACAAAAGTTTATAGTGCGCCGATTTCTATGAACGCAAGTTTATATGTTCCGGTAAAAGAACGTAGTTAGGTAAATATATACATTATCTGGTACATGTACACATTTGCCAGCTTGGTTGGTAAATGTGAGTTCAAGTTACATTTATCAAACATTTGCCGCGATCAATTTACACAATATTATTAGAATCCCATTCGATCCTATATAGATTTTCAACAAATTTTATCTAACATTGTTAAAGGTTTTATAAGTTTATCATTAGTTGTGAGAATTTGTTTATGATTTCGTTAATTTGTAAAAGAAAAACAGTAAATTTTGTTGATTTCCCAATATTTTACTCAAAATTCACCTAATTTTAACGAATTTTCATCGAAGTTATGTCGAGATGCATTGTCACAAATTCTAACAATTTTCGCCAGATTTTCCAAAATTTTTAACAATTTTAACGACATTTTACAAATAAATAACTGAATATTCCTTTGAACAACTTTCTATTTTTTTCTGAAATTTAACAAATTTTCCTTAAATATAGTTAATAAATGAATGCAAAAACTCACCTACCAGAGCAGAAATTTCAACAACAATATCACAGTCACAAAACGTTGTAAAACAATCTCACAAACTTGTATCACAATTTTCACTGAATTTCCGTTATTTTTTCTCACAAGAAAATTCATTCCCCGCCGACACTCGCACGCCAATAACTAAAAACGATCTGAATTGTATTCAAGCTCAACCTTATCTGCGCTATTACGCTTCGACCCGATTTGTTTACGTTTTTTACACCTCCAACGACAAAAAAACCAACGAGATGACACAAATCGCTCCTATTCCAGTATGTTTTTATGGGCTAGACTTGCAATATTTTATCTATTTTATATTCATTTCTGATGATAATTTCTGATCATTCCGAAATTTAATTAATTAATATTTCATTAATAATTTTTAATTAATAATTAATAATTTTTATTAATTAGAATTGGTAAAACCATACTACATATAGATAATCATACAAATTTCAAAAAGTGGGAACACAGCCTGAACATATAAATATGTTCATCCTTTCCCGAGCTCTATAACACTAATGAGTTTTTTTAGACTACCAAAAACAAATCTCATGAGAAATTTGTCAATTATTTTATAGCTTTCAGTCCACCTTCGTAGCACTCAACAAAAACCTAAAAATAACACTGTTTTTTAAGATCATGTCTTTCCAATACCTTAAGTGGATAGCCATCTGTAGACGCGTTTTCAGATTTATCTCTCATCAGTGCAGCATTGCTTTTATGAACAACAATTTGTGAACCACTTACTTGAAACCCATGTGGGTGATTAGGGTTAGATATTTTTAATTTGACATTTTGTGAGAGAGACATGAAGTTAGTAGGTTATTGATTTAAATGATAAATTTAGAATTAGTAAATCCATAACACATTATATGATTATCTATAATGTAGTCTGTGTAGTGGTGTACTGTAACTTTATTATTGTTCGTTTGTCCTCAGTGTCCAGAGTGTATTGTCTTTGAAGAGATAAGAGTCGAATAAGGTAGTCGCAAACAAGACTTCGCTCTCTCTGCTCCCACCCATGGAAGTGCCAAGACGTACTTTTACACAGTCTTACAATTAGTCCTGTTAATATATATGTTGTTAAGTCTATATAGTTGTTTTATATACCTCTCCACTGGACACCCACTTGGCCATCTCAATACATATTAGTATGGTTCATGTCTCTCTCACAAAATGTCAAATTAAAAATATCTAACCCTAATCACCCACATGGGCTTCAAGTAAGTGGTTTACAAATAGCTGTTCATAAAAGCAAAGCAAAGAAAAAACATGATTTTTAAAAACAATATTATTTTTCTGGTTTTTGTTGAGTGCCACGAAGGTGGACTGAAAGCTATAAAATAACTGACTAATTTCACATGAGATTCACATGTTATAGAGCTCCGGAGAGGTTGAATATATGTATATATTCAGGCTGTATCACCGACTTTATTAAGTTTATTAATTATTAGATTTGGAATTAAAGAATAGGATGGTTGCCACCGTTACTACGTACTAAACTCACTATGTTTTAACCACACTTAATATGCAAAAACTTATTAACACAGTTATATAAATTTAAACATTTGACACGACTCGGGTTTTTAACTTCTGTTGAAGGTCATTTTCAGCTTTGAAAATGACTATTTTCATCATTGAAAATGATCTTAGTAGGGTCTCCAGCGCACTAGCCACTCAGACTACGGCGACCGAAATATCTGAATCCAATCGATGGCCAGTTATGACTCTTTTGTCGACCGATATAGCCAAAATACGCCTGGCTGCTACGAGAAGTGCCAGGAGACTGACACACATTTGCTTCACTCGCTCTGGCTGCGCGCAACCAATGGGCTGCCGTTTAATCAGGCGTGTTCTAATGGCCGCCGTAGACACGAATTCGTGGCCGCTTAGTGCGCGCACTGAAATATATACTAACTGGAACGAGCGCTGCGTCTTGGCTTGTGCGGGCCGAGAGAGAGCATCAGAAGGCGTCCCTCTTATCGCACTGTCTTCGTCTAGTACAGTCCAGAAGTATTTAATCCTGTTAGTATACATTTCAGTAAGTGCGCGGGCTCCCATACGCAGTTATGTGTTAGCCTAGCTGCCAGCAGACTGACTGCCTAGTGCGGAGAAGCATAATGTGTAATGTGGCCTTTCACATAATTTAAGAGTAAGAAACAAAGCTGGAGCCAGAATGCTTACTTGGGGCATCCCAATATTTGTAGTTATTATGTCCGACTGGTCAACTTCCTTACCATACCTCAGCGAAACGTACCGATTTCGGTTTGAAAGGGAAGATTGAATCCATCTCGAATTATTCATTAATATTTTATGGGAGACGCAATCGAAGGCCTTGGTGAGATCAAAGTATATGCCAATGGGATGCTTCTCTTTATCTATCTCGTGAATTAATTTGTTAAGACGTTCTTCCAGGGCGGTGGTAGATTTGGAATCATATTACATTTTTCAATACAAGCAGTGATTGATGCCCAGTCTAGTGTGTCTAATCTTGTCTGTGTAGTCTTGTCTGTCTAGTCTTGTCTGTCTAGTCTTGTCTGTATAGTCTTGTCTGTCTAGTCTTGTCTGTCTAGTCTTGTCTGTCTAGTCTTGTCTGTCTAGTCTTGTCTGTCTAGTCTTGTCTATCTAGTCTTGTCTGTCTAGTCTTGTCTGTCTAGTCCTGTCTGTCTAGTCATGTCTGTGTAGTTTTGTCTGTTTCGTCTTGTCTGTCTAATCTTGTCTGTCTAGTCTTGTCTGTCTAGTTATGTCTGTCTAGTCTTGCCTGTCTAGTTCTGTCTGTCTAGTCATGTCCATCTAGTCTTGTCTGTCTAGTCTTGTCTGTCTAGTCTTATCAGTCTAGTCTTGTCTGTCTAGTCTTGTCTGCCTAGTCTTGTCTGTCTAGTCTTGTCTGTCTATGCTTGTCTCTCTAGTCTTGTCTGTATAGTCTTGTCTCTCTAGTCTCGTCTGTCTAGTCTTGTCTGTCTAATCTTGTCTGTATAGTCTCGTCTGTCTACGCTTGTCTGACTAGTCTTGTCTGTCTAGTCTTCTCTGTCTAGTCTTGTCTGTCTAGTCTTGTCTGTCTAGTCTTGTCTGTCTAGTCTTGTCTGTCTAGTCTTGTCTGTCTAGTCTTGTCTGTCTAGTCTTGTCTGTCTAGTCTTGTCTGTCTAGTCTTGTCTGTCTAGTCTTGTCTGTCTAGTCTTGTCTGTCTAGTCTTGTCTGTCTAGTCTTGTCTGTCTAGTCTTGTCTGTCTAGTCTTGTCTGTCTAGTCTTGTCTGTCTAGTCTTGTCTGTCTAGTCTTGTCTGTCTAGTCTTGTCTGTCTAGTCTTGTCTGTCTAGTCTTGTCTGTCTAGTCTTGTCTGCTTTGTCTTATCTGTCTAGTCTTGCCTCTCTAGTCTTGTCTGTCTAGTCTTGTCTGTATAATCTTGTCTGTGTAGTCTTGTCTGTCTAATCTTGTCTGTGTAGTCTTGTCTGTGTAGTCTTGTCTGTCTAGACTTGTCTGTATAGTCTTGTCTGTCTAGTTTTATCTCTCTAGTCTTGGCTGTCTAGTCTTGTCTGTCTAGTCCTGTCTGTCTAGTCATGTCTGTGTAGTTTTGTCTGTTTCGTCTTGTCTGTCTAATCTTGTCTGTCTAGTCTTGTCTGTCTAGTTATGTCTGTCTAGTCTTGCCTGTCTAGTTCTGTCTGTCTAGTCATGTCCATCTAGTCTTGTCTGTCTAGTCTTGTCTGTCTAGTCTTATCAGTCTAGTCTTGTCTGTCTAGTCTTGTCTGCCTAGTCTTGTCTGTCTAGTCTTGTCTGTCTATGCTTGTCTCTCTAGTCTTGTCTGTATAGTCTTGTCTCTCTAGTCTCGTCTGTCTAGTCTTGTCTGTCTAATCTTGTCTGTATAGTCTCGTCTGTCTACGCTTGTCTGACTAGTCTTGTCTGTCTAGTCTTCTCTGTCTAGTCTTGTCTGTCTAGTCTTGTCTGTCTAGTCTTGTCTGTCTAGTCTTGTCTGTCTAGTCTTGTCTGTCTAGTCTTGTCTGTCTAGTCTTGTCTGTCTAGTCTTGTCTGTCTAGTCTTGTCTGTCTAGTCTTGTCTGTCTAGTCTTGTCTGTCTAGTCTTGTCTGTCTAGTCTTGTCTGTCTAGTCTTGTCTGTCTAGTCTTATCTGTCTAGTCTTGTCTGTCTAGTCTTGTCTGTCTAGTCTTGTCTGTCTAGTCTTGTCTGTCTAGTCTTGTCTGTCTAGTCTTGTCTGTCTAGTCTTGTCTGCTTTGTCTTATCTGTCTAGTCTTGCCTCTCTAGTCTTGTCTGTCTAGTCTTGTCTGTATAATCTTGTCTGTGTAGTCTTGTCTGTCTAATCTTGTCTGTGTAGTCTTGTCTGTGTAGTCTTGTCTGTCTAGACTTGTCTGTATAGTCTTGTCTGTCTAGTTTTATCTCTCTAGTCTTGGCTGTCTAGTCTTGTCTGCCTAGTCTTGTCTGTCTAATCTTGTCTGTCTAGTCTTGTCTCTCTAGTCTTGTCTGTCTACTCGGTCAAGTCTATTTAGTTTCTCTAGTATGTCTAGTATGTCAAGTCTGTCTAGTCTGTATAGTCTGTCTAGCCTGTCCAGTCTATCCAGTCTGTTCACTATGTCCAGTCTGTCCAGGCTTGTCACTCTGTCCAGTCTGTCCAGTATCTCTAGTCTGTAAAGTCTGTCCAGTCTGTCCAATTTGTCCAGTTCGTCCAGTCTGTCCACTCTGTCAAGTCTGTCCAGTCTGTCCAGGGTGTCCACTCTGTCCAGTCTGTAAAGTCTGCCCACTCTGTCCAATCTGCCTAGTTTGTCCACTCTATCCAGTCTGTCCAGTCGGTTCCAAATATAATAATTATTATAAGAAATTAGTATAAAATAGATGAAATATTGAAGAGCAAGTCTTGCCCATATCTTACTGGAATAGCAGCAATTTGTATTATTTCGTTGGTTTTTTGTCAATTTTTGCGGGTATAAAAAATGTAAACAAATCGGATCGAAGCGTAATGAGCGCAGATAAGGTTGAGCTTAAATACGATTCAGAACGTTTTTAGTTGTTGTCGCGGGAGTGTCGGCTGTGATTGATTTTCTTGTGAGCAAAAATAGCGGGAAATCAGTGAAAATTATACTAAACATTTGTGAGATTGTTGTACAACGTTTTGTGACCGTGTTTGTGAAATTGTTATTGAAATTTCTGCTTTGGTGGGTGAGTTTTTGCATTGATTTATTAATTAGATTTAAGAGAAATTTCTTAAATTTCTTAAAAACAAAAAACGAAAGTTGTTGAAGGAATATTTAAGTTTTTTTTTTTGTAAAATTTGTAAATTTGTAAAATTTCTTTAAAATTGTTAAACATTTTCGAAATTTTTTAGAATTTGTGGCAGTGTATTACGACGTAATTTCGCTGATAATTCGTTAAAATTAGGGTAAAGTGGAAAAATATCGGGAAACCAATAAATTTGCGTTTAAAAAATTCACCAAAAACTATTTATCACAACTAATGGGAAATTTAAGTAAAACCTTTACAATATTAGATCAAATTTGTTGAAGATCTAAATAGGATCAAATGGGATTCTAATAAGATTAAATTAAGAATAAAATTAAACGCGGCAAATGTTGGGTAAATGTAACTTGAACTCACATTTACTGCTGGAAAATGTGTACATACACCAGAAAATATGAGGATGAATACATATACAAGAAAATGTGTAGATATATATTTACCTAATGTACCACTTTTACCGTAGGTACTCCAGCAAACTACCAAAACTCCAAAATTTATATAGGGGAGAAAAATGAGGAATCATTACTAACTGTTCTTTATATCTGTTTGCCCTTAGTGATCTTACATCACTAAGAGCAAACATATATAAAAAGTACAGTGAATTTATAATATATATTCTGAAATTTATAAGTTTTTGGTAAAGTTACTATATCGGCCTATAATTTACTAAAAGTAGAATACAATTCTATTTACAAATAGATCTTGTTACTTGTGTTACATATAATTTTGGTCAAGCTATAGCAATGATCATTTTGTACACCCGGATGTCCAAAATGATATGTGGGGTTGTGGTAATATGATCCCTTGATCATTTAACCCTTAAAGCTAGGTGAAATAAAAAATAAATGTCTGTGTGTGAAGACTTCCTTTTTCCTCAAGCCTGATGAATTGCAAGCGTACACTGATCCTGATGGTGCACCATCCATTAAATCAATTTTCATTCTTACTCTACGAAAGTTGATCATGGGTGGAATGAAATATCCATTACCCGAACCGCAAATAACAGCAGTAGTTGTTTCACTTCTTTCAGCTGACGTTACCCTTGCAACTTGCTTTTGTCCTTTCTTGTCAAAGGGTTTGGTATTTTTAATCAAAACTGTATTGAGACTTGGGTACTTACGTATTAACGCCACCACCGCTATATATTGGATCGAGAGTTCGCGCTGCCGCGCGCATGTTGTCTTGATTTATCTGTCCGCTTCGCTGCGGACAACCTAATCTAACCGGGGTTAAAAAATAAAGTATTTCGAGTTTTAAAAATGTTTTAATTTTTAATAAAATGTTTTATTTTATGATTTATCATAAAAATTTTAGGTGTAGATTGGCGGCAATTAAAAATGTAGCGGTGATGGCGTTAATACGTAAGTACCGAGACATTGCAAATGCGATGGGGAGGAAATGAATGTTTCTCGTAAACGCTATAAAATTTGTCTACAACCGGCTTATTAAAAGCGCGGGCACGAGCAGCTAACGTAGACTCCGGTGCGCGCATCGTGATGTCCCCTTAACGAATCCTTATCTTTTCTGCCTGTCTCTGCAGAAAATGGATGTTTTATGTTGTTCCTTTCAGCTAATGGATAAGCGAGTGTAAGAATATCTTTGGTTGTTAACCTGTACATCCTGGCTTCCATGTCTTTAATATGTTAGCAGACTTCAAGCTCGGGTTCTTGACTGAAACTTGGCGTTTGCTCCCCAAGACTTTGGCACGTCCAATGACGTGTATGTCATTCCTTTAGCTCGTCTTTTTAAGGCCATAATCGGAACGGAGAATTACTGGCAGTTTTATCTAAATGATCCCTTTCGGATCATTTTTGATTTATTTTTTAAATGATCCCTTTCGGATCATTTTACCCTCCTACGAGAGGATCGTTTTAGGGCAAATGCATAACTCTAAAAAACATGAAATCATAACCTCTGGTTTGCATTTACAACAATCGATCAATCTTTTTCTTCTGGTATCATGACCGTTCAACGATCGTTGGTTATCATAATGGCTGCCATGTTGACGATGATTGCTTTGTTGACGGCGGACCAGAAAAGCTGAACCGTAGACTTCCCATACCACTGCCTCAAGTTCTTTAACCACGATGTTCTCCTTCTTCCTGGTATTTCTCCCAGATTGTCTGGTATTTTTCCCTCTATAATAAGGTGTAGCATTTCATATTTTTCCGGGTGCCTTATAAAATGACCAAAATATTCTAATTTTCGCCGTTTGTTAGTTTTGACTATTTCCTGATCTTTTTCCATGCGATTGATAACTCTATTGTTGTAGACTTTGTCCACCCAACTGATCTTTAGTAATCGTCGGTACACCCACATTTCGAATGATTCGAGGCGTTTAAGCATAACTTCCGTGAGTGTCTATGCAAGGGTTGCCAACTTTTTTTGAGATAAATAAAGTATCAAATTATTTGTATAGGAAAAAATAAAGTATATTGAAGAAAAAAAAAGTATTTATCTACTCACACACCAAAATGAACACATTAATAAATACATTATTGAATGAGAAGGATGCCATTATTATAATCGTGTGTAAAAGTATCAAAATCGTGCGTAAAAATCCAATCTCAATCAAATGGAATTTCATTATTAAACGATTTCTGTTTGTTCTTACTGTGGCAATATCTCGCGTCACTATACAAAAAAACATAGACGTAGTGAAAGTAAATTTTCTGACTGACTTAAACTAACCATAACCTAATCTAGATTATATCTAGGTTAACCTAGATTACATCGACAACGACCAAGTAGTGTTTCCATCACTGTGCTTTTTTACTAGTTTCTAACATTATTGTGTCGATGATTTCAAGTATGTTGTCTGTCAAAATTTCAATTTTTACAATATTATCGGTAAGAAAGAATTATTTCTTTGGTAGATTCAACAGTATTTTAACATGCTTCGTAGATAAAATAATGTGCGACACACGTGTGTGAAAGCTTGTGTACACTCATTGCGATTAAACCACTCGCCTTCGACTCGTGCTTTAAGTTGCTTGGCTAATCTTCGCGCAAAAGCCCTTCTTCACACACTTGTATCATACTACTATTTTCAAATTAACTTTTTGTATTCCCTTAGTAATATATTTTTGAGTACTTTTAGCACACGCCAAGAATTTTTTTGTTGATACAGATATTGATCATTTCAGTTCATTTTTCGCATTCTTTGTAATCTAATTTTGGATTCATTACCAAAGAACTTGCGCCAAATTAAGTAAAAGGGTCATCAAACATAGAGACATTTTTTTTATATGCTTTTCACACCAAAATGACTGTATATCAAAACAATATTTTCTATATCACAAATCAAGTAGCCTATAGCAAGTTACACTGTATTATGGAGAATATGTGCATAACAGTTGACTTTTATTAGATTTGGAGATTATTTTGAATACATTTCTATGAGTGGTGAATGCCATAATTAGCATTGAAATTGCCATAATTAGCACTGAGTCCTGATAATTGAAATGGTAGGTTGTAAGAAGCCATATACTCCACCAGCTTCAAACATGCCATTGGCAGATTCGTTAGAATTTTCGTAAAAATCTAACAGTTTATTTTGGATCCCCTTATTTGCTGAAATATATTAGATCAAAGAGAATAATGTTTAAAATGAGATGGTTTGAACCAAATTATTATAGAATTTAAAGTAAGAGATTATCACTACGATATCTTCAATCCCGTTACTTGCTTTGACGCAGCGAACGGTTCACACCACGCATCTAGAGCGGGATGTGCCAAAGAGTAACAGAAGATTTCCGTGTAATTCCAGCTACTGACAGATTTGAAGATATCGTAGTGATAATCTCCTACTTAAAACGAAAGAGAATAATTTAATGTTTTTTTCTTATTTCTAGCATCTGTATGAAGACAGATGAAAAATAAATCTTCATCATTTAAATCATTTATGAGACTTTTCACACAATTATTATAGACATCCAGTATAATTACAGCATTTCCTTCTAGACGTTTTAGTATTTAAACTTGTTAAAGACGAAATATAGCTTGAATATATAAATATATTCAACCTGTCCGTAGCTCCATAATATTAAGTCTTATTAAGACTGATAAAATGAACAGATCTCATGTTGAAACAACTACTTCCTGGCTAATATCCCACAGAATATTGAATTATACAACAGACTTTTGCATGTTATTACTAGTCCCAGTCCAATTTTCATGCCACTAAACGAGTAGTAGATATATAATATTGTTTTTTAAGATCATTTCTTTCTATTTATCTTAAGTTAATAGCCATCTGCAGACGCTTTTCGAGATTTATCTCTCATCAGTGCAGCTTTGCTTTTTTGAATTATAAATTGGAATACATTAGCTTGAACACCTTGTTTTTTTGTTTTATTAAATATATGCAGCATGTGGCTTGTAAAGTGTAGATAAATTTCAACAACTTCTTGATCCTGTTGGTCACTTTATAATAATATAATATAATTTCTGTATAATTATTGCACAACCTCTTATGAGAAAATCACCTAAAATTTTAAAATGCTTCCGTCCGTCACTAAAGCTTCCATTTTCGTTTTATCCAAGCTAGAATCTCTATTGACTATCTTGGAATCTAAATATAAAGTTTTACTTAATTTACTCGCAAAATCCATGCTATTATAAAATAGATTATATTTTACAGTGAAAAGTCAATGCTACCTCCGCTGCTGTAATATACGACGACCTCCAGTATTTGATGTAAGGAAATTTTGTAGTGAACCAGATGTTTTCTTTATTTTACCTTTCATCTTGTATAGAAAGATAGTTATAGATAGTTATATAGTAATAACCCATATGAGTGTTTCATTTTACACAACACAGTAAAGACTGAAAATAAAGTATTATCGCATACTTTATTTCTCTGCAAAAGTTAGGGTTTCTAAATATCCGCACCTATTCAAAACCGCGGTTCTCGGTTTTTGAAATTTAAAAACCGGCGTTTCGGTTTCGGATTCGGTTTTTAAAAACTTTTGGTTTGGTAGTAGTGTCTGATATTTAAACGAGATCTTAGTTTTGTACAAAAGTTGGGGCTTAGGGAAAGTGGTCTTTCGGAGTAAGTGGATGTAGCTTAAATTGTAGAGAGTGCTTAAAACAAAATATTTAATCTTTTTCTTCTCTCAGAAGTTGTTTTATATTTAGCAAACTCCAAACGAAAACAATTTTCTTACCATTTTAAAATGACTTTTCTACGCTTTTTTACGTGCGATTATTCAAGAAATAAATCTTCATCTTCACTGCTACAGCTGTTTACTATTTGAGATGATTTCTTGTAAAAAGTGTCACATACAGCGAGATGAATTGTATGGTTAATACAAATTTTTGGTTCAGCATGACAATTTGTACCATTTTCTTAATTACCTGGGCATCGTCATGTGTAGTATCTTACTCAATAATAATCCCACGGCAATAAATCCCAGGCGCAATCAAACTTTGCGGTTTTTGCTACCAGAAATTGAAAACCGCGTTGAAATCGCTCGATAACTAACGCCGGGACGTCAAAGTTAGATCTATCGAGGATTGGTTGCATTTGTTTTTTAGAAATTTCGCAGCTGCCGCAACAAATTCGACGTTTTGTTAGAGTAAAATTGGTCGGAAAGCGAGATTGAAAACCGCGTTGCGAAATCTTTGACAGCGGCGTCGCGACGCCACCGCAAAGTTCAATTTCCTAATGCGGATGCTGGTTTTTCCGCAGTAATTTTCAAGTTGGCGAAACAAGTTTTACGTTTTGTTGAAGGGAAAGCTTGTCAGGAAGCGGTAGTGAAAACCAAAATCTTCGAGAGCGGCGTCGCGACGTCGCCGCAAAGTTTCACTCGCTAATCTAGGTCGAATTTCGGGAACTCGCGGTGGTTTTTCCGCTGTAGTTTTCGCAATTTTGCAGATGACGAAACAAATTTGATGTTTTGCTGTCGGGAAAGCTTGTGGTAAAGCGCGACTAAAAACCGCGTTGCGAAATTTTTGACAACGGCGTCGCGACCTCATCGCGAACTACAACTTTCTATCCAAGTCACCCACAATAGCATTTCTGAAACTGATACTAAATGAATCTAAATGTTTTTCAACACTTGTTACGATATTATTTGCAGAACAAGTTCCTTCAATTCGCAGAAAGCCTAAATTGTAATAAAATTGTTTTATCCATGAATATTAATGTTAGTATCTTCGGCGTGTCAAACTAGTCCACTTATCTAGCGTAATACTATTTTTTGTCCATTTGCTTTAAAAATTTAATTGTTTATACTTTAAAATCATTTCCTTCTTTCTTACTTCGTATTACTTTTGAATTAAAGTCATAACACCTGAAAAACATTTTGGCAAGATTTGGTTGAGAAACCGCCAAGCTATTGCTTTCCGAATAAATGCAGATTTTGAAATTGTTCGGTATACACTTTCGTAACATTCGGTAACACATATGCCATCGATGGTTGCCATTTTTGCAACAATAGTTTGCAATGTTTGAAAGAGCACTAATTCAATGTATTTTATTTTTATGTATCTTTTTATATGTATAACCGAAAACTGCGGTTTTTATGACGGTTATGCGGTTTCGGTTTTTGTAACCGACGATTTTTGTAACCGACGATTTGTAACCTGACGGTTATGCGGTTAGATCGTGACTGGTTAGCACTTTTTTTCATTTTTATAAAGGCAGCTCTAGCTTTTTCTATTCTGGATCGATCAATGCTGATTATAATAATATTGGAAATTAAACCAAACCCTCCTATTACATTATAATTACTTAAACTTAAACAACATCATAATGAAGTAATTTTAGCTTACATCAAACAACACCATTTTTATTTTGTTCCAATAAAATCTTCCGTAATGCTCACATTACCATGACACTTTGACAGAATGCTAAAACCGTTGTGGCGAAGACTATTTTCACTCTATTTTAACAACATAGCGCTACTAAATTCGTGATGCTGACACTTCCATATGCGTCAATTAAATAGACAATCTTGTTTCAGATGTTCTTAATTTCTTTTATTACTCATGCGTGCGAAGTAATTCCTGACGCACGTATTTTAATACGAGAAATGCCACTTCGCATTGTCTTACCACATAACCTGGGTAACGCACGCAAATATTCAATATCGCTAGTTTACATTAAAAAAACAAAGAAATAAAAATAAAATGAACACAATCAAGACCTCGATATTAAAAAACGTGACGTGAAGTGTCAGATTTTTTTTTATTACAAAATAATTAACTAAATGAAACGTTTTAAACTTGGTGTAAATTCCATGGTGATACCAGAGACCGAGGAGAGTTCTTAAGACGAATCCGCACCACCGGAAACAATTGAAAAAGCAAATTCTTCATTTTTGATTCCATTTTCTTTGGATGACCCCTAGATCCCAAACTTGTAAGATACATCCCCTCGCATGAGTAATAAAAATATTGAAAAATTGCGAAATTGTCAATTGCCCCCTCGAGCGAATGTGCGAATGAGCCAATTTGGCTCTCGTGTGAAATTGACAACTTTCCGCCCTAGTTACAAAATATACTAATTTGCATGTAATTTCCCGATTGAATTTGATGGAGGCACAAATTAGTAATTCGCTAATTGTTTTGGGCAGTGAATTTCTGAACATACACATATACGAACAAAATCACGATATAGGTGTCGACTTATTTCATGTAAACAAGTGTGCGATTTGTAAAAGAATGACCCATATACGGGCCGATTCTCTAAGAGACACGTTGAAAGTCACTTGAAAAGAAGCCTAAATAAATGAAGCCTTAATTTTTTAATTTTCGTTAATTTAATAAAACTTGTACAAATTTTGTAATTAGAAGAAGAGGACTTGCGAGATAAGGAGAGGTTTGAAAAGAAGTGCGAGATGCGGCAAGGGCTGTAGGAACCTCGCTATATATAAATATATTATATTATATATATATATATATATATATATATATATATATATATATATATATATATATATAAATAAGGACCTCGTGGTCGGTAACCCTTTGCACACCGTGTATGCAATAAATATATTTCCTCTTACAATAAAAATAAATAAATAGAGATACTAGTCTCTACTTGTATTTATTATTATTATTTGTTTAGCGGAAATAGAAAAATGTTCACAGTCTTTCAATTAACTTTTAACATTTCTCTTACAGAATCGGCCCGATATAGTGTTAATCACGTTTGTTAAATAGTATAATTGGATGTATTTGAATACACATATTTAGTTTGAGATTGACTCGTAGAAAAAAATTAATCCCGTTTTAGAAATGACTGGTCAGTTTTAGAATGATGATTTTGTATTTTCGCACGATCGCTTATTATAATCTCTTTTTTTTCTTCTAATTGTTGATAAAAAAATTATATATAGTTCAGTTATCGAGAAACCGCGGGCTTTTGAGTCCTAAAAACGATTCAGCGTTGATTAATCCTGCCTTTTCTTTTGAATTTTATTGTAGAAACGATATTAGGGATAACAAACACAATGTAGAGAAATGGTTCAAATTTTAAAGGAAAATAAAATAATAAACGAATTTTGATACGCATTTAATTGGGTGTCGATTGAAAATAAATGATCGGATAGAATTCGATCAAATTTACAAAGATCTCTTTCTACTGTTGAAAACTTGTTGGCGGGTTTTATAGAAATTAATATTATTTGAGAGAAACGTGAAATCGTATCGGATGAAATTCGATCAAATTTATAAAGATTTCTTTCTATTGTTGGAAGCTTTTAGTCCGGTTTTATAAAAACTAATATTATATGAAAGGAACGTGAAAAGTGGCCCGTAGCGAGCTAATAGTCTTGTCTTATTAAGATTTAATAGATTTTATCTACTCGCACACCAACTTGAACACATTAATCAGTAAATTATCGTATGTGAAGGATGCCGTTATTATAATCGTGTGTAAAAGTATCAAAATCGTGCGCAATAGTCCAATGTAAATCAAATGGAGTTTCATTATTAAACGATATCTGTTGGTTGTTAATATGGCAACAACTCGCGTAACTAAACAAAAAACAGACGTTTTAAAAATAAATTTTCTGACGTATATTGAAATTGAATTATTTTTTCTTATTTTGAAGGCATTCTCGGCCTCTTAGTCTGGATTTATCTAATAATATAATCTCTAATATAACTTAAGATTAATTGTAGGTTAACCTAGATTATATCGACAACGACGAAATAGTGTTCCCGTCACTGTGCGTTTTTACTATTTAAGTAATTCAGAAATTTCAAGTTAGCAATTTTTGCCACGGATGCACTGAACGTTCTAACCTTATTTTGTCAGTGATTTTAAGAATGATGTGTCAAAATTAAAATTTTTCAATATCATCGGTAATAAAGAAATTTTTTTGTGCATTCAACAGTATGACATACGTGTGTGAAAAAGGGCTTTCTTGCACTAATTGCGATTAACCCATTAGCGCCCAATTTATTTATTATATAAATTTTTATATTAAAATCTTTAATGTCGCGTATAGCACTTTCGAATGAAGTTGTTTTTCTCTAGTTAGTTTCATTTTAGGACGCTGGGCGTCGCTTGTGTTTATTTTTGTTTTGTTTTGTGTTTGTGCAATTTATTTTAAAGAAAAGCAATTTATTATGATATTTAGAAAAGCATGATAAACATAGCGTTACATAGTACAGTCGAACTTCCCTAAGTGGAATTGCCATAGTTAATGAAAAAAACTTATTAGCCGAGTCATTTTAATCAAAAAAAGGGCCAATCTCGAAATCTAATGGAAGAAGCTGAATTTTTGTATACACCTTTATTTTAGCATTACAAATGTTGTCTCAAAAGTCGCATATGCCAACATGTGAGCGTCCTTAGATATTAAAGGTCAAAGGTCGCAAACATCAGTTTTTGGGAATATCTCGTTTCCTCTGCCTCCTATCGTATTTGCATTTATTATGAAAGTTGTAGAGAATAAAATTCTCTATAAATTTCATCTGAAACCTTTTTTTATACGTTGATCTGTTTTTGAGATAGAGGGAGTAGAGTGTGGTGCGCTGAAGAGCAGCCATAAGTACATTAGCGCAAGGTAAATCCTGAATCGCAATGTATCATACCGTTTTTTTTTTACTTAATTACTTATTAAATATTACTCAAATAACAATTTAATACCTTATACTTATATTTCTTTTAAATCAAATAGTCATACAATATTACTTACCTTTGACATACAAATAATTAAATAATAAGGTAAATCATTCTAAATATATTTTAATGCTATTCTAATTCAACCCCATGAATGGGGAAAATCTAACGCCGGTAAGAACACTTTTACCACCTGCGCCAGATGAACTACTCACTTCAATATTCTGCAACAACAAGAGTGGTTGTGGTTCGCGTTGTGCATGCCTTAAGTTAGGGATGCAATGTTCTTTAGCTTGTGGTCAATGCAATGTTAAAAAAAGGGTATAATACCTTGGGATTCAGGATTTACCTTGCGCTAAGGTGCGTATGGCAGCGCTTCACACTGCGTTCTCTATCTCTAAAACAGTTCGACGAATAAAAAAAGTTCTCAGATGCTATTTGTAGAGAAATTTATTTTCTACAACTTTTATAATAAACGCAAATATGGTAGGAGGCAGAGAAAACGAGATATTCTCAAAAAAATGATATTTGCGACCTTTGACCTTGAATATCTAAGGGCGCTAGCATGTTGGCTTATGTGACTTTTGAGACAACATTTGTAATGCAAAAATAAAGGTTTATACAAAAATTCAGCTTCTTCCGTTAGATTCCGGGGTGAAATGCTAAAATGACTGGGCTATATAGAAAATTGGAGTTATAGAAACATATATCTATAAAATGAGTAAAATACACTATTCACAATTTTTCTAAGTTAATGCATATGTATATATTTATAAACAAAAAATAAATATGTATACATTATTAATATGCTGTTATATAATTATAATTAAAAATCATTTTAATTAATATATTATTTTTTGTAAAATCAGTAATTTTTAATTGTTTTCCATAATATGCACCTTGTGGGTGATCCTCGATTATATCGTCTCTTTTTAAAGTTACAACATTTTCATTGAGACAAAGCGGGACAAATGGGATGAAATGAGAAGACACAATTTGATATTTTTAAGACGCTAGCAGAATAGAAATTTGAATTGATAGTTTCATTAAACCACTGATTTAATGATCTGTATACGTTTAAGGAATTAAATATGACTTTATAAGGCCAAATTTAATAATAGTAGTTTATGATACAAGTGTGTGAAGAAGGACTTTTGTGCATGAGTTGCAAAGTTTAAAGCACGGGCCGAAGGCGAGTGGTTTAATCGCAATAAATTCAAATTCAAACTTCATACACGTGTATCATACATTATTTTATCTACAAAGCATGTTACAATACTGTCGAATCTACACAGAAATAACTCGTTCGTTTGGATGAATAGGGTATTTAACACACATTATGTTATTATTTTAACAATCATTATGTCCTTGCCTGCAGAATTTCTTTCTTTTGCTCAGTAATAGCAAAATTGCCAAAGTCATGAAGTGAACAAAAACGTTATCAATGAACGTTAATCAATAGTTTAAAAGATATTATAAGAGAGGTTAACCAATTATTTACAAAAATTGAAATATACTGATTTGAAGCTTCAAATCGCTCTTCAGGCTTATTTGAGTTAATACCCTGTTTATCTGCATCGACGAACTGTCCGTGGAAAAAATTTCAAACTAGTAAAAACGCACAGTAACGGGTAAACTACTTGGTCGTTGTCGATGAGTAGGGAAAGATTTTTCCTTCGAGGCCCTCCACCTCCACTGACCTTGACACTTTTTCCGTCTGCGTCAAATTCTGAATTTTCCCGCGCACAGAAACCAAAAATGGGGCGGCCGGATGTGGGAAACCGGAAATTAAATTCGAAACTGGAAGTCGAAACCAGACCTCACACCCAGCGTGGGGTTACATAGACGTCACATATGGGACTACATAGACTAAAGTGACCACATTGAACCCCCAACCCCCTATCGCGTGCAGCGGAGCGGGCAGCGTGGCGTGCACGCTCATTTCAAATTAGTTTGTGTCTAGCGTTCCTCTACAGCGTGCAGTATGTCGTTTGAGAAAATCGGATGTAGCTGCACGCTGCACGCCCCGCTCATAACTCAGGCCAGAACATTGAACGCCCATTGCCCGCTTAAACTGCACGCCCCGCTCGCCGCTCAACGCACTTTCACTCAGGCCGTAGCCTTAGTTTTGCTTTATTCGACATTTTGGTGATTTTGACATAAAATATGAAAAATAAAATGTTTGGTAATTTGCCCGAGGATTATACTATCGACATTATCGACGATTTATGGTAGGCAATATCTGGTCTGACAATATAGTAGGCCCCTATAAATTTTGGAAAATACGCGGCGGTTAAAAAATTGGAGTTATAGAGGTTGTTTTGTATGTAAAATTTTACCATTGTAAATTTTTTTACTGCGAGTTATGGAAACATTTTAGTTAAGGAAAATTCGAGTTATGGAAGTTAATTTATATGTAAAATGCTATCTAAACGTATGTATTTCTAAAAACATTCATGTTATAGAAAAATTATAGAGTTATATAAGTTTGAGACTGTACTTTCTACAATAAGTTCGCCGTTTTCCTTTGCAGATAATATGCTGATATATTTGTTGGTTGTCGCTTCTCCACATCGTAACATTTTCTTATCAAATCTTACATCATCCAGAATTCTGGCTTTGGATGTGTACTTTATAACACAACACACAATATCACACTAATAAACACTAATAACATGTATACAGTGTGTCCGCGGATGGGGATACTCAATAGGGACAAAATCTTTATTTTTCATTTTACGACCAAAAGTCATTCTTTATAAAAAGTTCTGCTTGTTGAGAAACTGAATTGACGATAAGAAAAGTTTAGATGAAATGTACGGGGTGTTAATGAATTAGGAAAGTATGAAAATGCTTCAAGAGATAAGTACCATTATTTATTATTTTTTACAAAAATTTTATAAAACAAAGTTGTTTATAAACTAACGTAGAGTCTGAATACAAATTTTGAAATCAAAATTAGAATTTTTAATAATACAGTAACAGAGATTTTTATTTATTTGCATTTTACAAAAAATGATCCTATTATTGGCCTATATTTTATAGAAAGAAATTTAATTCAGCACGTGTATTTGAACATTTTGGAACATTTTGTCTTACCATTTCTTAATACATTAGAGCCAGAAGTACGTAATATTTTGTTTTGGACACAAGACGGCTGCCCTGCACATTACGCAGCCTTGGTCAGACAATGATTACATGGTCAATTTGGCGAAAGGTGGATAGGGAGGTTTGGCCTAAACCATTACCCAGCTAGGTCGCCAGAACTTTCATTATTAGATTTCTTTTTGTGGGATACGTTAGAACAAAAGGTTTATTCAGATGGTCTTGCACATGGTAGGTAAATATTAAAACAATGCATAGAAGAAGCAATCCATGATCTGAATGTGCCGCGAACCATTCGTAAAGTGTATGGTAGATTTATTAAGTTAGCGGAAAAGTGTGTCGAGTTGGTATGTAGCCATGTAGAATAATTCTTAACCCTTAACCACCTGCCATACATCTCAGGTGAGAAAATTACTGCTACTTTGGGTCTGAGAGACGTATGTCAGGTGGTTAGGTGTTAAAAATTGAAATTTTTATTTCAAAATTTGTATTCACTTTTACGTTTATAAACAACTTTATTTTATAAAATTCTTGTAAAAAATGGGAGTAATAAATAATGGTACTTATCCCTTGAAGCAGTTTCAAACTTTCCTAATTTATTAGCACCCTGTACATTTGATCCAAAATTTTCTTATCGTAAATTCATTTTCTGAAGAAGCTGAACTTTTTATAAAGAATGACTTTTGGTCGTAAAATGAAAAATAAAGATTTTTCCTACGGGGTACCCCCATCCGCGGACACACTGTATATTGGAAAGCAAACATGTCAACAAGTAAACAAGTTTAGAAACGCAGATCGCAGGTATAATAACAAAATTAGTGCACCCCATGTAAAAACAATTTTCTGACTCTTGGTGTCTAACATTAGAAACATGTGAAGCATCAGCTGCTCTCTTAAAAAATGTTTACAAGGTGTCGGCAAAAGAACACGCTGGGCTGGTCCCGTAGTTTGGGCCGAAAAAAATGATTACACTGAAATCAAGTTTTGATATCATCGTCTATAACATTTTTAGTAGTGTATATGATAATTATAATACAGCGGATGAGTTGATTTCCCATATTAACAATAAGTAAAAATGCTTGCGTATTAATCCGGTTCCCGTATACGGGACACAAAAATATTTTACGGCTTTATCCTGTTCCCGTACCGAAAAGTTTAAACTTCGCAACCCATGCACAACAGCCCTTCTGTACACACATTAATTTTAATTTTTGAAGTTTTTTTTCTAAATAAACAGAAAAAATGAACCGATCCTGCCAGGATTCGAACCTGGAATCTTCTGATCCGTAGTCAGACGCGTTATCCGTTGCGCCACAGGACCTATACAAGCCCCAAATTAAATTGTAGTTTCGAAATAAAAATGCATTTCAACGTTTATGAAGTTATAAAGAAAATCTAAAATAGAATTCTAATTATGAAATCAACTGCTACAATCTCACTGGTTACGTAACCTGTGTAATTCACACACGTAAAATATGTTTTTTTTATGTTATAAACAACAAAAACAATTTGTAAATTAGCTTGTTGAAAGATACAGTCCTTGAGTTTTTATTTCAACGAACAACACTGAAATTACGAAATCAGAATTAAAATTATATTGCGTAGATATAGACAAGCCGACAAGGCAAACGAGCAGAATGATCCGCAAACAGCTTGTCTTATCTTGTTATTATGTGTATATGGACTAGACACACTAGACAGACAACAACTGTTAACTTATTGTTAGACATTGTAGTTTCTAGATTTATATTGACTAAAAACCGGATTATATAACAACGCTTCTTAATTAATTTTGATCATAATAATCGATAGATTGTAGATAGATAGACAATTCGACGAAAAAAAAACGTCAAAAATGGTCCGTACAAGCTAACAACTGTCTCATCTTCTACTCTTGTCTATGCGGACTAAGCAGTCAAAATAAAGTGGGACCTTACAAGACTTCTAGTCTTATCTGCCTCGTCCTGTCTGTCTAGTCTTGTCTGTCTAGTCTTGTCTGTCTAGTCTTGTCTGTCTTGTCTTGTCTATCTAGTCTTGTCTGTCTAGTCTTGTCTGTCTAGTCTTGTCTGTCTAGTCTTGTCTGTCTAGTCTTGTCTGTCTAGTCTCGTCTGTCTAGTCTTGTCTATCTAGTCTTGTCTGTCTAGTCTTGTCTGTCTAGTCTTGTCTGTCTAGTCTTGTCTGTCTAGTCTTGTCTGTCTGGTCTTGTCTGTCTAGTCTTGTCTGTCTAGTCTTGTTTGTCTAGTCTTGTTTGTCTAGTCTTGTCTGTCTAGTCTTGTCTGTATAGTCTTGTCTGTCTAGTCTTCTCTGTCTAGTCTTGTCTGTCTAGTCTTGTCTGTCTAGTCTTGTCTATCTAGTCTTGTCTGTCTAGTCTTGTCTGTCTAGTCTTGTCTGTCTAGTCTTGTCTGTCTAGTCGTGTCTGTCTAGTCTTGTCTGTCTAGTCTTGTCTGTCTAGTCTTGTCTGTCTAGTCTTGTCTGTCTAGTCTTGTCTGTCTAGTCTTGTCTGTCTAGTCTTGTCTGTCTAGTCTTGTCTGTCTAGTCTTGTCTGTCTAGTCTTGTCTGTCTAGTCTTGTCTGTCTAGTCTTGTCTGTCTAGTCTTGTCTGTCTAGTCTTGTATGTCTAGTCTTGTCTGTCTAGTCTATCTTATCTCTCTAGTCTATCTTATCTGTCTAGTCTTGTCTGTCTAGCCTTGTCTATCTAGTCTTGTCTGCCTAGTCTTGTCTGCCTAGTCTTGTCTGTCTAGTCTTGTATGTCTAGTCTTGTATGTCTAGTCTTGTATGTCTAGTCTTGTTTCTCTAGTTTTGTCTGTTTAGTTTTGTATGCCTAATCTTGTATCTAGTCTATTTGGACTAGACAGACAAAATAAATTGCAACCTTACAATTAGACATTTCTATTTGTATACTTATATTGAATAAAAGCGAGTTATATAACAATGCTGCTGAAAGAATTTCGGTCTACATTAACGTTTGTGTAATGTTTCGTTTCTTCTCTGTTAAGATTTTATCAATCGAACTAAATTGATCGTAGCATTAACGAAACAAGCCTAAATCGATTTTAATTTCAAACTGATTCCAACTTATCGATAAACTAATGGACGAGCAGTTTTTTTCTTTTAATGCTCTGTGTGTGTCCAACAAACAAAATAAGTTTTTGTATAAATAATCCATTCAATCTACAAAACATGTAAATCTTCGGAGTCTTTCCTTCGGAGTCATAAATAGAAGAAATTGAATCGATTATTCTATTCGGCCTTTTGTGTGTTAAATCCACACGAACAGAAGGAAAATAATAGAAGAGAAAAAACTGATTGAAATAACGACATAATAGAAGAATAGATTTCGGATCGTGAGCACGGTTTTAATCGGAATTCGAGGAAAAGTCCCTCGTTTTACATATTACATTTCATTGAATGTAAATCCGTTTGTGTTTTAGATTTAATATCTAGATAAAGTCAAATGTATCAATTAGCATTCGATATATAGATTTTGAGAAATAGATAAGACTGAGAGAGATGTGAGAAGACAATTAGTTGTAAGCAATATTTAGTTAACTAATATGGTAAATTGGGTTAAAGCTAAAAATAGAATTAATTCCGTTTTCTCGTGTGGGAATTCTATCAGGTGATAGTAATCTGAAGAGTGTTACAAACCGGTCACTCAGTTTAAAGATTTGGTAAATACTCGAAGGAAATAGAAACTAAATCAAGCTACAAAAACCACAGACTTATTTATCTAGTTTTGTCTCCACAAGTCTAGATATTGTCAGGAGTCCATACAAATCGACCCACATTGTGTGTTTATTTACTTTTTTTTTATAAACAAACAGAACAATATTTGTCACGATAAATTAAAAACGAATTCAATAGCGAGGAGGAAAAGTCTCCTAAGCAAACGAATATCCATAAATCTATTTTTCTATGAATGCGCCGATAACGAGAGGCAACAGCTGCCCCCGACTCATTGTAAGACGCCGCGTCAGCCAACATTCTACATTTGTTCAACATTAACTTTTCACAAACTTTTAGACATTTTAACCGTCCCCACAACTTAGCTGGTCCAGTTTTATATGTTAAGTCTTGTCTATCTAGTCCTGCCTATCTAGCCTTGTATGTCAATCCTTATCTGACTAGTCTGCCTTATTTGTCTAGTTTTGTAAGTCAAGTATTTAAAATAAATCAAGCATAAAAAACATTGAACTCTATTTCACTGAAAACTATTTTTTTAAATTTCTTACAAAAGATTTTAGTGTTAGAAATCTTAATCCAGTCCGAGTTGCTCAAAGTGTCCATTAAAATTACAAGATAATTCTAAATCAAGACGGATTTTTACCTACACAAAACGACCAATGCAACAGAGCTTACGTCCACCTATTAGACGCACATATTTCCTATTTTTGTTACAAATAACTTAAGCTGATAATAACGAATGGTTTCGTGTGTATAAATCAAGTTTAACGCTTGTAAGATAAAATGCTTGAAACTATTATTTGTTACGTAAATATTATCTTTATTAATAAGTCTTTGGTGTTAAATGTTTGCTGGTAACGACTATTTGTAATTGCGTTCTCGCTCGGCGTAGATCTCATGAATCAGCAACAGCCGGTACTTACAGCCAAAACAAAGAATACTAGAGAGACAAGACTAGACAGACAAGACTAGACAGACAAGACTAGAGAGACAAGACTAGAGAGACAAGACTAGAGAGACAAGACTAGACAGACAAGACTAGACAGACAAGACTAGACAGACAAGACTAGACAGACAAGACTAGACAGACAAGACTAGACAGACAAGACTAGACAGACAAGACTAGACAGACAAGACTAGACAGACAAGACTAGACAGACAAGACTAGACAGACAAGACTAGACAGACAAGACTAGACAGACAAGACTAGACAGACAAGACTAGACAGACAAGACTAGACAGACAAGACTAGACAGACAAGACTAGACAGACAAGACTAGACAGACAAGACTAGACAGACAAGACTAGACAGACAAGACTAGACAGACAAGACTAGACAGACAAGACTAGACAGACAAGACTAGACAGACAAGACTAGACAGACAAGACTAGACAGACAAGACTAGACAGACAAGACTAGACAGACAAGACTAGACAGACAAGACTAGACAGACAAGACTAGACAGACAAGACTAGACAGACAAGACTAGACAGACAAGACTAGACAGACAAGACTAGACAGACAAGACTAGACAGACAAGACTAGACAGACAAGACTAGACAGACAAGACTAGACAGACAAGACTAGACAGACAAGACTAGACAGACAAGACTAGACAGACAAGACTAGACAGACAAGACTAGACAGACAAGACTAGACAGACAAGACTAGACAGACAAGACTAGACAGACAAGACTAGACAGACAAGACTAGACAGACAAGACTAGACAGACAAGACTAGACAGACAAGACTAGACAGACAAGACTAGACAGACAAGACTAGACAGACAAGACTAGACAGACAAGACTAGACAGACAAGACTAGACAGACAAGACTAGACAGACAAGACTAGACAGACAAGACTAGACAGACAAGACTAGACAGACAAGACTAGACAGACAAGACTAGACAGACAAGACTAGACAGACAAGACTAGACAGACAAGACTAGACAGACAAGACTAGACAGACAAGACTAGACAGACAAGACTAGACAGACAAGACTAGACAGACAAGACTAGACAGACAAGACTAGACAGACAAGACTAGACAGACAAGACTAGACAGACAAGACTAGACAGACAAGACTAGACAGACAAGACTAGACAGACAAGACTAGACAGACAAGACTAGACAGACAAGACTAGACAGACAAGACTAGACAGACAAGACTAGACAGACAAGACTAGACAGACAAGACTAGACAGACAAGACTAGACAGACAAGACTAGACAGACAAGACTAGACAGACAAGACTAGACAGACAAGACTAGACAGACAAGACTAGACAGACAAGACTAGACAGACAAGACTAGACAAACAAGATTTGACAGACGCGACTAGACAGACGCGACTAGACAGACGCGACTAGACAGACGCGACCAGACAGACGCGACTAGACAGACGCGACTAGACAGACGCGACTAGACAGACGCGACTAGACAGACGCGACTAGACAGACGCGACTAGGCAGACGCGACTAGACAGACGCGACTCGACAGACGCGACTGGACAGACGCGACTAGACAGACGCGACTAGACAGACGCGACTAGACAGACGCGACTAGACAGACGCGACTAGACAGACGCGACTAGACAGACGCGACTAGACAGACGCGACTAGACAGACGCGACTAGACAGACGCGACTAGACAGACGCGACTAGACAGACGCGACTAGACAGACGCGACTAGACAGACGCGACTAGACAGCCGCGACTAGACAGACGCGACTAGACAGACGCGACTAGACAGACGCGACTAGACAGACGCGACTAGACAGACGCGACTAGACAGACGCGACTAGACAGACGCGACTAGACAGACGCGACTTGACAGACGCGACTAGACAGACGCGACTAGACAGACGCGACTAGGCGCGATTTTGGGGTTGCAGCAAAGATGTTTATCGAACGTTTAGGATCCAAAAACAGGCAATAAGAATCATTTACAAAATGAAATACTATCAATCTTGCCGTGGAAAGTTTAAGGCTGCAAATATTTTAACGGTCACAGCGATATTTATTTATGAAACCATAATTTGCTTAGTGAAGTACAAACATCTCTTCACAGAATACACGAATTCTAACCACAGAAACACAAGAAATCAAAACCAAATCTTCATCTTAGCAAAACATAACTTGACAATGACGGAAAGAGCACCACCGTACATAAATTTAAAACTATATAATTCATTGCCAAGTCATCTAAAACTGATACAAAATCAAAGACAATTTATAAAAGCAATCCGCAATATCCTCGTAAATATGGAACCCTACAATTTACAGAATTTTATGAAAATATAAAAGTCCACCCAACCTAAATTATTCTACCTGGACATATTTCATTAAGTTTTACATGTGTTATTTATCTGTTATCTGTATTTATACTTGTTATGTATAGCTTTATATAATGAAATAAAATAAATTGAAATTGACTAGAGAGACGCGACTATAGAGATGCGACTATACAGACGCGACTAAACAGACGCGACTAAACAGACGCGACTAGACAGACGCGACTAGACAGACGCGACTAGACAGACCCGACTATACAGACACGACTAGACAGACGCGACTAGACAGACAAGACTAGACAGACAAGACTAGACACACAAGACTAGACAGACAAAACTAGACAGACAAGACTAAAGAGACAACGTTACAAACACACGTACGTAGATTTTGAAAAATCGTTAACAGCAAGTCAGAAAAATGTCCCAATTTACGGCACATTGTTCACTTAAAACGTAAATAACAAATGAGTAACGTAAACATTCAACGAACCATAATCTTGAAAATTACGGCTAACGGAAATGCGGACGGTCTGGTCCACGTTTTTGTTTTCATTCGAATTACTCGCCGCGTTTCAAAGCCAAATCCGTTTAAAAGTTCAATTAGTTTACTGGACGTGTATTGTAATGGATTGGCCACTAGTCAACAGCCCAAACCCATAACACTGTGTATCAACTTAAAAGTCAGGATCAAGTACCCAACATTACATTCACTTTAAGTTCTATTGCTTAAATTATCTTAAAGCTTTCTATTAAACTGACTGTTTTATAGACTAGTTACCATTATAAAAGTTCCATTGGTTTAGAGTATATCTAGACGTATATTGTAATGGCCAGTCCATACTAGTCTACAGGCTCAACTCATAACAGTATGTACTAAAACGCAGATTAAAGTTACACATGTTAACTTTAGCTTAGGTTGAATTGATTAACTTATCATAACGCTTAATAGAAAAGTGATTACACTGTTGACTGATTATTGAACTAATTCACTACATAATATGAAGATTTAGTTTACACTTCTAGTTTACACAGATTTGGTTTAGTTTAGATTTAGTATAGTCCTGCTATAATTTGATTAAAGTAGTGTGACCGCTTCATATAGTCCAAAACTATTCGTATAGTTGAACTCATGGGCATAGCCAGGGGGGGTTTTGGGGGTTGAAACCCCTCCGGAATATGCAAAATATAACATAAATATTATATTGAAATCAGGAGGGACGAGTAGAGACGACTATCTTCAAAAGAGCATGGTAGATGTGGAGTTTAGGAACGATTGTGGGTCAGTTTTAGAAAGTAAATTGGTGCATTTCTGCAAACGCACCCCCCCCCCAAATTTTTCTAAAAACCACTCCGAAACTAAACCCGGGCGTATCCAGCCCGTGGTTGAACTATACGAAGCGGTTACATAGCTATAGACAAACGATAGCAGGATTATACGCTAGTTTTCTATACCGTGTGTACGTAGCTTAAGTATGAATTACCACGTGGTAACGGTAGCAACCATCCTATTCAGATTTAGTTTAGTTAAAGGTAGACTTCCGAACAAAGCGGCTATTGCGTCACTAACGCAGCGTCAAAGCCGCCGCGACATAGCGATAGTATTATGCACTATGGAAATGTATGAGGCGCCATTCCAGCGCAGCGACATTGACGCGCTCAGCGTCGCTGCGTTCGAATGGTGCCTGATACATTTTAATAGTGCATAATATGATCGCTATGTCGCCGCGTCAGTATCGCTGCGTTAGTAACGCCAGAGCCGCTTTGCTCGGAAGTCTACCTTTGCTTGTGTGAACTGCAATGAACTTCTTCTTCTAAGCAGTAATGCATAAACTAGTTTACAGACTTTTAGAATATCTTTACTAATAAGTTTTTGATACAAAAATTCAAATATCACTTCAAAAGTTCACTTTAATTCAAGCAATTTGAGTAGTAAGCACATTTTCAATCCCAAATGCTGAACGCTTTCGCTTTTTTTCCACGAATTCGACCGAAATTCGTTTTTCCCTTTTTGTTGCAACAAACAACAAACTTTCACGACCGACAGAAACTAATTTGCATCGACCGTACGAACAAAACTCAATTTACACTCGTCGGCAATTAATCTTACTTCACGCACAACAAATGTTTCTATTGTGTGCAACAAGATTTATCACAATTGCCTATTAGTATTCAGTTTCATTAATTAAAATTCACTTCTCCAGTCTACTTATTTAGTATATTAACTAACCATAGAGCCTAGCTAACTAGCTAGTCTAATTTATTTGCATAAACACTCTACTTTAACAGCATATATACCCTAGTTTAATAGCCATCTAATCTAGTTTACTAACAATCCCGTGTTGTTTAATATCTTCAGATTCTTTATTAACACGATTTATCTTCAATTGATCATAAATCTTATCTAGTTTAGTACCTGCCATACATAGTTTATTAGTTATTTACTGCAGTTTACAAGCAATTATTGTTATATCATGTCTAATTAAACGCTGGACTCGATTAATATAGTATGGACCCGATTGTTGGTGGACTTGATATATAAAAAGCTGAATATTTTAGAAATAACGAAGTTAATACAGTAAACATATAGATCAGTGGTTCTCAAACTTTTTTTGCCGCGGCACCCTTGTCGGACTACAAAAATTTCGCGGCACAACTACCCTAAAAACGGTTTGAAAACTTAATTAAAAACAAACAATACAAATTGCTCTTAATAGGATGAATGAAATTATTTGGAAGAATTTTTTATTATTTCTTCTTATTCTTCTTTCGAATAGGCCTACTTTGGACCACGCTTGTTCAACTGTTGGGCTTTGACCTTTGCCCAATATTGTCGCATCTTCTGCCGGTGTAGCTCCTTTCTCTCTTCTGTCCAGGGGGTACCTTTCCTTCGAGGTTTTTTCCTGAAATCCATGGCGTCTCACAGACTGTCTGTTTTTGAGATCTGTTATTCCCAGTTCTTTAATATCCTTCTCGGTCTCTGTCAACCAAGTGGTACGAAGCTTCTTGTTTTGCCAGAAGGTGAACAGATAGTTGGTTAGTCGGTTTGGAGGCAATCTTGCAACGTGGCCATAGAAAGCTACCCTTCTTTTCCTTGCACAGTCAGAGAGCATCTCAATATGTTCGTAGAGCTCAGAGTTATGCCGTTTTCGGAATTCCCCATCTTCCTTTACCGGGCCTAGGATCATCCTGAGGATTCTCCTCTCTCTGCTTTCCAATTTCTCTATTAGACCCCTTCTGTTCAAGCAAAGACACTCCATGGCATACAGGGCTTCTGTCGTAAGACTGATGTGTAGTGCTTAAGTTTCAGGTTGCGAGTCAGCCGATAGGCTAGTTCTAACTTGCTGACTCTCTTGGAAAATGATGCTCTTTCTGATAAGTTGGGTTCAATCCATTCGCCGAGATACTTAAATTACTCAGTCCTCTTGACGTTTCCCTGTTCTAGTAACATCTCTCTGTTTGCTTCTCTGATGTTAGTGAAGAATTCTGTTTTTTCCAGCGTCACTTGAAGACCCACTTTGGCAGCCTGTTTTCTGAGGCAGTTTACCTGCATTGTTGCCATCTCAAGAGAATCAGCAAACAGTGCCATTTCATCTGCAAGGGCCAGGCAATCTACAACCAGTCCATCGTTCTTGCGTCCCACGTAGATACCACTCTGAGCACCCAAATTGTTAAGTTCCTTGCGCCATTCACTCATTACCTTTTCAAGGACACAGTTGTAGAGAAATGGGAAAAGTCCATCTCCTTGTCTCACTCCAGTTTTTATTTCGAAGCATTCTGAAATCTCGCCTTTAAATTTAACCTTGGAATGGGTGTTGGTCAAAGTTTCTAGGATGAGTCTCCGGGTTTTGTTGTCTAGTGCTAGTTCCTGGAGTACTTTGGTAAGCGTTTCTCTATCAATGGAATCGTAGGCCTTCCTAAAATAGACAAAGGTGACGACCACCTTGCGGTTTCTCATCCTGGAATATGGAAGTACAGTTTTAAGATTGAGGATCTATTCAACACAGGATCGGGTCTTCCTGAAGCCCCCCTGGTATTTTTTGTAATTGCCCTGGTATTGTTTGTAACGCCTGTGAGAGAATCTTGTATGTTACCGGGACGAGAGAAATTCCAAAGTTTTTATTATTTCGTTTAAGTTTATCGGATGTTTGGTTAATTTCACCCTCAAATCACTTGATACAGAGAGTTTGCTCCTCTACCTGTTTCTTAATGTAAGCGTATGTTGAGAATGCAACATTGTGGCATTGTCTGCCACTTGCTTCTTCCTAGAAACGGCTCTCTATACTTTTCCAACATTGCTGCCGCTCTATCGCTGCAAATATCAACACACTTGTTCCATTTCAAATCATTTTGCTGTATATATTAGTCGATAACTTTTAAAATATCCTCGCCAGTGGAAACTAAGTTTCAAGCAATTCACCCTGTAAAAGATCTTTTTGCATTTCGAATGGATACCTTACAAAAAGAAGAAAAACAGCAAGTCCCGCAACGTCGGTGCTTTCATCAAGCTGTAAACTAAAAAACAATACAAATTTTCAACCTTCTTATAAGCTCGTTCTGCACGGACTCTGAAATTGTGAAAATTCGCTTGCTTATAGTGCTATTTGACAGCCGGACAGTATCAATTTTCTTGGCCATGTCTGGACCTAAAATGCAACTAACAACATCGTTCACGCAAGGTTTAATCAGTGTCTCGGCAATAGAATAGGGCTTTCCAGATTTGGCGTAATTTGTAAACTAATAATAAATGAAGCTTCAGTTGCGTTTTTATTTTCATTTTGAAAAAGTCTCTCCACCATGGATGACCCTGTCTGAAGAAATAAAGCGCGGCGTTTGAAGATTTTTTTCACCTTTATGTACTAAATCAGAGGAACCAAGCAGCTGTTATCAACAATTTTATCACAAATAACGCATTGCCCTTCCGGTGCTTGTTCGTTCCCAACAGAAAAAAAGCCAAACAATGTGAGGTAACTAGGATCATATTTCCTTATTTTTCCTCGGATTATCTTTTGATCGTGAGTTGCGTTTGAGAATGATTTAGACTCGCAGGTGTCTGCTGGGATATTTCGTCTCCTCCTACGATGCTGGTTGTCATTGAATCAGTCGCTTCAGAAGCTTCAGTGTGTTCATCACCTCTCCTTTTTAAAGACCCAGATTTTAGCCAATTGTCCATAATTCTGCATTGAAAGTAGGAACTCAATTTCGTTTACCTCCACATGTAATTTGCTTTTCACTTTTTTTTTCTAGATTATTGCTCCGGCACCCCAGGCATACGCTCGCGGCACCCCAGGGTGCCGCGGCATCCATTTTGAGAACCACTGATATAGATAGTAGATTATATAGTTTTTTGGCAAGGAATCTAGCAATCTGAATATATATTAGATTAGATTAGGTAGTAACAGAGATAATCAAATGACGATAGCCAGTAGAACATAATGTGTCTAGTCTAATCTATATTTTAGAAGTTAAGTTTTAAGTTTTATCTAGTCTTGTATCAACCTCGTCCAGTCAAGTTCAGACTAGTCCCATATAGTGCAGTCTAGTCAATTCTGGACTATGCAAGTACAGTCTAGTGCAGCCCAATGCGGAGTAGTCCAGTCTAGTACAATTTCGTCGTCTAGTGCAGTCCTCTCCAAGCTAGTCCACTCTAGTACAGTCTAGTTCAGGGTAGTCCAGTATAGTTCAATCTACTATAGTCTTGTTCAGACTCGTCTTGTCTAATTTTGACTGGCCTTGTCTACTCTTGTATCGGCTTGTCCAGTCTAGTCCAATTTTGTCTTGACTTGTCCAATTAGGTCCAGTCTTGTCTAGCCTGGTCTAGCCTTGAGTAGGCTTGAATCTAGTTTTGATCTAGTCTTGATTGCTCTTATACAATCTAGTCCAGTTTTGTACAGTCCTCTCCAACCCATACACCCTTGCCCAGTCTTGTCCAGTATTGCCCCGCTTGTCCAGCCTTGTCTAGAATTGTCCAATCATGTCGAGTCCTGCCTTGTTTGGTCCTGTCTGATACTGTCTGGTTAAATCTGGTCTTGTCTGCTCTTGTGTGGCCATGTTTAGTCTTGTCTGGTTTTATCTGATCTTGTCTGGTCTTATCTAGTTTTGTCTAGTATTGTCTTGTCTTGTCTAGTCTTGCCAGATCTTGTCCGATCTTGTCTGTTCTTGTCTGATCTTGTTTGGTCTTGTTTGGTCTGGTCTGATCTTGTCTGGTCTAGCCCAGTCTTGTCTAGTGTCATCTGGTATTGTCTGGCCTTGTCTAGTCTTATCCACTTTTGTCCAGCCTTGTCTAACTTATTTCGTCTTGTCCAGCTTCTTCTAGTATATTGTATAGTTTTGTCTAGTATCTTATCTAGTCTCTTATCTAATCTATGGTCTAGTCTGTCGTATAGACAATATACCGAGCAGACTAATAGTACTAGATTAGAGAGGTAATTGAACAAAGAGCCAATAAAGTTGATAAGCAGTAGAATATGAAATTAGAAGAGCAGATTGTTATAATAAATAGACGTTTGTTTATATGGGTAGTACAGCAGAAGCTTGCAAGTTCAATATCTGGAAGGCTAATGAACTAATATACAATAGTTGCCGTTATAATATTCTAATTTTGTCTATAACTGTTAAAGTGACTATTCCCATCTGCTTGTGCCTAGTCTTGTCTATTCTGGTCTACTCTGATGTAGCCTATACTTATAAAGGCTTGCTGGTCTTGTTTTGTTCAGTCTTGTTGAGTCTCAACTGGTCTGTCCTTGCTTGTCCAGTCTTTTCTAACTTTGTCCAGTCTTGTCTGACTTTGTCCAGTCTTTTCTAACTTTGTCCAGTCTTTTCTAACTGTGTCCAGTCTTGTCTAACTTTGTCCAGTCTTGTCTAACTTTGTCCAGTCTTGTCTAACTTTGTCCAGTCTTGTCTAACTTTGTCCAGTCTTGGCTAACTTTGTCCAGTCTTGTCTAACTTTGTCCAGTCTTGTCTGTCTGGTCTAGTCTTATCTAGTCTATTTCTTTCTAATCTTGTCTATATTTTTAAATAGTGCCTATTCTAATCTATACTACTCGTGTCTTGTCTATTAATCAAGAACCGATCTTGCACAACATTTATTTTTGTTAAACTTAATATTCTACCTACGTCTACGTTCTAACACTAAACAATTTTTTTCCGATTGTATAATTTTCAGATATTTCCAGGAACGTCTGTTCGTGCAATTTTTGTTTATCCGTCCATCTGTTTATCCGATGATCTCCGCCGTGCTGAGCCGGCCGTCTCGCTCACGAACGTGATGCCAGACGTAAAATTCCGTCTCAATTTTAATTGATTTAATGAATAATTTAATTTTCCTCTATTTATAGTCCGGCGAGATTAGATAACGCCAATGTTTATTCTAAAAAGATTTGTTTAAATAGACTGATAGAAATGAGATTAGTTACAGGAATAAGGTTGCAAAAAATATAACAAATTTAATATTTGTAGTCGAATAATATAACAGAAAACTGAGACCTGAAGTGGTATCTGAGATCTCGAAAGGTGGATCGCGAGCGGACAATAGAAATTACGTACTGGTCTTCAAATAATCTTAGTTTATGATACAAGTGTGTGAAGAAGGGATTTTGTGTATGAGTTTAGAAGTTTAAAGCACGAGTCTTCAGTTAGATCAGACACGAACAGACAAGATCAGACACGAACAGACAAGATCAGACCAGACAAGATCATACAACATCAGACAAGACCAGACAAGACCAGACAAGACCAGACAAGACCAGACAAGACCAGACAAGACCAGACAAGACCAGACAAGATCAGACAAGATCAGACAAGATCAGACAAGACCAGACAAGACCGACAAAACCATACAAGACCAGACAAGACCCGACAAGACCAGACATGGTCAGAAAACAGTCAATTCTCTCCCATGGTATAATAGCTTGGGGTAGTTCACCAGAGTTGCCCATAGCCCTTTTTGGTCTACCGGCATATCCATCGTGCAGGCCTCACTTTAATAACTTGAAAATGTTAACTGTATTAAGTCTCTTCATTCTTGAAACCAATTGTTATATACATGCAAACAAGCAATTAATTCCTAAACATAAAGATAATCATAATTATAATACTAGAGGATGCATGAAACTATGCACCCCCTATTCAAGATTGACGATCTGCAGTAAAGCGCCCGCTGTTGCTGGAATCTACCTATATAACTTGATACCTACAAGTCTTACCCAGGAAGTCTCCATCAGAAAGTTCAGGAAAAAAATGAGACATTCTTATTTAGATAAGCCCAGACAAGACTAGAGAAGACCAGACAAGTCTGGAGAAGACCAGGCTGGACCAGACGGGTTTAGACAAGACCAGATAAGATCAGACAAGACCAGAAAAGACCAGACAAGATCAGACAAGACCGGACAAGATTGGATAATAATGGACAAGACTGGATATGACTGGATGAGAGTGGATAACATATTACAAGACTGAATAAAGCTGGACAAGACTGTACAGGATTGGAGAAGATTGGAGAAGACTGCACTAGACTGGACAAGACTGGACAAGGCCATACAAGACAGGACTGGACATAATTGGACAAGTCTATATAAATAGTAGGTTATGATACAAGTGTGTGAAGAAGGGCTTTTGTGCATGAATCGCTCAAATTCGGCTCTTCAAAACTGCGCATTCAGGCGTTCTTACAAAATCCTGTTAAAACGATTAGGAGGTTGATTGAATAGGGATTGATTCCTGCTTAGGGGACTTATAGATGTCCTAAGTGTAAAGATGCTGTTTTAAAATCTATTTGTATTTTTGTTGTTAAAATGGCAATTTATATTTTATGCTTTTGACAGAATTTCGTTTTGTTTTTAATAATTTGTTAAAATCGTAATTTCTTTTCTAAGTAAAATTATAAAATTAAAATTTGTTGCAGTTTTTGTAAAATCTCATTTTGTTTATAAGATCTAGTCAAATTGTCGTTTAAAAGGATGAAAATTATCATAGATGAGTTGTTAGGTGATTAGGCAGAAGTTGTCCAGGAATACATCGGCTGTTGCATTAGACAAATGCCAATTTGTGCAAAAAAAATGTTTTTGGCACATTTGTGTCAAAACCCGATTATTTCTTGAATTAGTCGACGTAGAAGCTTCGTTTTAGCTTGCGTTTACTAATGCACTGTGAAAGACGATTAGCAGCTGTTATATTAGGTAAAAATCTAACAACCTCAAAAATCGAAATGGACCATATTATGTCTGCACTTACATAACTTATTTAACCTAATCTAGAACCTAGTTTAGAATTAAAGTTTAGAATTAAACTTAAGTTTAGAACTTTAGAACGAACTTAAGTTTAGAATTAAAGCTTATTTGTAATATAAAAACTCACTTAATTAAATATCTTATCCAGGTTGAATAAAATGTGAATAAACAGAGAAAATCCAAATGAACTCACAGTATTTAAGCACACCAATTGTAAAAATTACTTTTAGCACTGGGTTAGTCGAGCAAACTAAACAAATTTCCGCAAAACCCGCATTTGGCGGTTGCAAATCCAACCGAACCCGATAACGACAATTGTTGCGTTTGCGCTCGCGTCTGTCGCTCCGTTCGCGTGCTCGTCCGCTGCCCCACTCAGGTGTTGTGGTCAGCGCGCATACTGATAGCAGACTCCCACGGAACAAACGGGGCCCCGACGGACCCGCTTCCAATTCTTATCCTCCTCTCCTCGGGCCGTCGCGCTCGCTCTTCCTTTACCTGCACGGGCAATTGTCTTGTGCCCACCGATAGATGTTAATCGCCCACGAATTTATTTATCTTTAGATGCGAGATTGTGTAATATTTACATACCTAAATTACACATAGAAAGCGGAACGGGGAAGCGCAGATAAATTAGAATTACGAGACTTAATTACATAACTGGACCGACAATGGATTAAACTGGACAGATAGGATTAGATAAATCAGAATTATTTACTTCACAACTAGACAGGATCTGGAAGAGACTAAAGAACGGCAGACTAAACTAGACAGGAGTAGAACAGGCAAGACCAAATAGGTCTAGGTACGACCACAAAATATAATATTGTCTAGCCGGACAAGAGCATAAAGTCAAGGCAATAAACAAAATTATACAATATCAGTTAAGCCTAGGCAAGACCGGACAAGATCAGACAAGATCATATAATAATAATAACAACAATAAGTTTATTAACTTATACACATTAAATGGAGATTAGAATATTTTGTAACTAGGGCGGTAAGTTGTCAATTTGACGCGAGAGCGAAATTGGACGCACGAACGAAGTGGTGCGCACATTCGCTGGAGAGGTCAATTGACAATGCCGCCCGTGTTACAAATAATATTTTTTATAACCTATGCGAGGGGATGTATCTTACAAGTTTGGGATCCAGGGGCCATCCAAACAAAATTGAAACAAAAATGAATGAATATCCGGTATCATCATAGAATTTACACTAATTTTAAAACATTTTCTTTAATTTTTATTATTTCGTAATGAAAAAAATGTCTGACACTTTCACGTCACTTTTTTAATACTGAGGTATTGATTCTGTTTATTTAATTTATTTATTTGTTTCTGTAATGTAACCTAGCGATATTGAAAATTTATTTGCGTGCGTTACCCAGGTTATGTGAAAATACAACGAAAAGTGACATTTTTCGTATTAAAAAACGTGCATCAAGAAGTACTTTTCACGCATGAGTAATAAAAAGTAATATGAGTAATAATAAGTTACTGTGAATGTGATACTTAAAATAATAGATGCAATAAATACATTAATACAATCATACAATATACTATTGGTGAAACCATACTATATTGTAGATAATCATATAAACTTATTAAATATAGTAATATAGTCTGAATGTATAAATATATTCAACCTATTCGTAGCTCTATAATATTAAGTTTTATTAAGACTACTATGACAAATCTCATGTTGAAACAACTACTTCCCTTGATAATACCACGCAGGATATTGAATTACACAACAGATATATGTATGCTATTACTAGCCTATTTAAAAAGACTATAGAGCTACGAAAAGGTTGAATATATTTATATATTCATTCTATATTTCGTCTTTAATAAGTTTATATCATTATCTATAAACTTAAAACAAACGGAACACAGCCTGAATATATAAATATATTCAGCCTTTCCGGAGCTCTATAATAATTATTGAGTTTTTTAGGACTACCAAAATAAATCTCACATGAAATTTGTAACTTATTTTATAGCTTTCAGTGTACCTTCGTAGCACTCATCAAAAACCATAAAAATAACATTGTTTTTAAGCTCATGTCTTTCCGATACCTTAAGTCGATGGCCATCTGTGGACGCGTTTCGAGATTTATCTCTCATCAGCACAGCTTTGCTTCCATGAACAATAATTTGTAAACCTCACTCGAAAACCCATGTTGTGTTTAGGGTTAGATGTTTATAATTTTTACATTTTGTGAGAGAGACATGAACTTAGCAGGTTATTGATTGAACTGATAGATAGAGCTCCGGAAAGGCTGAATATATTTATATATTCAGGCTGTGTTCCGTTTGTTTTAAGTTTGTATGATTTTCTATAAAGTAGGATGATTTCACCAATTCTAGATTATCTATAATGTAGTATGGTTTCACCAATAGTATATTATCATTTAAATCAGTGCTTCTCAAAGTGGGCAATATCGCCCCCCAGTGGACGATGACACGTTGTTTTGGTGGTGGCAAGGTAGCCGGGGGGCGATATAGGGGGCGGTAGGAAAAATTCTTATTTCTTCAAAACAATTTGGCTCGGCGTCAATTTTATCAATTCCCAAATCTGATGGAAAATCAGGAAACTTAAGAAATATCCGATGAACATATTTTTATAATATTTGTCTGTTTGACCATCTTGAAGTTTGATATTATTTATTTTTTTTATTAATATATACTTATTTTCTTCAAGAAATAATAATAACTCTTATTACCAACTAGTTCGGCTTTATTAAATGTTAGCCATCTTCAGGGTAAATATGAACAAAATAAATATGAAAATAAAAATTACAATTTTCAAATTTGTTATGTCGATCGTCTTTCTTTTTTGTTTTTTGTAAAAACTTTTTAGTTTTTTAGTTGGTAATTTATTTAGTTGGTCACGTTTTGTCAATTGTCAATGTTGTCAGTTAAATCATCGTAAATTTTGTCATAAAAAATTTTAAACATTGTTCTAGTTCTAGCGTCTAATTGTGAATTTAAGCAAGTTTTTTTAAGGTTCCGTCTTGATCTTCCAATTTCCAATTTTTCCAGGTAATCAGCTTTCCAAAATGTGGAGCAAACATGTAAAATTTTCATCACTTTTGCAGATTCAAAGGAGTGTCGAGTTTCATTGATATGTTGAAGTATTTTGTAATAGCTTATATTTTGGGTCATTTCACACTTTGCAAGCGATCAATTTATGGGGTCCGATGTTACTGGAGTAGTATCCTTTAATTTGAAGTGATTTGAAACGGCATAGTTATAATTGACGATTTTCGCATACTGGAATCATTGATATGTTTTGCAAAAAGGAATTTGGGTTTGAGCTTCCAATTTCTGCTATATGTTCTTTTAGCCTCACTTTGAAATTTCGAATAGTGCGTCCAAGATATTCACCGTTGCAGCCACCACACTCAAGTTTGTATATGCCCTTTTTCTCATGTAATTCAAATTTGTCCTTGTTATTAAATATTTTTTTACTAATAGTATTGTTTGTTTTCAAAGCAATTTTTAATCCACCTTTTTGTAAAATACGTTTTAATTTCTCAGATATTGCAGAAATATATGTGAGTGTAAAGTAATTACTTTTTTCGACATTCTCATCCTCTTTCATGTAAGTATCTTCCCTTCTTTTCTTTTTACTGATATTTTTGACAATTTTATTAACAATTTCTTCTTTAAAGCCATTCCTTTTTGCTATTTGTTTGATACGGTTAAATTCTTGAGTTAATTTTTCACTTTTCAAGGATTAATAAAATTACATCAACAATCCACATTTTGGAAAGCTGATTACCTAGAAAAATTGGAAATTGGAAGATCAAGACGGAACCTTAAAAAAACTTGCTTAAATTCACAATTAGACGCTAGAAATAGAACAATGTTTTAATTTTTTTATGTCAAAATTAACGATGATTTAACTGACAACATTGAAAATTGACAGAACGTGACCAACTAAATAAATTAATAAGGTTTTTACAAAAAACAAAAAAGAAAGACGATCGACATAACAAATTTGAAAATTGTAATTTTTATTTTCATATTTATTTTGTTCATATTTACCCTGAAGATGGCTAACATTTAATAAAGCCGAAACTAGTTGGTAATAAGAGTTATTATTATTTCTTGAAGAAAATAAGTATATATTAATAAAAAAAAAAAACATATTTTTATATTCACAAATCATTTGGAGTTGTTACATAATTACACGAAAAATAGATTCAAAGATTTGTTTCATTTGAAAGTTTAAAGAAAAACAGATTGCAGATTACACTACAACTTGCGTAACATAAGCATAAGTAGCAGTGTAATCTGCGACGTTCCTTCCAAGTTATATGTTATACGTTCTTATAAGTTGTTCATTACCTTTTTTGTAAGTAATACAAAAATCTTGTACTTTGTCTTTTGTAACTATTGTAACAATTTGTAGGTCTTGAAATAGATTTAATTCAAAAATCGAAACGTCGACATGAGAAGAATTTGACTTAGTTTCTCTTGATCGTATTACTCGAATTCTACCGTTTGTGCAGTAAAAAAAAACCGGCCAAGTGCGAGTTGTGACCCGCGCACCGAGGGTTCCGTACAAACTTGTAAGTAAGGTATATTTTTTTGTGGAGGACGTAGCAAGCACATTCAGTTAACTTGACAAGTGGCCCTCCTGAAATCACGACCATCTTAGTACCGCTGCAAGCATAACCTCAAGAAGTCGCTCTCGTACGATGGAATTCTACCCTATATTTTATTCTGGAACTTCACTATTTGTTTTTACTGCTCAATTTTGCCTGTACACCTGTATGAAGGTATACAGGGTATTTTTTTTTTAAATAACGCGAATATTTTTAAATTTATAAAAAGAAAACTTTATTTTAGTATTACACTTATTCACTAACTTATATTAAGATCTAACTATTTCTAGATCTAATATAAACTAATATATTAACTATTTCTAGATCTATTTCGATACTCTTAACATAAATTTGTTCAATTGACTGCTTTTGGGCAATTGACTACCAAAAAATATAGGGCGAACGTGATTTAAGTATAATATACTTAAATCATATTATCTACATCATATTATGTGAATTATGTAGCATTATGTGATAGTATTACTATGTATTATAGTATGGTATTATTATGTAGATTATCAACATATTATGTAGATTATAAAGAAAAATTAAACGAAATATAATATATACAGGACGTTACGGGACTTGAGTATGTCGCATGTCGGTTATAAACAAGCAAAATTTAGACATAATATATACCCTGTATATATTATGTATATAGAGCGTACGTGATGAAATGCATAACGAATATAAACAAAGAAAATTCAGAATAAACAGCTTGGTGCCAACACATACTTTTTAACCTTCGGACCTAACTGAGGACGGCCTAACTGTATGGAACCCATATGCTTCTGGAGCCTGACAATACCACTACGACAAAATTAGTGTATCATATGTTTCTAATAGTAAATTCGCATTTTTCTTGTAATTAAACTACACATTTATGGTTTTCACATTTTTCCCTTTACATGTGCTGTAAGACACCGCTTCTTGCCAAATTTCATGATACTAGGTCAACGGGAAGTACCCTATAGGTTTTGATTCCCTTGTGAAATCGCAAAATATGCGACATAAACGGTCATATCTTTTGATCGCGTTGACATACAAGTTTGATTTTTTCACAGCTAAAAGAGACCGCAGACCCGAGTATTTGATACAAATTTCAACTTGTTACCTCTACGCGTTCCTGAGAAAAATGGACTTGACAGACGGACAGGCGGACAGACAGACAGACAGACATACAGACAGACAGAGAGACAGACAGACAGACAGACAGACAGACGGACAACAAAGTTATCCTATAAGGGTTCCGTTTTCGGTACGGAACCCTAAATATCAAAATATATATATATATATATATATATATATATATATATATATATATATATATATATATATATATATATATATATATATATATATATATATATATATATATATATATATATATATATATATATATATATATATAGACAATAATGCGATAGATTTGGGAGTGTTATTAACTTAAGCATATCACAGGTGGGCGATGTTTGAGAAACACTGATTTAAATCAATAACCTGCTAAGTTCATGTCTTTCTCTTGAAACGTCAAATTAAAACCTAACGTCGCCGGTCATCCACGAGGCGTTCAAGTAAGTGTCTTCCAAGTTATAATTCAAAACAGCAAAGCTGCGCTGATGAGAGATCTAAAGATAAAATCTCTAAAGGCATCTGCAGATGGCTATTAACCTAAGTGAAATACAATTATATGATCTGAAAAACAATGTTATTTATCTAGTACTCGTTTAGTACCACGAAAGTGGACTGGGGGCTAGTAATAACTTACAAATATCGGTTGTATAATTCAATATCCTGCGTGGTATTAGTAAGGGAAGTTGCCGTTTCAACATGAGATTTAGTCTTAAACAGACTTAATAATATAGAGTTACGAACTGGTTGAATATATTTATATATTGAGGCTTTATTTCGCCTTTAATAAGTTTAAATAATGCAATAAATAAGCTTAAAGTATAATTAAAGATAAAACGGCATTTAACTCCATGATTAAATTGGGAACGTTAACATACAATGTAATACACATATTATTCTTCAAAAAATCAGCTATTGAATAATATGCTCCTTGAGCGAGGATAAAGCAGGAGAATAAAGCAGGATATAGCGAGGACAATGTTCGCGCCAATTTTAATAAATCTGTATTTTTAATTCATCATTTGAATTGATTTCGGCACCGATTAACAGAAGGGGAAAGGTGTATCGACCTGGGCCGAAATCGCGCGATTTACTTATCAATTTACTTCGCGAATTTATATTATTCGGGCAGTATGCTTCGAGTGCGTGAAGCGTAGAGACAAGAATCGAAGCCCGAACGAAGCTCGACCGACACGTGCACGCATCTTTAAGTTTCTCTTTTTAAGTCAAATTTACCAGGGGTGTAATCACGAGCCCAAAGGGCTGAAGTGGCATCCAACGTCTGGAAGACAACAATTTTAAGGGAATACCTCCACTTACTATCCCCATTTCCTCCATTCATTGATTAGACCAGGCACCAGGCATTAAGTGATATTAAGTGATAGACCAGCCCGGTTTTAAAACTGGAAAATTTTGATTTTCGTGAGACACGCTCCAAACACTTGCCATCAGGAATAAATTGCTTGTAGTCCTTTGTTTTGATATATTTATGCGACTTATTAAATAATTTAATTCCTGTATAAATTATATATTATTATTATTATTACATACGTTGCAGGCCTTTTATCAGACCACGCGAAACTTTCGTGACTACTTGTTTCTCCTGTTCTTCCAATACTCCTTCATTTTTTCACTAAAGGCTCTGTTCCTTTCTTCAGTCCACTTTGGCATCTGGGTTATCTGTTAACTCTGACATCACTTCCTACTTGTATACCTTGTGCCTAAATACGCCTTTGTCTGTGATATCCTATGAGTCTATCTGTGCTCTTTCCAGATCAATTTTGACTTGTGTCATCCAGGGTGTAGTAGTCTTGAGGCCCTGGATGTACCTGAGAATTCTGTTTGTGAATCTGGCCTATGGAAGTCTGTTGATGTGTCCATAAAATTTTAGTCGCCTCTTTCTAATGTCCGCTGCGGTGTTGGAGAACTTCTCTGTGGTATAAAGCCTGGAGTGAAGCCTATAGCCTTCGCCTATGAGTTTTGGTCCTATAATTTTCCTAATGATTTTTCTTTCCTATGTGAGGGTGTTCTCAAGGTTGGTCTTTGTGCGTAAGATCAGTGTTTCACTGACGTATGGCACTTCAGGTTTCTGATGTCTGGTCTTGTCTGGTCTGGTAAATACATCATAACACTCACGTATGTAACAGTCCGCGATTAATGATAAGTTATGATTGATAACACACACGAGCGCATGGTTTACGATTAGTTGATCGGTTGAGAACTGCTATTACGTGCTCATACGTTCAGCGCCCCGCGTGCCACAATTCAAACTAACGTTTAACGGTCTGGTCAAGATAACGTTAACGGTATGGTCTTGTCTGGTCTTATATTTTCAGCTCCTTCTCCCATTCCTTGATGACCTTATCTAGCACTAGGTTGAAGAGGAGCAAGGAAAGTCCATCACCTTAGCGATTACTCTGTTGTAGTAACGAATTTTGGTGAAGGTGGACAGACATTTCTTGTTGAAGATACCCTGTGTTTTGTATAAGGCTCTCATTATTTTCAATAACCTACTGTTCTGCGCGATTTTCTCATTTCCTGTTGGTTCGATCGCTTCACCTTGGTACTTAAAGTAACCCTGTTGATATTGCCATATTTTGTATTCAACGTATGTTTACTTTCGTGCAGAAGAACTCAGTTTTTTTAAAGGAGATCTGTAGCCCTACTTTTTTTACGCACTCTTTGAGTACTTCTATCTGTCTGATAATTGTGGCATTGCTGTGGTTTCGTTGCCTTTGAGTAGTGCCATATCTTTCGCGAAGGCTAGACAGCCGACCCCTAGCTTGTCCTTGGTTTGTCCAAGCCGCACTGGCTTCCAGCGACCTTGTATTTTCAGCTATTTCACCCATTCCTTGATGACCTTATCTATCTAGCAGTAGGTTGAAGAGGAGCGACTCTTGATCTCAAAAGATTTGGAGATTTCCCGCTTGAATTGCACCTTAGATGTTATGTCTGTCAGTGTTTGTTTGATCAATCGCAGTGTCTTGTCTTCTAAACCTTGTTCGTGTAGGATGTTGAACAATGTTTAAAGTCTTCGCCAGATGTCCTGTTGTATTTGAGTCTGAGGATGTGCCTGTGAACTTTCTCTTATGTCGGGGGTGGTTAGTCTGTGTGTCTATCTGTAGGTTCTGTGTCTGGGAATTTTTCTGTGGGTTCTGGGCAGTTGAGAAGTATTGTGCCAGCACCTTTCAGTTCTCCTTATTCGTCAGTGCTTATTTTCCATCACTTTTTCTGAAGCAGAGGTTTGGTGGTGTGTATCCTAGCGGTCCTGTAAATGTCCTGTAGAAGTCTCTTGCGTTGTAGTTGCGGAAGTTGTCCTCTATAAAGTCCAGCTGTTCCTTCAGGTATTGCATTACTCGGATTGTCTGATAATTTTTGCTGTTGTCTTTCATTGAACATCTGTAAGTTTTCTGGGGACTTGTTTCTGTTGAAATTCTGGTATGCCAAATTCCTGGTGACAAGTGCATTCTCACAATCAGTGTCCCACCAGAGTGTATTCTTCTTACTAGGAATGAGGGCTTTTTCTGTGATTTTTCGGCGGAAATTGCAAGACGAGATAAGAATTATATGTCCAGACACGAACAGACAGGATCAGACAGGACAGCTCTATACAGGACCAGACACGTCCAGAGACGTCTAGATGCGACCAAACAGGGCCAAACAAGACCAGTCAAGAGCAGACAGGACCAGGCAAGACCATACAAAACTAGACAAGACCAGAGAAGACCAGAGAAGTCCATTGAAGATCAGATAAGGCCAGAAAGAACTGGACAAGACAAGAGCGGACAAGATTAGACAAGACCAGACAAAAACAGACAAGACCGTACAAGGCCGGACAAGACAAGGCCAGACAAGACCAGGCAAACCAGACAAGACGAATTAAGACCAAGCAAGTCTCGATTAAACTCCACGAGACTTGACTTGACTAGACAAGAATAAACAAGACTATACAAGTCTAAACAAGAATAAACAAGAGTGGACTGGATAGGACAATAAACAAGACTGCACAAGACTGTAAAAACTGTGCACGACTGTGCAGGGCTTTACTGGACTGTAGAAAATTGTACAAGAGTAGATAATTCTACAGAAGACTAGAAATTGAGCATTGAGTGGTCAATTGTTAATAGAGAAAATATAAATTATTTCAAAACTAGTTACTACATAGTATTAAGCAAGGATATCCTTTTGTGGCAGTCTACTACGTGACAGTGGACAGAAATTCTTTACCGACCAAATCAGGTCTGAGTGATTAAGATTTTGACGCACTTTTCGAGCGTTTGTTCAAGTACAGATTTTAATAATCGTGATCCTTGACCTACAAAGTGAGTCTCGAGCAATAAAAGTTATTAACGACAACCGTTAAATCGAAAAATTTGGTCTAAATAATTAGAGGTGATTGAAAACACGGGTGAATGATCGGTTTAAATAATCAAAACGTTTTATGGTATTTATAAATGATACCAAAGTTTGAAAGGAACATTGGAATGGTTTTGTAGTTTTAGGTCAAATATAACCATACTTGGAGTTAGATTTAAGATTTTAAGTATTTGAAACCAAACCAAAATTGCGAAACCTTTCCTGTTCAAATTTCGGCAATTTTGGGTAAAATGTAACGATTGTTAGGTTTAAATTTTATGGTTTCAACGCGATTTAAAAATCTCTATTATAAACATTGTTGAATCTTTAATGAACTAAATAATTGCAAAAATTAATATATTTCTACAAAATACAAATTTTATTAACACAAAACCACGAAATAAAAAACGTAGATTTTCCACAGATTTCTTCAAAATTACGTTTCACTATAAACTGAAACTCGTGTTTATTTTAATTTCGAGATTCCACGTGCCAAATTGAACACTCAGGTCGTTAAGTTAACAGACGGACGCACGTAACGCAGATGCAGCTCGTTTCATAAGCGCACTCGATTTACATTATCTTGTGCAATGTGCAACACCCGCTCACACTTGACCATCATCGTCGATTGCACACCAATTCCAATTAATTCAACTTGTGTAGGAGATAACGAAATCTGCGTTCTAAATATATCTGCTTGCTAATTTAAGGATTTTATCCACATTTTGAAAATGTAACGAGTTAAATTAACACAAAGTTAAATAGACGGTACTAGAACCACAAAGACTAAATCCACACGGTGAAGTGTAGAATAAGTTGTTACAATTTATATAAATGTTTTTGTTCGTTAATAATTATAAATCAGTCTTTAAAATTAATTAGTTTGTTGGAAATTAGCAATAGAAAATGCAAATTGCATGTGGACTTATGCATAAATGGTCGATGCATCATCGTCATGGCGTAGATTTGGAATTGGGTCGCGTTTGGTCGACCATACGGCATTATAATTGCTGTTAAATATTTCACAAACTTATCCGTTGAGTGCGCGTATAATGCCGTGCTAAATGGCAATAAGTTGTCTGTTGTATAAATCTCGGCGTTGGGTAATTTTTGCAAATTCAGTTTTACAATTTCTCCATTCACATCTTCATGCTTTGATTTGCGTTGTTATTGGCATTGTCTCTCTCTTTGGCCACAACACACAAGTGAACAAAATTTATTAGTTTTAGACATTTAATCAAATGAGTAGTTTGGAAAATGCAGCACCTAACTTATATTGAAACTCTTTAAGTAATGATGATAATTAGTAAAGTATTTTTTCCGTTGAGTAGTTGTTGTATGTTATTTTACATTGTTGTCGGTGAGTGAGGTCGTAAAGGGTCGTTTTAGACACAACAAAAATGAGAAATTCAATACAGTCTCGACGACTAATTGACGGCGAATGTTTTTCCCGGGAGCGATGAGAACGAATTTCTACTTCACTTGCTCGACCAGGAAAACGCTAATAGTCTCCGTTTCAAATTTCAAACTAATTCACTCCTCTTACAAAAAATGTTGTAACAATGTAGACTAAATAAATGAAATTAGACTTAGCAGACACGATCAAGCGGACCTGAGTATGTAGCCGAAACAAACTGGTTGATTAATATAATGTATTGACGATTTAAAGATATTAAATTTAGTAATGCAAGCGAATTAAAAAATTCGTGGCGGCTGGCCGTTGCCCGTTTAAAAGTTTCCGCACGCATCGACCGGACCATATTAAGCCGAAGAGGAACAAACGGCGATTCGCCGTTCGCAGTGCAACGTAAATATTTACGTGTGCTATTTTATACATTTTAGACGGACACATTTAGTTTATTATCGTTTCGCTCACTAAATATTAAACAGTTCGATTTAATTTATTTAATCTGTCTTATCTGGTATGGGCTGTCTGTACTTGCTTGGTTCTATCTGGTCTTGCATTATTTTGCCCAGTCTTGTTTAGCCTTGTCTAGTCCTGTCTACTCTTGTATGATTTTGTCTGATCTTGTATGATTTTGTCTGGTCTTGTCTGGTATTGTGTGGACTTGTCTGGTATTGTCTGGTCTTATCTGGTCGCGTCTGGTCTTGTCTGGTTTGGTCTGGTCTCGTCTGGTTTTGTCTGGTCTTGTCTGGAATTGTCTGGGCCTGTCTGGTATTGTCTGGTCTTATCTGGTCGTGTCTGGTTTTGTCTGGTCTTGACTGGTTTTGTCTGGTCTTGTCTGCTCTTGTTTGTATATAGTGAACATAACTAATTTAGTTAATGCACTTAATATAGTAAATTTAGTGTACTTGTACTACAAGCCAACTTGGTAGATTTATGCGATATAGTGAACATAGCCAGTTCAATTAATATACTAAATACAGTCAATTTAGTCTACATGAGTCGCGTCCCGCGGGACAAGCCCGATTTTTTAAAATGTCCCGCTTTTTAGGAAGTATCTGCATTTCTTGTTTTAAATGTACTGTAATATATAATATAATATTTTTCCACATATTCTCATAATTCCCAATTTTTTAAAATCAAACAATGACAATTTTTAATATCTTCAAATTGAAACGTCGATTCTTCAAGATATTCCAAGCAGGTATTATACAAATTTCTGACTTCTTTCAGAAAATCCGGTCGTTTACTGGCACCTTGTTCTGAAATTTTCATTGAGTGACATAAAAAAAGATTTTATGGGAATATGTGGAAAAACCTTTTGAATATATTAGTAAACATTTTCCGACAAATAATATTTGCGAAAATAATCATTTGATGAGGTGTTATTAGTAAAATGTTACGTTACTGATGAAAAAGTTAAATGTTGGTTGTTAACAAATGTGGAAACAGACCAACAGTGGACGGAGTTATTGCTTCATTTTAAACAATAATATTTTCCAAATATTTGGATAAGGAATATTATTCTGTTTAACCCTCCGTTTGGCACATAGTCCGCTAACCTTTGGTTTGGCACATGTGGTCTGGCCAGACCCCTGTATATCTTCATACAAACATATGGAAATATCGAGTTGTTGGAGGCGTTCATTTTGCTCCTCCGGCACAATTTTTGCTGTAGTGCACGATGGAAAGTAAAATTACGGCCCTATTTTTTTGTCACGTAACTGCAAATGGAAACCGTATCATGGAATCCAAAATGAGATGAAAGAACAGGACGTGAAGAACTTTTTTTCATTTTTTCAGGAACACATCTTCTATTAGATGGAATTGTGCCAACAAAAGCAGTGTCAATTTTAGCAAGTTGCTTTGCTGATTCCAATGTGGTGAAAAAATTATCAGCAATAGCTGTACGACCAGGGTTACTATACCGATTTGCTAACTTCAGCAATACATACGTTCACGTTAACTTTGTTCAGTTTGCTCCATCTTTACGGCCTGTGCATAATTTTCCTTCCAACGGATATTTTGTTTTGGAATTGCATACCCACCAAACTTTGTTGTCATATTTTGATGGTTTTGATGGAATGTATTGAGTAAATTTTGTTCTGCCGCGGTATGAAAATAAATGTTCATGAAAAAGTTTTTATGCGAATCATAGTGTTTCACAAGATTTTCATTGAAAAAATTCCATATAACACGAATTGTTGGTGCGGCTTTGTCAGTTCGTTGGCAAAATGCACGTGTCGCCTATCATCAAAACGGATATATCGTAGGAATCGCTTATGAGACATAGCTGATCGGAATATGGGTAGGCTATATGCCAAAGAACTATTGATTTTTGCATGTTATTTAGTGAAACTCCAGCGGCCAAAAATACACTAATAAATGCATCTAATTCAGTGCGTGTTAGCTCTTTCTAAACTCTTGGTTTTTATCGGGATTTTTCAGATTCCACCTTTGAAATGTATCTTTCGCATAACGATTCGTTTTGGTGATGATGATGAATGTAATGTTTTGTGAAAAAAAATTATTGAATACCTCAATCAAAACTGAATTTTGTTCTTTGAGTCCAGCTCGAAAATAATATTAATATTGTGATGACGCAAACGACCAACTGCAACTGATTCATTTCTACTTCATTTTGTATAGTCTTTGCCAAATAAAAATTCCTCTCTTGCAGCTTGTTGATTTTTAGAATGTGCTTCTCCCTCTACTTCTTCTTCTTCGTCAATAGAATTAGACTAGCGTTTAGAATTCTTCTAGACTAGCGTCTAGAATTTCGATTGGTTCGATTACCAAATCCTCTTCAATATCAGACTCATCTTCTTCAGGTATATAATCAATATCATTATCGTCGTCCTTGTCTCTGAATGGATAATGTTGACAACATTTTCATCAATCTCTTCCTCAGGATTACGTTGAATTCCGTTAGATACAGCCGCTGCCAATCGTGAAAGAAAAATCAGTATCCAAACTTTGTCTACCTAATCGCGTATTATACACAAATTCAATTTCGTCATTCATTTTTGAAAATGAGAGAGTTTATTCTAGTATCAATAAAATATGGACAACTGAAAAAATACAGTTGAACATTAAACTTTAAAATCTATATTAACCCTTAACCACCTGCCATACGTCTCAGGTGAGAAAATTACTGGTACTTTGGGTCTGAGAGGCGTATGTAAGGTGGTTAGGTGTTAAGCGTAACAAATAATTTGACCAATTCATATGAGAAATTTCACGACATTTTATTAAATGATCCGAATCTATTGCAGTATACTCGGATCAAAAATAAGACCGTGAAACAAAATCATATTTGTTTTTTAAATTAATTAAATTTTTATTAATTAAAAATCACACTGTTCAAATTATTGCAAGAAAAAAAATAAGAAATTACTATGTTATCTAATTCACGCTTGACTTATAAAATAAATAAATATAATTAGAAGTACGATTTGGTTTCCTGCACTTTCGTTCGATAAGTCCATGCTGATGAAGCCAAAAGGCAGAAACGCGTCTATGTCATTATTATTATTTTTCAGGTTATAGTATTTTTTAGCAACCCACATGGTCTCTCGTAGCACAAAAGTGCAGGAAACCAAATCGTACTTGTCATTATATTTATTTTTCTTATAAGTCATGAGTGAATTAGAGAGCATGGTAATTTCTTAATTAATTTCTTGTAATATGGAAATTCACATAGTAATTTTTTCCCAATTTTATATTCAAATTATTGTTTTTTAAAAATATTTTTATAGTTACCAATAATTAAAAATAAATAAATTTTTGTATATTTATGGACATGCATATGAATATATACATTAAATTATTGGTCTGCTTTCAAAACCAAATTATAATTCTCGTTTCATCCCATTTGTCCCGCTTTGTCTCAATGAAAATGTTGTCACTTTAAACTAGTTTCATGTTCCACATAGCCAAAATGGTGGATTTAGTCAATATAGTGAATATAGCCAGTTAAGTTAATATACTCAATATAGCCAATTTAGTCCATATGTCTCACATGACCAACGTACTGGATTTAGTCAATATTGTGAATATATTCACTTATAATCTATTAATCTACATGAATTATATAGCTAACATGGTAGATTTAGTCAATATAGTGAACATAGCTAACTCCGCCAGGACGTGACGGTTGATTGGGGCGTCCTGCTGGTCTCAAGCCCAGGTAAAGGAGGAGGGCTGGCATGTTGGCTAACAACCGCATGCCGTGAGAAAACCTTAGTTATGAAAACTAGACAACAGCCTCGGAACGATGGACGGATTTTACGAAAATGACCTAAACAACGGAAAACGGACTGGACTCTCGGATCATGGAACATATTAAGTCTTTATCGACCCGACGCATTATTTGAGGTAATAAACTAAATGGCAAGATATAAGATGGACATATTAGCTCTGCAAGAAGTAAGATGGCCTGGTCAGATGGTAACGACATATTAAAAATGAAGACACATACTCTAATGTACAGAGCAGGTGATGGGGGAAGACATAAATAGAGTACAGGTTTCCTAGCCCACAACAGAATATTAGACAACGTTATCAACTTCAATGCAATCAACAGCAAATGTTGCTTTTCAACATTTCTCTATGGATGATATAGAGAGAAATATAAACACTGATCTGAGTATTTTGAGTGCATATTGTAGAAAATGGTGTTTGATTCCAAGTTCGAGCAAAACAGAGACGTGTTTCTTTAATTTGAATAACAGGCACTCAAAAACTACCCTAAATTTGTCACTCAATGGGACTCCTCTACCTTACAACTCTCATCCCAAGTACCTTGGAGTTACTCTGGATAGAATTTTGTCTTTTCGTAAACATCTAACTGAGAGTGCTGCTAAACTGAGAACAAGGAACAACATTCTTCACAAACTAGCCGGTTCTACTTGGGGAGCTTCTACTCCGCACTTCAGCTATTGGGCTGGTTTATTCTGCAGCAAAATACTGTTCTACGGTCTGGATGAACAGCTCACATGTTCTTAAGATTGATGTTGTTCTGAATCAGACTATGCGAATTATTACTGGCACAGTTAAATCCACTCCTGTCTTCTGGTTGCCTGTATTAAGCCACATTGAACCTCCAATACTTAGGAGAATGAATAACTTGGTCCGAGAGTTCCACAAAATAACAGAGAACTAGTCTCTTTCTATTCATGGTGATGCAATTGGAGGATTTCATCGTTTGAAGTCCAGGTCTCCACCCATTCAAACAGCTCTAGAGCTCATTTTAAGTAACTTCAGTGCCACAAAAGAATGGGAAAGTGAATGGTGCATCAAAATTCCTCATGAGTGGCAGCCCTTATTTAATGCAAACCATCCTCCTCCTGGCTTTGACCTACAAAGGAAAATTTGGGTTGCTATCAACAGGGCTCGAACTGGCCATGGTCGATGTGCATCATTGCTTCATAAGTGGGGCTTAAAATCTTCCCGTAGTTGTGATTGTGGTGACGTGGAACAGACAATTCATCACATTGTTATGGAGTGTGAAAGAAGAGCGTTCTCCGGATCCATGGATGAGTTCATGAAGGCTTCAGTTCAGGCTGTACAGTGGTTGAATACTCTGGACATTAATTTATGAAATCACTTGTCTATATATTGTCGATTTTCATTGTGTATTTTTATACTTGTTATATTTTTTGTGTGTAATACCATCAGCTAATAATAATAATAACAGCAGATTGTACAAAATGCGATTTCTACAATATCTCCCTCATATGTGTGTAGAAGACACAAGATAACGAAAAACACCAATTTTATACCAAGCTCGAAGAGACAATCCATAATTGTAATCCCTGGGATATGAAAATCGTCTTGGGAAACCTCAATGCCGAGCTAGACAAAGAGGTTATATTGATACCAACAATTGGTGCACGCAACCTACATGAGAAGTGCAATGATAACGGATTGCGACTAGTGGACTTTGCTACTGCCAATAGACTCCGAGTTGGGGGAACCTTATTCCCACATAAACCCATCCATAAAGGGACATGGATCACACCAGACGGAACTGTTACAAATCAAATTGATCACCTGCTAATTGACAGTCGACATGCCACAAGTTTGCTGGACGTGAGTTGCAAATGAGGGGCGGATTGGGCCTCACATCACATTCTATTGCGCGCCAAAATACGACAAAGAATTTCCAGAACATTTATGGAAAGAGGAGAAAAGAAGGAGAAATGGAACATTAACAAACTATCTATAGAGCAATATCGAACCGAATACCAGGAACAAATTAAATCCAATATACAAGCTCAGGATGAAACACTACATAACAATGATAACATAGAAGATCAATGGAGAACTATACAGAAAATCATAATAGATGCAGCAGAAACAACGATAGGAAAACAAACCTCAACAAGGGTTAATAACCAATGGTTCGATAATGAATAATAGGCAGCGATAGAAGAGAGGCGACAGGCAAAATCAGATATGCTGAAAAGCAGAACTAGAAGTAAGACAGAACAATACACAGAAAAGGCAAAAGGAAAGGCCTACGATTCCAATGATAGAGAAATGCTTAACAAAGTACAAGGAACTAGGGCTAGACAACAAAACCCGCATACTCATCTTAGAAACTTTGACCAACACCCATTCCAAGTTTAAATTTAGAGGCGAGATTTGCATGTACCTAATATTTGGTTATAACGTAATAAAACTTGCTTTAGTGTTGGAGGTAGGTTTAGCCTTATTAGTGGCTCAAGATCCCGATATCGCATAAATAGATAAGTAGAAAAATGTCATCTTTATGATGTGTTGAATAATATATTTTCATGCAATGGATACACTGATTCACAGTCTAGTAATTAGCTTTCTTCGACGTTCGTTTATTAAACACTATATAAGTTCTATTTCATTATTAATATGATTTATTTTCGACTGAAAACCTAATCTGCAACCAAGAAATCAAACAGCTGTTTTTCACATATTTTTCAAAAATAACACTCGCTGAGTCACCTGCAATTTTACAACGTTATTACTATAGATACGTGTTACAATTTTACGGGCTGGCCAAACTGAGAAACAAAAAATATATATTTTTGGACCACCATAGTCTACATGCATCTCATAATATGTGCATCTGCACATACTGAACATATTCAGTTTCGTCAATTGAAATAATATAGGGTGCAGCCTGCGGCAAATGTACATTTTTGGCGGCGCAAATGTTCACTTTAACAAACAAATATTTGGCAAATCGCAAAGATAATTTTCAAATATGAAAGATATTTTTCAAATAACAATGATATTTTCCTAATTTTTTTATCTCCATATTTAATAAAAATTAAAAAAGGGAAAATGTTTGTTTATAAATGTAACACTGTTCTCCTTGTTACGTCTAGGCGAACTAATCCCAAGTTTTAGATGTGTAACATACGACTAGCACTCGCGATAACTCCAAACTGGAATCGGACAAGGCACATTGATTTCACACGCGAGAACAAACACTCGCCAGAGGAAACTCAATAATTTGCGGTTTCGAAATTCTTCATGCCCAATAAAATGGCAAAAGTTAGTTAACAAGTTGCAAACTGCATTTTATTGACTAGTCTTCTGTTTAGTCTGTCTGTTTAGTCTTGTCTGTCTAGCCTTGTCTGTCAAGCCTTGTCTGTCTAGCCTTGTCTGTCTAGCCTTATCTACCTAGTCTTTTCTGTCTAGTCTTCTCTGTCTAGTCTTGTCTGTCTAGTTTTGTCGGTCTAGTCTTTTCTATCTAGTCTTGTCTATCTAGTCTTGTCTGTATAGTCATGCCTGTCTAGTCTTCTCTGTCTAATATGTATGTCTAGTATTGTCTGTCTAGTTTTGTCTGTCTAGTCATTTCTATCTAGTCTTGTCTGTCTAGTCTTGTCTGTATAGTCATGCCTGTCTAGTCTTCTTTGTCTAATATGTATGTCTGTCTAGTTTTGTCTGTCTAGTCTTGTCCGTCTAGTCTTGTCTGTCTAGTCTTGTCTGCCTAGTCTTGTCTGTCTAGTCTTGTCTGTCTAGTCTTGTTCGTCTAGTCTTGTCTGTCTAGTCTTATCTGTATAGTCTTGTCTGTCTAGTCTTGTCTGTCTAGTCTTGTTTGTCCAGTCTTGTCTGTCTAATCTTGTCCTTCAAGTTTTGTTTGTTTAGTCTTGTCTGTCTAGTCTGTACCTTGTATGTCTAGTATTGTGTGCCTAGTTTTGTCTGCCAAGTCTTGTCCGTCTAGTCTTGTCTGTCCAGTCTTGTCTGTCTAGTCTTGTCTGTTTAGTCTTGCCCGTCTAGTCTTGTCTGTCTAGTCTTGTATGCCTAGTCTTGTCTGTCTAGTCTTGTCTGTCTAGTCTTGTCTGTCTAGTTTTGTTTGTCTAGTCTTGTCTGTCTAGTCTTTTCTGTTTAGTCTTGTCTGTCCAATCTTGTCTGTCTAGTCTTGTTTGTCTAGTCTTGTCTGTCTAGTATTTGACAACCCAGAATCAACACTATTTGGTCGTGTATCTTGTTCAGTATTTAGTCATATTACATTATCATTTTTGTTGTCTTCAATATAAATTTACGATTCATTTCATCTCACATCGAGCGAAGCAGATTATCATAATTATCTCCAAAACTGGTAGCCGTCCGAACTTTTAAGTCGACACGTCGGAATTGAGTGTCTTTAAATTAAGATTTTTTTATAAATATTTCTGTCATTTTTGTCGTTTCGAGTCGGCCGACAAAGTCCATCGCGTATTTACGTGGGTAACCATCCATCGCGATAGATTTATCACCGCTTATCTTCACTGAGTGTAGAGGAGAACAAAACAAAAAAAAAACGGGGAGGAGAAAAAACCGGTGGGAGATTATCTAAACCCTTCGGGGGAATAAATTTCTTTTACGCCGCGAGAAGATAAATCGAATCGAAGAGGACAACTTGACACCTCGACATACAAATGAACCCACCACATAAAAAAGGTTGTACAAAGAAATTCTCATTTCTATTCCCTTTTAATTGGCTTTCAATGGATTCTAATGTTTGTTATTGGGATAATGGAAATTCTTGTCACAAGATTTATTCCGGTTTGTGGGTTAAATTGGGTTCTGTGCGCGGGCGAAGGGTTGTAAACACGAAAGCGTTTAAGTTGATGGAAGCGTCGTAAATTATTTCCCTTGCAGCGAAATTTATATGCTAATAGTACTTAATTTATTAAATAAATTGACAAGACTAGATAGACAAGAAATCTAGACTTTAATGAGTTATTTACGATTCATATTACGTATCGGTTATATTTACCTCAGTGATTCTCAACCACTGTGTCTATTCTGCCGAGCTGAATAAAACGTACAAAACGTTATTATAACGGCAATATTTTCTCGGTAGATTGATAAATTATTTCGAAGATTATTTCAATTACATGTACATACATATATGTAGTATATTTAAGAAGTTTTTACTTTCAAAAATCATTGTCTGCAAATTCAAATAAGTAAACGTATTGAAAAAACAACTTAGTGTGTCTGATAAAGCTCAGATATCTTCTTGTGAAATAGCTAGATAGCTTCTTTCCTGCATTGTACTGTTTCGGTTATCCATGTGCCAATATATTTATAGGAGGTTCTTCTTCTTCTAGTGCCTATTCGTTTCGAATATTGGCGAACATCCTGGCTATGATGACTTTGTTGACTGCTGCTTTAAACAGTTCTGTGTTTGTTTTTGAATACCATGTCCTTAGGTTCTTGAACGATGATATCCTTCTTCTTCCGGGCCCTCTATTTCCACACACTTTTCCTTGGAGGAAGGATTTTAAGAGTTTGTATTTGGTGTCATTTCTTATTATATGCCCGAGATAGTCCAGTTTCCTTCTCTTAATCGTGTTCATCACCTATTTTTCCTTCCCCATTTCCCCCTTTACAGTTTTGTTTCGTTGGTCACTCTATCTATCCATGATATAATAAAGATAATTCTGTATAGACACATCTCGAAGGCTTTGAGGTTTCTTTTGTGTTGCTTCGGCCAATGTCCATGATTCCATGCCATAGTACAAGATGGAGAACACATAGCAGCGCAGGATTTTTACCTTGATATCTAATTTGAGGTTGTGGCTTTGGAAGGGCTTAGACATTTTGATGAAGGCATCTCTTGCTTTTTCTATTCTACATATTCTACTGATTTCTTGTGAGTGGTCCCACTGTTCGTTTACTAAGGTTCCCAGGTAGACAAGTTTGGATACCTGTTTTTTTGGTATATTTTTAATAAATAGTTTTCAGTTTTCTTTCTTCTCTTTACTTATGACCATAAATTTTGTTTTGTTGATGTTCATTTTTAGCCCATATCGTTCACTTACTTCATTCACTTTGTTCATTAGCTGTTGTAGACCTTCTATACTATCTGCAAATATGACGGTATCATCTGCATAGCGGATATTATTCAGCCGTTCACCGTTTACAAGAATTCTATTCTCATCGTTTTCCAGAACTTCTCTAAATATCTCTTCTGAATACAGATTGAATATCAGAGGGGAGATGATACACCCTTGTCGGACGCCCCGCAGAATGTTAACTGCATCTGTTGTTTCATCTCCAGCGTTGATTTTTATGGTGGCTGTCTGATTCCAGTACAGGTTTTGTATCATTCTGATGTCTTTATCATCCATTCTGGTGCCTTTCAGCATTTGTACCATCTCCTGGACTTTGTCAAACGCCTTTTGGTAGTCCACAAAGCAGATATAAATGTCGCAATTCATGTCCCTACACTGTTGAAATAATACGTGTATACTGAACAGTGCTTCTCTTGTTCCCACTCCTTTCATGAAGCCAAATTGTGTGTCTGCTACTCTCTCTTCGCATATCTTGTATATTCTGCGATGGGTAACCTTAAGGAAAAGCTTGAGTAAATGGCTCATTAAGCTTGTGGTTCTGTATTCTCCGCATTTCTTTGCCCCTTGTTTCTCGGGCAGCAATATAAATTCAAAAATGAGCCATTCTTTCGGGGTGTTGCCGGTGTTATAGATATTGTTAAATATTTTGCAGATCATTTTTATTGATTCTTCATCCAAAAGCTTAAGGAACTCTGTCTGTATTCCGTCCGGTCCTGGAGCTTTGCCTTCTCTCAACGATTTTATGGCTTCTTCTATCTCGCTTTTTAGTATTGCTTGGTGGTCCAGTTTCTGTTAATAATGAGGGGGGGGGATCTCCTCTCTCATCGAAGAACAAATTCTCTATGTATTCCTTCCAAGTGTCTTTAATGCTTCCTTGGTCCATAATAAGTTCTCCGTTGTCTTTGACGAGTTTTCCTACTGTTCTCTTTTTGTACTTGCCAGTTATTTCTCTCACTCTTTTATGTACATTGAAGTCACCAAATCTCCGTTGCAGTGCCTCTATTTCATGGCATTTTTCTTCTATTTCTTCCTGCCTGGCTTCTCTGATCATTGTATTTCACGGTATATCTCCCTGTATGTGGTTATGTCATTTTTGTGATTTCTCCTCTCTTCCATCATTTGTAGTATTTCCCATGTCATCCACGCTTTGTTTTGTCTTGCTTCATTTTTCATAAATTTGTCCTAGATCTCCTCTACCACTTTGTTAAGTGACTGTCTTTTCTTTTTCGTGTTTCCGGCTTTTTCTTCGATCTGTCTACAGTTTTCATTCAGAGCTTTACTTATTTTGTCCTTCATTATTCTGTCCTTCAATTTTCTGATATCCTGTTTCTTAGGGATTTTTCGTTGTACTTTCTTATACCTGGTTTTGTATTCTCCTACTAGAGGGTTATGATCGGACTGGATGTCGGCGCCTGGGTAGGTTTTTACACTTGTGAAGCTGTTTCTATACCATTCTCTAGGCGACCATTTTTCTATACCATTCTATACCATTCTATCTTCACCATTATCTCTAGGCGACTTCCACGTCTACAGGCGTCTATAGGAGGTTATGCATTATAATTGGTCCCTATTGATCTTTATAGATGTTCCATTGTGGTTTACGCCATGACCTTGGTTTTCTCAAGATCCATATCTAGGCCATATCTCTCGCAGACGCATTAGTTTTGTTTACTAACTCAATTAGACTTTGTAGTTCTTCTGGCCTATCAACTATAATAAACGGTATTGTCTGCGTATCGCAAGTTGTTAATTATTATCCCGTTTATGACAATACCATCGGTTTCTTCGGATAGCGCTTCTTCAAAGATGTGTTCACTACACATATCGAATAAGAGAGGTGACAATACACATCCCCGTCTAACTACTTGACTTATCTTAATCACCTCACTCAGATCTTCTCCAACATTGACTCGCGCTGTTTGCTGCCGATAGAGATTGGGTATAAACTTAATAAAGTCGGAACACAGCCTGATTACATAAATATACTTTTGTTGCATGTTCTTCAAATATCGCTAATAGGTCCAAAGACTAGAATCAGGTTTTGTTGACGATTACGTTCTTTGTATCATTAAAAACACTTAATCGAGATTTTTGGGAATATTTGTTGAATGTTTCTCAAGTTCCACTAATGGGGTCAAACACTGAAAACAGGTTTTATTGACGATTACGTTGTTTGTTTCATTCAAAACACTTAATGCACGATTTTGTGATTGTTTGTTGAATGTTCCTCAAGTGCCACTAAACGGGCCAAAGACGAATCAGGTTTTATTGGCGATTACGTTGTTTGTATCATTCAAAATACTTAATGCACGTTTTTGTGATTTTTTGTTGAATGTTCTTCAAGTGTCGCTAATAGGTCCAAAGATTGGAATCGGGTTTTTTTAACGAGTACTTCCTTTGTATCATTCAAAACACTCAATAATGATTATTGGGAATGTTTGTTGAATGTCCTCAAGTGTCCTCCACTAAAGAGGCCGAAGAAGGTTTTTCGGGAACGTTTATTGAATCTTCCTCAAGTATCGTGAATGGGGCCAAAAACTGGAATCAGCCTTTGAACTCACCCGCCCAATTAGTTTTTAGTCTACCCTTTAAGTCTATCTAGGACTCATTAGTGTTATAGAGCTCCAGAAAAGTTGAGTATATTTATATATTCAGGCTGTGTCCTGGCTTTATTAAGTTTATATGATTATCTATAATGTATAATGTCCCTTGTTCCCATACCCTTCCTACAACCCATTTGAGTGTCACTGATGTCCTGTTCAAATTCCGTATAAATGCGGTTATGTATAATCTTTAAAAAGATCTTCAAGGTATGACTCATTCGGGAAACAATTCTGTGCTTTGAATATTCTCTTGGGTATAAACTTTGGGTATGTACTATTGGGTATAAACTGGCTTTGTTTTTCTTTGGTAGTGTCACGAATGTTGAGGTTAGCCAGTCGCTGGGGATTCTGGCCGACTCATAAATGTTGTTAAATAGTTTTAGTAGAATATGTATTCAGTCTTCTCCGATACGCTTGAGTATGACCTACTCAAGCGTATCGGGTGATACGCTGACCAAGCGTGCCAGCTGACCGCTGGCACTTCCTCAGGTCCTTCCGCCTTTCCTGGTTTACAGTTTTTAATTGCATGTCCTTCCCTTAGTATTATTGAACCAGTACACTCCATGTCTGGGTTCGCCCGTTCAATACGATTATAATTGAAAAGTTTTAGAATATACGTGGTCTGTTGAAAAGTGGTAGGATATTTTTCTAACAGACCACGTATATTCTAAAACTTTTCAATTATAATCGGATTGAACAGGCAAACCCAGACATGGAGTGTACTGGTTCAGTAATACCAAGGGAAGGACATGCTATTAAAAACTTATTTTTTATTTTGATAACCTGATGGATTTGAATCATGCGCGCTTGCATTTGACCTTGAACCTTCGTGCGCATGCATGCATTTTTTCCCGCCTGTAGATAGCGTCAGTTGCTGTCGGGCAGTGTTCGAGTGACGTAGTGTGTAGTGCTCTCGTCGGTGTTTCAATGCAAGTAAAAATCACCAAAGAGTACTATAGGGATATCCTACCTCGCATACGTGATGCTGTGCGGCGCAAGCGACTGGAGTTGTGGTCATCAGGAAATTGGCGACTCCATCACGACAATGCTCCAGCACATTCTTCGCACTTGGTTCACAATTTTTTGGCGAAAAACCAGACTCTGGTTTGTCAGGCTCCTTACTCTTCTGATAAGGCCCCCTGCAACTTCTGGCTATTCCCCAAAGTCAAGAGGTTATTGAAAAAAACGCGATTTCAGACAAGAGAGGACATTATGGCTGCAACGACAGCCGAGCTAAAGTCTATTCCGAAAGAGGCTTTTTCAGAATGCTTCCAACAATGGCGGAACCGCTGGGAGAAGTGTGTGGAGTCCCAAAGAGACTACTTTGAGGGTGCTTAGGTTTCCAACGCTCCAGGTATGCCAGTTTTTTTACCGGGTAAAGGTCGGATACTTTTCTAACCGACCACGTATTCGCTCCATCTTGCTAGCTTTTCTATCGGCTCTACAATAGGTTGTCCAGTTTCACAATTAAAAACTGATTTACAAAGTTATTAAACACTGAGTTGGCGGGAAGGAATACCACCACAGCGATCAACACAGTACTGCCCAGTACCTTTTTTAACTTACACCTTTGATAAAACAAATTGGAACGATACTGACGTGAATGACCTGGACAGAATCACAAGGCCACGATATTATTACACGAATTTATTAACGACATTCCGTTGCTTGCACACAAACTTTTCGGTGGCCCGTCTTTACCTACCGCGCAAAGATGGCGGGAAAAGCTTAATTAACATCTATAACCTCACCTCTGCAGAGCCCAGGAACACAAAATCAAGAAGAACTTACAATCACAATCACCTAAGGACTACCGATAAACACAGTAATGGCAGCAGACCAAGGCTATACCCCTTAAATATCAACGAACAAAATCAGCATGCTAAAGTGAAAGAAAGACATGTGTGGCAAGATCTATGGCAACTTACGCGGAAAGTCGCCCAAACTAATTGATGACCCCCATGTAGCCGAAGTAACCTCCTTTCAAATGGATTATAGATGGCTTTCTCTATCCAGAAACAGAAGGATTCATAGCTGCTATCAAATAAAGAGATTCGATCTAAGAACTACGAGAGGCACGTATTAAGCACGAAAATGCTGGAATATTGGAGAATCTATCGAACATACCAGTGAAGGGTAAACCGGTTCTGGTCGAAACCGCACCTAGGTAGGCACAAACAGCTAGAAAAACTGATACACCAACAAATGGGATATAAGTAAGAGCTGTTTGACCAAAACACTACAGCAACATATTATAAATACACACCGATGCCTGTTTTAGAACAATCAAATGCAATCCTTTACTGGGACAGACCCATCCTCACTGATAAAACAGTCAACTATAACAGACCAAATATTTTCCAGATCGATAAAGCCATAAAAAATGCCATAATAATTGATATAGCATTCCCACTTACATCGAACTATAAATAAAAAACCAAAACGGAAAATGGTGAGCAACTTTTTATAGAAATTTGGAAAGTGGATAATACGGTTAAGATCTACCCTATTTTGATCTCTGCAGAAGGCGTTGCCTCAACGCATATTAAAATCACAAGCAAATGCCGACAGTAGGTCATTAATGAAGATAATCAATAATAAGGGGTCCAACTTAGAACCTTGAGGGACACTCAATTTTGCTAGAAATTCAGTCGATACGAAGCCATTATAGTATTCGTAAAAAACTCTATTTTGTCTTAAATACTGCTAAGACTTCCCAGTTTTGACCTAAGTTTTTCCTAAAATAAGGTTATGTTATATCTTTTCAAATCCTTTAGAAAGGTCTGTATATATTACCTCAACATGTCCGCGGTTATCAATTTCCTCGAATACTTATTTTGCATATATTGCTAAATTAATATTTATGGAGCTATAATATATAAGGTTTTCCAATATGGACTTCCCAAATTTGACAGTTGGTAGCGGCTATAATGTTGAAGCTACACCTGTCGAATTGGCTGTCATTTTTTCAGTCTGTTTTACCAAATCACCTTGGACGGATATAACGTTCAACAACACGTACAAATGATAAAATTAAAATTGTTTGTTCTGTTCGGGCAACGTTCCGCGCGCTGCATCCATTTTATGGTCGCCTCAATAGTCCTACCGAGAGGCTTATTCGCAGTGTGGTGCATAAATTTGAGTCCACTGGTTCACTAAACAATAAACCAACACCAGTAAGGTGACAGAACTCAAGATCTGCCGGAAACATCTCCGCTGAGCATGAAAGTGTGCAGGAGAATCCGAGGGAGTCGATTTCGCGTCGCTTACATGAACTCAACCTTTCGCAGACCACAACTTGCCGAATTTTGCCTCTTGGGTCTGCACTCGTACAAAACTCAACTTACCAAGGAGCGGAATGTAAACGACCAAAAACAACGACGTGTGTTCGGTGAATGGGCCCTGGAGCAGTTGGAAACTGACATTTTTCATGAAAAAAACATGAAGCCCATTTCTGTATGAATGGGTACGACAATAAACAAAATTGTTGAATTTGGGACTATACCAATTCACATGGGATCCAAGAGCGTCCAATGCATCTTGAAAAAGTGACTATTTGGTGTGGATTTTGGGCTGACGGCCTCATCGTTCCATATTTCTTTGAGAACGACGTTGGCCAGGCCATCAACCTCAACGGCGAGCGCTATAGGTCGATAATTACCAACTTATTTTGGCCTTAATTGGATAATATGGACACCAACGACATGTGGCTTCAACAGAACGGCGCTACGTGCCACAGCTCTTGCCACATTAGACATTCTGCACGAGCGATTTGAGGGCATGGTCATCTCTCGTGGAGGTGCTGTGAACTGTCCACCGAGATCGTAGGATTTGACCCAGTTAGAGTTTTTCTTGTGGGGTTTTCTTAAGTCCATGTCTATGCGAATAAGCCACAAAGCACAGCGGTCCTCAAAGCCAACATAACTCATGCCATTGATCAAATTCAACCTGATTTATGCGCCAGTCATTGAAAATTGAACATTTCGAAGCCACGGCGGACATTTGCCGGATGTTATATTCTATACATAATGGCATCGACAGGCCTTTCAAAGAAATAAGAAATTTCGATGATATCCATACACACTTTGTTTTATTTAAATTTAAAGATGGGCAGCGCTTAATGACCCTAAAAACGACCCTTAAAAGATCCTATAGATAATGGTATATAATTGGAGATACAAGACCTTATTCGGGAATGTGCAAGTTTTAATGGGTAAATTAAATCTATTTTTAAGAGCATATCTTTTATATAAATATACACAGTATCTGGCAGACAACAAGTAACGGTAGCTTGAAACGTATCAAATTTGAATAGTGCACTCAAATGAGTTTAATCTATTTATTATTCATACCGCGTATCTGTTTAATATCCGCCGATTAGACAAATAGGAATCTATATTGGACTAAAACTGAACATCAATTGTCAAAGTGAGCGTTTTATTTATACAACGCGTGCGGAATATTTCAACGGATCCGGAACAACACACCGGAAGCAATAAACGATTGATTTTTCGTGTATTTTTTTATTAAAAAAAAAGTTTCTATTAGCAGATTGTCCGGTGCGAATGTAATCGGCTGCGCAGTAATTAACTATTTCAAAATAAATAAATCCTTGTTTTCGTTGCATTTGGCATCGGGTTCGTGCAATCATCGATATGTCCGGGAACCGGAAGTCGCATCAATTGATTGGAATCGGCCGAGCTTTGGCGGGTTTCGTTTCCGCGTTCCGCCCGAAGGTCGCTTGCTTGCGCCAGACTCAACATGTTCCTACCGCCGGCTATTAATTAAATTATGAGAAATAAAGGAAAATGTTTATGTAACTAGTTTGTAAACTAAGATAATGATATTGCACGAACAAGACTATAGCAGACAAAATAGACAAGGATTCGAGACTGGTACATAACTGGAAATATTGGACAAGATGGAAAAGAATATAAACCAAGATTAGTCATATCTAGCTTAGAAAAGTTGTTTTTATGTGTGCTCAATATGGAGCAAAAACTAAATAATGGATGAAGATACATAATTATCACCGGGAACAAATACAATAAAACACGCACCTGACTCTCGCTAAGCAGCACACAGTTGACTAATACCCGTATTCTTCCTTGAATCTCAGAGGCATCCGTGTCTCATAGTCACAACTCGGCACTCCCTTCCAGAAGGAAGGGCTATGTCTTGACTACTCCTTGTTCCTCAAGGAAGGACTATAAATACGGGTATAGTACCCGTATTATTAATCTCTTCTTATCTCAAGGATTAAGGACGCCTTGATGAAGGCTTCCTTGAATCTCAGAGGCGTCCTTGTTTCATAGTCACAACTCAGCTCTCCCTTCCAAAAATGAAAACATGTTTAGGGATTTGTGATTGTTTATGGTGGTAAAACTGCTGATAGAAGCGCCACTCGGCAATATTAGAAACTAACTTAAGCCGCCTAAGTTCTCGATTGTTAAGTTTGAAAAATTATTTACAAACCTGAAAACTACTTGTTGTTTAAAAACGCAATGTTATTAGAAGCTGTATCAACGGAGACACGGGCAGCCCACGATTATTTTCTTAATTGTGCATAGACCATGGATCTATGAATACTAGGGACGGAGTATTAGGGTGCGGGGAGTGTCCACGTTCGCGTAAGGGGGGTTGACCCTACCAATATGGCGAACCCCCTCGAATTAGTGCTGCACTCTATCGGTCGCAAGTGAAATTGTAATGTGTTGGCCGCTTTAATAGATGGCACTGGCCACGGAATCTCAAATTATTCAGTGTTGTTTAGATTATCACACTTACACATATCTTAAGTTTATTGTTTATGTCGCCGTTGTGTCAGAATTGGCATGGGCATAGGAATAATATATTAATATATTATTCCTATGTTCATGCATATTCCTTGGTTATATTGTTTTTGATTTTTTGTTGTTTTTGTCGACTTTTGTCAACTGTTATATATGCAGGTAAGGCACATTTGCAGCCAGGGCAACAAGTTGTACATTTGGCCTTTCCTAGAACTACAATTGAGATTACAAACATGTGTTGGGGGATTGGAACATGTGTTGTTAATTTAAGATTATATAGATAATACAGTATATTTGACAGATTTGTCAGCCTGAATAAAGTTCTGTTATTTAAAATAACCTCCAAATTGACCATACCAATATGGCGACCATTTCCCCTGCGCCAATGCTAGTCCCCTCGCCCATAATGATACTTTACACTCTGTCCCTAGTATTCATCGGTCCATGGCATAGACCTACGGCAATAGAAGTTCGACCACATTTCCTTTGCTGATATCTACCTCGAAAAGGAACATTTGGTCGTACATTTCTATAGGATTCTGAAAATCGCGATTGTACCTTTTGGCGAGCCGCATCCAAATCTATTCACAATTTCCTCAAAATCATCATCAAACTCACTATCAGAATTGTTTAAAAAATGCAGTTGGTTATGCGAAGTCATTATATGCAAAACTTCTGTAGGAATTTTCACGTGGTTTTAATTGTTTATTGAGGTTGCGCCGTCCACTGATAACTTCGATACGTCTTATGTGCTTCTAAGAGCTTCTTTCGATTACGTGAATTGTGTTACACCTCGAAACATTTTACGAGCTCCAACAGTTTTTTTGGTTTAAACTCCGTTTAGTGCAACACGTTTTAAACTTTTTACGTGCTCCGCTGTTTCTGAAGTTAACCTGTAGACTGGTCTGTGATACAGGTCAAAACTGCATAGACGCCAAGCGCAAGCGTTAGTCATAGAAACGCAACAGCCAATCACAATGCTGAAGGTTTCCTCAAGGAAGCTCGAGACCTGCCTTCAAAGAAGGAGTCAAAGCTCCTTGTTCTGACAAGAAAGGTGTATGAAACGCGAAATGAGAAACAAGTAATCCTTCTTTCACAATAAAGGAATATGAATACGATTATAAGGCTCAACGTTGCTCGACCTGCCTCGTGCTTCCTTGACATGCCTTGGCTCAATCCGCTCCAGAGGCGATTTTTCATAAGCGAGTCAAAGGGAAACGAGTACGATGAAACGAGAGCTTCACTTCCATACTCTCGTCTTTACTCGTCCTTCCTGAATACTACCCGTATTCATAATCTCTCCTTATCTCAAGGATAAAGGACGTCTTGATGAAAGCTTCTTACAATCTCACAGGCGTCCTCGTTTCATAGTCACAACTCGGCTATCCCTTGCAGAAGGAGAACATATTTAGGGATATTAATTACTTATGGTGGTGAAGCCGCTGATAGAAGAGCCACTTAGCTGTATTATAAAGTAACTCAAACAGCCAATGCTCTCGATTATTAAATTGCGTTGGTTGATTAGCGGATTGTATAACCTTAAAATTCAAGCGCAAGCTTTAGACATAGAAACGCAACAGCCAATAACAGTGCTGAAGCTTTCCTCAAGGAAGCTCGAGACCTGCCTTGAAATAATCAGCCCAATAGGGCTCCTTGTTCTGTCAAGGAAGGTCTATGAATAGCGATATGAGGAAAAAGGAATCCTTGTTACAAGGAAGGACTATGATTTATACGCGTATTCATAGTCCTCCCTTGAGGAACAAGGAGTCCTTGTTCCACATTTCGCGTTTCATAGACCTTCCTTGGCAGAACAATGAGCTCAACGTTTCTCGACCCGCCTCGTGCTTCCTCGACTCGCCTTGGATAACTTCGGTCCAGAGGCAGTTTTTCATACCCGATTCAAAGGGAACCGAGTACGAGGATCGAGTGTATCACTTCCACACTCTCGTCATTAATCGTCCTTCACACACTAATAGCACCAGCTGCTACTACCTGTCATGGCACTAAGATGCTCGCAGTAAGGCGAGAGCGTGGATGCGAGTTCCTCGCCTCCAGCAACTTCGGCGAGGATAGTCGCAGATGTTGCTCCGCGAAGGTCTAGAACAGGCTAAACATCAGAACTTATAGAAGCGGGCGGATTGCCTATGTGAACACGCATACAAAACCTCAAATTGATGATCTGGAACAGCGAAACTATGCCGGAAGAATGGAATTGTTGGCACAAGGAAGGACTATGAATTATACCCGTATTCATAGTCCTTCCTTGAGGAACAAAGATTCCTTGTACCTCATTTTGCGCATCATAAACCTTCTTTGAAAGAACAAGGAGCTCAAAGTTGCTCGACCCGCCTTGTGCTTCCTCGACTCGCCTTGGCTAATTTCGTTCCAGAGGCGGTTTTTCATACTCGAGTCAAAGGAAACCGAGTACGAGTATCGAGTGCATCACTTCCACACTCTCGTCTTTACTCGTCCTCCACACACTAATAGCACCAGCTGCTACTACCTGTACGTTGGGAGTCATGGCACTGAGATGCTCGCAAAGTAAGGCGAGAGCGTGGATGTGAGTTCCCCGCCTCCAGCAACGTCGGCGAGGATACTCGCAGATGTTGCTCCGCGAAAGTCTAGAGCAGGCTAAACATCAGAACTAATAGAAGCAGGCGGATTGCCTTTGTGGACACGTATATACAACCTCATATTGATGATCCAGATCATCACCACACCGAAATGTGTGGAATGCCGGAAAGAATGGAAATGTGGGCTCATACAACCCATTCACAAAAAGGGGATAAAATGGACCGAAAAAATTATAAACGAATAACATACTCATAGTTGCCTAAAATATAAATAAAATACTGTCCAGTATAATACATAAGAAGGAAGTAAGACCGACCTCAACAACTACAGAAGAAATCTCCTTCTTGCTTACAACCTACAAGCTCTTCTCTAAAGTCGTACAAACTAGAGTCGCCAAACAGCTAGACTCCCAACTAGGTGAATACTAGGCTGGTTTCCGTGCGAGTAGATCCTGCACAGAACAGATTCGAAACCTCAAGACAATCCTGTCATATAGGAGCCGAGGTGGATACCCGTGGGTAGCCATTATGGTAGACTTCCAAAAGGCATACGACTCAATAGATAGACAGACCCTCTTCTCTACGTTGTGGTAACTATGCCTAGATGAGAAGACTACCAGACTGGTCCAAGCTCCCCTGAAGAACACCACCTCCAAAGTCAAGTGCAGGGGTGAACTCTCCGCGAGCTTTCCCATTGAGACAGGAGTCAGTCAGGGGGATGGCCACTCGTGCATCCTCTTCAACTGTGTTCTCGAGAAAATTAGCAGAGAATAGACTTCCACATTGTCACCAGAAGCAGGACTGAAGCTTAGGTACAAGAAAGATAACCTCAATGTACTCAGTCTTCTGTATGTTGACCCTCAATTTGGTTTTTGCCGCAGCACTATATAGGCTCTTTAATTGATAAATAGCCTCCTCCATGCTGTTGGCCAATAGGGTGACATCATCTAGCCTTTGCTGATGATGTCACCGTATTGACCAACAGCATGGAGGAGGCTATTCATCAATTACAGAGCCTATACAATGTTGCGGCAGTAACCGGCTTGAGGGTCAACATACAGAAGACTGAGTTTATCAACAATATCAAGCAGGCTTCTTCTACAATCCTACTAGGAAACAATAATGTAAAATTCCTGCAGTCAAGTACTTGGGAGAATGGATCTCAGCAAGCGAGAGCGAAACCTTGGCCATAGACGCCAGGCGCACCTAGTTAGAGAAGGCCTATCATTTCTGTAAGAACATCTATACCTCCAAGCACCTATCCAAGAACATAAAACTGAAGCTGAAAATACAAAACTGAAATTACAGCTCGGTAGTTAGACCCTCTGCACTCTATGCATCTGAGTGCCTCTTGATGAATCGAAAGGGCTCACTCAGGAAACTAGAACTTAAAGAGAGGAAGATCCTGAGGGGATAACTAGGACCCATAAGAGAGGAGGACGGTACCTACAGATTCAGGCACAATAACGAGCTCTATGAACATCAGGAAGACATAGTCACATGTATGAGGAAAAGACGACTGACCTTCTATGGGCAGATGACCCGCCTGGATCACTCCAGACTCAACAAGAGGATCCTCCCAGTGACAAGTAGGGAAAGGCGTCTAAAGCCAAGTGGTTCACCTCTTTTAAATCAGACTGCAGATCATCAGACTTTAAATCAGAGGAATTGCAGATCCCATTACAGATAAACGAACTCAATATCGACAGGCCATCCTGCAGTGAGTTTTCCCACAGTCTCTCACAAGCAAGAAGTGTAGAGGCACTAGTAGACCTAAATAGACAGATGAGAAGAAGCAAGCTTACAGCCAGAAGATGAAGGCATACTGGGCCAAGGAAAAGTAGAATACCTTAGCTGAGAGTTAAGACGAGGTCCCTAGTAGAACAAAACGAACTGCAAAAAAATAAGAGACTATTACCCGTATTCATCTGAATAGTCCATCCTCATTTCGCGTTTCATACACCTTCCTTCACAGAACAAGGAGTCTTAATGGGCTTCTTCTTTCATGGCAGGTCTCGAGCTTCTTTAAGAAAACCTTCAGCACTGTGATTGGCTGTTGCGTTTCTATGACCAACGCTTGCGGTTCAATTTTAAGGTTATAACAATCGAGAGCATTAGCGGTTTGAGTTAGTTTGTAATATAGCCGAGTGGCGCTTGTATCAGCGGTTTTACCACCATAAGCAATCACAAATCCTTAAACATGTTTTCCTTCTGTAAGGGAGATCCGAGTTGTGACTATGAAACGAGGACGTCTCTGGGATTCTAGGAAGCCTTCAACAAAGCGTTCTTGAACCTTGAGATAAGAAGAGATTATGAATATGGGTATATATATGTATCTACGCAGAGGACATTTTAGGTGACTACCAATGTGGGTTTAGATCCAACCGCTCAATGAGAAAAACTGTACGTAATTCCCGATGAGTCTATCGAATTGAATCAAGGTTTTCAAAATAAATTTGAACAATTTGCAAACGTTGCTCCGGTGTAAGTCTATTCATGATAAATCGCCAAACCAAACAAACACCAAAACATTCGGGTACCGTCAAATCGGCTTTCACAGGAAACAGTGTTGCTAATTTAAATTTCTCCGCCTCTAAAAAACACACTTTATACATATATTTTTCACACAACTTCTGTAATGTCCAAGGCCGAAAGACCTAAGGTGCTCATTGAGCGGTAGTCTTTGGTTGAATCTCAGAGGCGTCCTTGTTTCGTAGTCACAACTCGGCTCTCCCTTCCAGAAGGAAAACATATTTAGGAATTTGTGCCCTTTAGGCCGAGGTCGCACTACGTTTTTTCCCACGAGCGGTAACCGCTATAACCGTGAAACCGCTCTAGAAACACACAGAAAGCTAAGGGAAAAATCAGTCGCGGAAAAAAACCGTAAGTGAGGCCACTTGTATTAGCTTACTTCAGTCACAAAATCACGCGATTACAAACCGCGGCGCTTTAGCCGTAGTGCGACCTAGGCCTTATACGTATATAATAAAGATAGGTATTATTATTATATTATATAAAATGAATATTAATCATGGTTATAAAATGATTACTAAAAGGTTAAGAACCACAGATTTAGATTACATCTATCTACATTTACTTTACTACATAATATGACATAATATGAATTCCATAAATAAATAAGGAAAGTTTATCCAGAACTATCTCCTATTTATAGAGCTTACGCATATTATTAGCCCACTGGAACAGATGAAGATTACTAAACGAAATGAACTCACCATTTGGGTCGGGGTTTTCGGTTTCCGGTTGATATCTGGTATTTTTTGGCAGGCTGAAACATATACGGAATTAGCAAGTGGACGCACAAATCGAGTTTCTGTTATCGAGTCAAGGTCTCTCTGGCAGTACTTTTCCTAATCTGTTCTGTTATTATTCAGCGCGGATTCCCAGTATTTTATATTATTAATTAATTATTAAGTTTTTATTGTCGGCATTCTCATTATCTGGTTTCGATTATCTCACTGTCTTTCATGACAAGACAAGGACAAGGACAAGATTGGACAAGGGTGGACAGGACTGGACAAGACTAAACAAGACTGGAAAAGACGGGACAAGTCTGGACAAGACCGAACAAGGCTGGATAAGACCGAGCAAGGCTGAACAAAATTAGACAAGACAAGAGAGATAATACTGTCAAGATTGGAGACAGAAGATTAGCCACAGACTAGACTAAACCTAGGTGTGTAGCAAGTGTTTGGCGTCAGTGTACAAATTTGAATACAAACCAGAAATTACAATTAGAAAGCGTATTGTCCCTTCCCTGGAGCCGATTACAATAAATTTATTTAAAATAATTTTTCCTTTAGACCAAAACACGAGACGCCTGAATATGTATTTCTAGGTGCAACTGTGACAATACGGATACCCTCCTCCCGTTAACGGGCTAATTTGAATTCTTGAATAGAGCGGCGAGATTTCTAATATCATTTTTCGTCTTATTTACGACGACTTTTATGGTCTAGCAGCGTTTTAATTTGGTTCGAACTTCTTTTGACGCGCCGAGGAATATCCACATAGGTGGATGGACGTAATTGAACTAATAAATTTTCTGGCATTATGTAAGTCTGACTCGATTAAAACGGTCTGGTTTGACCCAGGAAAGTAGATCAACTGATGAGAAATATTAATATTTTATTGCCTTGAAAGAAACGTTCTAAATAATCAAGAACTTAGGTTTGGATGGGTGTCACAAAATGAGGTGATATTCTAAGCTCAGATAAAACAGTTTGTTTGCTGTGTTTAGCCTTTAGGCTATTCTAAACATATTAGCCTAAATCTAAAGCCAATGTCCTACAGACTAAACATCACAAAAAGTGAGTCTTAACAAGTCTTACAAGATAAATAGTGTCGTTCTTATTATTAAGTTTGTGATTGGTTAGCCGTTAGTTTTCTCCAACATTTTTCTTTGTGGCGACTTCTGAAGGAAAACTGCTAAGTGCAATAAATTTATTTCCGCGAAGAGTGTTTTTAACGCAAAAACTTCGCTGGAAAACTTTTTTATCGACGATTTATCTGGAATCATTTCCACAATTTCCTTTAATTCATTGCTAATAAATCTCGAATCTTGTCTGCCAAGTCTTGTTTGCCTAGTCTTGTCTGTCTACTCTTGTCTGTCTAGTCTTGTCTGTCTTGTCTTGTCTGTCTAGTCTTGTCTGTCTGGTCTTGTCTGTCTAGTCTTGGCTGTCTAGTCTTGTCTGTCTAGTCTTGTCTGTCTAGTCTTGTCTGTCTAGTCTTGTCTGTCTAGTCTTGTCTGTCTAGTCATGTCTGTCTAGACTTGTCTGTATAGTCTTGTCTGTGTAGTCTTGTCTGTGTAGTCTTGTCTGTGTAGTCTTGTCTGTCTAGTCTTGTCTGTCTAGTCTTGTCTGTCTAGCCTTGTCTGTCTAGTCTTCTTTGTTTAGTCTTCTCTGTGTGGTCTTGTCTATCTAGTCTTGTCTGCCTAGTCTTGTTTGTCTAGTCTAGTCTATCTAGTCTTGTCTGTCTAGTGTTGTCTGTCTAGTCTTGTCTGTCTAATCTTGTCTGTCTAGTCTTGTCTGTCTAGTCTTGTCTGTCTAGTCTTGTCTGTCTAGTCTTGTCTGTCTAGTCTTGTCTGTCTAGTCTTGTCTGTCTAGTCTTGTCTGTCTAGTCTTGTCTGTCTAGTCTTGTCTGTCTAGTCTTGTCTGTCTAGTCTTGTCTGTCTAGTCTTGTCTGTCTAGTCTTGTCTGTCTAGTCTTGTCTGTCTAGTCTTGTCTGTCTAGTCTTGTCTGTCTAGTCTTGTCTGTCTAGTCTTGTCTGTCTAGTCTGGCTGTCTAGTCTTGTCTGTCTAGTCTTGTCTGTCTAGTCTTGTCTGTCTAGTCTTGTCTGTCTAGTCTTGTCTGTCTAGTCTTGTCTGTCTAGTCTTGTCTGTCTAGTCTGTCTGTCTAGTCTTGTCTGTCTAGTCTTGTCTGTCTAGTCTTGTCTGTCTAGTCTTGTCTGTCTAGTCTTTGTCTGTCTAGTCTTGTCTGTCTAGTCTTGTCTGTCTAGTCTTGTCTGTCTAGTCTTGTCTGTCTAGTCTTGTCTGTCTAGTCTTGTCTGTCTAGTCTTGTCTGTCTAGTCTTGTCTGTCTAGTCTTGTCTGTCTAGTCTTGTCTGTCTAGTCTTGTCTGTCTAGTCTTGTCTGTCTAGTCTTGTCTGTCTAGTCTTGTCTGTCTAGTCTTGTCTGTCTAGTCTTGTCTGTCTAGTCTTGTCTGTCTAGTCTTGTCTGTCTAGTCTTGTCTGTCTAGTCTTGTCTGTCTAGTCTTGTCTGTCTAGTCTTGTCTGTCTAGTCTTGTCTGTCTAGTCTTGTCTGTCTAGTCTTGTCTGTCTAGTCTTGTCTGTCTAGTCTTGTCTGTCTGTCTAGTCTTGTCTGTCTAGTCTTGTCTGTCTTAGTCTTGTCTGTCTAGTCTTGTCTGTCTAGTCTTGTCTGTCTAGTCTTGTCTGTCTAGTCTTGTCTGTCTAGTCTTGTCTGTCTAGTCTTGTCTGTCTAGTCTTGTCTGTCTAGTCTTGTCTGTCTAGTCTTGTCTGTCTAGTCTTGTCTGTCTAGTCTTGTCTGTCTAGTCTTGTCTGTCTAGTCTTGTCTGTCTAGTCTTGTCTGTCTAGTCTTGTCTGTCTAGTCTTGTCTGTCTGGTCTTGTCTGTCTAGTCTTGTCTGTCTAGTCTTGTCTGTCTAGTCTTGTCTGTCTAGTCTTGTCTGTCTAGTCTTGTCTGTCTAGTCTTGTCTGTCTAGTCTTGTCTGTCTAGTCTTGTCTGTCTAGTCTTGTCTGTCTAGTCTTGTCTGTCTAGTCTTGTCTGTCTAGTCTTGTCTGTCTAGTCTTGTCTGTCTAGTCTTGTCTGTCTAGTCTTGTCTGTCTAGTCTTGTCTGTCTAGTCTTGTCTGTCTAGTCTTGTCTGTCTAGTCTTGTCTGTCTAGTCTTGTCTGTCTAGTCTTGTCTGTCTAGTCTTGTCTGTCTAGTCTTGTCTTTCTAGTCTTGTCTGTCTAGTCTTGTCTGTCTAGTCTTGTCTGTCTAGTCTTGTCTGTCTAGTCTTGTCTGTCTAGTCTTGTCTGTCTAGTCTTGTCTGTCTAGTCTTGTCTGTCTAGTCTTGTCTGTCTAGTCTTGTCTGTCTGTCTGTCTGTCTAGTCTTGTCTGTCTAGTCTTGTCTGTCTAGTCTTGTCTGTCTAGTCTTGTCTGTCTAGTCTTGTCTGTCTAGTCTTGTCTGTCTAGTCTTGTCTGTCTAGTCTTGTCTGTCTAGTCTTGTCTGTCTAGTCTTGTCTGTCTAGTCTTGTCTGTCTAGTCTTGTCTGTCTAGTCTTGTCTGTCTAGTCTTGTCTGTCTAGTCTTGTCTGTCTAGTCTTGTCTGTCTAGTCTTGTCTGTCTAGTCTTGTCTGTCTAGTCTTGTCTGTCTAGTCTTGTCTGTCTAGTCTTGTCTGTCTAGTCTTGTCTGTCTAGTCTTGTCTGTCTAGTCTTGTCTGTCTAGTCTTGTCTGTCTAGTCTTGTCTGTCTAGTCTTGTCTGTCTAGTCTTGTCTGTCTAGTCTTGTCTGTCTAGTCTTGTCTGTCTAGTCTTGTCTGTCTAGTCTTGTCTGTCTAGTCTTGTCTGTCTAGTCTTGTCTGTCTAGTCTTGTCTGTCTAGTCTTGTCTGTCTAGTCTTGTCTGTCTAGTCTTGTCTGTCTAGTCTTGTCGTCTAGTCTTGTCTGTCTAGTCTTGTCTGTCTAGTCTTGTCTGTCTAGTCTTGTCTGTCTAGTCTTGTCTGTCTAGTCTTGTCTGTCTAGAGTCTTGTCTGTCTAGTCTTGTCTGGTCTTGTCTTGTCCTGTCTAGTCTTGTCTGTCTAGTCTTGTCTGTCTAGTCTTGTCTGTCTAGTCTTGTCTGTCTAGTCTTGTCTGTCTAGTCTTGTCTGTCTAGTCTTGTCTGTCTAGTCTTGTCTGTCTAGTCTTGTCTGTCTAGTCTTGTCTGTCTAGTCTTGTCTGTCTAGTCTTGTCTGTCTAGTCTTGTCTGTCTAGTCTTGTCTGTCTAGTCTTGTCTGTCTAGTCTTGTCTGTCTAGTCTTGTCTGTCTAGTCTTGTCTGTCTAGTCTTGTCTGTCTAGTCTTGTCTGTCTAGTCTTGTCTGTCTAGTCTTGTCTGTCTAGTCTTGTCTGTCTAGTCTTGTCTGTCTAGTCTTGTCTGTCTAGTCTTGTCTGTCTAGTCTTGTCTGTCTAGTCTTGTCTGTCTAGTCTTGTCTGTCTAGTCTTGTCTGTCTAGTCTTGTCTGTCTAGTCTTGTCTGTCTAGTCTTGTCTGTCTAGTCTTGTCTGTCTAGTCTTGTCTGTCTAGTCTTGTCTGTCTAGTCTTGTCTGTCTAGTCTTGTCTGTCTAGTCTTGTCTGTCTAGTCCTTGTCTGTCTAGTCTTGTCTGTCTAGTCTTGTCTGTCTAGTCTTGTCTGTCTAGTCTTGTCTGTCCTAGTCTTGTCTGTCTAGTCTTGTCTGTCTAGTCTTGTCTGTCTAGTCTTGTCTGTCTAGTCTTGTCTGTCTAGTCTTGTCTGTCTAGTCTTGTCTGTCTAGTCTTGTCTGTCTAGTCTTGTCTGTCTAGTCTTGTCTGTCTAGTCTTGTCTGTCTAGTCTTGTCTGTCTAGTCTTGTCTGTCTAGTCTTGTTCTGTCTAGTCTTGTCTGTCTAGTCTTGTCTGTCTAGTCTTGTCTGTCTAGTCTTGTCTGTCTAGTCTTGTCTGTCTAGTCTTGTCTGTCTAGTCTTGTCTGTCTAGTCTTGTCTGTCTAGTCTTGTCTGTCTAGTCTTGTCTGTCTAGTCTTGTCTGTCTAGTCTTGTCTGTCTAGTCTTGTCTGTCTAGTCTTGTCTGTCTAGTCTTGTCTGTCTTGTCTTGTCTGTCTAGTCTTGTCTGTCTAGTCTTGTCTGTCTAGTCTTGTCTGTCTAGTCTTGTCTGTCTAGTCTTGTCTAGGTCTAGTCTTGTCTGTCTTAGTCTGTCTGTCTTGTCTGTCTAGTCTTGTCTGTCTAGTCTTGTCTGTCTAGTCTTGTCTGTCTAGTCTTGTCTGTCTAGTCTTGTCTGTCTAGTCTTGTCTGTCTAGTCTTGTCTGTCTAGTCTTGTCTGTCTAGTCTTGTCTGTCTAGTCTTGTCTGTCTAGTCTTGTCTGTCTAGTCTTGTCTGTCTAGTCTTGTCTGTCTAGTCTTGTCTGTCTAGTCTTGTCTGTCTAGTCTTGTCTGTCTAGTCTTGTCTGTCTAGTCTTGTCTGTCTAGTCTTGTCTGTCTAGTCTTGTCTGTCTAGTTTGTCTGTTAGTCTTGTCTGTCTAGTCTTGTCTGTCTAGTCTTGTCTGTCTAGTCTTGTCTGTCTAGTCTTGTCTGTCTAGTCTTGTCTGTCTAGGTCTTGTCTGTCTAGTCTTGTCTGTCTAGTCTTGTCTGTCTAGTCTTGTCGTCTAGTCTTGTCTGTCTAGTCTTGTCTGTCTAGTCTTGTCTGTCTAGTCTGTCTGTCTAGTCTTGTCTGTCTAGTCTTGTCTGTCTAGTCTTGTCTGTCTAGTCTTGTCTGTCTAGTCTTGTCTGTCTAGTCTTGTCTGTCTAGTCTTGTCTGTCTAGTCTTGTCTGTCTAGTCTTGTCTGTCTAGTCTTGTCTGTCTAGTCTTGTCTGTCTAGTCTTGTCTGTCTAGTCCTTGTCTGTCTAGTCTTGTCTGTCTAGTCTTGTCTGTCTAGTTGTCTGTCTAGTCTTGTCTGTCTAGTCTTGTCTGTCTAGTCTTGTCTGTCTAGTCTTGTCTGTCTAGTCTTGTCTGTCTAGTCCTTGTCTGTCTAGTCTTGTCTGTCTAGTCTTGTCTGTCTAGTCTTGTCCTGTCTAGTCTTGTCTCTCTAGTCTTGTCTGTCTAGTCTTGTCTGTCTAGTCTTGTCTGTCTAGTCCTTGTCTGTCTAGTCTTGTCTGTCTAGGTCTTGTCTGTCTAGTCTTGTCTGTCTAGTCTTGTCTGTCTAGTCTTGTCTGTCTAGTCTTGTCCTGTCTAGTCTTGTCTTCTGTCTAGTCTTGTCTGTCTAGTCTTGTCTGTCTAGTCTTGTCTGTCTAGTCTTGTCTGTCTAGTCTTGTCTGTCTAGTCTTGTCTGTCTAGTCTTGTCTGTCTAGTCTTGTCTGTCTAGTCTTGTCTGTCTAGTCTTGTCTGTCTAGTCTTGTCTGTCTAGTCTTGTCTGTCTAGTCTTGTCTGTCTAGTCTTGTCTGTCTAGTCTTGTCTGTCTAGTCTTGTCTGTCTAGTCTTGTCTGTCTAGGTCTTGTCTGTCTAGTCTTGTCTGTCTAGTCTTGTCTGTCTAGTCTTGTCTGTCTAGTCTTGTCTGTCTAGTCTTGTCTGTCTAGTCTTGTCTGTCTAGTCTTGTCTGTCTAGTCTTGTCTGTCTAGTCTTGTCTGTCTAGTCTTGTCTGTCTAGTCTTGTCTGTCTAGTCTTGTCTGTCTAGTCTGTGTCTGTCTAGTCTTGTCTGTCTAAGTCTTGTCTGTCTAGTCTTGTCTGTCTAGTCTTGTCTGTCTAGTCTTGTCTGTCTAGTCTTGTCTGTCTAGTCTTGTCTGTCTAGTCTTGTCTGTCTAGTCTTGTCTGTCTAGTCTTGTCTGTCTAGTCTTGTCTGTCTAGTCTTGTCTGTCTAGTCTTGTCTGTCTAGTCTTGTCTGTCTAGTCTTGTCTGTCTAGTCTTGTCTGTCTAGTCTTGTCTGTCTAGTCTTGTCTGTCTAGTCTTGTCTGTCTAGTCTTGTCTGTCTAGTCTTGTCTGTCTAGTCTTGTCTGTCTAGTCTTGTCTGTCTAGTCTTGTCTGTCTAGTCTTGTCTGTCTAGTCTTGTCTGTCTAGTCTTGTCTGTCTAGTCTTGTCTGTCTAGTCTTGTCTGTCTAGTCTTGTCTGTCTAGTCTTGTCTGTCTAGTCTTGTCTGTCTAGTCTTGTCTGTCTAGTCTTGTCTGTCTAGTCTTGTCTGTCTAGTCTTGTCTGTCTAGTCTTGTCTGTCTAGTCTTGTCTGTCTAGTCTTGTCTGTCTAGTCTTGTCTGTCTAGTCTTGTCTGTCTAGTCTTGTCTGTCTAGTCTTGTCTGTCTAGTCTTGTCTGTCTAGTCTTGTCTGTCTAGTCTTGTCTGTCTAGTCTTGTCTGTCTAGTCTTGTCTGTCTAGTCTTGTCTGTCTAGTCTTGTCTGTCTAGTCTTGTCTGTCTAGTCTTGTCTGTCTAGTCTTGTCTGTCTAGTCTTGTCTGTCTAGTCTTGTCTGTCTAGTCTTGTCTGTCTAGTCTTGTCTGTCTAGTCTTGTCTGTCTAGTCTTGTCTGTCTAGTCTTGTCTGTCTAGTCTTGTCTGCTGTCTAGTCTTCCCCTTGTCTGTCTAGTCTTGTCTGTCTAGTCTTGTCTGTCTAGTCTTGTCTGTCTAGTCTTGTCTGTCTAGTCTTGTCTGTCTAGTCTTGTCTGTCTAGTCTTGTCTGTCTAGTCTTGTCTGTCTAGTCTTGTCTGTCTAGTCTTGTCTGTCTAGTCTTGTCTGTCTAGTCTTGTCTGTCTAGTCTTGTCTGTCTAGTCTTGTCTGTCTAGTCTTGTCTGTCTAGTCTTGTCTGTCTAGTCTTGTCTGTCTAGTCTTGTCTGTCTAGTCTTGTCTGTCTAGTCTTGTCTGTCTAGTCTTGTCTGTCTAGTCTTGTCTGTCTAGTCTTGTCTGTCTAGTCTTGTCTGTCTAGTCTTGTCTGTCTAGTCTTGTCTGTCTAGTCTTGTCTGTCTAGTCTTGTCTGTCTAGTCTTGTCTGTCTAGTCTTGTCTGTCTAGTCTTGTCTGTCTAGTCTTGTCTGTCTAGTCTTGTCTGTCTAGTCTTGTCTGTCTAGTCTTGTCTGTCTAGTCTTGTCTCTCTAGTCTTGTCTCTCTAGTCTTGTCTCTCTAGTCTTGTCTGTCTAGTCTTGTCTGTCTAGTCTTGTCTGTCTAGTCTTGCCTATCTAGTCTTGTCTGTCTAATCTTGTCTGTCTAGTTATCTCTGTCTAGTTATGTTTGTCTAGTCTTGTCTTTTATCTGTTTACTCTTGTTTGTGTGTGATTGTGAGTTCGTCGATGTGACAGGATATTAATGTATTTATTCAGGGAGCAATTAGTCGGTGTGAGTTTGCGTATTTTCGGTCGGGTTTCGTTGATTAATTAGTCGATTTAGCTTGAACGAAATACTCACTAACTGACTCGATGACTTCGGCGAGCAAAACACCGTCACTGCAATCCGTCGCCAGCGAGTTCACCCGCTTTTTGCTGCGCGCCTTCTCCAAATAGTGATTCGCCCAATCCGTGTAAATCTAAAAACAGAATTAATCAACTCAAACGCATTTACAAATTGAAATTAAGGGAATTATAATTAATTTAGATGTAAGCTTGGTAACTGAAGTTGAAACTAGATTTAAATCTCTCACAATCATTTGATACTTTTTCTTGTTGGAATATCTGTAGATGATTGTCGGAAAAGACGAGAACTCATTGACATGCGTGCGTTAATTAGGTGGCTTTGTGAGAGTTAGTTTTTGGCGCTTTGCCTAAGACGTATAAATAATTAATTTCGCTCTCAAAACTCACATCTGCTCCGACCTGGAAAGTTTAAAACTCCAGTTACCATCATCACTTACACACTCGCCACATTTATAAAGCTGCGCACTTCATACACACACTCAATAAAAGAAAAGGCGTAATGAAATAAATTGAGAACGGATTATTTTAACTCTTTGAGGCAACGCCGGCGCCGGTATTAAAAATGCCGCACCATTGATACCTAAATATGCATGGTGAGATATTTAAAATTATTTTAAATTCCGGGCCTCAAAGGGTTAAACTGAGATTTTTTGAAAAACTGGCATGTTAACTGCATTTCAAAGAACGTAGACTCGCGATAACTTAGTACAGTAGCCCTAGTGTAAATGTAATAATTGTGAATTGAATAGGATGGTTGCGACAGTTACTACGTGGTAATAAATACTTACATTGAATTGAAAAATTCACTTTTCAAAAATTCACATGTTTCTCTAACTATAAGTTGTATAACATTTTTACATAGTATAAGTGTGGTAAAAACATAGTGAATTTTTTAATTCAATGTAATTGTAAATTATTTAGTATTCTAGTTTCTTAGACCGAGGTCGCACTATGGTGTTTTCCCGCGAGCGGTAACCGCTATAACCGCGAAACCACTCGAGAAGTACACAGTACGCTATTAAAATCAGTCGCGGAAAAAAACCGCAAGTGAGGCCGCTTGTATTAGCTTACTTGACCCATAAAATCACACGATTAAAAACCGCGGCGGTTTAGCCGTAGTGCGACCTAGGCCCTAAGTCTGAATTTGACTTATGACATATATTGTTATAAATTTGACATTTTGTTGTGGTTCGGTTTTGAAACTCTGTGTTGTTATTCAGCTACCTTTGTATATTGCAAACGTTTTGCTTCAACAGCTCACACAAATTGTGCAACAAAATTATTATCAAAATTCGGGCTCTGTAGTCAGATGCACTTCATTATGTCAACGGTCGTAATGATCATCCAAACAGGACCACGATTGAACAATTGATGAAGAGATTTGAGGATATTAGGTTGGTTTGCGATCGTGTAAAGCCTATACGTGATCGTTTTAGGCGTTCGACCGAAAACATGGCTGCTGTCGCTTAAAGTGTGCGTGAAGACCGAAATCTATTCATTCATTCGTTGTTCACAACAACTGGTTCTTTTCCAGATCTCAACTTGCATCTGTAGCCGTATAAGATTCAATTGTTACCAGAATTGAAGCCACGAGACCTTGGCTTTCTTCGCACGTTTGCAGACTGGGCTTTGAAGCAGCTGGAGACGCATCCTCGTTTTGGCAAAAAAATACCTTCAGCGACGAAGCGCATTTTTGACTAAATAGAGACGGAAATAAACGCAATTATCGCAGTTGCGGCGACACCCATCTAGGAGAGATACTGGAGGCTCACTTGTATACTGAGGAACTGACTGGTGCGCATTGTGGGTGGGCGGCATCATTGGTCTGTATATCTTCCGAAACGAAAGAGATCAGGCGGTGACTGTTAACCGATAACGGTATAGAACCTTCATAAGAAACTTATTGTGGTCCGCAGTGGACGATATGAGCATAGGCGACGTGTGGTTCTAATAAAATAGTGTTATACGCATGAGTTATTGCAAGAGAAGTTCCAGAGGTCCGTTATTTCAAAAAGAGCTGACGTCGAGTGGCCACCAAGATCGTGCGACCTAACGCCCTTAGACTTTTTGCTATGGGACTATGTTAAGTCTTTGGTCTACGCCAATAAACAAACTACTCTTGCCCTTAGACTTTTTGCTTTGGGGCTACGTTAAGTCTTTGGTCTACATCAATATACTAACTACTCTTGCCCAGCTGCAGAACAACTTTAATCGAACCATTGCGGAAATCCAGCCCGATTTACTGAAGAAGGTCGTCCAAAATTGGATCTCGCGGATCAACCAATTCAAACGCGGCTGTGGAAGTCTACCTACGACCACACTTCTTTGAATGCTAGGTATTTACAGAAATATTTGGCCACGCATGAACGCTTTTCATTAGCTATTGATTATTTATCGATTCATCCACCCACACAAGCAGTATGTTTTGTGCCATCGCAGTGGTTGCCTTTCAAAGTTATAATTATATACATTCTACTGGTATACATACGATTGTAGACCGCGCAGCTAATTGTGTTACAATTTCTTGCGCACCCGATCTATTTCATTTTGGTTGTTTTCATAAGTTTGAGTGGTCACAGTGGTGTAATGGTGAACGCATAAACTGAAGGTCCCGTATATTTGTGGATGTTGCGTTCCACAAGTATGCGCGAGAGGTTGCCTACGCTCTTTAGAGAGTATTTTAAGAAAGATAAAGCATTAAGGTAGAGACACACTGGTCCCACGTATGCAACGTATGCGATGTAACGTAGGAGAATTGGTGTGCACACCCGTCCCGCGTATGCAACGTAAATTTTGCATCAGATGCTGTTGTAATTTCTCACAAGGTGCAATAGTGCGTCTGTAAGTCATGTTTTCTGATTCTGATAGCGAGATGATCTGATATTGAGGGTGATTTCTTGAGTTTACTATTTTTAAATGAATGTTTCCGCGCCACAAAAAAAAAACTAAAGTTAAGAAGAGAAGATATTGGGTTCATGAGGTAAATAAACAAAGAGAAAAAGTTGGAGAATACCATACATTCTGTGTGGATGTAGCTTCCATCTTGATAAAATGATTCGTGTAAACTAAACCAGGTATTTGGACAATTCTCGATTGGTAGTTTATTAAAATTACGTTTTATATTATTTTTTATTAACTGTAAAGAAATTAGCCTTGAGAAAGACCCAATGTGGGTCGAAACGTCGGCGTAATTCTTATAAACTACCATTCGAGAATTGTCCAAATACCTGGTTTAATTTACTCGAATCATAATACCATACATTAATGCAGAAACTGGAATCTGATGAAGAACGATTCTTTATGTATTTCCGCATGTCTAAAATACAGTTTAAATTTATCAGCTGTTTATTCTCCCATTTTAACAATTTTGACAACAGAACGCTTGCATCAAAAGTCTATTTGTTTATGACGTGCTACGCATAAGTTGTAGAAACACACTAATCATACTCGTGGATATCGTACTAACATCCCCTCCACCTTCTCACGCCGATCTGGACATCCCAGCTCGACGTTGCGTGTGAGGCGTGTGATTGCGTTGCATACGATCAGTGTGTTTCTATGGGATAGTTTCTCATCTAAAATCAAGAGTCCAGATATAGTAATGCGTTGCATACGTTGCGTACGTAAGCCTGTACAGTGTGCCCCTACCTTTACTTCTTCATTTTTGAGCATGTGCATAGTAATTCAATAACTTGTAGATGAAAAGATCTCGAACTATGGAAAAAATGGTAGGACGAACTCTCAAGTGGAGAAGAAAGCCCAATTGGCGAAGAAGACGAGGATGAATTAGAAAACTATGTTACCGAAAGAAACGACCATGAGACAGAATCTGAAAATAATTATTAGACCAGCAAGGAGAAATTCCGAAGAATATAAAGGAGGAGGAGAAGGGAAAGAAGAACAAGAGCATGAAGACGAATCCGATGAAGAATGCTCGACAAAATTTGGGCTTTCAGTGGCTTTTCAACAGAAAATTTAGATAAGATTTGGGACAATTCTAAAGGAATCGGTGTTGAATTATGCTACTATGTAATGAGTGAGAAGAGGTTTCGAATCCTTGTAAGGTGTTTCGGGTTCGATGATGTGAGGACGAGAAATGAAAGGAAAGAAATTGATAAGTTGGCGCCTATTAGGGAACTTTTCGAAATTTTTTAGGTCAAATATTAGGATAAATTTATTGCTAGTGAGTTCCTGAGTAACTGTAGATGAACAGTTATTGGCTTTTAGAGGACGCTGTGGCTTCAAACATTATATACCAAAAAAAGCAGCCAAATATGGTATTGAAATGTTTGCGCTGGTAGATGCAAAGGGGGCATACACCCTCAATTTGGTAACCTACGTTGGAGCTCGACCGTATTATATTATAGAAATTCAGCAATTAAGGAGAAAACATTGTTTTCATTCAGATTAGTACATCCAGCCGCATGTACCAATCGTAATATAACTGAGGCCAATTGGTTTAGTAGCCTATCACTAATAAATAATTGGATGCAGGACACAAAGCTAACATATCTCGGTATCTTACGAAAATATAAACGCGAAAAGTTTAATAAAGTCGGAACACAGCCTGAATATATAAATTTATTCTACCATTCCGGAGCTCTATAATATTGTTGAGTTTTTTTAGGACTACCAAAACCAATCTCATGTGAAATTTGCCAGTTATTTACAAATTTCACATGAGATTTGTTTTGGTAGTCCTAAAAAGACTCAATAATATTATAGAGCTCCGGGTTGAAGGTTGAATATCTATATATACACTGCCGAGCATAAAATTAGGGTCACTCCATAATTTGAAGTTATTTTAAAATTTTTTAGTTTTTTACTTGTTTTTTTCGGTTGTAACAGTTTACTAATTGATTGCTTGAATAAAGCAAAAGATTTTTGTTGTTCAAAGTTTATTGAAAGTGATGAAAATGAATAATTTTAATTTGATATGCTAAGTAATGAAAATGGACAACTTTACACTGATATGCTTTTGTTGAAACAAAAGAAAGTTTAAAGAGTTCAGTAGTGAGTATTCCCTTCTCTGGCAGTGACAACAGCTTGCAAACAACGTGTCATGCTCTGGATCAGATTTTGGATCACGTTCTGGGGAAGATTGTCCCATTCTTGCACCAGTTTGTCGCGAAGTCCTCTAGAATTTCTGGGGGCCGGCACATGTCTCCGTAAATGTTTTCCCATCTCATACCAAATATGGTCAATTGGATTTCAACCTGGACTGCCAGCTGTCCAAACAAATCGCGTGATTTTACACTCGTCAAGATGCTCAGTAACTATCCGAGCTTTCTCATGCATAAATGTTGCGTCGTCTCCAAGAATAACCATGGATGGTAAAACATGGTCTTCTAGAACCTCGTCAGATACCTATGCGCAGTCAACGTCCCATTCTCGATAAAGACTAACTCCGTGCGAGTGTCAAAAGATATGCCTCCCTATACCATAACTGATCCTCCGCTAAATGGTAGTCGCTCGGCAATACACGCTTGAGCATATCTCTCGCCTTGTCGTCACCACACTCTTACATGTCTATCTGAGCCCGTAAGACAGAATCGCGGTTCATCGAAAAACAATACGCGTCTCCAATCCGCTATTGTCAAGTCAAGTGTTCTCGTGCAAAATTCAACCTCGCAATCCGGTGTGCACGGGAAAGCGGCGGTTCAGTAGCTCTAGTTCGAGAAGATAATCCAGCAGCATAGAGTCGTCTCCTAACTGCCCACTCACTCATGTTTACATTTCTCACTTCTTGCAGATGATTTCTAAGGGAAACTGGCGTAACCGTTCGGTTTATCAAAGCACTAGAAAGGAGAAAGCGGTCATCCCTAGCTGTTGGAGTTTTGCCTCGGCCTGAATAAGGTCCTCCAGTGAGCAGACCTGTCTCTTCGAACCGCCGCCATTCTCGTTGCACACTCGAGCGACTTACACCGTTTCTCGCAGTTCGCGCTGACCGCAATCGTCTTCTAAAGCCGCCATAATTTGCGCCGCAACAACGGGATTTATGCTCATTGCAAAACACTAACAATGACAACAATTTACAACAGACAGATAACACCACAGAAACAAATGCTATGCTGTCCTTAAACTTTCTTTTGTTTCAACAAAAGCATATCAAAGTAAATTTGTTCATTTTCATTACTTCGCACATAAAATTAAAATTGTTCATTTTCATTACTTTCAATAAACTTTGAAGAAGAAAAACCTTTTCTTTTGAATTGGTAAAACCATACAACATTATAGATAATCAGATAAACTTAATAAAGACGGAACAAAGCTTGAATATATAAATATACTCAACCTTTCCGGAACTCTATAATACTAATGAGTCTTTTTAGGACTACCAAAAACAAATCTCTTATGAAAAAAAGCTTTGTTCCGTCTTTATTAAGTTTACCTTTTCTTTTATTCAAGCGATCAGTTAGTAAACTGTTACAACCGAAAAAACAAGTAAAAAACTAAAAAAAAATAAAATATCTTCAAATTATGGAGTGACCCTAATTTTATGCTCGGCAGTGTATATATATATATATATATATATCCTGAATATATAGAAATGTTCCGACTGTATTAAGTTTGTGTGATTATCTATAATGTAGAATGATTTTACCAATAGAGAAGAAAAGTCTTCTCGTTTTGGTTTCCAAAAAAATTGTACACTGGTGTTATACTGCCCAAAGACAAATAAGTCAGTATTATTGGTATCTTCTATTCACCATAACGATGCAATTGGTGAACCAACAGTAGACGACAGGAAACCAGTGACCATAGCGACACATAACCGACAATAACGACAAAAAAAATTGGTGTAGATCTGGTAGATCAGTTGCGCCAGAAGTACGACGTGGCAAGAAATACACGCCGTTAGCCAATGGTTATATTTTACGATATACTGAATATTAGGGCGAACCATCCTCTGAGAAAGTGATTCTCTTGAAGCATTTGCTTGACCACAAATAATTGACGACCACAAATTGAATTTAGATCTACAATGGGGCACGAACCTTACTAGGAAATACGAAGGCACCACTTCGACAACCGATAGACCACAAAATTAAGTTGGACATTCCTATATTTGCCCCAGAAACCGCAACAAATATACAAGAAAATCATGTGCGAAATTCAAAAAATATGCAAGATTTCGAATAGTTCTAGAGTTATTGCTTAAAAATTGCAATAGTTCCGGGGAATTTCGGGCAGAAAACGAGAAAAACAATTTGGGGGCCAACTTCACGGAGCCCCCACTTTTTCGGGAAAAACAGTTCTGATGTAATATTTCAGTTCTTTATATAGAGTTCTAGAGTTCTCAATTGATAATGCATATAGTTCCACTTTTTTTTGCAAAATTGTGTAATTTTTGAGAAATTAAAAAAAAATCTTTATAACGATTTCCGATTGTACTAAGGCAGATTTACAAAAAATGCTTATTGGAAATTTTTGTAAAATCAATATCTATAAATTTGTTTATAAAAAATTTCGGCGAAGATAAAAAAGATACAAGAGTTCTGATAAGAGTTCTTAGTAGCTCGCGGAGAGTTCCGAACAAATAACCTATACAATTTCTTTGTCAAACCAATATTAAAGAAATTATTAGCAAAAACGAGGCGCTAAATTTTTGAAAATTACAGAATTCCAATTTTTTTTTCCATGAGTTCTGTTAAGGGTTCTGGGTAGCCCTTCGAGAGTTCTGAAGAAATCTCTTTTATAATTACCACATCCGACCAATATTCAAAATATAAAAATTATATTCAAAAGCAAAAAATGCGGCCCTAAGTTTTTTGATCTTGAAACATTTTTTTTCATGAGTTTTTATAAGAATTCTGTGTAGCCCCTGAGAGTTCTGAACAAATAACCTATATAATTTCTTTGACAAACCAATAATAAGAAGTTATAAGCAAAAACGGGGCGATTTCAGTTTTATTAATTCAAGAATGTTAAAAAATGTATCGCCCCGTTTTTGCTTATAACTTATTTAATATTGCTCGGACAAAGAAATTGTATAGGAGATTTGTTCATATGTGAAGCTACTCTTAGCAAAACGCATGATTTTTTTTAATTCATTAATTTAAAAAAAATTAGCGCCTCGTTTTTACTTACAACTTCTTTATTATTGGTTTGACAAGGAAATTGTATAGGTTATTTGTTCAAAACTCTCGGGCGGCTACTCAAAACTCTTAACAGAACTCGTGAAAGAGAAATGTTTTTGAATTCTTTAATGTTCAAAAAACTTACCGCCGCTTTTTTGCATATAACTTCTTTAATATTGGTCGAACATGGAAATTAAAAAAGATAGTTGTTCAGAAGTCTCGAGGGGCCACCCAGAACTCTTAACAGAACTCATGGAATTTTTTTTTTTAAATTCTGTAATATTCCAAAATTTATCGCCTCATTTTTCCTTATAACTTCTTTAATATTGGTCGGACATGGAAATTATAAAAGAGATTTGTTCAGAACTCTCGAGGAGCTACCGGGAACTCTTAACAGAACTCATGGAAATATTTATTTTTTTGGAATTCTGTTATTTTTTGTAAGTTGTTATTGTATAGCTTCTTTAATATTGGTTTGACAAAGAAATGGTTATTTGAAATGGTTATTTGTTCAGAACTCTCCGGGGGCTACTCAGAACTATTATCAGAACTCTTTTTTTTTATCTTCGTCGATAGTTTTTTATAAATAAATTTATAGATATTGATTTTACAATAATTTCGTTATCAGATTTTTTTTAATTTTTCAAAAGTTACAAAATTTTGCAAAAAAAGTAGAACTATATGCATTATCCATTGAGAACTCTAGAAAGTGGTGCGCAAACTTTTTTCATTGGCGACCCCCCATTTTGTGTAAAATTTTGTCGCGACCCCTGGATCGACAGTATACGTTTTTGAATCGTTAGGTAGGTAAAGTGAAAGTTTTTCTGGTATTTGTCTGTATTGCTTTTTTTAATTCTCCTTGCCAAAGTATCAGCTTCTCTCTAAAAGCTTCAATTTTACTGCTCAATATTAAAATGTTTGTACTCTCTCCCTGTAAACTCAAATTCAAATCGTTCGATATTTTGGTAACGTCAGTGGTGTCGTCCAGTTGTAGAACAAACACAGGAGAATTTTGTATTAGATTTAACAGAACTGATTCGATATTAAGCACGTGATATGACGGAAATTCGACTCGATATTGACAAGAAATTGAATCTCTTGATAATGGTATTGTTTTTAAATCGTTACTATATTTTTGTCCATGCATAATTGATGTCATTTTAATTTCTGAAGCAAGAATTAGGTATTCTCCAATAAGACCAGGATTTAGTTAAGGGGGGGGGGGGGGGGGGGTGTTAAGAAAATATAGTAACAGAAATGCACCAATTTTAACAGGTTTGCATATTTCGGGGGGGTTTGACCCCCCCTGGCTACGCCCATGTCTCGTTTCCATGTCGTATTTCCACATAACCTGGGTAACGCACGCAAATATTCAATATCGCTAGGTTCTATTAAAATAAACAAATAAATAATAATAAAATGAACACCATCAAGACCGCGATATTTAAAAATTGACGTGAAATGTAAAAAAAAATCCATTACAAAATAATAATCAAAAGTAAAGAAAACGTTTTAAAATGAGATGTAAAATGATGTAAATAGACCTTTTTACCGTTAGTTAAGCGCATGCGCATCGGTCATCTGCATCAAGTTTGAAAGGCGGGAATATGAAAGTTTCGGGCATATATTGAGGTTATACGTCAAAAAGTTCGGGCAATTTTGACGTATAATCTATGGTGATATCAGAGACTGAGGACAGTTCTTATGACGAATCCACACCATCGGAGACAATTGAAAAACCAAATTCTTCATTTTTGATTCCATTTTTTTTTGTTGATGGCCCAAAACTTATAAGATACATCCCCTCGTATGAGTAATAAAAAATATTGTTTGTAACACCGGCGAAATTGTCAATTTCCCTCGAGCGATTGTGCGCATAGCGCGCACAATTTCGCTCTCGCGAAAAATTTACAACTTTTCGCCCTAGTTACAAAATATACCATTATATATTAAGTGTGGTTAAAACATAGTGAATATATCAATTCAGTGTAAGTATGAATTACCACGTATTAACGGTCCCAACCATCTTATTCAATAGTTTGGTTGTTTTTTTTAAGGTGTTCGTTGTTTGTACCTTACTTTTGCTAAAACAAAATTATGGCCATACAGTTTAAGCACATCTATGTAAAAAAAATTGTAAAATAATTACAAGTTCACGTTAAAAATACATTATAAACTACAATTGGAACAATAACATAATACAAAGACACAAATAGATACAACATATTTGATCGAAATAATTTAAAGATTTCCTTAGCTGAATTGAAAAATTCACTTTGTTTTTTACCACACTTATATTATGTAAAAATATTATATAACTTATTATTCACAGTTATATAAATTTCTACACATATCACGACTCGAGTTTCGACGTTTGACGGTCATTTTCAAGTGAAACTTGAAAATGACCGTCAAACGTCGAAACTCGAGTCGTGATATGTGTAGAAATTTATATAACTGTGAATAATAAGTTATATAATATTTTTACATAATATAAGTGTGGTAAAAAACAAAGTGAATTTTTCAATTCAATGTAAGTATGGATTACCACGTAGTAACTGTCGCAACCATCCTATTCATGATTTCCTTATGAAATAAAAAATTAAGAAAATTAACTAAATACGCAATCTGTTTAACGCACTGGTGTGTGCAGTACATATTTTTCCGCTCTGGCACGTATGACAACGAACTGTACGTATATAACGAACGTACGCGGAGACCTTTATACAAGTGCTGCCTGCTACGTGCTGCCTACAGCTCTGATTAGGTATTAAAACAGAAAATGGTTTCCTGAAAAATATACTTCATATAATTTAATTTCACTATTTTCACTACGTCTCTGGTGACCCCCCGAGGGGTCGCGACCCACGGTTTGCGCACCACTGCTCTAGAATGCCATGACAACTGAAATATTACAGCAGAACTCTTTTTCCCGAAAAGAGGGGGCTGCGTGAAAATGTCCCCCAAATTGTTTTTTCGATTTCTAACCGAAATTCCACGGAACTATTGCAATTTTCAAACAAGTACTCTAGAACTACTCGAAATCTTGCCAGAACTCTACAAAATTTTGTATTTTTCAAAAATTCGGTTGCCAACTTCCCAGGACTCCTTTATACAATCATTTTTTATTAAATTTATTTTTTTTTTTTTTTTTGCTTATAACTTTTTTTATTCAATTTTGTTATTCAATTTTCTCTTGTTAACGATTGTAGACTATTACGAGTGTTCTAGGAATTTCATATGTTATGTTTGGTCTCAATAAAATTCGAAACAATCCACTAATCATTGACAACTTGCTTATTAAGCAATGAAAATTCATATAATGACATTTTACTAACTTCTCCCAAAATAGATGAATTTATAAGAAACATATCTCTTCTACGTGATTGAGCATACTTTGGTAAATATATCTGTTCAGACATTTACCCTAAAACTGTGCAGATTAGCTATTATTAAGTTAATAAAAAGAAAATGTTCTACGGTCGTAGACCACGCGATTAAATATGAGACGATCAACGTCGAAATCAGCATCGGATTTCAAGAAAAATGTTCATTAAGATTTTACAAGTATATAATTCATAATAATACGGTAAAGTAGCTCCAATGTAAATTTGATAATTCTAGCTCATTTAGTTTTCTAGTTGTTGAACACTGAATTAGCCTCAATGTAGAATCTAAGAGTTGGCTCTCAAGCCGTATAAAAACAGAGGGAAAAAGCTCTCCATTGTTAAACACCGACACGAAAATATCTCCGGGTTGATGAATAGTCGGCGGGCTGACAGGAAACCTGTAAAAGGTGAGCCATATATGGCCAAAACGTCGTTGCCGTGTACACAATGTCCCAGACGTCGACGAGAATATCGTGAGAAATACAGGACCAATTACAACCTAATGCAATAAGAAATACTAGAAGTAGCGAAAAATTACGAGAATTAGACCAGAAAGGAAAGACAAGATTATAAAATTGTTTTTAATTCAATTTGTTGGCGACAACGTTGGCAGAAAAACAGATCAATAGACAAGACCAAAAAGACTCAATTAGAGGGTGTAGACTAGATTAGGGAAGTGCAACTAGACTCGATAGTCCGACGAGATTAAACAGACAAGAATAGATAGACTAGACAGACAAGATTTTTGATACATAATAATCTTGTCAATCTAGTCTCCATTGTTTTATATAGGCTATTCCTGTATTAATAAATAGCTAACTTAAAATGTAATCTAAATTAGATTTATGGGATTAAATTCAAGCGCCTAAACAAAACAGAAATATTAAATCAAATCAGTCTCCCTCATAAACCAATCAATTACAATGAGACACAATTAACCCCGATTGCACTCAAATAAAATCTCTAATTAAACTTGACGATAATAAAACAAATTTGGAACAAAAATCGATGTATTTTAAAAAAAAGTTGCCTTTTTTTTTCCTGTTTTCGTTGTAATTTGACAAATTGAGTGGAGCTCGAGGAATATTTTGCAAACCGGAAATTAAAATTGATTGGATCGACGAGCGCGCACGTCCATCATTATTCACAGCCAATTTGATCAGAAACTGACCCTCCGAATCAACTCGCATTTATATTGACGCGTTTAATAAATCAACCCACTTTATTTGTCCCCAAAATTAAAATAAGCAAACATTTCCAGCTTTAAAAAAAACGACCACACCAGTCGTAACCGATACGCTCAGTCTATCCCATCCGGCTACTTAGACACTTGATTCGATAAACACACACGTGGTTCCTTATCGGCGAGTGTCATTCCATCTTCGCCTCTGCTTTCTTCTTTCGCTCGCTGCTTTCTTTCCTCCGGTTCGAGATGTTTCCGATAGCCACTTGACGCAAGTGCTCTTCAAGCAAATGCTAATAGAGGAGAGGAAATGTTGTATTGGCTTTTAGTTTGTCCTCGACTGCCACTTCAACGTTCGTGGAGTAACAGCTTTCGAAAGTTGAAAGACCTTAGAGTCACAAAACCACTTTGACTAAATACGAACTTTATTAGACAGGACTAGGTATATTTAAGCGATTGTTTTACAGCAGGATTTCATACATTCAGTTCCTATTCCTAATCTTGCGAATTCCCTCAATATGTAAATGGTTTGCTGGCCTCGTATACAGTCGCACTATTATATGCAATCTATCGTGCCTATTCCTGATCTTGCGTTAGAAGGCAAAATATAGATAAGGAAGTACATGAACAAATAGTTGAAAACTGGGATGAATAGTCTCTATAACGTCCCATGATTGCGATGGTAACAATAAGCGAGTGTCGTTGCATATTGCAAAGCTCAAACCGCTTAACCTACGAGAGCCAAAATGGAAACGACCCGCTCTAGTGGCTTTAATATTGGAAAGGCTTTGTTGCTATCGATGTCAGTCTTGTAACTTACTAGTTAACAACTTAATGGCCGCTCGTCTAATAGTTGTACGTATGTTGTGTCAGCGGCCATTAACGTGTTGATATGCTTTACTAATTGATTAACTTCGGTTTTATATTTCAGTTGCTTTATAATTCAAGTAATAATAGACTATAAAAATAGCGTAAGTCAATAGACTTTTTCTCGGACGTTCTTAAGTGTCTCTGGAGGAAACGGAAGTTGGAACTATTTTGGTTTACTTTTGATGTTACCTAATTTAAAATCGAAAAACTTCTAAATATTTCTTTAAAAAAACACCTTATATCTAAATATTATTATTAAATAGACTCTAGTCTTCTTGGTTTAGTTATCCGTCTCATCTAGTAGTATTTGTGTTTATCTAGTCTGGGCTATCTAGTTTTGTGTGCTTAATCTAGTCCTGCCTGTTTAGTCTTGTCTCTCTTTAGTTCTGTCTCTTTAGTCTTCTCTGCCTATTTGTGTTTCTCTGCCTAATAATGTCTGTCCAATCTTAGATATCTATCCTTGTATGTCTTTAATGTCTAATCCATTAAAATGTTTTGTTTATTTTAAATTATGTTATCTGTACAAAATACTAATAGCACTATTTGTTTAGTTTTAAGTTGATACGCAGCTGTTTCTTTTCTGCTCGGCGTATTCGGGCACTCGGTTTCGCTGATGTGACATTTCCTGTGCTCGAACGCCAGCGCGTTTTATTTCTCTCCATAAAATAATAAATCTAACAAAGAATTTCTTGCTTTTCACGTTTTGTTCATCAAAATCGTTTAGAAATGTCAAGTTTTTACATGAAATAAATGTCGCAAATAATAAATACCATATTATATATGAAACAGTTTGTTCGTATACTATATTGTATACAGTTGGATATAATTAGCCTTGCCTATCTAGTCTTGTCCGTCTAGACTTCTCTCTCTAGTCTTATTTGTTTAGTCTAATCTGTCTATCTAGACTTATCTATCTAGTCCTGTTTGCTTAGTTTTGTCTGCCTAGGCTTGTCTGTCTAGTCTTGTCTGTTTAGTCTTGTCTGTTTAGTCTTGTCTGTTTAGTCTTGTCTGTTTAGTCTTGTCTGTTTAGTCTTGTCTGTTTAGTCTTGTCTGTTTAGTCTTGTCTGTCCAGTCTTGTCTGTCTAGTCTTGCCGGTCTGTCTAATCTTGTCTGTCTAGTCAATATCAAAATCCATTTATTCACCCAATTACAAAAGCAACACAAGAGTATGCATATAAAGTATGGGCAAGTATGGGCATTGTCACAATCTCGTTTTGAATATTTTGAGAGACCCTTCGGTCTTGAGATGATCTGGCAGTTTGTGGTAAATCCGTATCCCTGACTGATACGGCCCCCTGCATATCGCCAGGTTGACTTTGGGAACATATAAATCGTGGTTGTACCTTGTGTAACGTCGTGGTTGTACCTTGTGTAACGTCGTGGTTATCCCCGTGGTTTTTTTAGATACAATTTTTCCTTGAGGATGAAAGTTGCTATTTCCAGAATATAGAGACTATTTAATGTTAATAGTTTCAGTTGTTTAAAATGAAGTTTACAGCTATCTCTTGGACTGCTCCTCATAATTGCCCTGATCACACGTTTTTGGGTCCTGAATAGTAACTCCTGTGGTGATGATCCCCAGACTATTATGCCATAGCGTAAGAGAGACTCTACTTCCGAAGAGTAGATGTTAATTTTGGCCTGTCTGCCCAATAAGTTGTTGATATTTCGAATAAGGTACGCTTTAGTGTTGATTTTTTCACTATCGAATCGATATGAGTTTTCCACTGTAGTGTGTCCTCTAGGAAAACCCCTAAAAATGTGATGCTGTTGGACCTTTTTATTTCCAGTTGGGTATTAATTTTTAGTTTTATAACGTCCACTTTTTTTTGTGTGAAAGATCATAAAATTCGTTTTTTATCTATATTCAAAAATAAATTATTTCCAGAGAACCATTTCTTTAGTGATTCTATTAGCTTATTGGCTTGAATTTCAGTTTCTTTTGTCGAGTTGTGGGAAACAATGAAACTAGAATCATGCGTTATGTAGTTTGCGAGATCCGCCAGGTAAATAGAAAATAAAATCGGGGAAAGGACACTGCCTTGTGGCACCCCTGTCGTAATTGTAATCGGGGATGATCTTCCAGTTTATATATCATTCGATATGTATAACATTTGCTGTCCTTCCTTTAAAAATGATTCTATCCAGTTCGCCAGTTTTTCCTCTTACGCCATATATTTTGAGTTTGTCTAGCATTTTTTTATGCGAAACACTCGAATGCTTTCGTAAGATCACAAAATATTTTTCGCAATCTACTTCTTCAAGGATTTTATTAACGAGCTGGATTATCGCCGTAATAGTTGATTTTCATTTAATAGCCGTGATTAGATTATTGACAGATTTTCTGAAATCCGTGTTAGTGTGTTGGAATTATATAATATTTTCCGAGAAAAGGTGTTAATCGGTTTAACAGATTGTATTCTAATATTTTAGAGAACACCGATACCAGAGAAATCGGCCTACAGTTTGATAATTTTTCCTTATCTCGCTTTTTATGGATCGGAATAATGTTGGATGTCTTGGGAACTTGAGGAAATTCCTCCATGGCGAAAGAATAATTAACAATGTGGGCCAGTTATCGGTTATTACGGGTAGCTTCTGTTACTTGTTGTTTTAGTCCATACGCTAGCATTAAGTTCTTCATATTAATTGTTTCTTTGGAGATTATTTGAAAGTTTAAAGTCTCCAATTAAGATGATATCTTTCGGTAATATATATATATATATATATATATATATATATATATATATATATATATATATATATATATATATATATATATATATGTATATATATATATATATATATATATATATATTTATATATATATATATATATATATATATATATATATATATATATGTTTTCTAGAATTTGTTCTAATTGAATCATACATGTAGCAACGCATCCTGAAGGTGGTATGTAGAGTGCTATTATTGCTGTGGAATGGTTATTATTTTTCCACAAAACACCGCAGGTTTCAATTTCTTTTTCTATGGAGACCAAATGTAATTGAAGTTCCTTACTGTTAGCCATTTGCTTCGATGTTGCCAATATAGCGACTCCACCACCACCTGATTTAGATCTACAATAGTGAGTTACCAGTTTGTAGTTACTTATGTGGGGGTAGGCCATTTTTTCATTTTTACCCCAGGTTTCTGCCAGTCAGATGAAGAATGGCTCAATTTCCTCAGCAACGAGTTCTATTTGTGCAGCTTTAACTGCATTTAATGACTGTATGTTATAATATAACATTAATTTACAGTTTGGGTTTGTATGGCTGGCCGAAAATTGTCTTTACATGGGTTTAGTACCTTTCAAACCGAATTCCCTCAGGCCAAAATGAGTGGTCGTATACTTTTTCTAGAAGTTCATAATCTATGCCTACTTATACTAAAATCTGGTTGTTTCTGCCAGTCAGATGAAGAATGGCTCAATTTCCTCAGCAACGAGTTCTATTTGTGCAGCTTTAACTGCATTTAATGACTGTATGTTATAATATAACATTAATTTACAGTTTGGGTTTGTATGGCTGGCCGAAAATTGTCTTTACATGGGTTTAGTACCTTTCAAACCGAATTCCCTCAAGCCAAAATGAGTGGTCGTATACTTTTTCTAGAAGTTCATAATCTATGCCTACTTAAACTAACATCTGGTTGTTTTTTTTTCAATTTTCTCGACTGAAAAATTGTTTTCTGTTTTACCAAACTTTTTTATTAAATTATTTAGGACCATTTCTTCGGTTACGGGGTCCTAGCTCTCGAGATGTGCAGCCAAACTTTTTATGGCTGAATATCTCGACCCGCGAAACATTTCTTGTTTTCTTCTTCCGACACTCTGGCATTCCCCAGTGCTATGCGCTTCTTTTTGGAACGAAGATCCTTTAGGGAGATCTCGGTATGAGTGAATCTACAGAAAACGTGTATGTCGCACTAGCTTCTTTCTCTTTCTATCAGTGTATATTTCTATTCCGCGCGCTCTCTCTTTCTTTGTACACCGCTTTAGTTTCTTTCTCTTTCTCATATCTCTATACCGCGCTCTCTCACATGAATTCTCTTTCTCTCAGTATATATTACTATAATGCGTGCTCTCTCTTTCTTTCGCAGAATGACAGACAAGCGTGGGTTATAACCTTAAAACTAAACAAGAAAATAAACAAGAAAAAAAAATTGTTCAAACGTTTTTGCTTTTTGTTGTTTTAACTCATACGAGAGTTATATTGTTTATAAATATTATACTCATTATTTGAATTAGGTTATGATAAATGAAAACCTAAGAAAATATACAAAATACTGAAAAAAAGTAAGTTAATAAAAAAAAAACTGAATAATTTGTAGCAATTGTTTAATTAGTAGCAAATTCTTAAAAAACTTTTTACACATGTTTATCGTACATGTAATTCGAGTGATTGATATTTACTATATTTATATATGTATATCCTAGTCATATAGTGAAAAATAAGTTAGATTGTGTAAAACTGAGCCATTGCATGATCTGCCGGCAGTTCGAGTAGTTCATCTAATTCGTGCAGCTCATGAAATTTTATGAGGCTCTTGTTTAACTAGGATTTACACTCACTATCTTACCTACTGACCGATTCGATGTTTCAAAAAATGCCAAAGTGCTGTCACTTGATAGTATAAAGCAACTTGTCTTAATTAACAGACCTATTAATGAAGAGATAAATAAAGAAACATTTTTGAGATGGTTTCACAAACTAGCTAGTCATATCGAATATTTCAAATAGAATAGTTACATGAACTGTCGGCAGATCATGCAATAACTCAGTTTTACACAATCTGATGGACATAAACATTATAGAGAGACAATAGTGAAATTACAACCTCAGTGTCAAAAAGAGTATCGAGAAAGAAAAAGGAAAACATAAATTTTACAAAATACAGATTTAGAACCTGCTGCAGGCGATAAAATATACAGAGATACGGGGGGATGACGGGGGGTCCCCTGACCACATACGATTTTTTCTAGTGACGACCTGAAATCCATCGTCGTCAGTGAGTTTTTTCATTCAAACAACCTATCTCCTTTTTGCGACAAATCTGTTTGTTTGTGGTTTTTCTGATACTGCTGTGAGTTACTGAAAGTAAAAGTGATGGATTCGTTGCCAACTCTATAGACACGGGATCCGCGGAAGTTGAGGGCGCAATCTTAACCGACTCACATGCTATGGGGGTTGATTCCCATTGTTTTAATTTTTCAGTTAGCTTATTGATCTTATTATGAAGGGTTTCTACATACTCCTTGATGCTGAACATTTCTTGTAACATTTCCTTTAATTCTTCATTTTCCTTGATGATCAAACTCATTGTGAAATCTTCATTTTCCATAACCTCAACCTCTTCATTCTCGTTAATCTCCTGGATTTGGTGCTGGCACTGTCCTGTTTTGTTTCTTGTTCCCTAAGACATGCATCCCAGGTGAAAAGTATTGTTGCATTGAACACATCAAACTGGATTTATTGCTTTTCTCTTATAGTAAAAACACTGCTTATCGCTAAAATGCTTCTCATCCGCCTTCTTTCGAAAAACTGTCTAGTCTGTCTAGTCTTGTCTGTCTAGTCTTGTCTGTTTAGTCTTGTCTGTCTAGTCTTGTCTGTCTAGTCTTGTCTGTTTAGTCTTGTCTGTCTAGTCTTGTCTGTATGAATGCTAAAACCTAACTGCTGGAAACTTTCCAGACAAGTGGAAGCGCTCCAGACTGGTATTTATTAGGAAGGGAGATAAGCTAGTTGGAGAACCATCATCTTATAGGCCCCTATGCCTTATAGATGTGTCGGGGAAACTGTTAGGAAACCTTCTACTGAGGAGATTACAGAAGAAGCTTGACGCCTTTCTGCGTTTATCCGAAACCATTTGAGTTCCACGAATGCAGATCTACCACGAGTGCAATAGAGGAAGTTCATAAAATTGCAGAGAAGGCTAAAGCTGGCACGCAAAAAACAAAAAAATGTGTGAATTAATAACTTTTTATGGACAAAACGCATTCAAAAAACAGAAAAAAACAGTAAACTATTACTGCGAGCCCAAAACGAGAGGGTACGATGTAGAGGTTAGTGTTCCACAGGGCTCTATATTAGGCCCCATGCTACGGAACTTATATGACTTATACGACGACATTTACAGAATGTAGTTAACAGAAAGCACTATGTTAATTTGACTCGCGGATGATTTAGGATTGTTGGTAACAAGGAAACGAAAAAAAACTTCTGCCAATCAAATTTTAAGTGGGAACCACGGAAATAATCCCAAAATACCATACGTGGGCATTATAATAGATAAAGGGCTTACATACAGCAAAAGGACTAAAGACACTGGGAACAATGGCAAACATAAATATCTTATCAAAAATATCTTCTTGTCCCTCTCGTCTTGTCTATCTTGTAGTCTTCTCTGTTTAGTCTTGTCTGTCTAGCCTTGACTATCTAGTCTTGTCTGTCTCGTCTTGTCTGGCTAGTCTTGTCTGTCTAGTCTTGTCTGTCTAGTCTTGTCTGTCTAGTCTTGTCTGTCTAGTCTTGTTTGTCTAGTCTTGTCTGTCTAGTCCTGTCTATCTAGTCTCGTCTGTCTAGTCTTCTCCGTCCAGTCTTGTCTGTCTAATCTAGTCTGTATATCATGTATGTCTAGTCCTGTCGGTCTAGTCTTGTCTGTCTAGTCTGTCTATCTAGTATTGTCTGTCTACTCTTGTCTGTCTAGTCTTATCTGTCTAGTCTTGTCCGTCCAGTCTTGTCTGCCTAGTCTTGTATGTCTAGTCTTGTCTGTCTGGTCTTACCTATCTAGTCTTGTCTGTCTAATCTAGACTATCTAGTCTTGTCTGTCTAGTCTTGTCTGTCTAGTCTTGTCTGTCTAGTCTTGTCTGTCTAGTCTTGTCTGTCTAGTCTTGTCTGTCTAGTCTTGTCTGTCTAGTCTTGTCTGTCTAGTCTTGTCTGTCTAGTCTTGTCTGTCTAGTCTTGTCTGTCTAGTCTTGTCTGTCTAGTCTTGTCTGTCTAGTCTTGTCTGTCTAGTCTTGTCTGTCTAGTCTTGTCTGTCTAGTCTTGTCTGTCTAGTCTTGTCTGTCTAGTCTTGTCTGTCTAGTCTTGTCTGTCTAGTCTTGTCTGTCTAGTCTTGTCTGTCTAGTCTTGTCTGTCTAGTCTTGTCTGTCTAGTCTTGTCTGTCTAGTCTTGTCTGTCTAGTCTTGTCTGTCTAGTCTTGTCTGTCTAGTCTTGTCTGTCTAGTCTTGTCTGTCTAGTCTTGTCTGTCTAGTCTTGTCTGTCTAGTCTTGTCTGTCTAGTCTTGTCTGTCTAGTCTTGTCTGTCTAGTCTTGTCTGTCTAGTCTTGTCTGTCTAGTCTTGTCTGTCTAGTCTTGTCTGTCTAGTCTTGGCTGTCTAGTCTTGGCTGTCTCGTCTTGTCTGTTTAGTCTTCTCGTTCTAGTCTTGCCTGCCTAGTCTTATCTGTCTAGTCTTATCTGTCTAGTCTTGTATGTGTAATCTTGTCTGTCTGCTCTTGTCTGTCCAGTCTTGTCTGCCTAGTCTTGTCTGTCTGGGCTTGTCTGTTTAGTCTTGTCTGTCTAGCCTTCTCTGTCTAGTCTTTTCTCTCTAGTCTTGTTTTGTCTAATGCTGTATGGATTGTTCAATTTTATACGTTTGATCCTAGGTATTCAGTTTTATCGAATAGTTCTTGTTTGACTTCAATAACAAGTTTGACCTAAATTAGTTGAAGCGTGTTTAGAACATCCCCCAGAAATCAATTTTAAACAGGAAGATTTTCAATAATCTCTACTGAAAAACCTTGCCCCGACAAAACGTCTGAAATTTCTGGAATTCTCCCTATTGAAGTCTTCACACGAGGCACCCACACACAGTTGAACTTTTTCAACTTTCATCCGTCGTGCAAACTAATAAAACTTTTCGGACGCCCTCGCCATTTGATCCCTTTGCCCGCGCCCTTCATCCCGTATGCGCGAAATGTATCCAGAAATATTTCCGTCCCTTATAATTCCCCAATTCCGGAACCTTTTCCCTTATCCTTGTAATAAGCTTTCACTCGATTACGCAAAGAAAGTAGTGCGAGACGGAGGAGAGAACGTAGCAAAATCCCAGAATAAATTTTCTTGTAAAAAAAAATAAGTTAAAATTTATTGCTGCAGAAAAAATTGTCAGTGCAGAAAAGGGAAATTATGCTGGAGATATTTTTTCCTGCACGTGTTCATTTTCATTTTAGAGTCGCGTTGGGAGTTTAATCCAATTTCCTTTTAAAAACTTAATTTCCAAGACAATCACTTTAAAACCCTAATAAATAATCTTGTCTAATCTCGTATTGTGTGGCTTTGACTAGTTTTATCCAACGAGACTAGTTTTTATTAGATTTTGTTTCGTCTCATCTAGACTGATTTAGTTTCTTCTAGGCATCTATTTTGTTAAGTCCTTTAGTATTAATAGTGTTACTGTTAAATAATAGTAAAGCAAAACCAACTTTGCATCTCTTGTTGAGTTTTCGCAGCTGGAAAGAAATTAATTACAGCTTTCAAGGTGCTCCATTTAATATCGGTGTGCAGTTGGTGGTGTAATCGGGGGCGGCAAACCCTCGCGCACGCAAACGTACACGGATATCCCATAAACTGTTAGATTTAATAAACAAAGTTCGTAATGGGGACGCATATGGATATCAGTTATCAATCACCGTGTCAATATGCCAACACGGCTGACAGACTCAATACGTTTTCCCTCGCCCGCGTAAAAAATCACTTCAGCGTCAAAACCACCCCACGAGAAAACTGTATATTATAATTATTCCGAGGGAGTGGAAAAAAATTGGAAAAATTCTCGACGAAAAATGAATTTTTAATGAGGCGAGGGCGACAAGATTTTAGTTAATTTCGTGGTTTTTCAAGAGGGTGTCGCTTAAATTCGCCAAATAAGCTGTTAATAATGTTATTGGATTAGCTAGTATTAAGTCTGAAATTAAAAACTAATTCAAACTAGATCTTAATAAAGTTTAGTCTAGTTTAGTCCTCCGATCTGTCTAGTCATTGAATAAGGAAATTATCTGGTATTTAGTATCAACTTATAACTAACACAAACTAGATATTAATAATGTTTTTGGATTAGCGAATTGGTCAAATATCAAATATTTTTATTAAATTATTTAATTATAAGTTACTTATATTTAAGTATAAGTACAATATGAATATAAATGAAATATGTCTAACAACTCATTCTAGAAAGACTAATCAAAGTGATAGCCTGAGAATTAATATGAGAAAATAATAAATAATATCAGCACAGATAATGCTTAAATGCACAGAGATTAGGAATTGAAATAAAATCAGTTTATCGGCTTGGTAATTTTCAAATAATACTCGACCACATTATATGGTTCTTAATAATTAAGCCATACAGTTCCTTTTTAAACTTTATAATGTTTGTTGTATACTTAATATATGCTGGCAATTTGTTATAAAGTTTAATATTGCTGTATGGTCATGCACCTTTCAGTCACCACCAGAATATGTTTGGGTATGTTATATAGTTCTATGTTGTATCTTGTATGACGTTCACTCGGCTTGTGAAAACTTGTAAATAAGTGCCTGTGTTTGACTATGAACAGGACATTTTCATATATGTAGATGCCCGAAATAGTTAGCATATTCGCCCTCTTCAAAACACCCCTGCATGATTCGCGGTATTTTAAGTTTTCTAGAATACGGAGGGCTAGCTTCTGTATCTTGAACACGTTCCTAATGTAAATGTTGTTACCCCAGAAGATGATTCCAAATTTTATATGTGATTGGTAGTTAGATAAGTACACTAGCCTCAGAACTTGATCATCTACGTATCACTGTAGGACTCGCAATGCAAAAACTAACCTGTTCAGTTTATTAGTAACATGGTCGACCTGTGACTACCACTCAAGTTTATTGTCAATATACAGTCCAAGGAGTCTTACTGATTGGTCTAGCTATATTACACCATTCCCCATTCGAATTTCTTGAGGGTTACTCGAGGTGCTTCTGTTAGTTTGGAAGATAATGGACATCGTTTTATTCTTGTTTAATACTAATTTATTATTTATATATTGGGTCATCAATGACATTGCTAGTCCAGCATTCCAACTAATGTCCTCTACTGACTTGTTAATTAATAGCACAGTCGTATCGTCAGCATAATTTACAATTTATAATCTAATATAATATTGATTAATTTGAAAATTAATCTTAAGATAAGATTGTGGTGCCGTGGGTATTCGGGGCAGGTCATTAATAAATAATGTGAAGAGCAGTGGTCCTATAGTAAAGCCTTGTAGTATCCCCTTGTTGATTGTTCTTGCGTTTGAATACACATATCCACAATTGGTTTTTAGTTCGGTAATTTGTGTTATTTTTATCAAAAATGATTGCTGGAATTAAAAGGTATTCAGTAACAACAAGAATAGAATAGAAGATTAGACGATACCAAGTGAGACTGAACAGGACTAGACTATACTTGATCGAACAAGACTAGGCTATTTTAAAGCACAATCGACTTTCAGCAAAAACTCAATTTAATGATAGCAATCTGTAATTACGTAATTTGGCCGCTCGCAACCCTCGAAACGAGCCCCAACGATCACAAATTCGCGCAAAAACAGCGAGAGCGAGAACGGACCGACCGCAGGAATATTTTTTTCTGCAAGGATATTTTTTGTCGCCATTATCTTTAACGCCATTGCATTATCGCACCCGATGAATATAAATGTAAATACAAACAGAAACCTATATCCTATAAATCTAATCTAGTTTTTGTCCATTTAGTCTTATCTGTCCTCTGTATAGTCTTGTCTAACTATTCATTGGTAACATTATTTCTCTGTATTTTATTTAAACGTGATAACACCTAATATAATCTAGTCATTCTCAACGACAGTACACAACTCTTCAGCTCTATTATTAGTATCCATATTCTTAGGTCCCAAAACAAGTCGAATAATATAAGTCTCTACAGTCGTCTTAAGACCATCCTTATTAACAGACATTAATCCTGCCCTATGTATTTGTAAAACTCCATTGGTTAAACCATACACAAACGCAATCAATCCTTTTCCACCTTGAGGAACAGGAGCATCCACAGATTGGAACATACCTAATTTAGCTTCTAGAATCTCTTGTTCAGTCAAGTTCTCTGTAAGCCAAGTAGCTGCTTTATCAAAAACATCTAAAGTTTGTGTATTACGAGGATCTCTATAACTATAAAAACTTAATACTCCATCCATAGATAGCTTTAAGCCTCCTTCATAAGCTCCCTGTCTTTCTCTAAGCTCTGGATGAAGATATTTTGAAGAGTACAGCCTAGATAAAACTTGAAGCTTAGAATAATCAGAGCAAGTGTAAGGTACTGTTAAGATTGATTTGCTGCTAAAATTTACTAGAACATTCTTGCCTGTCTAGTCTTATCTGTCTAGTCTTGTATGTCTAGTCTTGTCGGTCTAGTCTTGTCTGTCTAGTCTTGTGTGTCTATTCTCTTTTGTCTAGTCTTGTCTGTCTAGTCTTGTCTGTTTAGTCTTGTCTGTCTAGTCTTGTCTGTCTAGTCTTGTCTGTCTAGTCTTGTCTGTCTAGTCTTGTCTGTCTAGTCTTGTCTGTCTAGTCTTGTCTGTCTAGTCTTGTCTGTCTAGTCTTGTCTGTCTAGTCTTGTCTGTCTAGTCTTGTCTGTCTAGTCTTGTCTGTCTAGTCTTGTCTGTCTAGTTTGTCTGTCTAGTCTTGTCTGTCTAGTCTTGTCTGTCTAGTCTTGTCTGTCTAGTCTTGTCTGTCTAGTCTTGTCTGTCTAGTCTTGTCTGTCTAGTCTTGTCTGTCTAGTCTTGTCTGTCTAGTCTTGTCTGTCTAGTCTTGTCTGTCTAGTCTTGTCTGTCTAGTCTTGTCTGTCTAGTCTTGTCTGTCTAGTCTTGTCTGTCTAGTCTTGTCTGTCTAGTCTTGTCTGTCTAGTCTTGTCTGTCTAGTCTTGTCTGTCTAGTCTTGTCTGTCTAGTCTTGTCTGTCTAGTCTTGTCTGTCTAGTCTTGTCTGTCTAGTCTTGTCTGTCTAGTCTTGTCTGTCTAGTCTTGTCTGTCTAGTCTTGTCTGTCTAGTCTTGTCTGTCTAGTCTTGTCTGTCTAGTCTTGTCTGTCTAGTCTTGTCTGTCTAGTCTTGTCTGTCTAGTCTTGTCTGTCTAGTCTTGTCTGTCTAGTCTTGTCTGTCTAGTCTTGTCTGTCTAGTCTTGTCTGTCTAGTCTTGTCTGTCTAGTCTTGTCTGTCTAGTCTTGTCTGTCTAGTCTTGTCTGTCTAGTCTTGTCTGTCTAGTCTTGTCTGTCTAGTCTTGTCTGTCTAGTCTTGTCTGTCTAGTCTTGTCTGTCTAGTCTTGTCTGTCTAGTCTTGTCTGTCTAGTCTTGTCTGTCTAGTCTTGTCTGTCTAGTCTTGTCTGTCTAGTCTTGTCTGTCTAGTCTTGTCTGTCTAGTCTTGTCTGTCTAGTCTTGTCTGTCTAGTCTTGTCTGTCTAGTCTTGTCTGTCTAGTCTTGTCTGTCTAGTCTTGTCTGTCTAGTCTTGTCTGTCTAGTCTTGTCTGTCTAGTCTTGTCTGTCTAGTCTTGTCTGTCTAGTCTTGTCTGTCTAGTCTTGTCTGTCTAGTCTTGTCTGTCTAGTCTTGTCTGTCTAGTCTTGTCTGTCTAGTCTTGTCTGTCTAGTCTTGTCTGTCTAGTCTTGTCTGTCTAGTCTTGTCTGTCTAGTCTTGTCTGTCTAGTCTTGTCTGTCTAGTCTTGTCTGTCTAGTCTTGTCTGTCTAGTCTTGTCTGTCTAGTCTTGTCTGTCTAGTCTTGTCTGTCTAGTCTTGTCTGTCTAGTCTTGTCTGTCTAGTCTTGTCTGTCTAGTCTTGTCTGTCTAGTCTTGTCTGTCTAGTCTTGTCTGTCTAGTCTTGTCTGTCTAGTCTTGTCTGTCTAGTCTTGTCTGTCTAGTCTTGTCTGTCTAGTCTTGTCTGTCTAGTCTTGTCTGTCTAGTCTTGTCTGTCTAGTCTTGTCTGTCTAGTCTTGTCTGTCTAGTCTTGTCTGTCTAGTCTTGTCTGTCTAGTCTTGTCTGTCTAGTCTTGTCTGTCTAGTCTTGTCTGTCTAGTCTTGTCTGTCTAGTCTTGTCTGTCTAGTCTTGTCTGTCTAGTCTTGTCTGTCTAGTCTTGTCTGTCTAGTCTTGTCTGTCTAGTCTTGTCTGTCTAGTCTTGTCTGTCTAGTCTTGTCTGTCTAGTCTTGTCTGTCTAGTCTTGTCTGTCTAGTCTTGTCTGTCTAGTCTTGTCTGTCTAGTCTTGTCTGTCTAGTCTTGTCTGTCTAGTCTTGTCTGTCTAGTCTTGTCTGTCTAGTCTTGTCTGTCTAGTCTTGTCTGTCTAGTCTTGTCTGTCTAGTCTTGTCTGTCTAGTCTTGTCTGTCTAGTCTTGTCTGTCTAGTCTTGTCTGTCTAGTCTTGTCTGTCTAGTCTTGTCTGTCTAGTCTTGTCTGTCTAGTCTTGTCTGTCTAGTCTTGTCTGTCTAGTCTTGTCTGTCTAGTCTTGTCTGTCTAGTCTTGTCTGTCTAGTCTTGTCTGTCTAGTCTTGTCTGTCTAGTCTTGTCTGTCTAGTCTTGTCTGTCTAGTCTTGTCTGTCTAGTCTTGTCTGTCTAGTCTTGTCTGTCTAGTCTTGTCTGTCTAGTCTTGTCTGTCTAGTCTTGTCTGTCTAGTCTTGTCTGTCTAGTCTTGTCTGTCTAGTCTTGTCTGTCTAGTCTTGTCTGTCTAGTCTTGTCTGTCTAGTCTTGTCTGTCTAGTCTTGTCTGTCTAGTCTTGTCTGTCTAGTCTTGTCTGTCTAGTCTTGTCTGTCTAGTCTTGTCTGTCTAGTCTTGTCTGTCTAGTCTTGTCTGTCTAGTCTTGTCTGTCTAGTCTTGTCTGTCTAGTCTTGTCTGTCTAGTCTTGTCTGTCTAGTCTTGTCTGTCTAGTCTTGTCTGTCTAGTCTTGTCTGTCTAGTCTTGTCTGTCTAGTCTTGTCTGTCTAGTCTTGTCTGTCTAGTCTTGTCTGTCTAGTCTTGTCTGTCTAGTCTTGTCTGTCTAGTCTTGTCTGTCTAGTCTTGTCTGTCTAGTCTTGTCTGTCTAGTCTTGTCTGTCTAGTCTTGTCTGTCTAGTCTTGTCTGTCTAGTCTTGTCTGTCTAGTCTTGTCTGTCTAGTCTTGTCTGTCTAGTCTTGTCTGTCTAGTCTTGTCTGTCTAGTCTTGTCTGTCTAGTCTTGTCTGTCTAGTCTTGTCTGTCTAGTCTTGTCTGTCTAGTCTTGTCTGTCTAGTCTTGTCTGTCTAGTCTTGTCTGTCTAGTCTTGTCTGTCTAGTCTTGTCTGTCTAGTCTTGTCTGTCTAGTCTTGTCTGTCTAGTCTTGTCTGTCTAGTCTTGTCTGTCTAGTCTTGTCTGTCTAGTCTTGTCTGTCTAGTCTTGTCTGTTAGTCTTGTCTGTCTAGTCTTGTCTGTCTAGTCTTGTCTGTCTAGTCTTGTCTGTCTAGTCTTGTCTGTCTAGTCTTGTCTGTCTAGTCTTGTCTGTCTAGTCTTGTCTGTCTAGTCTTGTCTGTCTAGTCTTGTCTGTCTAGTCTTGTCTGTCTAGTCTTGTCTGTCTAGTCTTGTCTGTCTAGTCTTGTCTGTCTAGTCTTGTCTGTCTAGTCTTGTCTGTCTAGTCTTGTCTGTCTAGTGTTGTCTGTCTAGTCTTGTCTGTCTAGTCTTGTCTGTCTAGTCTTGTCTGTCTAGTCTTGTCTGTCTAGTCTTGTCTGTCTAGTCTTGTCTGTCTAGTCTTGTCTGTCTAGTCTTGTCTGTCTAGTCTTGTCTGTCTAGTCTTGTCTGTCTAGTCTTGTCTGTCTAGTCTTGTCTGTCTAGTCTTGTCTGTCTAGTCTTGTCTGTCTAGTCTTGTCTGTCTAGTCTTGTCTGTCTAGTCTTGTCTGTCTAGTCTTGTCTGTCTAGTCTTGTCTGTCTAGTCTTGTCTGTCTAGTCTTGTCTGTCTAGTCTTGTCTGTCTAGTCTTCTCTGTCTAGTCTTGTCTGTCTAGTCTTGTCTGTCTAGTCTTGTCTGTCTAGTCTTGTCTGTCTAGTCTTGTCTGTCTAGTCTTGTCTGTCTAGTCTTGTCTGTCTAGTCTTGTCTGTCTAGTCTTGTCTGTCTAGTCTTGTCTGTCTAGTCTTGTCTGTCTAGTCTTGTCTGTCTAGTCTTGTCTGTCTAGTCTTGTCTGTCTAGTCTTGTCTGTCTAGTCTTGTCTGTCTAGTCTTGTCTGTCTAGTCTTGTCTGTCTAGTCTTGTCTGTCTAGTCTTGTCTGTCTAGTCTTGTCTGTCTAGTCTTGTCTGTCTAGTATTGTCTGTCTAGTATTGTCTGCCTAGTTTTGTCTATCCAGTCTTGCTCTAGCCTTGCCTCTCTAGACTTATTGTCTGTACAGTCTTGTCTGTCCAGTCTTGTCTGTCCAGTCTTGTCTGTTCAATCTTGTTTGTCTAATCTTGTCTGTCCAGACTTGTTTGGCCAATCTTGTCCGTCAAGTCTTGTCTGTCCAGTTTTGTCTGTCTAGTCTTGTCTGTGTAGTCTTGTCTGTGCAGTCTTCTCTGTTCAGTCTTGTCTGCCCAGTCTTGTCTGTTCAGCCTTGTATGTCCAGTCTTGTCTTGGCTATTTATTCTTGTCTGTGTAATCTTGTTCTTCTTGTCTTAGCTGTCTAGTGTAGTCTGTCTAATTTGTATAGTTCAGTATAGTCCGTCAAGACCATATAGTCCATCTAGTCCGTCTAGAGAGTCCGTCTAGTGGCGAGAGCCACTAGAAACCTGTAGTGGCTCTGCTGGGCCTGAATTTAGTAAGGTCCAGTCCAAAACTGCAAATCGAAATCCTTGAGCAGCAGGGTACCGAGTAGCAATATTCCCGTATCAAGGGAACGTACTCACACCTTCACGTGGCGGCGCTGATGATACCAAGTTGAGACGGATCGACAGTTAGCTCAGAACACCGGAGCTAACTGGGTAGTGAGGTAGAGCTAGTTGCAAATAGATACAGCTCACCAACTCAAAAAACCAACTCGTGGCGTTTTAAATGCCAAAACCCTCATCAATGAACATGTTAAATTTCAAAATGAAACTACCCCAGGCGAGTAGAGCAGAAGGCTCAGAATCTCGCTCTTATTAACCATCAGGCTATCTCAAAGATTCTGGGGGTGGTAAAAATTCAACAAATAATAAAAACAAATAGTAGGCAAGAAACAAAAACGACTTAAACTTTACATATAGCTGCATTTAACATCCGTACAATGATGCAAGAAGAACACCTAGAAGCCTTAGCGAAGGAACTTGCTAACATTAATTGGGATGTTGTGCAACTGAGAAACGAAACTCAGTGGAGAAACCACCACGATCCTTAGATCAGCACACAGGCTGTTCCAACGAAACAGCGATACTAACTCTCACGTCGGCGGGGTCGCCATAATAATCCATAACAAGCTAAAACACCTCGTGACGAAGGTCGAAGCCAACTCAAATCGTGTAATCTATGTCGTACTCAAACTAAACAGCAGGTACAAAATTCAAATAACAGGGATGTGCTCCTACCAGTGCATAGTCGGCAGATGAAAGCGAGCAGTTCTACGAAGACCTAACAACAGATACACCATCATAACTGGAGACTTTAATGCAAAGATCGGCCCCAGAGAGGCTACCGACCCGCCAAATATTAGCCACTTCGATTTGGGAAGACGAAACACCAGAGGTCAAAACGTTGATTTTTTCTACAAAGAAAATGTACTGCTTGAATACCTTCTACAACACCTACAAGAAAATGGACGAGGAAGAGTCCAGATGGTATTACGTGTAAGGAAATATACTATATACTGGCTTCGGACAGGAAAATATGCTAGGACGTATCTGTCCTAAATTGTTTGAACACGGGCAGTGATTACAGGTTAGTGAGAGCAAGAATAGATATTAACACTCATCTCGAACGAAAGAAGTTGATTACAAAAACGATAAAACTATCTTTAAAAGAGTTGACAGAAAGGAAAGAAGAATGCAAAAAGCAAATAGAGAGGAAGCTCCAACCAACTGAGGCTCTCAAACAGGTTAACATAAACGAAATAAACACCAAAATTACCAACACGATCAGAGAAGCCACAAAGAAAGTTTGCGCTCTTAAAACAAAGAAATACGACAAACTCAGTGTCAAAACACCCCAGCTAATAAAGGAGCGCCGGAACACACACAGGGACGCACTACATTACAAAACATTGAACAAGCAAGTAAAAACATCGATACAAAGGAATATTCGGGCGCACAACACACAGCAGATTCTCGATGTCATCGAAGATAATTTGGACATGAAAGTACTACGCTCAAAGAGAGCCAAATTAAAGGGAGAAATAGTTACAGACAAAACAGACATAGTGTCTGTGATACAGGACTTCTACCAGACCCTGTACAGCCAGTCAGTCCAGCAGCCAAACCAAATAAAACAAAAACCAACCATCTTGAACGTGGGCTCAGAAGAAATTCCCGAAATAGATGGCCCTGAGCTCAGAGCAGCTCTAAACTCTATGAAAAACCATGAAACATCTGGAGAGCACCACGTAACGAGCGAAATGCTAAAAGCTGAATCGGAAACACTGGAAAAGTCAATGCTTATATTGCCGAACAAATGTCTCGAAGAGGGCAGGATCCCCAAAATGTGGCAAAATGCCGAGGTAATACTTCTATTTAAGAAAGGTGACCCTACAAGCGTCGAAAATTACCGTCCAATCAGCTTACTAAGTACATCCTACAAACTGCTGACGAAAATACTAACAAATCGCCTGGACAGAAATTTCGACTTCCACAAACCTATAGAGCAGGGCGGTTTCAGGAAAGGGTACAGCACAGTCGACCATATCCAAGTAGTCCGCACACTAATAGAGAAATGCACGGAATATAACGTGCCTCTGCATATGGCACGTTGACTATCAAAAGGCCTTCGACTCCATTGAGATATGGGCAGTGCTGGATGCCATGAACAGGGCAAGAATCGATTATAGATACTCGTTCCAAGTTCCAAGTTAACATCAAGGAAGAACTACAAACCGAAAAAATTAACTTCCAATGAGGCGTGCGGAAACTTTTTACTCTGGCACTAGAGGACATATTCAAAAACCTCAGGTGGGAACAAAAAGGTATGTCTATAGACGGAAATCATGACCTGAATCATTTACGTTTTGCAGACGACATAGTAATTTTGCGCCAATATATAAACGAACTGGAGGAAATGATAAACGAACATAAGCAAGCTTCAGGAGATGTTGGCCTGCAGATGTACTTCAAGAAGTCCAAAATCCTCTCTCATGAAAATGTCCAAATAACATTAGATAACCACCACTTGGAAACCGTGGAGCAGTATATCTATCTGGGACATAATTTTAAATTGGGCAGGGACAACCAAACAGCGGAAGTTACAAGGCAAATCGGCTTGATTTGGGCTGCCTTTGGAAAACTAAACCATATTCTCAGAGACCGTAAAGTCAAAATCTGCCTCAAGAGAAAAGTGTACGATGCGTGCATTCTCCCCGTTGCAACTCATGGCCTAGAGACCACCATTCTCACGGTCAACAACAAAAGCTGTTTAAGAGTCTGCTAGAGAGCAATGGAGCGAGCGATGCTGGGTATTAGCCTGAGAGATAAAATACGCAAAACGGAAATTCGCAAACTCACTAAAGTATCGCATGTAATAGAACGAATTGCAAGATTAAGGTGGCGATGGGCAGGTTATGTTGCCTGAGATGACGTGAAATGGACCAAGAGACCCAGAGAGACAAAAAGAAGTGTTGGTAGACCCCCGGCGAGATGGCGGGATGACCTACAGCTGCTAGCCGGGAAGAACTGGATGCACACCGCTCAAAACAGATCGACCTGGAAAAAGATGGTGGAGGCCTATGTTCAGCAGTGGACGTTTAAAGGCTGAAGAAAAAGAAGAAGAAGTCCATCTAGTGCGTCTACTCTGTCTAGTCCGTCTCATCCGTCTCGTCGGGTATCATACGGATAGTCTGTTGGTCTGTCGAAAATCAAACCTGGTTCTAACAAGAAAAAGGGACAAACCGGTACATGAATCATCTTCCTGTAGATCTATATGCCTACTGGATGCCTCAGGGAACCTACTAGAGCAAATGAACTTTGAAACAATAAGAAGAGAGTTGAAAATGGCAGAGATATGTGCGAGACGCAATTTGGCTTCAAATTATTGGCGCCATTATAAGAGTGCTCAAGGTGACAGGAGCCGCTTCTGCAAAATCCCGGAGGGAAAAAGAAGATATGCGCACTTGTGGCGCTAGTTGTCCAAAACGCCTTCAACTCGACTGCCTGTGGGAAACATTGTAGACGAACTAATAGCTAACTAGACCTTTTACACCATACCTTGTCAAACATGTGAGTACCTATCTCCCAAACCGACAACGCCTCATGGAAGTAGAAGGCGAATTCTTAGAACGCGAAACCTATGGTGGTGCTCCACAGGGCTCAGCAATGGGGCCCACGCTTTGGAATATTTCAAATGACGGCGTCCTTAGGCTTCAATTGCCCGAGGGGATTGAAATAGCCGATTTTGCTAATGACGTGGCGCTGAGTATGGCGGGAAGAACAGGGAGAACCCGTCACTGAACGTGACGGGGAGTCTTGTTTGTTTAGTCTTGTCTCTTTAGTCTAGACTTGTCTGCCTAGCCTTATCTGTCAAGTGTAGAATATCTAGTCCATTCTGTCTTGTCTAGTCTATATATTCTACCTTGTCTACTGTATATATTATATCTTCTTCTTCTTCTTGTTTCGAATAGGCCTACTTTAGTCCAGGCTTGTTCAACTTTTGAGCTTTGATCTTTGCCCAGTATTATCGCATCTTTTGCCGGTATAACTCCTTTCTCTCTTCTGTCCAGGGGGGTACCTTTCCTTCGGGGTTTTTCCTGAAATCTATGAACATCTTTCAGGGTGCGTCTCACAGACTGTCTGTTTTAGAGATCTGTTATTCCCAGTTCTTTAATATCCTTTTCGGTTTCTGTCAACCAAGTGGTACGAACCTTCTTGTTTTGCCAGAAGGTGAAGAGACGGTTGGTTAGTCGGTTTGCAGGCCATCTTGCAACGTGGCCATAGAAAGCTACCCTTATTTTCCTTACACAGTCAGAGAGCCTTTCAATATGTTCGCAGAGCTCAGAGTTATGTCGCCTTCGGAATGCCCCATCTTCCTTTACCGGGACTAGGATCTTTCTGAGGATTGTCCTCTCTCTGATTTCCAATTTCACTACCAGACCTCTTCGGTTCAAGGAAAGACACTCCATGGCATACAGGGCTTCTGGTCGTAGGACTGATGTGTAGTGCTTAAGTTTCAGGTAGCGTGACAGGCATTTCTTGTTGTAACTTATTCACTCTCATGGATAATGATGCTCTTTCTGAAAAGTTGGGCTTAAATTTCTCAGTCCTGTTTATGCTTCCCTGCTCTAGTAACATCTCTCTGTTTGCTTCTTTGATGTTGGTGAAGAATTCTGTTGTCTCCAGCGACACTTGAAGACCCACTTTGGCAGCCTGTTTTCTGAGGCAATTTACCTGTATTGTTGCAATCTCAAGAGAATCAGCAATTAGTGCAATGTCATCTGCAAAGGCCAGACAATCTACAAACAGTCCATCGTTCTTGCGTCCCAGGTAGATACCACTCTGAACACCCAGGTTGATCAGTTCCTTACGCCTTTCTCTCATAACCTTTCCAATGACACAGTTGAATAGAAATAGGGAAGGTTCATCTCCATGTCTCACTCCAGTTTTTATTTCTAAGTTTTCTGAGATCTCGCCTCTAAATTTAACCTTGTAATAGGTGTTGGTTAAGGTTTCTAGGATGAGTCTGCGTGTTTTGTTGTCTAGCCCTAGTTTCTGCAGTACTTTGTTAAGCGTGTTCAACACAGGATCGGGTCTTCCTGAACGCTCCCTGATATTCTCCCAGTTGACTATTCAGCTGATTTTCTGCCCTTGTTTGTAACGCCTTGGAGAGAATCTTTTATGTTACAGGGATGAGAGAAATTCCACGGTAGTTGTTTAATATATTCTATCTATTGTATATATTCTGTAACACTGTCCCACCAGACAGTGGCCACTCCTTCCACCAACGGAAATCACCGGTCACGAAAAATAAAGCAAGTTTTGTCTAGTCAAGTCTGTCTAGTCAAGTATGTCTAGTCAAGTATGTCTAGTCAAGTCTGTCTAGTCAAGTTTGTCTAGTCAAGTCTAGTCAAGTATGTCTAGTCAAGTTTGTCTAATATTGTTTATCTTTTCTCTTGAAAAATGAAATTGAAGAAATGAAATTTACATATTACTGGAAAACAAGAGTTTTAGTCATCAAGACGAAAATAACATCATCCGAATTAACGTCGCCGTCTATTTATAGCAGTAAATTAAAAGGATCATTCAATTAATTAAGCGATTGTGAAACTCTCAACTGACACTCAACAAAACTCTCCGACGCACATGGCAAATCTTTAAGAGATTTCCAAAGGGATTATCCGTCTTCTTATGTAATTAACTAATGGCCATCAGGTGGAAGAACTAGGAAAAATCGGTCGGATAAAGTTGTTTTATTTATTTTTCTGAAAATGTTATTTAGCTTTCAAGAGCTAGGTAAAAGCACTAGGAAAAATTGGTCGGATAAAGTTGTTTTATGTCTTTTCCTGAAAATGTTATTTAGCTTTCAGGAGCAGACGAAACCTAAATCCACTAATTTCCATCAATTTTCCGCTCTAGTTTTTTAAATACTCCTCGAGCATTCTTAATTATCTTAAAAATTTCGCGCTCGAGAGTGATCCAATTAGTTCGACGTAAATTTCACCGCTTAAGTCCGGCCACATGGGAAACATGTTTCTGCTGCTAATCCCCAAACCGAGTTAGTTCCAATTACTCCGTCGGCGCCCTCCGATAACTTGCAATCCGGCATGCTCTCCCGCACTAAGTCGAATTACCGCCACAGCCATTCATCAAACTACCTATAATCCTCAATTATTTATCTACCTTAATCCAACACCCAAATTCATTTACAAAAATGTTATATTTGTTAATTATAATAACACAAGACTCAATAAGAATAGACAAGATGCCAGATGAGATTTATTTGATTTGTTAAACCTGAAGGTATAAGTTTGACCAATGTATAGTAAATGTGTGTATTTAGGAATTTTGTGCTTTTACAGTACCATCTACAAGTAGGTCTAAGGTAGAAAAAGGTAGGCCTTAGGATAAAAAGGGCCAATGTCCATTTTTAGGATTTAGAGATAAGTCTACCATTGAACTCGGGGGTAATAAATTGTGTAAGTAAAGAAAGGGCCAATGTCCTGCTTCGGCAGAAAAACAATGTCTTGCGATTGGCCATTAGATCATTTGCTATTGGCCCTTTTTCAACTTATACAATTGAATTCTGAGTTCAATAGTTCACTTAACATGAAATCTTAAAAAAAAACGGCCAAGTGCGAGTTGTGACTCGCGCACCGAGGGTTCCGTACAAACTTGTAAGTAAGGTATATTTAGGAGGAGCTAACTGTATGCAACCCATATGCTTCTGGTGCCTAACAATACCACGCAACACATTAGTGTATTTTCATAAGTTTCTAATAGTAAATTTGCATTTTTCTTGTAATTAAACTACATATTTACGGTTTTCAGATTTTTCCCATTACATGTGTTGTAAGACACCGCTTCTTGTAAAATTTCATGATTCTAGGTCAACGGGAAGTACCCTGCAGGTTTGGATTCCCTTGTGAAATCTCAAAATCTGCGACATAAACGGTCATATCTTACGATCGCGTTGACTTACAAGTTTGAATTTTCCACAGCTGAAAGACACCGTAGACCCGAGTATTTGATACAAATTTCAACTTGTTACCTCTACGCGTTCCTGAGAAAAATGGTCTTGACAGACAGACAGACGGACCGACAGACGGACAGACAGACAGACGGACAACAAAGTGATCTTATAAGGGTTACGTTTTCGGTACGGAACCCTAAAAATGGACATTAGCCCTTTTCTACCAAGCTACAAGTAGGTAGAAGGTACAGTAAAAGTACATAATCTGTAAATGTACACATTTACTGGTATCTTTATACATTTACCAATTTGATAGGTAAATGTGAGTTTATATATGAGTACAACTAATCATAAAATTATAAATATATATCTAATTTTATGGCTAACCTTTTTATGTCCCCGTGCCAATATTTTTAAATTTTCACATTTTGAAATGTTGACATGCCAATTTTAATTTCATAAATAAGGGGAAACTTGTGGAAAAAATATCGGAAAATCAATAACATTTACTGATTTTTTTCTATAAATTCAAGAAATCAAAAATAATTTCTTAAAACCAATGGGAAATTTAAGTAAAACGTTTACAATGCAAGATAAAATTTTTTGAAAATATAAATAAGATTCTATTGTGTAAATTAATCCCAGGAAATGTAGCTTGAATTCACATTTACTAACCAAATTGACTAATGTGTAACCTAAACTAACTATGTAATTTTACTGTAACATATGCGTATATAGTAACTGTTCTCTTATTACATTGGAACTTGTTTCGGTAATTAAACTTATCGATCCGTTCGTTGTGCTCAAGTTGCCGATTTTAATCGATAGTAATTTGCAACTTGCTGACAAGTCGGACAAACGAGCGCTAAAATTAGCCAGAAATACGCGAGAAGAAACACGAGCTTTTATGTTGATTAAAGCTAAACAGCTGGCGTAAGCGCAGTCGTTTTGTGGAATACGGTCTCGCGTTTGCTTGCCATAATTCCGACTAGCTCCAAACAACTGCACAAAAAAACTTCAATGCATGTTTGTATATTTTCATTAATAATATTTAGATGCAAGGAAAAACAAGCGGATATATTGATTTATCTATTCAGACATGATTATATAGACAAGAATTGACAGACTAGACTAAACAGATAAGACTTGACCGATCAATCTAGACCGACAAAACTGAACAGAGAAAACAAAGCAGACAATCCTAAACAGACAAGATTAGATAGATAAGATTAGATAGATAAGAAAGACTAGACAAGCAAAACTAGACAGACAACACTACACAGACCAGACTAGACAAACAAGACTAGACAGATAAGACTAGACAGACAAGACTTGACAGATAAGCCTAGACAGACAATACTAGACAGATAAGACTAGACAAACCAGCCTAGACAGACAAGACTAGACAGTTAAGGCTAGACAGACAAGACTAGACACAAGAGTACACATACAAGAGTAGACAGACAATATTAGACAGACAAGGCCAGACTAGACTAGACAGACAAGACTATACAGACAAGGCCAGACTAGACTAGACAGACAAGACTATACAGACAATACTAGACAGATATTACTAGACAGACAAGACTAGAGAAACAAGACTAGACAGCAAGACTAGACAGACAAGTCTAGATAGACGAGACTAGACAGACAAGACTAGTACACCCTATCACTGACATCGTCAACTGCTCGTTCAATAATTAAATCTTCCCTTCTGTATCTATAACGTCCGTAATTATTCCGATATTTAAAAATGAGTAAAGAATTAATTGGGGAGTAATGTTGGTTTAGGTCTCAGTGTTGCTCGTCGACGCCAATAGGAGTACAACGCCAAAATACTGGGAAATGCCTTTGAATGTTATTCAGCCAACGAATCCTATCTCTAGCCTCCTCGCGGCACACCCTGGGCAATGCAACGATGTTGCAGCAAATAGAGAGGGGTGCCTGGCGAATCTCCGGCGCCATAAAACGGGAACCACTTGGCTAAGAGATGGAAAACTCCGACAGAAAACCAGGATAAGTTCGCATGCCTAAAGTTGGCAGCCCCACCGGCGAACTAGGGTACTGAAGGTTGATAGCCTACATATCCGAAAACAAATACCGAATATCACCGAAACTTAAACCAAGAAAATTAACCGGACGGATCTACGATACACGACCTTTAGCATGAAAACACGGACACGAATTGGATGCTGGTATGTCAGAACGATGTTTGAGGAAAGCAGACTCGCACAAGTTGCACAAAACATGCAGCAATATAACATCAACATCCTTGGACTTAGCGAAACGCGCTGGAACGGGTTTGGTGAGACCACATCAAGCAACGGAATGACATTCTTGTATTCTGGAAAAGAAAATGAAGATGACGTACATGAGCACGGGGTAGGATTTCTTCTAAGCCAGCAAGCTAAGCACGCACTTCTTGAATGGAGACCAGTGACAGAGCGAATTATACTAGCCAGATTCAATACGAGGGAAAACTGACTATTGCAAAGCAGCGGAGACAGAAGTCAAGGAATCATTCTACGGGAAATTGTCAGAAATATTCTTGACAATCCGGAAACAAGACATTGTCATATTAATGGGAGATTTCAATGCACAGCTAGGAAGCAACAACGTTGGTCTAGAAAATATCATGGGAACACATGGAATCGGAAACTGTTCGGACAATGGAGAAAAGTTCATTGACTTCTGCAGCCAACAGAATTTGGTAGTAGGTGGAAAGCTCTTCCCGCATAAACGATGCCACAAGGTCACATAGATATCCCCCGACGGCCACACCCAGAACCAGATCGACCACATTGCTATTAGTCGTACATGGCGAGGCTCGCTTCTTCAAGTAAGGAACAAGCGAGGAGCCGACATTGACAGCAACCACCACCTATTGCTGGGGGAAATAACAACTGAAAGTTGCAGTCCTTTCCAAACAATTAAACCGCACCAGCAAAAGGTACAACGTTGAAAAGCTAAAAGACCCAGAGATTAGAGCCCAATACACCGAGGAGCTAAGAACGATAACAGCTAAAACAAATTTGCAAAATCTGGGAATAGAAGAGACATGGTACCAGATAAAGACCAACTTTACTGAAACCAACAAAACTGTACTAGGTTTTACCGAGAAAGGCATGAAGGACTGGATGTCGCCAGAAACAAGGAAGCTAATCGCCAACAGAAAGCTGTTAAAAAAGAGTATCTTACAACCCCATTGCCCATTGGATAAAGTTCTACTAAAATAATTATATAAGCAGGCTCGACTTAACATCAATCGGAGTGTAAGATCGGATAAAAGAACGTGGGTGGACAATATTGCAGAAACTGCTCAACGTGCCGCTAACCAAAATAACCTGAGAGAATTGTATAAATCCACCAAGCCGCTGTCGAACAAGAAAACTACAAAAACAAAGTCAATAAAATCAAAAGATGGGAAGCTACTGGTTACAATAGAAGAACAACTCAATAGATGGCAGGAACATTACCAGGAGATACTCACAGGAATAACTCAAGAACAAAACAACAACGCAAACCATCATACAACACGGGCACAACTAAACATAGACACAAAACCTCCAACCAGAGCAGAAATAAACAAGGCACTAAACGAACTAAAGGACGGGAAAAGTCCAAATCACAACATCGACAACATCACATCTGAAATGATGAAACCTTACTGCATGACCACGACCGAAATGCTGGCATCTCTAATAAATAAAATCTGGGAATCCGAAACACTACCGAAAGAATGGAACAATGGCCTTCTGATAAAGCTCCCCAAAAAAGAAGACCTGAGCGATTGCAACAACTGGAGAGGCATAACACTATTAAAAACTGCATCGAAAATACTCACCCGAATGAGCAAAGCAATTGAACCTACGTTGAGAGAAGAACAGGCTGTTTTCAGGTCGGGAAGATCCTACGTAGACCAAATCAATACGTTGCGGATTATAACAGAGCAAGCAGTAGAATGGTAATTTCTATTATTCGTAGACTTTCAAAAAGCTTTTGATACTATTAAATGGGAAAGCATTTGGGCGGCTTTAGACCGGAGAGGCTTATAGGCCCAAAATAGTAAACATCATAAAAGCATCGTATGCGGACTACTCTTGCAACGTGGTAGACGAAAGGAATCTCTCAGAAGCGGTCAAAGTGTCTGCTGGTGTCCGACAGGGTTGAATGATGTTCTCCCCGCTTTTATTCCTAACAGTACTAGACAAGGTCATGACCAGCGTTACAATACAGCCTCGAGTACGCTGGGGACTATCAAGCAGGCTAGAAGATCTCGACTACGCCCATGATATCTGCCTCATCTCCCATTCACTCACCGATAAAACAGCTAAGCTACAACAAGAAGCTGAAGAGATAGGCCTGCACATAAACACCAAAAAAACAGAGGATATGCGGATTGGCGCTACCACTAGCAGGGACATACAAGTAAACGGCGTAACAGTAAAAAGATGTGAACAGTTCTGCTACTTGGGCAGCATCATAGCAGTGGATGGAGGGGCCGACCTAGACATCGCCAGAAGAATCAACAACGCGAAGGGAGCGTTCGCCCAACTGAATAACGTTTGGAGCTCTTCAATACTTTCCCGTAAAACGAAACTCAAACTATATAATAGTAACGTCAAATCCATCCTGTTCTACAGCAGTGAGACGTGGAAAGTAACTAAAAGCAGCACAAACAAACTGCAAGTTGTCGCAAACTGGTGTTTGAGACGGATCCTTAGAATCCGATGGCCTGAACTGATATCGAACCACGACCTGCTTCGTTCTACAAACCAACTTCCAGTAGACGTTGAAATAAAGAGAAGAAAGTGGACTGGATTGGACACACCCTACGGCGAAATCCACAAAACATTGCAAAACAAGCATTGGACCGGCATCCCCAAGGCAGTAAGCGAAAGAGAGGAAGGCCAAAAACAAAATGGCGATGCACAATTGAAGCCGAAATCACCTCTACCGGCAAATCGTGGAATGAGTTGAAGGTCGTGGCTCGAAATAGAGTCAGATGGCGACAATTGGTAGAAGCCCTATGCCCCACTGGGGGAAACAGGAACTTAGAGAGAGAGAGAGAGAGAGAGAGAGGGAGAGAGAGATTGATTGATTGATTGATTTAGTTTATTTATGCCAAGGCGTATGGCCAAATGGCAATTTAAGAATACAATATAAATACAATATAGGTATCATTTTTAACATTTGTTAGTCTTACAGGTCTCCCAAAGATAACAAAATATGTTATAACAAAATAACAATAACAAAAAATGATAATATGATAAATAAATGGTAATTCATAAATAATTACATAAATACTAATTTATGATTAAATTAATTACTAATGATTACTTAAATACATAACATAATATGGTACATAAACACTGATATATTTTTAATGAGATTTAACCAAATTTAGGGTATCAAAAAATGGACCCTTAGGCCTTCTGTAAATGCAAGACATCAAAAGATGAGCACCAGTCGCTAAAGTCACATCAAGCATAAGAAATTCTGGTTCATTTAAATGGTTTGAGGTAGAAATATGTAAAACCTTTGTTTTTAGGTTTATGAATATGACAAGCAACTCCACCACCCTGTATATAACGACCACTATCAGTGTGCTTTAAAATGCGGTATCTCCTTATTAGAATATAATCATCTAGTGAAAAAATACTATTTTCTATGGAAGGTTTTAACCAAGTTTCAACGAGAACAATAATATCTGGTGTAGTTTCAGCAACTAAATTAAGAAATTGAGCAATATGGCCCACAACACTATTTATATTTAAACTTAAAATATTTAATAGTGTGGACCCTATATCGACTAAGCTATTGGTTAAATCTACATTTTGCTATTCTAACTTTCCTAAATCTAGTTCACAGTCGATTCTTAGTTTTTCCGAGTTATCGTCCTTTTTAACAAAAATTTGACTGTTTTGCACCCAGACATACCTAAACCTTAATGCCTTTGCTTTATTTTTCGTGTTCATTAACAGCTTATGTACCTTAGGGTGTAAAAACTCATTTACAAAAATATTTCCATGAAAAGATTTCTCAACAATAGTAGGAAACACCATGCTGACGGGCAAGTTTTTATGCTTTCTTTTGGTATTGATGATGAAGTCACGAACTTGAACCGATTTAAGGTTAAGTATGTATGAGTGCAAAACAGCATTACCACTATTATCACTGGCCATAGATTTTTTCTTATTTTCAAACTTACGTATGTTCAAAATATCAGTTTTTAACTCTGATATTTTCAACTTCTCAAAAACATTTGACACTATATCAGAAAGATCAAGCCTCTCACTAACAACATCCGGAATTCCTGAGATCATTAGTTCCGACGTGGCTAAAGCTGATAGTGACGAACTTGAGGTTCCATCCTTTCCTTCAACAGATGATATCATATTTTCCAGGTTATTTGTTTTTAAATAGAGCTCAGAAATACGCGAAGTATTCGAAGCAACATTCCCGATTATAACAGATACCTTGTCATTAAGCGTGTCTTGAGTCTGCCGAAGTAGTTCCATTTTATTTTCAATTTGGTCGAGTCTTAAGGAAGTTTTCTCACCCGATGCTGCTATAGCTGTCATTATCTGAGTAAACTTTTCATCTAGTGATTTTGATGACCAATCACTTGGGATAGCAGGAGAAGCTTCTTCGTTCGACATTTTTGACGAGCGCGACCCACTCACCGTTGTATCCACGTTTGGCAGAAGTTTGTTAAATTGTTTCCTGCAGCAATCCGTCGATGGCTTGTTCTTAACGAAGTCTCGTGCACAACCAGGATGAAAAGAATTCTTGCAAGAATTACATGTGATAGCCGATCTAGCTGTTTTTTTGCATTTAAAGCATAAGTCTGCCAATAATGACATTACAGTGTATAGACAGATTTCAGTTCAACTTGCGCTGCTACGCTAATGGTACCAGACCTTCACTAAATAGCGTCCATAAAAGTTAACCATACAGATCACAAGTCTCAAGCTAGAAATTCAAGCAAGAAATAGCTAAATAACTATTTGATTTTTACACTCGTAAATTCCTATCAGGGTTTGCTGAATGAATTATGAATTATATTTTAAATATTAAAACTTCATACAAAGAGAAAAGTGTCTTTTATATATGACGCGAATCGAACCGACGACCACTGAATCTAAAAGCAAGAGTTTTACCACTGCACTAATAGACTTCGTTCACGGATGAACTTAAACGATAATTTCTATTTCACTTTTAGTTTTTATTTTATCACTATGAGGTTATCTCCACATGGAGAATTTTAACCCTAAACTTAATTTATAAACTCAAACTTATCAGTCATTTAGAGACGACTAAATGTTACAGAAACACATGGACTGCCCTTATATGGCAGTTACACAAGGTTTATAGATTATTTTATAACTGAATCAGCACTTTTTTACACTTTTTAGCTCTAACAAAACACGACACACTCGAGAGGACAAACCAGAGAGGGAGAGAGAGGGAGAGAGAGAGAGAGAAAGAATTAATATTAATAATTACATGACCCATAGCCTTAGTATCGGTTATAGGTAATATCATTGAATACTGTATGGAAAATAGACTGCTCCCATTCATTAATAAATATGGTCTAATCCCGAATCAACAGCATGGCTTTAGGTAGGAGAAATCCACAACGGCAGCTATTGTTGACTTCTACAATATAATTCTGTCAGAATTAAACAAACGCAATTGCCCAGTGGGCATCTTCTGTGACCTGTCAAAGGAATTTCACTGTGTCTCTCACAGTATACTTCTAAATAAATTAAACTCCTATGGGATAAGGGGAAAGATTGGTCAGTGGTTCTAGTCATTTCTGCAACACAGGAAACAGTTTTCGAAAATTGAGCATAATGGTAATATTGGAACTTCTAAACCAATAAAAAGAAACATCGAACCCCCGCAAAGAAGTGTCCTGGCAACGACATTGTTCTCCCTATATACGGCCGATATGATAAAATACACTGAAGCCGATCATTGTGTCCTATATGCTGATGACTCCAGTTTTATCGTATCTAAGGAGAATAGGCAAATTGCAGAAGCGTCAACCAACAGGCTGCTTCAAGGCATCTTTGAGTGGTTTTGTGGAAACAACATGTGCTTTAATTTTAAGAAAACAGGATACATCATATTTCAAACGGTAAGAAGAGCTATCACGGATAACCTGGAACTACAGATTGGTCAGGATAAGCTACAGAGAGCAAGTCAAGTGAAATTCCTTGGAATATACCTGGAAGAGCACCTAAAATGGAACACAACAACGTATGTGAAATACATAAAGTTTCGTATCTGCTAAGATATTTACGCTACGTAATCAGTAAACCCATACAAGTACAGATCTTCCACGAAGAAATACAATCTGTTATAGGGTATGGAATACTCGTGTGGGACTCATCGCGACTCAGTAATGAAATTTTCAAGGCCCAAAAGAGAGCGATAAGATATCTCACGGGCATCTCTATTAGAAACTCACGTAAACCCCATTTTATAGAATTGAGAATTTTAACGGCCCCTTGCACGTACCGCCTGATGGCATTTAACTTCAAGATGACATTGTCTATTTATCAATTTCCAAAGGTGTCTACTATTTTGGTCAATAAGACCTTGCTTCCTCCCTTCACCTAGGGTGATTAAAGGTTCAGGTAATTATATACGCATTCCGTTCGTCGTCCAGTCCTCCCCCAACCTTAGCATGTCCGTAAGGGTAACTTTCCAGTTCTTGGTTTCTGTCTGCCCATTTGTCTCTTTCTGGTGTCCACCTGGTGCAATGTCCATTTCCTCAAAATAGACACACGAGCCGTCTGACCCTCGTCCTATGCCGCAGGTACTGTCTGAAGCACCCGTTGCCGGACAGTATTTGTGTCAGATAGTAGCCCACCTTTCCTTGTTTCCTTGTTGCCCATAGTTTTACTTGGGAGATTAACAGTCCATTTTCCTTTGGTTTAATTGTTCCACAGTTGTTGCAATCTGGTGTACAGTTGTGACCTCGCAGTCCTTGTCGCAGGTCTTGGTGACCTTTTCTTTCGTAGATTGCCGTCTCCAACCTGACTACTGTTTTGTGAATTATGTAATACAGCACTGTCTTTCGCTAGGAGCTGTATTGTTGGTATCCTCTCTATGACAAGAGTCTCCTGACACGTATGCACTTCAAGTTCTCAGTGCCATCTTCCTTTGAATTAATGCCAACTTTTGCCTTGCGGTAGACTTTTCCATGGACTTGTTCCATGCTGGGGCATCGTAGGAGAACCGCTGTGGATAACACTCTTTGTTTGCTCTTCCAAAATGAGTGAGCCTTCCGCTGAGCCTTCCAAGTGCAGCACAGGTTTTGAGGCCTTTGCTATTGTTATCGCAATATTTTGATTAAAAGAGAAACATTAGTCTATAGTGATTCCCAGATATGTTATAGTTTTCTTGGGTATGATTATTGCATGTTCTATTTTGAACATGATGGGGCCTATTTTCATCCTTCCTGTTAGTAATACAGCTTCGGTTTTCTCTGGAGTGCGCTTCAATTTTTTTCCCGTTCATCCACTTTTCCACTAGTTCCCTCTGCCAATTACTTGTTTTTCGTTTTTGCCCGTCACTTTGAGAGCTAGGTCGTCGGCGAAGAGCTCTATAGCAACGATAACCTCAGCCTTCAGTACACCATACAGGATGTTCCACAGGGTGGGTCCCATGACTAAGCCCTGCAGAACACCATTGTAAACTTCTCTTCCCTCTACTTTATCCTTTAAGCCTACAATCCTTGATAAAGCGCTTTGATAGATAGCTGCTCACCAGTTTCAGCAGACGCGGGGGGGGGGGACTTTCGGCTATCAGCTCTTTTAGGCATTTTTGACGTCTAACGTGATCAGCGCACATATCTTCCTTTTCCTCTGAGAACCTGCAGAAGCGTCTTCTGCAATCCATAGCACCTTTAATATGGTATCGTTGGTGATATATCATCATCATTAGCCTTTATGTCCCACTGCTGGGCACCGGCCTCTTCTCTGTCATATATCCAACATCAGAACTAAGATTGAATATGTTGGACCTAACGGTTTAACGTCGTAACTGAACGACAAATTTCCAGAGAAGGTGTTAGGCAGTTGAGACCCCACGGTTGCCTAAGCCGGATTGTGGAATTGAGTGTGATGGGTTACAGCCATTAGTTTTAATTTTTTCTGCTTTAGTTCTGCGTGGGATACGAACCCACGCTGTCTTACTCGAGAGCCAAGTGCTTAACTATCTGAGCCACCATCACCTCCTGATATGGTGATATATATATATATATATATATATATATATATATATATATATATATATATATATATATATATATATATATATATATATATATATATATATATATATATCAGGACATATATCAGGAAAATTTCCATCCTTCATTATCGCGTTTGCCGTTTCTAGTATGAAGTCAATACAAATCTTTGCGGCGATTTTAAGAGCTTCCGGCGGTATACCGTCGGGTCCTTGCGCTATATTATTTCCTAATTGTTCAGTGCTGGCTGGCTGGCTTTCCTAGTCGTTCAGTGCTAGTGCTTGCAGTGCTGGCTCATTCTAATTCCTCAAGCGTGAAATCTTCAGTTTCTGTTACTTTAGGTAGATCCCAATGTAGTGCCTCGTATTTTGCGAACAGGACATCTGCAACTGCTTGCAGCTGTTCCATAAGAAATTTGGGTACCTCAACCTTAGTTCCCGCGTGGCGAGTGCGTAAGCAAACAACCCCCCCCCCCCCTCCTCGTTTTTGTCGACTTCTGTACATAGCATACGCCAGTGTTAACTTTCTGACATATTTACTGCCTTCTTCCGTAATCTATTTTCTTCTTTGTTAGATACTGCACAGTGTGATACTGCCCTGTTTCTGAGGTACTGCACAGAGCGGCAAGCAATGGTCGTAGTTTTTTTGACCTGGAGTGCGAATCCGTTGATGGATTTAGGTTAGGTTAGGTTAGGTTAGTTTAGGATTCAAACGCCATACTGTTGGCCCTTAAGATGGGCATGCATACCTCAGACTGGAAATGAAAATTTTTCTTTTTCAGTTTCCGTTTGAAGAGGTGGAAAGAAAGTGACTTTGCGAATTGGGGCCTGCGGTACGTACCCCGAGGTGTAATGCGCCAAGAGATGTGTCGTTCGTTAGTAGACAGTTGGGCTATAAACCCTGAAAAGAGCAATACAATTCTATAACATTTCACCGAATATGGCAGGTTTCAATTTACTCAATTTTGAGAAATTCTTTTCTAGTTAGGACGGGCGTCGCGACCCCCAGTTGCGATGAAATTTTTTTGAATTTTCCGCAGATTGCTTAGAGCCTAGACAATCTGCTATAAGCGATGTGGAGATCTTCCGTGTCTGCTTGAAGATTGGCCAGCCTATCTGCTCGCTCATTACCCTTGATTCCAGCGTGACCTTTAACCCAGAGGAGCTTGATCCACTTCGATATATGGTGGCTACACCAAGGCTAGTTTTATGCTAAGTGTGGCGTCGCATGTTTTCTTTAGGATTTCAGTTAATTCTTCAGGGGTGCGTCCCGTTGTCTGACTTATTTGCATCTCCAGCCTTTTTGAATATTTTTTTTCGTCGATGTTTTGGGTTTACCATCCTATCCACCGTACTTTGTGACGAATGGTGTAACGTTTTGCTATGCAACTGGTAGGAGATGTATTTTGGGTCACTTAAGGTTTCGTTATCTAGCACCTGTCTAGTCATTTCGGCTGTTTTTAGTGTTAGCTCTATCATGGAAGGTTGTCTCCCTTCTTTCGAAAGTTATTTTTTCACATCATTTATTACAGTGACATGTAGTGCATAACCACATCTCCCCGCATGTCCATTTTAGAAGGGCCCCAGTATGGAGACTTGGCATTAAAGTGACCGGCAATCAATTTGTTTTAGTGTGGCCTGATCCTTATACATTGTTTCGGGTCCCTTAGTGAGATTTCAAAATGTTCTAGGCTGTCGTTTGGGGAGAAGTAGCAGCTAATAATTATTTCTTCCTTCAATTCAACTAGGGTTTCTGGTTCGGATATATCTGAACCGCGGTTTTCTCTGGAAAAACCGAAACCGCATAACCGTCAGAAAGAACCGCGGTTTTCGGGTTTGTCTAAAAATATCTAAAAATAAAACGCTGTTTAACGCTCTACACGCTCTAAAAGTCTACACGCTCACGCTGTTTGCACGCTCTAAAAGTCTAAACATATGTATTTGTTAGGTTAGGTTTTATACATTTGCTGAGGTTGCGGTATAGAGACTTTTATACAATTTATTGTTACTTTAGTTTTCATCATTGTATCATTGAAATATATTAAGAAGATACAGAGACGGGAACTTGCCCATTCTTCTTAGTAATGAAACGTTCTGTTTGCGAACGAAGAAAGAATTAGTGACAGTTTATCGTTGGTTTTATGAAGAATACTTTGTAAAACAGCAACCAAACCTTGTCGAATACCAACCAAAATGTCCTTCAGGTGTTATGAACTTAATTTAAAAGGAATACGAAGAAATAAGGGAAGAAAGAAACGATTTTAAAGTTTCAGGGATTAAAAAAAAAATGTACACAAATTTAGTATTACGCTAGATTAGTGGACTAGTTTGAGATGCCGAAGATACTTAAACATTAATATTCGTGCAGAAGATAAATTAAATTGCAGTTAAGCTTGATGCGAATTGAAGTAACTTGTTCTACAAATAATATCGTAATAAGTGTTGAAAAACATTTAGATTCGTTTGGTATATATTGTGGGAAGTACACATGACGCCAGTAATGCAAAACTATGGTACAGATTGTCCTGCTGAACCAAAAATTTGCATTAACCATACCATTCATCTCAAAACAGCTGCAAAAGTGATGATGAAGATTTATTTCCTGAAGCATCGAATTATTACGTCGAAGAAGATGAAATTAAAAGTAATTTACAAATGGCAAGAAAACTTTATTTTTTTCGTTTATCTCTAAAGGAAATTGAATTAGCAATGGACAAATGGAAAACCTGGAATTAGCAGAATTGTCTAGATGCTTAGTTCCAACAAAGCGAAAAGTGCAAAAGTTCTAACAAAGACTTTTTTAATCTTGGCCGAAAATCTTTTTGAACGACTTTATCCAGACAACATAAGGTTGAAGTTGAAGGTAAATGTTCGGCAAATTCAGAGGAATTAGAAGTGTGACCAATCCAAACTATTACTTGCGAAACGAAGTCCAAAAAGCTATTCAAGAAGTATTAAACAAAAATACTTATATGCAAACAAGTCGCTCTCCTAATTCTATGAAACAGGAGTTTTCTAAATATAAAAGAATTTCTGATAGAACAAAAAGATTAAATATTTTGTTTCAAGCACTCTCTACATTTAATTTAATCCACCTACGCCGAAAGATCATTTTCCCTAAGCAGCAACTTTTGTACAAAACTAAGATCTCGTTTAAATATCAGATACTACTACCAACAGTTCTTAAAAACCGAAACCCAAACCGCGAATTTTAATTTTCAAAAAACCGCGGTTTTGAAAAAGTGCGGATATACAGATGCCCTAAATTCAACCTACTAAAAACCAGTGCCGTTACCACTGTCCAGTACAATTTCGTCCCTATTGACCAATGGGCAAGATTAGACGGACAAGACTAGACGAACAAGAGAAGATAAACAATACTAGACAGAGAAGACTGGACAGACAAGACTAGACAGACTACACCGACTAGACGGGCTAGACGGACCAGATGGACCAGATGGACCAGACGGACCAGACAGACTAGTCAGACAAGACTAGACAGACAAAACTAGGCAGACAAGACTAGACAGACAAGACTAGACAAACAAGACTAGCCTTTCATCAATTTAAAATTCTCTTTGTTTTGCGTTATCCTCTCTTCTTTGTGAAATCATTCACTTTTTTCCATAATCTTTCGTTTAGTACAAAGCGAATAAACGTTGAAAAACGTTGAAAAACAAATGAAATCATGTGAAGATTATTATTGCTTCTGCTCCGCCGTTTTAGCGACACTTGAGGCTCAAATGAGGCGAACGTTCGACTTCGTTTGAAGTGTTTCGCTTTCAAGTTGTTTTACTCTCGGTCGTGTTATTTCTCGCGCCGATTTCCATATTTTGCGCGTTGAATTTTCCGCTTTAAAATTCCACGCGGAAATAAACACGGATCGGTCCCTACGATTTATTTTCACAATCACGAACGTTTGTCTTCTCTGTGTACTCCTATTCTATTGTTATTGACTATGTCTTGTCGATATAACCTGTCATTTCAAGTTTAAGCCTCAGTCGTTGGAAATTTAATAATATTTTCGCCTTATGTTTCCTCTTGAGAAATTTGTGTGTCTTTCCCTCCTTTATATATATTATTATTGCTATAACAACAGAACTTCTTCTGGGGGGTGGAAAATGATAACCGGCGAACCGCACTAATATAAGATGCAATTTTCCGGTTTATTTGGGGTAATGGAACGGAAAGTTACAATCCGAGATCGGCACGATATTGCGAATTTGATGCCTGCGAAATCTCCCCCGCAATATTTTCCTCCATCATTCTATTATTTTGTTAAAGATTGCGCTCGTATTTATTTATTATTTTTCGGCGGCGGTAAGGGAAACTGCCCGTTGAGGGACTGCCGTGTGGTTTAGTGCCGGCGACGGCAAACGTTTGTTATTGTAATTAGGGTTATTATTGCAAGAACTCATTGATTTGGGGATAAATGAAAGGGATTGAGGGATGATGACATGCGGATCAATGTTGTTTTATCATTCGCAGCTCAATTTTGAAAATGTTTAAATTATCCCTTTGTGGTCTCAATTTGGCCTAGTATAGTCTACAACTTCTCAATATTGTGTATTCTGTTGAATTCCGGTGGATGTTTGTCATTCAACAAACGTCCGCGTGAACGAATATAAAAGAGTCCTTAGGCGGTCAATCATTTTGATCAAAATCTTGAATCAAACATTTTTGACTGTCTAGGAACCCGGTTAATGCTTGACCCAAGCCTGAATGGTGATTGATAGAAAGTTCGAATGACTCAAGCATTTGTCCCATTGTCTAGGCGAAGTTTGATCAAGCATTACGTCAGTTACATGCCGACTACCATAGAGATTACACCCAAAACGAAGAGGAAATTGCAGAAAATGCTAACAACCGTTATCGAAAACTTCGCGAAGTTCAGAAAATGAATTTGTCAGCCCACCTGACCAATCTTAAAAAATGAGCAAATTAGAGAACTATTCCTCATGGCCGGAGATAAGAAGCGATATGGTGAAATGGTCGCCAACCTTGGCCGACAATGGTCGATATGAAAACGCACAAGAAGAAGAAGCTTCACAAAAATGTCGCACTCCGAGCTGATAGAGTTGTAGATAGAACACATGTTAAACATGGGTGGCATCCAGCACGAGGGGTCCACCAGATGATGATTTATAAAAACATTCAGTTTGTGTCTGCTAGCAGCTTTAAAAACGTAGAAATTCAGAAGAGCGACTATCTCGGGAGAGATCAATGGCCCCATTAGTGTCTTTAAAGAAAAAGACAAGACCGGTCAGAGAGCGTTGAGAACTCAGCGCTAGGAACCCCAACTCGTTCAACTACGATGAGTGGTTAATGTGAAGAGGAGTAAGATCTCCGAAAGTCTTAAACCAGAGGTATTTCAAAAATTTCCTTTGTACAACTTCCAATCATGTGTGGGGTTGCTAGTCCTCCATCGGGCGCCTCCCCAGGTGGCAGATAGTGAAATGCCTACTAGATATAGGTGGTATCGGGAAAATCAAATACCCGGGGCGGACCAAAACTAGCACAAGCAACGCAGCGTTTGAGCCAGATTGGACGGCTACAAACAGCGTCGGTCCCATATTGGGCGGCTGATTTCACAAGGCACCATCCCGCTTAGCGAGCGAGGTGCTAAATTGCCGAAATCCCTACAAAAGTGAATAGAAACAAAAAACAATGGCCCTCAGTCTCCAGCAGCCGAAAAGTTCCTTACAACGGCAGCTGTAGCCAGAACGGAACGGCAGAGGGTGCGACGAATATCTGGAGGAGATCAGGCTGCCACACAAAGTTGAACATAGCTACATATAACATAAGATCGTTGGCTTCGGAGAAGGTGGCAGAAGAGTAGAATTTGAAAAAGAGTTGAAAAAGAGAGAGCCATTTGTAAAAGATTAAATGGGACATCGTGGGTATAAGCGAGACAAGAAGGGGAGGCGAAGGTTATATTGAACTAAAATCAAGACACAAACTCTAGTATATGGGATCCAACACCTCCAGCGTAGGTGGAGTAGGCATATTAGTCCATAAGTGACTGGTTAACGGTATAAGAACATTAAAAGCGATCTCCCAAAGAGTAATCTACATTACAATAAGAATAAATGGACTGGAAACACTAAAAATAATACGGGCCTATGCTCCTACAAGCAATGCCGAAGACGAGGAGATTGACAAATTCTACGAGGACTCTCCAAAAAAAAAAATCTCCAAAGGAATGCGCGAAAATAAAACCTCAAAAACTTTAGTCATTGGAGATTTCAAATGCAAGATCGGGAAACGGGCAAGCCAGGAAGAAACGTACGTTGACATACATGGACTAGGAGAAAGAAACCATCGGGGCTCAATCATGACAAACTTCCTCGAGGAGGAACACCTAGGTACAAAAACTTTATTTCAAAAAAACCAAAACCGGAAATGGACTTGCAAGCCCGGATGGCAGAACCTTTAACCAAATAGGCTACATTCTGACAATGGACATTCGAGTATTAAAGAATGTCGAGGTAATTAACCGGTTTACCACCGGAAGCGATCACCGCCTTGTAAGACCAACAATTCACATTAACCAAAAGCTAGAAATAAATAGCAGAATGAAGAAAACCACACTAAAGCAGATTGATAGAAAAAAACTAAAACAAAACCCAAAAGAAGTCCAATCCCGACTAGAAAACATCTTCATAAACAAGCATACAACTGCAATAACTGACATAAACGACCTTAACAAACAGATCACACACTCCCTGCATCAGGCAGCTGAAAGTTATGCTTTAAAGAAATCCAAAAGGACAAACAAACTGAGCGCCCAAACTCTCGCAATGCTGGAGCGTGGGATTTGATTGTATGCGGAAAAAGAGCAACAACAGAATACACCGTGACAAACAAAGCAGCCAGGCGAATGGCAAAGGAAGACATCAGGAAGCATAAAATCCAAATAGCACAACGAGTCCTAGAACAACACAGAGGCCGGAAGGTGTTAAGGAGGCTGGCAACAGACAAAAAAGTAAATAGCTAAAATCAAGGACAGGCATGGCAAACAAAGGCATGGAAGGCAAGATATCAGAAGAGCAGCTTAAGAATTTTACACAAACTTGTACGAATCAAAAGTAGAGAGCGACAAATCAGTACAATATAGACGGAAGAAAATCATTCACGTAAACTCTTAGGACATGCTAGAAATTACACAGGCCGAAATTAGAGCTGCGCTACACCAACCAAAGAACGAGAAAACGGCGACGACGGGATAATAGGGGAGATGCTGAAACAAGAGGATACACGTTAACCACACGATTGTTATTGCTGCCTGGAAGAAGATAACAAATGCCTGGACGAAGGTAACATTCTTAAAGTCTGGACAAACGCGTTAGTGGTACTGATTCACAAAAAGGGAGACACAGAAAACCTGAAGAACTACAGACCGATCAGCTTACTGTCCCAAACTTACAAACTGTAATAACCACTCGAATTACCCCGAAACTGGACTAGTATCAACCCAGCGAACAGGCAGAATTTCGCAAGGGATTCAGTACAACCGAGCACCTACAAACACTGAGAGTACTCATTGAGAAGACCACAGAATACAATGTGCCGCTATGGCTAGCGTTCATACATTTCTGAAAAACCTTTGACACAGTTGAAATCTGGGCACTCCAGCAAGCTCTAAAAATGCCAGAATTGACCATAGGTACGCAAACTTGATCAACAATCTCTACCGCAACGCCACACTACAAATCCAACTGCTCGAACCATCCTAAAAAGTGAGAATCTGGAGAGGTGTACGAAGGGAGATCCTCTATCGCCGAAACTATTTACCCTGGTCTTGGAAAATGCACAAAAAACAATTGATTTCAGTAACCGAGGTATTAAGATAACGGGTGAGAAACTCAGCCGACTAATGTTTGCCGACGATATAGCACTGATTGCCAGCAACAAAGAAGCTCACCACACTCATCGGCGTTATCTACAAAGCCACGAAATGCATAGGATTGGAAATTAACTTTTTCATTGGAAAAACCAAGTTTCCATGTAGAGAAAATGAAGAACAAAATACCATCGAAGACAACTTAATTGAGAAGCATAAACATATAAATATCTTGGGCAAACACCAACAATAGGTAAGGCAAATCAAGAACTAGAGGCAAACGAGAGAATCCGACAAACCTGAGCGGCTTGCAGCAAGATATAAGATATACTAGCGCTGGACATCCCCCTCGAGTTAAAAAACGCCCTATACAATCAGTGCATACTACCGGTGAACACTTATGGATCGCAAACCTGGGCAATTACCGAAACAATAGTGGAAAAGCTAAGGGTCAATTAAAGAGCAATCGAAAGACGCATACTAGGAATATCACTGAGAGACAAGGAAGAAACGATTGGATTCGAGAGAAGACAAAAGTAAGGGATGTAACAAATGAAAGATTACAGCAGAAATGGAGTTGGGCCGGCCATGTTGCAAGAAATGAAGACAAATGGAGCCGACAAATCATAAGATGGAGACCATGGAATAACAGAAGAGGCGTAGGAAGACCACAGATGCGATGAAACGACGACCTGAATCGAACGGAAGGCATTAACGGATACCAAGCGGCCCAGAACAGGACTACTTGGAAGAGCAAGAGGGAGCCTTATGCCCAAATGGACAGACAACGGCTATAAAAAGGAAACTGATTACAATATATATTGTGCAAAAGTTAAATGCCATGGTAATGCCAAAATAAAATGCCATGGTCTTTGGCTGTGTCACAGAGCTCAGGATCAAAGTTATTAATAGCTGAAATCGATCTGGTGTTGAAGCCGAGTAGTTTTACCTTATAAATTTGCTTGCATAGAAATCGGCCCACTGTAAACTTTTGACGTTAACTTATGACCGCCCCTTGCCTTAATAACATCTCTCATACGATTAGGCATAAATCTAATCAAGTTGGCCATTGTTCCTTGTGGGATGTTAAGCCACTCTTCTTCTACTGCAACAATAAGCTCTGGGATAGAGGTTGGGGCACGAAGCCTAGTTCGAATTCTTCGTTTAAGGTCGTCCCATAAATGTTCAATCGGATTTATGTCGGGACTGCATGTTGTCCACTCTTGCACGATTCTTCAATCTTGCACGGTTCGTGCGGTGTGCGGCTTCGCATTATCATGCATAAAGATAAATTCTAGTACAATGTAGTTGACGTAAGGTACAACTTGAACTGCTAAAATCTCCTCGATGTACAAAACACTCGTTAAACCTCTTGTCCTGTGACCACGCCTTTAAATGAGGAAAGTAGGATCAGATCATGCAGGAACCACATAAGCATTCCGTTCTTCAATGCAGCATTCTGCAAATCGCTTTCTGGGTCTCCGGTGCACTTTTCTTCTTGGGTCGGTACCATAGAGGCATATTCCAGTGTCATAAGGGAACAGAACAGACCACCATTGTTCCAACGTTTAATTTAAATAATCCCTTGTGAAACGCAGGCGTACTTGACTATGACCTGGGGTAAGTTTTTGATAAACTGTAGGTGTCTTAGGGGTCATATTACTTTCCTGCAGTCTCCCTCTTACTGCCCACCGACTAATAGCCACTCTTTGTACTTCACGGAGCTGTTGTTGCAGTTAAACAGCATTAAGGTGACGATTTCTGAAATTAGGTACTCACAGACCGGAGCGGAAGTTTCGCTGCCGTAATCGGTGCGTAATCGCGGCAGACCGACTGACACGGCGGCTTATTTACATGTTCAGATCAAAAACCGCGATTTCCGTCATAGTCACGAGACGTTGCACGACAAGGACGCAGCATGCGCGGTTAGTTTCGCTGTCGCTGTGTTTTGAAATGGTGATCTCTGTAATCACATTGATTTTATGAACCCATGTTTAATTCTGAAATGAGTTTTATCTACTCACACACCATATTGAACACATTAATAAATATATTATTGTATGTGAAGGATGCCATTAGTAGTCCTGAGTTAAAGTATCCAATTCGTGCGTAAAATTCCAATGTAAATCAAATGGAGTTTCATTATTAAACGATTTCTGTTTGTTGTTACTATGGCAACCTAACCATAATCTAATCTAGATTAAATCTAGGTTAACCTAGATTACATCGAAGTAGCGAAAGATGGTTCCTCCTAGGCCCCCCACCTTCATTAACCTTTACACTTCCGGTTCCGATTTCCGATCTCGACTTCCGTTGCCGGTTACTCACTTCCGGTTTTTCACACATGGGAGTGTGAGGTCTATGTAGCCATATGCGCGAGGTCTATGTAACCTCTGGAGGTACCCCTGCTGGGTATGAGGTCTATGTAGTCCCACGTGTGGGGTCTATGTAACCTCACGCTGGGTGTGAGGTCTGGTTTCGACTTCCGTTTCCGGTTTCAACTTCCGTTTCCGGTTTCCACTTCCGTTTCCGGTTTCTCACTTCCGATTTACCATTTCCGGTTTTCCACATCCGCCGCTCCATTTCCGGTTCTTGCACTGTGCGCGGAAAAGGTCTATGTGTGAGGTCTATATAACCTCACGCTGAGTGTGCGGTCTGGTTTCATCTTCCGTTTCCGGTTTCTCACTTCCAATTTCCCATTTCCGGTTATCCACATCTGGCCGCTCCATTTCCGGTTCCTACAATGTGCGCGGGAAAATTCAAAATCTAAACCGGAAGTGTCAAGGTCAAAATCAGTGGAGGTGGAGCGCCTATAAAGAAAAATCTTTCCCTACTCATCGACAACGACCAAATAGTATTCCTGTTACTGTGCGCTTGTACAAGTTAGCAATTTATTCCATGGAGGCGCAGAACGTTCTAACCTTATTGGAGTTATTGGTCAGTGATTTGAAATATGTTGTCTGTCAAAATTACAATTTTTACAATATTATCGGTAAGAAACAATAATTTGTTTGTAGATTCAACAGTATTTTCGTACGTGAAAGGCTTTTGTGCAATCATTGCGATTAAACCAATCGCCTTCGGCTCCTGCTTTAAACTTCACAACTCATACACAAAAGCCCTTCTTCACACACCTGTATCATAAACTACTATTATTTGTTTTAGAAATTCAAAATAAATACAAAATAACATATTTCATATCTAATGAAATCAGTGCCAAAATAGCATAGCTTCTTGCTCTGAGGACATCATGACTACTATATGCACGTAAAAATCGTGGGCATTGTCATTTCGCTGCCGCGCCTCTAGCGAATTGCGGAAATTTCGCGCAGCATACGCTCCGCGTGGGTCTGAAGGAGCCTTTATTTCCTTCTGACAGTAGCAGGTCGTCTATGAAAGGATCCATTCTTCCCATAATGTTGAAAGACTCTTCGAACCGCGGCGCGGGTCTTATTCAGTTGTCGAGCAACAGCTCGTTGGCTAAGTCCATTTTCGATTAGAACAAACACTTGGGCGGCGTTTAGCGGTGTAGTATGCATATAATCAAACTTGTATTGTATAATCAAACCAACACTCTTGAAAACCAATCAAATTCTGAAAAACGAATAATGTGCAAGTTGCAACGGCAATAATTACAATCTTTCACCACTTTGTTTTTCTCGTTATAACCATCACATAAATACGTTCGTTTTTGTTTGGCGGTTGCTACGCCTATAAACGATAAGCATTCTTGATAAATTTAAACTCATTTTAAATCACATTAAATTGTCTTTAAAACGGCATAAGTGCGAGTTGTGAATCGCGCACCGAGGGTTCCGTACAAACTTGTAAGTAAGGTATGACCTAACTGTATGCAACCAATATGCTTCTGGTGCCTGACAATACCACGCAACACATTAGTGTATTTTCATAAGTTTCTAATAGTAAATTCGCATTTTTCTTGTAATTAAACTACATATTTACGGTTTTCAGATTTTTCCCTTTACATGTGCTGTAAGACACCGCTTCTTGCCAAATTTCATGATTCTAGGTCAACGGGAAGTTCCCTATAGGTTTTCATTCCCTTGTGAAATCGCAAAATATGCGACATAAACGATCATATCTATTGATCGCGTTGACTTACAAGTTTGATTTTTTCACAGCTGAAAGAGACCGCAGACCCGAGTATTTGATACAAATTTCAACTTGTTACCTCTACGCATTCCTGCGAAAAATGGTCTTGACAGACAGACAGACGGACAGACAGACAGGCCGACAGACAGACAGACAGACAGACAGACAGACAGACAGACATACAGACAGACAGACGGACAACAAAGTGATCCTATAAGGGTTCCGTTTTCCGTACGGAACCCTAAAAATAGTTAAAACATAAGTTTACAGTGAGTCGATTTCTATGTACGCAAGTTTATTTTCACAACAAATCTTAATCTTAACTTTAATATTTTCGTCTTTAATTGTTGAGTATTTAACTAGTCACATTTGTATAGTCCTGTTTTGTATAGTCTAGTTTCTATTCGTGTATATTTTCTGTTTTATTTATGAATATTCTACCCCAGTTCGAGGAGTAAACCGGGGCGAAAGATCAGCGGCGGTGATTTATGGCGGTCGGTAAACAGAGAAGATATCCGGTTGATGAGTTCGGGGACTTTTCTGACAATTTCCAATCTCGAATCTTTTGATAAATTTACACGTTGGCGGGGGTGTTAGTGCCGGGCGGCGTCTCGTTACTGGGGGACTATATTTACTTGTCACCCCCGCTTATATTTGATTAGCCGTATACTCGAGAAACTGTTCAGTTTCGCCAAAAATGAAAAAAAAATGATGAGACTAGACTAGACAAAACTAAATGAGCTTTGCAAGAGTAGACAAGAATAAACAAGAATTGGTAATACTATACTACTTTATATAATCATATAAACTTTCATGTGAGATTTCAAGACAAATTTCACATGAGATTTGTTTTTGGTAGTCTTAAAAAGACTCTAGACTCTAAGATTTTAACTATTTTTAGGGTTCCGTACGGAAAACGGAACCCTTATAGGATCACTTTGTTGTCCGTCTGACTCTAAGATTTCCTATCAAGACTAAGATTTTATCGAGCTCCGGAAAGGTTGAATATATTTATATATTCAATTGTGTTCCGACTTTATTACGTTTATAAGAATAAAAAAGGCTAGATAAGAGAATATATAAACGGTGATAATAAGATTGTCCTTACTGAGTTAAAACAAAAAGAACTTATTTTCTATAATTTTAAGTGTCTAATATTCAGTGAGCCTCTAAGTTTTCTTGAAAATGGAAATTTGAAAAATTGGCCATTTGAAAAAAGGATAGCTTGTGTATAGCATTTTATTAGAATGAACACCATTATTCAAATACAGAGGTGAAAGAGTTTAAATTTCCAAATTGCAGGATAATTGTAAGATGGGTTGAAAAATATCATCGAACAGATTCTCTTATGGATACTAAACTAACAATAAGTAAAACTAGATTAGACTATAAGTTGCATGAAATAAAAATAAAATAAAATTTGGAATAAATCTCATTAGTTAGTGTAAAGTACGTTTGGGGACACGAGGCGTTAGATATAGTCCAATAAAGATTTCATCGAGTTTCCAGTCTACAAACTTCCATCGCTGGATTAATAGATTTTTTTATCGCCCGTCTGCTTTGAAACTCTATTTATAGTTTTCATAAACGTTAATTAAGACTAGCAGCGAAACTACAGAAGGCTGGATGTTTTTCATTCGCCTCTGGATCTGTTTTATCTAAAAATATACTACCCCAATTTAATATCTAAAATAGACGAGATTAAACCAATTAATTACATATACAGACTTGTCTATATAGGCTAGGCTTGTCTACTTAGTCTTTTTTGTCTAGTCTTGTCTTGTCTTGTCTTGTATAGTCTTGTCTCGTCATGTCTATTCTTAACTTTTTAGTCTAATCCGTCCAGTCTTTCTAGTATTGGTAGTCTAATGTACTCTAGTCTAGTTTCATGCATCTAATCTAATCATGTAGTAGTTATATTGATAGCTTAAGGATATCAACACTGAGTGTAAGTATGGATTACCACTTTCACTCACAATCAGTTTAAGTATGGATTACCACGTAGTAACGGTCGCAACCATTCTATTCATTAAGGCTATCAATTTTGATTATAGTTAAAGGTTTAGAAAATATTTAAACGAAAATAAAATATTTAAATGAAAATTTAAACGAAATTATTATCAGCGTCACTTCATCCACCATCTTCCTAAATAACAAACAATATAGATATTGGCAGTTAGATAAATAGATAATATTAAATAATAGACGATATTATACTAGACAAGACCAGACCAGACTTGTCAAGATTAGACAAGACTAGACAAGACTAGACAAGACTAGACAAGACTAGACAAGACTAGACAAGACTAGACAAGACTAGACAAGACTAGACAAGACTAGACAAGACTAGACAAGACTAGACAAGACTAGGCAAGACTAGGCAAGACTAGGCAAGACTAGGCAAGACTAGGCAAGACTAGGCAAGACTAGGCAAGACTAGGCAAGACTAGGCAAGACTAGACAAGACTAGACAAGACTAGACAAGACTAGACAAGACTAGACAAGACTAGACAAGACTAGACAAGACTGGACAAGACTGGACAAGACTGGACAAGACTGGACAAGACTGGACAAGACTGGACAAGACTGGACAAGACTGGACAAGACTGGACAAGACTGGACAAGACTGGACAAGACTGGACAAGACTGGACAAGACTGGACAAGACTGGACAAGACTGGACAAGACTGGACAAGACTGGACAAGACTGGACAAGACTGGACAAGACTGGACAAGACTGGACAAGACTGGACAAGACTGGACAAGACTGGACAAGACTGGACAAGACTGGACAAGACTGGACAAGACTGGACAAGACTGGACAAGACTGGACAAGACTGGACAAGACTGGACAAGACTGGACAAGACTGGACAAGACTGGACAAGACTGGACAAGACTGGACAAGACTGGACAAGACTGGACAAGACTGGACAAGACTGGACAAGACTGGACAAGACTGGACAAGACTGGACAAGACTGGACAAGACTGGACAAGACTGGACAAGACTGGACAAGACTGGACAAGACTGGACAAGACTGGACAAGACTGGACAAGACTGGACAAGACTGGACAAGACTGGACAAGACTGGACAAGACTGGACAAGACTGGACAAGACTGGACAAGACTGGACAAGACTGGACAAGACTGGACAAGACTGGACAAGACTGGACAAGACTGGACAAGACTGGACAAGACTGGACTAGACAAGACTAGACAATACTAGACAAGACTACGGTAGACTAGACAAGACTAGACAAGACTAGACAAGACTAGACTAGACTAGACAAGACTAGACAAGACTAGACAAGACTAGAAAACACCAGGCATACCTAGACTAGAATAGACTAAACTGGCCTTAACTAGACTAAACAAGATGAGTGTAGATAAAACTAAGACTGGACAAGACTGGACAAGACTGGACAAGACTGGACAAGACTGGACAAGACTGGACAAGACTGGACAAGACTGGACAAGACTGGACAAGACTGGACAAGACTGGACAAGACTGGACAAGACTGGACAAGACTGGACAAGACTGGACAAGACTGGACAAGACTGGACAAGACTGGACAAGACTGGACAAGACTGGACAAGACTGGACAAGACTGGACAAGACTGGACAAGACTGGACAAGACTGGACAAGACTGGACAAGACTGGACAAGACTGGACAAGACTGGACAAGACTGGACAAGACTGGACAAGACTGGACAAGACTGGACAAGACTGGACAAGACTGGACAAGACTGGACAAGACTGGACAAGACTGGACAAGACTGGACAAGACTGGACAAGACTGGACAAGACTGGACAAGACTGGACAAGACTGGACAAGACTGGACAAGACTGGACAAGACTGGACAAGACTGGACAAGACTGGACAAGACTGGACAAGACTGGACAAGACTGGACAAGACTGGACAAGACTGGACAAGACTGGACAAGACTGGACAAGACTGGACAAGACTGGACAAGACTGGACAAGACTGGACAAGACTGGACAAGACTGGACAAGACTGGACAAGACTGGACAAGACTGGACAAGACTGGACAAGACTGGACAAGACTGGACAAGACTGGACAAGACTGGACAAGACTGGACAAGACTGGACAAGACTGGACAAGACTGGACAAGACTGGACAAGACTGGACAAGACTGGACAAGACTGGACAAGACTGGACAAGACTGGACAAGACTGGACAAGACTGGACAAGACTGGACAAGACTGGACAAGACTGGACTAGACAAGACTAGACAATACTAGACAAGACTACGGTAGACTAGACAAGACTAGACAAGACTAGACAAGACTAGACTAGACTAGACAAGACTAGACAAGACTAGACAAGACTAGAAAACACCAGGCATACCTAGACTAGAATAGACTAAACTGGCCTTAACTAGACTAAACAAGATGAGTGTAGATAAAACTAATTCACTAAATTAAACAATTCTTTGCTTACTTTTCGCGTATTTTACTTCGCGAATTTTCACGAACGACAATGTAATTACTGTTTATGTTTTGGTTTACTAACGTTGATATGGTTTCAATAATTATTGTGTATAGTTGGTTCTAACAATCTGAGTTTTAATGGAGGTATTGTTTTATATTTTCTAGTCTCAAATTTTCAATAATAACTCGTAAAGTGAACGAAATTTGGAAAAATGTTTCAAATAAAACTTGTAGAGAAGTAAATTACCTATAAAAAACCTTGTTATATAGTGATTTTTGATCTGCCAAGTTGGTAATAATCAACTTTGAAACGAAATTAAATTTACTTTGTTTTTCATTTTTCTTGTCTCAAATATTCGAAAATAACTCGAAAAGTCAACGAAATCTTAAAAATGTTTAAAATAAAACTTGTAGAGAATTAAATTTCCTATAAGAAACCCTACTATCTAGTGATCCTTTGAACAAAATCAAATTTTCTTTGTTTTCCATTTTTTTTGTCTCGAAGATTCGCAAATAATTTGAAAACTGAACGAAATTTTGGAAAATGTTTCAAATAAAACTTGTAGAGTATTAAATTTCCTATAAGAAACCTTGATATCTAGGTCTGCCAATTTGGTGATAATCAACGTTGAAACAAAATCAAATTTTCTTTGTTTTCCATTTTTCTTGTCTCAAATTATCGAAAATATCTCGAAAAGTGAACGAAATTTTGAAAAATGTTTGAAATAAAACTACTAGAAAATTAAATTTCTTATAAGAAACCTCGCTATCTAGTGACTTTTTTGTCTTACAAGTTGGTGATAATCAACATTGAATCAAAATCAAATTTTCTGTGTTTTCCATTTTTCTTGTCTCAAAGATTCGACAATAACTCGAAAAGTTAACGAAATTTTGAAAAATGTTTAAAAAAAAAACCTGTAGAGAATTAAATTTCCTATAAGATACCTTGCAACCTAGTGAATTGTTGTGTGCCAAGTGATAATAAAGGTGATAATAAACTCTAAAACAAAATCAAATTTTCTTTATTTTCAAATTTTTTTGTCTCAAAGATTTGAAAATAACTCGTAGAGTGAACGAAAATTTGAAAAATGTTTCAAACAAAACTTGTAGAGAATTAAATTTTGTACAAGAAACCTTGCAATCTAGTGATTTTTGGGCTGCCAAGTTGGATATAATCAATTTTTAAACAAAATCAAATTTTCTGTTTTTCATTTTTCTTGTTTCAAAGATACGAAAATAACTCGAAAACTGAACGAAATTTTGAAAAATATTTCAAATAAAACTTGTAGGGAATTAAATTTCCTATAAGAAACTTTCCTGCCTATTTATTTTTTGTCTGCCAAGTTGATGAAAATCAACTTTGAAACAAAATCAAATTTTCTGTGTTTTCCATTTTTCTTGTTTCAAAGATTCGATAATAACTCGAAAAGTGAACGAAATTTTGAAAAATGTTTCAAATAAATCTTCTAGAAAATTAAATTTCCTATAAGAAGCCTTGCTATATAGTGACTTTTTTGTCTAACAAGTTGGTGATAATCAACATTGAATCAAAATCAAATCCTCTGGGTTTTCCATTTTGCTTGTCTCAAAAATTCGAAAATAACTCGAAAAGTTAACGAAATTTTGAAAAATTTTTCAAATAAAACTTGTAGATAATTAAATTTCCTATAAGAAACCATGATACATAGTAATTGTTTTGTCTGCCAAGTTGGTGATAATTAGGGCCCGGATTTATATGTAAATACCTACTTTTTATACAAATTATTTTCGGTCTTATTTTGTTTTCCACACAAATTATGACATTTTCAACGCGAAAATGTAATCTTTATTTCCAAATATCATAATCTGTGTAGAAAACAAAATAAAAACCGAAAATAATTTGAATTAAAAATACGTATTAACATATAAATCCGGGCCCTAGTGATAATCAACTTTGAAACAAAATCAAATTTTCTGTTTTTCATTTTTCTTGTCTCAAAGATTTGGAAGTAACTCGAAAAGTGAAGGAAATTTAAAAAAATGTTTCAAATAAAACTTGTAGAGAATTAAATTTCCTATAAGAAACCTTGATACCTAATGATTTTTTTCTGCTAACTTGGTGAAAATCAACTTTAAAACAAAATTAAATTTTCTGTGTTTTCAATTTTTCTTGTCTCAAAAATTCGTAAATAACTCGAAAAGTGATCAAATTTTGAAATTTTTTTTAATAAAACTTGTAGAAAATTAAATTTCCTATAACGAACCTTGCTATCTAGTAATTTTTTTGTCTGCCAAGTTGGTGAATATCAACTTTGAAACAAAATCAAATTTTCTGTGTTTTCCATTTTTCTTGTCTCAAAAATTCGTAAATAACTCGAAAAGTAAACGAAATTTTGAAAAATGTTTAAAATAAAACTACTAGAAAATTAAATTTCTTATAAGAAACCTCGCTATCTAGTGACCTTTTTCTCTTACAAGTTGGTGATAATCAACATTGAATCAAAATCAAATTTTCTGTGTTTTCAAATTTTTTTGTCTCAAAGATTTGAAAATAACGCGTAGAGTGAACGAAAATTTGAAAAATGTTTCAAACAAAACTTGTAGAGAATTAAATTTTGTACAAGAAATCTTGCAATCTAGTGATTTTTGGTCTGCCAAGTTGGAGATAATCAATTTTTAAACAAAATCAAATTTTCTATTTTTAATTTTTCCTGTTTTAAAAATACGAAAATAACTCGAAAACTGAACGAAATTTTGAAAAATATTTCAAATAAAACTTGTAGGGAATTAAATTTCCTATAAGAAACTTTCCTACGTATTTATTTTTTGTCTGCCAAGTTGGTGAAAATCAACTTTGAAACAAAATCAAATTTTCTGTGTTTTCCATTTTTCTTGTCTCAAAGATTCGAAAATAACTCGAAAAGTGAACGAAATTTTGAAAAATGTTTCAAATAAAACTTCTAGAAAATTAAATGTCCTATTAGAAGCCTCGCTATCTAGTGACTTTTTTGTCTAACAAGTTGGTGATAATCAACATTGAATCAAAATCAAATCCTCTGGTTTTTCCATTTTTCTTGTCTCAAAGATTCAAAAATAACTCGAAAAGTGAACCAAATTTAAAAAATGTTTCAAATAAAACTTCTAGAAAATTAAATTTCCTACAAGAAACCTCGCTATCTAGTGACTTTTTTGTTTAACAAGTTGGTGATAATCAACATTGAATCAAAATCAAATTTTCTGTTTTCCATTTTTTTTGTCTCAAAGATTCGACAATAACTCGTAAAGTGAACGAAATTTTGAAAAATATTTTAAATAAAACTTGTAGAGAATTAAATTTCCTATAAGATACCTTGCAACCTAGTGAATTTTTGTGTGCCAAGTTGGTGATAATCAACTCTAAAACAAAATCAAATTTTCTTTATTTTCAAATTTTTTTGTCTCAAAGATTTGAAAACAACTCGTAGAGTGAACGAAAATTTAAAAAATGTTTCAAACAAAACTTGTATAGAATTAAATTTTGTACAAGATACCTTGCAATCTAGTGATTTTCGGTCTGCCAAGTTGGAGATAATCAATTTTTAAACAAAATCAAATTTTCTGTATTTCATTTTTCTTGTTTCAAAGATACAAAAATAACTCGAAAACTGAACGAAAGTTTGAAAAATGTTTCAAATAAAACTTGTAGAGAATTAAATTTCCTATAAGAAACTTTCCTATCTATTTATTTTTTGTCTGCCAAGTTGGTGATAATCAACTTTGAAACAAAATCAAATTTTCTTTGTTTTCCATTTTTCTTGCCTCAAAGATTCGGAATTAACTCGAAAAGCGAACGAAATTTTGAAAAATGTTTCAAATAAAACTTGTAGAGAATTAAATTTCCTATCAGAAAACTTGCTATCTAGTGATTTTTTGTCTGCCAAGTTGGTGAAAATAGATTTTTATACAAAATCAAATTTTCTGTTCATGTTTTTCTTGTCCCAAAGATTCGAAAATAACTCGAAAAGTAAACGAAAAATGTTTTAAATAAAACTTTTAGAGAATTAAATTTCCTATAAGAAACCTTGCTGCTAGTGATTTTTTGTCTGTTAAATTTTTGATAATCAACTTTTAAACAAAATAAAATTTTCTTTTTTGCCCATTTTTTCTTGTCTCAAAGAATCGAAAATAACTCAAAAAGTGAACGAAATTTGGAAAAATGTTTCAAATAAAACTTATAGAGTAATAAATTTCCTATAAGAAACCTTGCTATCTAGTGATTATTTGTCTGCCAAGTTGGTGACAATTAGTGTTGGTGATAGATTTAATTAGTTTAACATAACATGTCAACTGTTATATCGATAAAAGACCTGATTTTAGTAAAATGATAACTCGACTTTTATAGTAGATAGAAGTTGTAGTCTTCAAGCACTTTTAGATAATTGTATTGGCTATAGTCTTCACAAATCTAGTTGGTCTATATGGCGTAATGAGTGAGTTATCGTATCATGTGTAATGTATTACTGGATTACAAAATATTACGCGAAGCCGCGGGCTATAGCTAGTATATATAGTTTTCGAATATCAATTTTCAATGCATTACTCAAGAAGTTTTGAAAAAGAAAGTGCGAAGCGGCTTTCAAAGATCCATCAGCAGGATGCAATGCGACCCTCTATTGGTTAAAAAGTATCGTTTCGGCTTAACGGCGTGAAGTCCCGCGCCGCGTCTCGTAAGAGTATAGATTTTCGGGCCAAAGTCGATGGGATAAAGGTGGTGTAAATAATGCAGGGCACGTAGGGCATAGCCGCGTCCAAATATAGGGAGACGAAATTGTGCTATGCGGCTTTTTTTCCCTTCTCCCTGCCAGTGCGCAAAATGTTAACTTTTTCTTTAGGAGAGGACATTTAGATAGGGATCGCGACAGCACGGTTGCCGAAGTAAATTCGCGATTAAGAGATAAGCGGGGAAAGGAAAATGGTCGAAATTGGACCTATATTTAGGCGAAGGAACGCACGTTAATGGACGATTAAATGTTACGTTTATTACCCGAAAAGCATTCGCCTTCCTAATTTATTTTTACATCGAAATTTCCTTTATAGACAAAGCTCTAAATCCAATGTAAAACTACAGTAACAAATCAAATCACGCAAAATGTATCCAATTTGGCTTCTGCTTGCCTTAAACCCAACCGGATTTGTCCGAGTTCGAACGGAAACCGTGATTTTGTAACCGTTTCGGGATTAAAATCGAGCGAGGGAGATTCCGGTGTCGTCCACAAAACACGGCCTTTTGTCCCCGTTCTGATCCTGCGAGTGAAGTCCGCATTGTTTCGCCTTATCATCACTTATTTAGGCGACGAAAGGACGGCCCCAATACCTCCCCGACTTCATTATCGTCCGACAGAAATTTTAATGACCAATCCATTTGACCTGCACACTGAATCCGATGCTGCTACGTTTTGATTGAGGCTCGAGTCCTTTTGTAAACATTGGGGTGGAATGCTTCGGCATTGTTTTGATTTCAATGGACCGTTTGAAAATTTAGCATGTTCGCTAGAATTGCCCACATTTAGATTTAATAGACATATTTAGAATACACAGAGAGAGACTAGGCTCAATAAAATAGACTATCTTACTAATTGTTTATCTTATATATATAATCAATCCACAAATTTGATATCTTACTAAACTGTTTTATTAGTTAAAGCCCGCGTCTTTGCCGGCATAAATCAAATTAGATATTATTATATAAGTCTGAAACATTTTCCGATGTTTAGAAAAAATCTTCCTCAGATGTTTACGTCATAAAAGCAACGTTCCTTCCAAATTTTACGTTCGTAGGTTAAACGGTTTGAGCTGTGCGTTAATCAGTCAGTAAGTGTACATCTATATAGTTATATATAGATAGTAATTATCTGTAAATCATAAACTATAGACTATATAATTTATTGCAATGTGTTAATATTTGTTGGGTAAATAATATAAATGTAGTAAGTGTAAAATTGGCAGTGTGTGTAAAATATGAGGGAGGGAATTCGCGTGTGATGTATTTATGTAGTCTAGCGACCGTAAATTCTAATTGAAATGGCTCTAATTGCGACCGACCAAGTCCGACATCCGGGTTTGCGATAATTCGCGAATATTTCACGGCGTTATCACTACCGGCAGGTTATCACTCACGTGAGCTGCATTTTTCAGATTGCAGGAAAACAACACACGAGGAAAATTTGCAAATGGAAACTACATTTCACATTCCACTGAAATAATAGATTTGAATTTCTAGTCTAGTATTGTCCACCTAGTCTTATCCGTCTAGTTTTCTCTGTCTAGTCTTGTCTATCTAGTCTTGCCTGTCTAATGATGTCTGTCTAGTCTTCTCTTTCTAGTCTTGTCTGTTTAGTCTTATCTGTCTAGTCTTGTCTGTCTAATTTTGTGAGTTTGTGATTCTTGATTTCAAATATCCTTCTCTAGCGGCGTCGGAAAAACGGAAACGAGGGGCTCAACCAGCTCGCTCCCGTTCAATCTAGGAGGATAGCTCGGAAACAGATCGCGGCATCAAGAGTTCTTAGATCAAGAAAAAAAACACCGGATGGGAAAAAGGAAGACTCCGATAGAAACCAAAAAAAAACAATTTTTTCTCCAATAAGGGTGGTTTATTGGAGAAAAATTGTTTTTTTTTTTCATTAGTAAATTTTTGTGTCAATTTCTGGAGATTATAGTTAGGTATTCGTGCCCTTTTTAACTCAAACAATTGCTAAGATGCCAACCAACGCAATAAAATGTTTACAAATCGAGGCAAAGACAAGGCCGCCACAGGAGCCCTATTAGAAAAAATTAAGAGGGACAAAATTTCGATAGTATTCATTCAAGAGCCACAGAGTCTTCCGAGGAAAACTCTTGGGTTTTCCATGTCACTACAAGGTTATGCACTTTCGTAAGCCAAATGAACCAACTATTAAAGCCGCAATAGTTATACCGGATCCTCGAATCATAGCAATGCTCAATACAGATTTGTCCAGTAATCTGATGTCAGTTATCCAGGTTCTTTGTGGGAAAAAGAACTTCTATGCCATATCCGTCTACCTACCACCACCATTATGACCGGCGGGGCAGGATAAATTCGAATAAAATTTAAAGAATCTCCCTAATATTCTTAGGGAGACAAGATCGAAAGCATAAGTATTAGTTGCTGAAGATTTCAACGCAAAGTCCTTTTCATGGGGTAGTGTATTGGAAGATAAAACGGATAAATGTCTTGGATACATTAATATCACAGAACAATCTGGCCATACTGAACATTCGGTCGGAACCTACATTCATTGGACACAAAGGATACAGTCTGATTGACATAACGCTTGCCAGCTTCACACTAAGCAAGGAAATCTGCAATTGGCATCTTCCCCATGAGAGTAGCTTATCAGATCACCGTTATATAAGCTGGAGAATGGGAAAGGTAACTGAGCTGCCTGAACTCCAACGGGGATTCTGCACTGCAAATGGAAACTGGACAGCGTTCAATGACACTTTTTTCTTACATCTTCAAGGATCTTCAAGGAGACGAATTAAACCACAGCTAGACGACTGCCCCTCTCCTGAGCAAATTTCGACATTCCCTCAAAGATTAAATCTGGCGACTTTAAATGCAAGGAAATATTTTAGACACTCTGTTCCATGGTGGACACCCAAATTAACTGCTTTTCGTAAGGAAAATAACAGTTTACGAAGAATCTATCAAAAGAGTAAAGGGGAAAAGAGACAATCAAATAAGCTTGCGTAACCAAAACAAGCTGTGTGAATACAAACAATTGATATTGGACACAAAAAAAACTAAAGTGGCGGCAATTCTGTACACATTCTTCAACTGGAAATCCATGGGGACCTGTGTTTAGGGTGCTCAGGGGAAGAAAAACCTCGACTAGCTTCGTTAACAGCCTTTAGATAGCGGGGAAGTCTCTAGATATTTTCGAAACCATGAGGGAACTTCTTAACGCTTTACGCTTAACGTACAATGAGGAGGACTCTTAAATACACGCTCGAGTCAGGGATTATGCAGAAACTGGAAGAGGTGGACCAGATGATACACCGTTCACTATTTTCTAAATTGATCGCATACTACGCGGAATAATCCCAAAGAAGGCTCTTGGTCTGGACGGCATATCATCAGACATTGTATTAGCTGCCTTCACTGAATTGCTGTACAACTAGTGCATAAATAAATCGGTTTTTCCATCTTACTGGAAAGAACAGTTGATAAAGATTATTCCCAAACCTAATAAACCGGCTTTATCCACGAAGGATTTTAGGCCAATCAGTTTATTTCCGGTTGCTGTAAAGGTGTTAGATTCCCTGCTTATCTCAAGAATCAAGCACTATTTCTATAAAAGCAATCTCATTCATAAAAACCAATTCGGCTTCGGAAAGGGAACTGGAACTGTCCAAGTTATTTCAACAGCCGTTGGGTACATACGGGAAGCAATAAAAAAACAAGAAATATTGCTCTGCCATCGCACTAGATATTAGTGGTGCATTTGATAATGCATGGTGGCCGCTTGTTATTAGCAGGTTAATTGAGAAGGGTTGTCCTGATAACCTCATCAAATTAGCTGTATTGCTAACTGGACTACGAAAACCGAAACCCATCACATTTAAAATAAAAGGAAAAAAAATAACCCCAAAAGAATCGCTCAAATATCTAGGTGTAACCTTTGACAAGAGCCTATCCTTTAATCGCCATATCACTACAGTGGCAGCCAAAGCACTGAAAACTGCAGCAGCGTTAGATAAATTAATGCCCAACGTAGGAGGACCCCGCAGTAGTAAGCGAAAACTTCTTTGCTCGGTGGTTCACTCCACAATGCTCTACGCAGCCCCGATTTGGGCAAAGACTATGAGAAAACATGTAATTAGACAAAACTTGGTAACCGTTCAAAGGAAAATGGCCCTGAGAGTATGGTGTGCTTACCGGACTGTCTCTAGGGATGCTGCCCTAGTGTTGGCCGGCATGCCACCCATAGAACTTATGGCAGAAGAGAGGGTAGAAGTCTACAATGGCAGATTAAACGGCGATGGCACACAGGCTGACAAAAAGGCTCTAGCGAAGTCCCGAATGTACCAGGCCTGGCAAAACCAGTGTATCCAATAAGGGATACCGGACCAGAATCAAACAACTAGAAAATAGGGCATCTAGGGCAACTAGAAAACACGGGGAAACAAATTTTTACGTCACTCAAGTTTTGAGCGGACATGGCTGTTTTAGGAACTTTCTCCATAGCATCGGTAGGGCCACAGATTGCCTCTGCATTTACTGTGGACTCACAGACAGCGCGGCGCATACCGTTTTTGAGTGTGACAGGTGGATACCTGAAAGGGATAAATGGAAGGATAAGACTGGACAAACACTAGACCCATCAAGTATGGTTGAACAAATGATCTCTTCGGAGGACTTATGGGCAGATACATCAAGCATGATCCAAGACATCATGACAATATAAATGCTAGACGAGCGGAAAAGGAAAGAAGCCGAAAAGATAAAAAAATGTTAGTACCTGAACCCCTAATCACTGTAAGTGGAGGGGGGATGTAGAGGCAACACTATGCAGCAACATCTTGAAAGTTATGCGAAAAGCGGTCCCAAGATGCTTGTGTTATTCCGGAGGGTCCACTTGCTAAGTTAACCGTGAGGTTCGTACTACGGCCCCCAAAAAAAAAGTATTGTCTGTCTAGTCTTTTATACCTAGTCAGGTTTGTCTATTCTTGTCTGTCTGTCCTCCTCGGTAGTGTAGTTGACAATATACCCGCCTTTTAATGCGGAAAACCTGGATTCGCATCCTGGTCGGGGAGGCGACAAGTAGGGCGGTTTTCACTAACCGTGCGGGCTGCCCACCCTGAATAAATGCAAATATGCTTTACCGGGGTGGCGCATACTAAAAGCTAAACTGGAATAGCGGTTAGGTTTCTCCCAAAACCCCCTTTTATTAGTCTTGTCTGTCTAGTCTTATCTGTCTAGTCTTCTCTGTTTAGTTTATTCTGTTCAGTCTTGTCTGTCTAGTCCTGTCAGTCTAATATTGTCTGTCTTATCTAATCGGTCCAGTGTCATCTGTCTAGTCTCTTCTGTATAGTCTTGTCTATCTACTCTTGTGTGTCTAGTCTTTCATGTCTAGTCTTCTTTGTCTAGATTTGTATATTCAGGTTTATGTTTTAATCTTAATCTATGATTAGTTAGTGTGTACATTACCTGGACAATAGATTTAGTTTGCTTGGTAATATCATCGGTGGAGCCCTGTGAAGATCTTGGACCTCTGATGCACCCAGGAAACATTTTGCGGCGAGAACTTTTCTTTTATAAACTTAACAGCGTTTGCAAGATATTTGCGAAATTTTCAAAAAAGATTTAATTATTTTTAACGAATTTATCTTTTTATTCTCATTTATCAATACTTGCATTTATCAATATTTAGTAACAGTTTTATTAACGGATTTAGATAACATATATTGATGCAAACTGTAAAAGATTGCAAAAATTTGAATTTGTATTACATTGTACAATATTTTGAATTGTTTCTTCTTCATCATGAATTAATGAACAATTGCAAAATTTGTTTCTCACATTCTGTTTTTGTTTTACAATACCAGATTTATGAGGAGGCAAAACTAGACAAAAGCACTAGGCAAAATTGATAGATAGACTATATAGACAAAAGTATACAAACAAGAGTCTAGTCTTGTTATCAAAACTAGAGGAAGGGCTAGACAGACTAGACTTAGCGTGAGCATACTAGACTCAGCCTGAGCAAACTAGACATCCAGTGCTAGATATAATATTATAAGACTAGAAAGACTGTGCAAATAAGACCAAATGGACTGAACTATAGCAGATAGACAAAAATAAACGAATAATTCATACAATTAATTCAGAAGAGACCAATTTAATTTATAGAGTGCATAATTGTATTTTTTTAATTAGTTTGCCACGAGGCCTGATCGTATTTTAGTTTTTATTTATTTTTGCGAATTAATCGGTTGAGCATGTGGCTGTAGTGTAAACATAATTTAAAATTGACTTAATTTTTGCATGCATTTTTTTGTCGCCGTTTTGACATGTCGAGTGAAATATGTGCAAAGGGAGTCCAAAACATGCAGGAAAAAACATCTGAATTTTTAATTGACTCGCTAAAACCCCAGTCCACATTAGTTTTCTAAATCTTTTAACTCAAATCTTTAATTATCTTCTCAAAAATCTACAAATTAAAATATTTTGAATACAAAAAACTTATAAATTATCTGGCTTTGTCTAGTCTTGTCTGAATTTGTAGAAGCTTGCTCTTTTCTAGTCTTGTTTGATATTACACTCTGTGACATAAAAAATGCAACACCAAGAAGGGGTAGGAATTTTTGGACCAAACTTGGCAGAAATGTTTTACAAATCAAAGGTAGTAATTGATTCAAATTTCAAAGAAATTTAACAAAAAATAAAGGAATTTTTTATTAATAATGTGTTGGACTACCCACAATCAACAAAACTCCGTGCAAATTGACTACACACGCCATTTACATTTACACTTGCACTTGCACGACAAGATCAGAATTGCCGATCTGATTGATGAACTAAGAAAACGAGGCGCGGGGGAAAAACTTAATAAAAGACATCAACACTAACAACTATACAATAATAAAAACAAAAACCAAGTCAGCAGAGAGCGTACGCGTATGCGATGGAATTAGAAAAGGCGACAGTATGAGCACGGCCCTATTCAACCTAATAATGAACAATATAACGAGTGTGAAAAACCTCAAAGCAGGATATCGGATGGGAAACCAGTCCTTCAACATACTGTGCTACGCGGATGACGCTGTACTACTAATAGCTGACAATGAAAACGACTTACAATGATTTCTACAGACATTCTCCAAAACAGCAAAGAGATATATACAACCTTGATATCTCCCATCAAAAAACCAAATGCATGGTAGCCAGCAGATCAGCAACCAGATGCAAATTAGAACTCGACAACAAGGTGATAGAGCAGGTGATGTGCTTTACCTTCCTTGGAGTAGAGATCTCAAGCGACAGAGACCTCAAGCTGTAGGTACGAGCAGCAACGAATAAGGCTCGACGAATATCTGGCGCACTAAACAACATAATCTGGAGAAACAAACACATATCGCAAGAAGATAAAATCCGAATATACAAGACAGCAGTAAGACCAATACTCACATATGCGGCTGAAACAAGGGCCGACATATCAGCCACCAAACAAGCGCTGAGAACGACTGAAATGCGGACCCTGAGATCAATAAGAGGAGTCACATTAAGAGACCATATCAGGAGCTTTAAGATAAGATATGACCTACAAATGCAGGACGTCGTGCGCTGGGCAAGAGCCCGTCGAAGATACTGGCGGAATCACGTGGAACGCATGGCGCCACACCGAAACGCTAACTGGGACAAAAACCCAACAGAACGAGACCCTCTGGAAGACCACCGAAGAGATGGACAGACTCCTGGACTTCCAAATCGCAGGAGCCGAAGGACTGAGGAGAAAGCTCAGAAACCTTACCTTACAGAAACAGGCACATAGTGCCCACACAGAAGAATAAGAAGAAGTGTTGGACTATCCCTATTAGTTACATACTCCTGCACCCAGCTGGGCATTCCATCAGGATTCCACCAGGTTGTCGATTTTTCCCTGAGGTATTGCATCCCAAGCAATCTGTAGTTTATGCCGGAGAACTTCTAGTGTCTATGGAGGATGGGCTAATTGCTTAAGTCTTCCAACCATCATGTCTCACACATGTTAGATGGGTAAAAGGTCTGGAGATCTGGGTAGCGACGGCAAGATATTGACCTCTTCGAAGCGCTCCATAGAATGCTTTGCAATGTGGGACGGGCATTATCCTGTTGGAAAATCGGGTCCTCCAGCTCCTGCAGGAATAGAAGGGTATGGGGTTCTACCACTACATCAACATATCGGTGAGTATTCATATTGCCTCGGATGAATACCAACTGAGAGTTGCTTTCATAAACAATAGCACCCCATGCCATAACCCCCACTGTGTGGTCCATCAGAAAACTGCACATGGCGACGTTCTCCACGTCTACGTCTGACCCTCATGCGACCATGGTGCATTCCCAAGCAGAATCGGGATTTGTCACTGAAGACCACTCCATGCCATTCCAAGTCCAAATCCAGTCGCAAGGTACACCACTTTAAACGTTGCTCTCGAAGGCAAGCCATCAGCGGAAGCACAAAATGTGGTCGATAGGACTCCAAGCCGAAATCTCTAATTCGTCGGTAAACTGTACGATGGGTTACAGGACGTCCTTCGTATCCAAATAATTCATCGGCTATTGATCTTACACTCGAGAATCGGAAACGACGGTGGAATAAGACAGGCTCTCAAAGTACCGCGGCGTTCCTCAGCCCTGAGGATTGGGGCTACTGACTTTGCTACTTAAGTATACTCACTCTCACTAGTTGTTTCAGCTATCTGTGCCACTAGGATCGGAGCCTGTACCTGTAGCAGCAGGCGGGGTATTACGTGCAAGCCCCCCTGTTACTCTGTGTACAGTCACCCTCATTCACCATCAACCATCCTGCAAATACTTTTAAGATTTGGCAGTCCTGCGAAGCTAGTGAATATAATTTCCGATCTTCATATGGACAACATTAGCGCATATAGCACTAGTCTTCACCAACACTCAAGTCAAGTGTTATATATGGTCGGTTCTCCTTAACAGTATGGAAGGGTCGACACTGAAAACATCATCAATGAACAAACTTGAAGCTTTTGAGATATGGCTGTACCGCAGAATACTTAAGATTCCTTGGACAGCAAGAATCACAAACGAAGAAATGCTCAGACGAATTACGAAACAAAAACCGCGAAGTATTCACCATCATCATCAATTAGCCTATCGTAGTCCACTGCTGGACGAAGGCCGCCCGTGAATGCTTCCACATCTGTAGGTCTTGCACTGCTTGCATCCAATTTGTATGGATACGTTTAATATCATCGGACCATCTTGCAGGTGGGCGTCCTCTGCTTCGGAGAGCTTCATGTCTTGGTCTCCATTCCATTATTCGTCTGGTCCATCGGTTGTCCTTCATTCTCGCATGTGCCCTGCCTAGTTCCACTTCAAGGTTGTTATTCGTTTTATTGCATCTGCTACTCCCGATCTTCTCCGGTGTTAGGGATTCGGTCTCTAAGGGATAATCCCAACATGGATCTCTCCATTGCATGTTGTTTTACCTTGATCTGATTGATTACCTTCTTCGTTAGTGTTGATGTCTCAGCACCGTATGTTAAGACGGGGAGGACGCATTGATCGGGGATTCTACGTTTCAAACAGGTTGGTAAGTTTGACTTAAATATATGTTTCAGTTTCCCATATGCAGCCCAAGCTAATCCTATTCGTCTTGGTATTTCACACGTTTGGTTATCTCTATGTATGCGGATATCATGTCCTAGGTTTTTATATGAGGTGGTCTCTTTGATTTCGACTCCATCTACGGTTATACAATCACTCAGTACAAGATTGGTCATCAACTGAGTTTTTGCAAAGTTGATCTTTAGTGCCACTTTGCGTGAGGCTATATTTTGGCGTTGTATCATTTTTGCCGAAGTTATTTGCGTACCTAAAACTGCGTACCTGCATCACATAATGCGGAACCAAAAACATCACATACTGCAATTAAAAATTGAAGGCTAAATTGATGGAAAAAGGGGAATAGGAAGAAAGAAGATGGTTGTGAAACTAAAGCAATGGACGGGACTTGGAACTGTAGAAAGTTTGATCCACACAGCTAGGGATCGTGTAGAAATGGGACATGTGGTCTCGAACATCCATTAATGGATATGAGCAGGACAAGAAGAAGATATGGACAACGAGGCACAAGTTATTGCAGGTAGTGATATCACCGGCTCTTTCAACATTTCTTATATCGTAAGGCAAGGCTGCGTATTAGCACCTCCTCTTCTCAATATTTTCATGAGTGCGTTTCTATTATGCTCGGACTGAGTGCTTCATGACTGTAGTATTGACATCCGATCTCGCTTTGACTATGGATTACATAACCGTGAACGTCTTAAAAACCAGCAAAATGTACGCAAGAGATCCCTCACTGAGCTGCAATATGCAGATGACCTTGTTATTTTGCCCAACACAGCAGAATAAGCGCAACGTATGATGGACACATTCTCAAGTGTATATGGCTCTCTTGGGATGGAGTTAAACACGTTCAAAACCTTTATGAAACCTATTATGAGCTTTCATCCACCAGAAGCATCAGCCACGTGTAGATATATACGAGGTCATAGCAACTATTTTTTTTTCTTGAAGATATGTGAACAGATCACAAACGAGTATGTGTCGTGTGGAAGTTCTGCAGGCATAGTGTGTATGCAGAACAACAAATGGTTCTGTGATAGCTGGAGCGCAGCGAGGGCTCTGAAATCAGTCAGTTCGTTAGTATCGTGCGAGATGGAAGTAACCCGTGTTGAGCAGCGCGCTTACATCAAAATCGAAAAATTTTGGGCCAGGACATACAAACCAGAACTTAAACGTTTTTAAACGCGACTCGAGTGGCGACATCCTGGATCACCAAGGCAGTAGAAGTTCCGTCAGAATCCGTCTCCAGTTATTGGGAGTCATTGTTTGCCACTTTGTACCTCATGGCAGAACAGTAACCGCACAGTACTACAGGGACTTCCTGGTGCGACAGTTACGACGTGGCGTTCGGGATAAACGTTCGGATCTTATGGACAGTGCAATAATCCTGCACGACAATGCAAGACCACATAAAGCAGGGTGTGTACGGCAGCTACTCCGACGTTGGGTATGGGAAGAATTGGAGCACCCACCGTACTCTCCTGACCTTTCGCTCTGTGACTTTGATCTCATTCCCAAGATTAAGGAACCAATACGTGGTAGGCGGTTTTCAACACGAGAGGACATTGCTAATGCTGTGCGCCAACAGATGACTCAATTCACACATGGTGCAGCAAATGCTGATGCTGATGGTATTCAGTGCCTACCACATCGTTGACAGCGTTGACTATCAGGGGACTACATTGAGGGTCTTTAGGCCCAGGTTTGTCATGTCAATTTTATGTGTACTGTGTTATCATTCTTTTGCACGGTGATGTCCATATTGCCCTGTATACTACCGTAATAAATTAGTGTGTTACGATATTTCAGTGCTATTGGGAGACCTTGCCCTTTCGTTTGTATAAGTCACATTTTCCAACCGGTCTGGTATCTTCAAGAAAACAAATAGTTGCCATGACTTTTGCCCCAACCCTCGTATATCTATAGATGTAACCGCTATTGAGACGGTTGAACAATTCAACTACCTGGGAAGTCTAGTGACAGCGAATTGCGACTTGGATGCCGAAATTAGGCACTGAATGCGGTGTGCCTCGCATGCCTTCTTTAAACTCCGGGAGAAAGTCTTTGACTGTAGTGACCTGACCATACACATGAAACTCCTAGTTTTCATAGCAGTTGTCTTATCCATCCTACTATACTGTAGTGAGTGCTGGATTGTGTACAAAAAGCACGTTAAGGCGCTGGAGAAATTTTAAATGAGACAGTTGCGCTGTATCAAGGGAGTTAAATGGCATGATTTCATCTCCAACAAAGAAATTCGGGAAAGTGCCAACTGGGACTCTATAGAGAACACCTTGGCGCGCAATCAACTGCGCTGGCTAGGGCATGTGTGTCGGATGTCGAAATCGATGATCTGGATGATCGGCTCCCAAAACTAATTCTCTCTGGTGAGCTATCTCATGGTCAGCGATATCCTGGTGGCTAGTTGAAGAGGTATAAATATGTCATTCACTCCGTAGTAAAGGAGACCGGAATAGAGGACACTTGGTAATCTCTGTGACAAGACAGAGGCTCTTGGGGTAATATTTGCCAAAATACTTCCGCCATATTCCGTACACGCAACACCACCAAGATCAGGCGGCATCGAGACATTTCTATGTTTTCAATGCAAACGTATCATCCGATATCGCATCGGTCTCTGGAGCCACCAACAGGCCCATGGGTCATTCAGTGTATTTCCATATAAACTATACTGCGTGTTCCTACCGAATTTACTTGTAGCTTGGAGTCATAAAAAATATTATAGTGAGAGGGTTCAAATTCCCGATAAACACCAGTATACAGTTTCATTCTTAAATGCACGCCAGTATTTTATTTTTTGCTTTCTTCATTCACTACAATTATTTTGTACAAGTTTCAACGTTGTCAGTCAGCGTTGGCACTGGATTCTTCCTCAACTCATGTGCGAATCAGGATCTGGATTCCCATTCTGTAATTAATCTGTCCTAAAAGGATTTGCAGGTACATTATTAGCTAGCGGACTACCGCAAGTGCAACATTGTGCAACATCCGTCAACATTGTGCCCTCCTCCACAACAGTAATAATAACCCACATGGGATCGCCAAAGTAAGATCCTCCAGCTGTAAACAGCCTCCACTTAAGTTAATTAATTGAGCCGCCTTCGGCACACTGGGTATAGCAGCTTGCCGGTCAAGTGTCTGTTCCATTGTTGTAGATATTCCAGATCTTCACAAACTTAGAGTTGGGCTCTACACTATAATTCTCGTTTGCCTGAGGGTTCGCCAAGGCCATTGATGGCAGCTTCACTGAGTTCTCTACATCTAGGTATGAGCCGATTGCTGCTTGCAAATTCCAGTTATTCATGTCTAGATAAAAAGAGGCTGTGCTGTAATTCAAATGAGCCCCGAGGACCTACTGCAGCTGTGAAATCAGCTCGTCCGATCCTTCGTTCCCATGCAGCTGAATTGCTGCAGCAGCAGGAATGGAATGGAACACTGGAGTGTCTCCAGTGTTGTCCACGTCTATCCTGAGCTTCAATAGAACCGTACTTTATTACAAAACGTTCTGATTGCAGGGAAAAATCTATATTTAGGCACTCACTTGCTGTTTTCCTCAATTAAATTTCGGCTGAAAAAGAAATCTCTCGGCGGTTGGAACAGACATCAGACGAAGCCTGAGATCAAACAACGAGGAGAATAATTTTTTTGATGAGATTTTTGAGGAGAATAATATTTTTGTCATGAGATGGCAATGTGGGAAGGATCTTCGACAACGAAGAAATCCCGACAACGACTACGATTCCAGAATCAGTCTTAATGCCTTTAATCGGAGATAGCGGTCCTGGACCACATTTGTCTGTCTTGGCCATACACTTCCTCCCCTACGACGTTCTTGATCTTCTGTAGACCATGCTTGATAACACCGTACTACAGAGGATTTATTACGGATAAGATGATTAGCAATTTCTCGGAATGAAAAACCACCTTCACGTAAGCCAATAATGCGACCTCAGTCGAATTCACTCAGCTGTCGCTAATTTCCACGTTGCCGTACTCTAGACATACCCGCAACCTCAAAACGCAAAGAAGATCTAAAAAACCGGCCAATTGCGAGTTGTGACTCGCGCACCGAGGGTTCCGTACAAACTTGTAAGTAAGGTATCTTTTTTTGTGGAGGACGTAGCAAGCACATTCAGTTAACTTGACAAGTGGCCCTCCTGAAATCACGACCATCTTAGTACCGCTGCAAGCATAACCTCAAGATGTCGCTGTCGTACGATGGAATCCTATATTTTATTACCATACATCCCCCATTCACTATAAGTGTTTAGGGGTTCTGGAACTTCACTATTTGTTTTTACTGCTCAATTTTGCCTGTATACCTATATACCCTGTATAAAGGTATACAGGGTATTTTTTTTTAATAACGCGAATATTTTTAAACTTATAAAAAGAAAACTTTATTTTAGTATTACACTTATTCACTAAACTTATATTAAGATCTAACTATTTCTAGATCTAGATAAGATAAAGATCTAGATCTAGATAAGATAGATCTAGATAAACTATATATTATTAACTATTTCTAGATCTATTTTGAAACTCTTAACATTCAGTTGTTCAATCAGCTTTTGGGCAATTGAGTACCAAAAAATATAAGGCGTACGTGATTTAAGTATATGTAGATTATAAAGAAAAATTAGACGAAATATAATATATACAGGATGTTACGGGACTTGAGTATGTCGCATGTCGGTTATAAACATGCAAAATTTAGAATAATAAATACCCTGTAAATATTGTGTATAAAGAGCGTACGTGATGAAATGCATGACGAATATAAACAAAGAAAATTCAAAATAAAGAGCTTGGTGCCAACACATACGTTTTAACCTTCGGACCTAACCGAGGAGGACCTAACTGTATGCAACCCATATGCTTCTGGAGCCTAACAATACCACTACGACAACATTAGGGTATTTTCATAAGTTTCTAATAGTAAATTCGCATTTTTCTTGTAATTAAACTACATATTTACGGTTTTCAGATTTTTCCCTTTACATGTGCTGTAAGACACCGCTTCTTGCCCAATTTCATTATTCTAGGTCAACGGGAAGTGCCCTATAGGTTTTGATTCCCTTGTGAAATCGCAAAATATGCGACATAAACGGTCATATCTTTTGATCGCGTTGACTTACAAGTTTGATTTTTTCACAGCTGAAAGAGACCGCAGACCCGAGTATTTGATACAAATTTCAACTTGTTACCTCTACGCGTTCCTGAGGAAAATGGTCTTGACAGACAGACAGACTTACAGGCAGGCAGACAGACGGACAACAAAGTGATCCTATAAGGGTTCCGTTTTCGGTACGGAACCCTAAAAAGAAAAGAATTGCAACCAAAAACAATATCGAAATCGATTTAATCTTGCAAGAAATACACCTGATAATTTCGATTGTAACAACAAGTAAAACGTCAAATTTGCCATGGCTATTGCATTATTTTAATTAATTATTACCTTTGACTAGTTAAACATTTCTGCCAAATTTGATCCAACAATTCCAAAAACTCTTTTTAGTGTTGCATTATTTATGTCAGAGTGTATATGTATGTACATTGTCTAGTTTTGTATGGTTTTGTTTACGCGAGTTTGTAATCGATCGGGTTGAGTAATTCTTGTTAGCAGTGAGAATCATAGTAAGTAAACAAGATTTTTTTCCATCTGCACTGAACTTAATTTGCCAATCTAAAGCCGTAAAGATAAGATAATGAGATCAAGTTTGTTGAAAAGGTCGTAAAAGCGAGCTCGATATTTATCCAGGACTAAAAATGAGCGTAATTCAAACTATGACATACAAACCGCCCATACACGTCCACAACTTCTTCTAGTTTCGAGCAAATTAAAAATGAAACGAATTTATTACGATTTCGTGTCAACCGCAAATAAATCGTAGAACTCGATTACTATTAAAAAGTGATCATTAGTGAAGGAGGTTGTTATCCTCCGCCCACACTGAACACTAAAACTCAAGCTTAAAATCAACTCGCACTTCATTGTTCGATCTAGTCTAAATATTTCCCGAACGCTTTGAAAGCGACTCGATTATAATGAGCGCTCCGTTGAACTCTATAGGTGCGTTTTAATAATAGACTTAGCAAGTAAGTGCGCACTATCTACTTCCTAACGACTTCCGATTTAAATAAACCCATTAATATTCAGATTATAAAATTATCATCTTTCCAAGATTACGACTAGGGCATAGATTCGACTACGCAAGACTCGACAAGACCACAGAAGACTACACGAAAAAAAGTACACTGTAGAAATTACAGTTTAAATAACAGAATAAACATTTGGAAAGATTGCAGTTCACACTGTAGTTTTTAAAACTTAGTTTTAGGACCCACTTTACTATTTAAACTGTAATTTCTACAGTTTACTTTTTTCCCTGTAGTGAAGACCAAGCAAGATAATGCATAATCAAGATCAAGCAAGATTATGCAAATAATTGTCTATTCTGGTCTATGTAGTTTCGTCTAATATTTCTATGCATGTTCTGTCTGTTGATATATAGTTTGTCAGTGATGAAAATACACGATAATTAAATTTACTTTGAGTTAATAAAAATGACTAGGCAGAAGTAGAGTAAAAGAGTGGCAAGCACCAGAAATAGTTCCCAGTTATGTAATAAGTCTTTTTGTGTGCTCGCGGGGGTTGGTTTATGGATTTCCTGCCAGAGGTGGAGAGAGCTTCTCCTCCAAACGTTTAGTTTAATAATAGAAACTTCGTTTACGAGGGTTCCAGGGAAAACGAAACGGCGGAGAAACGCACGGAAAAAAAAACACAACAGATTTTAGTTTTAGACAGCAGCGGGAAAATGCATATTCAAATCGACGCGAAACGTCCGCCCGACTCAAAACGCACGCAATTATTTTCACGCACGAATGCGTCCAGCCCAAAGGGTTGGCTGCATTTCACAACAAACCCAAATAGTTCACTCACTCACGCTAATAAACCAAATTTATTTCAAATTAAAATTTATTATGATCTTTATTACCCTACAGAGAGATGACTAGACTATCTAGAGTAGCCAATACTAGACAAGACCAGACAAGACTAGATAGACAAGACTAGACAGACAAGACTAGACATACAAGACTAGACATACAAGACTAAACATACAAGACAAAACTACAACAACATTAGACAAACAAGATTAGACATAGAAGACTAGACAGACAAGACTAGACAGACGAGAGTAGACATACAAGACTAGACAGACAAGACTAGACAGACAAGACTAGACAGACAAGACTAAACAGACAAGACTAGACAGACAAGACTAGACAGACAAGACTAGACAGACAAGACTAGACAGACAAGACTAAACAGACAAGACTAGACAGACAAGACTAGACAGACAAGACTAGACAGACAAGACTAGACAGACAAGACTAGACATACAAGAGTAGACAGACAAGACTAGACAGACAAGACTAGAGAGACAAGGCAGGACCAACCAATCTGGAGTCACAAGATTGTACAGACAAGCCTTTTTTGGGAGGCGGTGGGCGGGGTCGCGGGTGGTCGTAGGCAGCACTTCTGTTAACTTCACCAAGAGGTCCCCCTGGGAAAAGAATGTAGCATCTCACATTATAGTGTTTCCTTAATTATATTGCCTTACATCCCCCTCCACACAGGGTGATTAGGCATCCAGGAGCTTCTCTTTGTATGTCTGTATCATTTGTTCATCTTCTTCCTTTGTTTTTAGTATGGCCTTTGTTATGGCATCCGTTCCTAATCAAGCTTCTTCAGATATTAGCATTTCTTGGACTAGAGTTTTCGCTTCTAGTTTGGTGTGCGTCGTAGCTGTCCATTTGTCTCTCTCCGGGGCCTATCTATCACATTGGAACAGTATGCATGACACTGTCCACAATACCGCAGTATTCGCATAGGTCATCAGAGGCTCGCCAATGTTATTCAGATAGTCAGAGAAGCATCCGCGGCCGGTGGGCGCTTGGGTGAGGTGGTAGTTAACCTTCCCGTGCTTCCTTGCCACCCACGGTTCAAGTTGTGGTATCAACAGTCTGTCTACTACAGAACTCTGTCTACTGTCCCTTGTCTGCGGCACTCCAGTGGCATTGTCACTTGTGGTAGAACTTTGCACGCACGCGGGTCCAATATAGTTCATCCCTTTCCTTAATCATGTACTCGATTGTAGCTCTTCCTGCGACCACAAGGACAGTGTCTGTAGACACTGTCCTGTAGGCGCTGCACACCTGTAAGACCATCCTCCGCTGCACCACGGCTTATGCAGGTACGTTTTTATATGGCTTGCCCTTGCCTAAACTGGTGCCCCATACAGGATTGTTGAATAAGTAACAGCGCACAGCAGTTTCCTCTTGCTACTGCTTGGAGCGCCAACATTTGGCAGCAGTCTTTCTAGTGCCATAAGTGTTTACTTAGTTTTTTTATTGCGTTCGTCACGTGCTCTTTGAAGGACAACCGTTTATCAATGGTTGCCCTGAGGTACTTTAAAGAATCTTTTGGCACAATAGTGGTGCCCCTCAATATAATGCGTCTTGGGCCTAATTTTGTTAATCCCGTGAGCAGCTGATCGAGATCATGAGAACGAGATACAAAGCATAATTCAAATCTAAATTCAAATTCAAAACAGTTTATTTCATTAAATATGCTTACATTTGATCAACTTTAAGTTACAAATAACATAAATATATTTCAATAGTTTACTCTAAATGAAATGTATCCTTAATCTTCATAGAATTTTATTTGGTTCTGGAATTCCATTAATGAATATGGTTCTATATCTATAAGGATACGATGGAGTTCCTTCTTTAGATTCTTCATAGGTAATGTCTTTGTGTACATGTAATGGTAACGAGTTAAAAATTTCCATATTAATATACGGCGGTATCTTTTCTGTTAGCGTGAGTCTGTGTTTGGGTTTCCTAAAGTTTTCGATATTATTACGTGTCTCCTTGACGTTCTTAACCTTAAATTCTTGAAATAGATTTTTGTTCTTTACTAAGAATATTATCGACTCAAAAACGTAGGTGCCAATAAATCGTTTCTCATGATATGTGGAGCCAGCCGCTGCCGTTTTTTCCCATCCACTCATTGACTTGTGCGATAGCCATATTCGCTCACCTCATTAGATCCATTTGGGTTGTTCCCGCCACCATCAGTTCAAGATCATTACCGAAGACAATGTTTTCTGCTCCGTGGGGCAGTTTCAATTACAGGACTCCAACGTACAAGATGTTCCATAAAGTAGGTCCCATTACTGAGCACTGTGGGACAGCGCGTATACACCTCGCGTTCCGCAGTCTGTCCATCCGTTTTTATACAGATCCTTCCTCATTGCAAATAACGGTGCACTAGCCTCAGTAAATATGCTGCGAAGCATGTCTTTGTTACTTCTTGCATGATATCTTACCATGCCGTCGAGTTGAATGCATTTTTCACACCTTACGTGATTATAATGCCAATCTTTCTAATCCTACTTGTCCATTTTGTAGCTTCCTTTGCCTGTCCCTAAGCTCTCATTATAGCATCAACTGTCTACCTTGCTTCCCAAACTGCTTTAAGCCGTTTTGGAGTTCCGGCTTTATCCCCACTAGAAGGAGTTGCTCCAGCAACTTGCCGACGGCATCTAGGAGGCATAGAGTCCTGTAGGATGAGGAGTCTTTCATCGACAGACAAGACTGGACAGACAAGACTGAACAGACCAGACTAGAGAAACAAAGCTGGACAGACAAGACTAGATAGACAAGACTATCTTCTTTGATCTGAGCAAGGCTTTTGATTTTATAGATCAGGGCTGTCCAACCAGCGGATCGCGATCTACTGGTCGATCGTGGCGTGATTTTGAGTCGATCTTTAGTTTTCTCACGCTTCTATGTACTTACTTAAAAATACATTTCGATAAATATAAAGTAAAAATTAAAACACGCTTCTCGCACACTTAATACACACAATGTTATGTCTTATGAAACTGTCTTTAAAATAATCAATTCTTTAAGTGAAAGAAGTGCACTTCAGACACTTTTGTTTAGATTAGAAAATGAGGATAATGATAACGAACTTTTGCTGCGTACTGTGCGTTTTTACTTGAAAAACAATGTTATGCATTTTCTCGAAACTTTGCCCCCCCGCCTCCCCCCCCAATGGGGTGCACTCCATTGCCCCAGCCGCACCGCTGGCCCGCTACGCGTTTTGGTCGATATTGGCAACAGTATATACCAAAAAGTAGATTGCTACTACAAAAAGGTAGCACAGCCCTGGTATCGATCATGGACAATTAATGAACAAAATATATAGATATGGGGGAAACGCACCAATGTATCGATTCTAAAAGAACTAACCAAGAGAACAAACCCGTAACAAAGTGCGGTATTTTGGGCACGTCTCCAGAAGACCGGATGCATTAGAAAACCTGGTGGTTCAAGGCAAAGTCGACGAACGATCGTGACTTCGTTATGGAAGATCTCCAACCCAATGGGTAGACGGCCCAGAACAGAGAGGAGTGGTAAATTGCTTTAAAAATAGTAGAAGCATAGTGCCACCAAACCCTTGTGAGGGTAATAGGACCGAGGAGAGATAAGGGGGAAGGCAGGAAACTGGTTACATTCCTACCTAAAGGACAGAAACCCAATAAGTTCAAATAACATCGCATTTTAAAACTAGCTCTTTTGCAGAATTGCCTATCAAAGCAGGTATTCCCCAAGGAAGTGTGCTTTCGCCGACACTCTTTCTAGTTTACCTAGCTGATTTAGTTCCGTACATCCATGGTAATTTTTGCACTCTATATGCGGATGACTCAAGTTTTCTTTTGTCCGAAAACTTAATGGACAGCCAGCAAGAGTCAAATAACCTCCTACAAACTCTAGATTCTTGGTTCTCAGCCAATAGACAGTTCCTCAACTTGGAAAAAGTAACACAAGTAACAAATGTGAAAAATTAATTAGCCAATTTATAATAACAACTAGGTTTGTATGCCTACAAGTGAATGTGGGCAAAATACAATAGGCCACTAGTAGGCCGCAGTGTTTGAAGGGTTAATACCCGGCATCCACATTGGATCAAACTTTTAAAAACAAGAAGAAGCAGATTCCAGACACATAGAGCCAAGTACCTAGAGAATATATCGATAGGATTTAATAACTCACAATTAAAAAGAGTGAAATACACCAATTTCCTTGGGTTAACTGTTCATGAACATGATAAATTGTAAATCGTTGAAGAAAAAAGCATACTGCCTTCGCTACCTGATGAATTTCCTTGATATTCCAGAGCTATTAAATTTTTATTATGCACAAATCCAATCCAAAATTAGCTATGGAATAATAGTGAGGGGAGCATCTCCAGAACTGGTGAAGATCTTAAAAAACACAAAAGCGAATAATACGGATTCTTCTAAGCCTGCCTACATACACTTCATGCAAACAGCATTTTGTGCAACTGAAGATATTAACGGTCCTGGGCCTATACATTCTTGAAGCTATCGGCCACATCCATAAAAAGAAACACAATCTACCTAAAAATTTGGACAAATATAATTATCCCACTAGAGGACACCTTAAACTATGTACTGCAAGATATAGACTGACACTATGCAGCAAGGCACCAGACATTCACGGAATTTACCTCTACAACAAACTTCCAACTAGTCTTACCGAGGAAAACTCCTACAGTTTAGGAGAAAGCTCAGCGAAATACTTGTTTCTACAAGTCTGTACGACTACCAGGATTTTGAAAATTTACTGCAATCATTATGTATTTACATTTTAACATTACATTTTAACATTATGTATATACATACTATATGTATGTTGTATATATGTTACGGTATATATATATATATATATATATATATATATATATATATATATATATATATATATATATATATACATCTACCAATTTGATAGGTAAATGTGCATGACACTGTCCACAAGTTCGCAGTATTCGCATAGGTCATCAGAGGCTCACCAATGCTATTTAGATAGTCAGGGAAGCATCCATGGCCGGTGGGCGCTTGGGTGAGGTGGTAGTTAACCTCCCCGTGCTTCCGTGTCATTCACGGTTCAATTTGTGGTATTTACTGCTTTATCACTGTACCTTGTCTGCGGCACTCCAGTGGCTTTGCCTGTCCTGTAGGCGTTGCACTCCTGCAGTACCATCCTCCTCTGCATCACGACTAGCTTATGCAGGTACGTTTTTATATGGCCTTTACCCAGACTGGTGCCCCATACAGCATTGTTGAATGGGCAACAGTGCACAGCAGTTTTCTTTTGCTACTGCTTGGAGCGCCAACATTTGGCAGCAGCCTTTCAATTGCCACACGTGTTTTCATAGTTCTTTAGCTTGCGTTCATCACGTGCTCTTTGAAGAACAGCCGTTTGTCAATGATTGCCCTGAGATACATTAAAGAGTATTTTGGCACAATAGTGGTGCCCCTCACAATAATGCATGTTAGGCCTAATTTTCTTAATCCTGTGAGCAGTGCCGATTACGTTTTATGTGGACCCAGGCTCAGCCGATTTTTTTCCATCCACTCTTTTACTTGTGCGATAGCCGTATTCGCTCGCCTCATTAGATCCTCTTCGGTTGTTCCCGCCACCACCCGTTCAAGATCATCACCGAAGACAATGTTTTCTGCTCCTTGGGGCAGTTTCAATCGCTGTACTCCAACGTACAAGATGTTCCACAAAGTAGGTCCCTTTACTGAGCCCTGTGGGACACTGTGGGTCTATCCGCTTCTATATAGATCCTTCGGCGTTGAAAATAACTGTGCACTAGCCTCGGTAGTAGGGAAAGATTATTCGTTCTGGACCCTCCTCCTCCTCCGCATTTAATAGACTGCAAGAGCGTGAGGTGTATGTAACCCCATGCTAAACAGGGTGTGAGGTCTATGTAACCCCACGCTAAACAGGGTGTGAGGTCTATGTTACCCCACGCTAAACAACATGTGAGGTCTATGTAGCCCCACGCTACAGGTTTAATCAACTCTTAAGCAGATTTCAATCACTTTTTATTTAGGTTTATCAGCTTTTAATCAAGCCTTAAAACTGATAGTAACTATATAAATCCATCAGTCACGTTTCAGACATTTACACTGCAAAGGAGGAGTCCAGAACGAACCATCATTCCCTACTCTCAGTTGATATGGGGGGAAGTCTTTATTTGTTACTTCTTGCGTGATAACTCCATGCCGCTTAGTTAAACGCATGTATCACATCTAACGTGATTAAATTACCAATCTTTCTAGTACTACGTGCCCATTCTGTAGCTTCCTTTGCCAGTTCAAACTGTCGACCTCCCTTCCCTGAACCCAAACTGCTATTCGGACAGATTTAAGCCATTTCGAAGTTCCGCATTTATCCTCGCTAGAAAGAGGCTCCAGCAGCTTGCCGGCGGCAAACCGTGTCTTCAAAAATAATATCCAATACAGGGGTTCCTCAGGGAAGCGTGTTAGCGCCTACATTATTTGTCTTATACTTGGCCGACCTGGTATCATATTCTCAAAATATCTACTGCACTCTCTATGCGGATGATGCCAGCTTTTTAATCTCTAAAAATAGCTTAAACGAATCACAGATAGAAGCAAATAGACTTATGCAAGACATAACAATCTTGTTCTCTACGAATAGACTCCACCTGAATTTGGACAAAACGGAATTTATCATCTTTCAGGCGCAGATAGTGATTCCGCCACTAATGTTTCCATTCAATCAGGAACACTTACTATAAAAGAGCAACTTTCACCAAATTCCTAGTCGAGTCCATTTTGCGCAAAATCTGTCATGGCACACTACAATCGATGGCATATGCCGAACTAGCAACAAGAAAGTTCATTGTATTAGATACCTACGAACTTTCTTAACAATGCAGGAACTGATAAACGTCTATTACGCTGAAATTCAGTCGGTCTTGATGTATGGCATTATTAGATGGCGAGCCGGAGCCTCCCCTGAACTAACGAAATTGCTGAAAACCCAAAAAAGAATGGTATGTTTCATGCTAGGTCTGCCAACATTTGCCTCCTGCAGACGTCAATTTGTAGAACTTAACATCCTAACTGTCCCTAGCTTACATATATTAGAAACAACCAGCTATATCCACCGAAACAAACATCTAATACCAAAAAATAAGGATAAACATAGCTATTCCACCAGAACTCGTCTCAAATTTTGCACGCCTCAAACAAGAACTAGCGTATGCAGCAAGGCTGCTGACGTTCTTGGGATCCAACTATATAACTCGCTTCCACTGGAAATAACCCAAAAACGATCATATAGAATTTTTAGAAGAAAAATTAGAAATATCCTCGTGGCCCAATGTTCATACAAAATGGAAGAATTTTTAGAATTATGCAAATTTATTTAACAGTTTCCTGACTTGCCTATATGTATTCTGTATGCATCCAACTGGCCAATAAATGAATTTGAATTTGACAAGTCTAGACAGAACAAGACTTGAGAAATAAGTCGAGACAGGAAGTAAGATGGGTTTGTTGAATCCATTTGTTTTAGTAAATATTGCAGCTGCCTAATGTTGAGTGAAGATCGAGCGGAGGAGATTCTTAATGAGTGAGCTAAATGTGATTAGTTTTTTTTGTGTTGCTCATTCTGAGCGAGAAGTTTGTGACATTGAATTTCGTTTTTAAATGAATCCAGTCGGCTCGATAAAAACATTGAAACTGCATTAGACTAATTACTTTCACATCTATTATCTAGTCTAGATCTAATAACTAGCTCGATTATACACTAGTTCATTCAATTTTAACTTCTCTCTTTAGTTTGTTCGATATTACCCATTTAGATTCATCTCAGACGTCTAGTTTCTATAATTATTTAGTTTGTTCTAACTAACATGATTTCTCAACAAAAATTTAAAACTTATTCAATCTTATCTGTTTAGCATCTAAACTTATTTTATCTACGACCACTACTGTAAGTGCCCATTATTGTACAGTTCGTGGACTATGTAAATACATCATAACACACACGTATGCAACAGTTCGCGATTAATGATAAGTTATGATTGGTAACGCACACGTGCGTTTGGTTTACGATTCGTTGATTGGTTAAGAGCTGCTACTACGTGCTCATACGTTCAGCGCCCCCCGTGCCACAATTTAAACTAACGGATATTGAAATTGCGTACATTGGGTTGCCTATATCAATGAACATTCTTATTCCAGTTTAACCCAAATAAGTACTAAATAATAAAGTATGTAATCATTAAGAATGCATTTCTTTTCATTTCTATCAAGATAAATAATGTCAAGTAACAGTTATATATTAAAATACACCTGTTTGTTCATTATAATGTTAAATAATGATAATTAAATAAACATAACCTAATAAGAAATAAATTTGTTACATCAAACATATTGTTCTTATTAAACAGAAACAAATTAGTGTGGTCGTAGATAAAGTATAGTACATAACTTGAGTTGTAAGGCAATTACGTACTCGCAGAACCCTACGCGGGTCGTTCCTAACTGTTTCGCTTGCACGTAATATGCTTCTTACAACTCCCATTACGTAATATACTATTGTTTGCAGTGTTAGTTGACAACTATAGCTATAGGTCTGCAGATAAGTCTGCAATAAGGAAACAAAAGAACAAATCTAAAAACTAAATTAGAAAAAACAGAATCTGGAAGATCAAATTCAACAAGTCAGGTATATAAACTATATTTAGATAAACTATATAAGCATATAAACTGTAACTATAGTTTTTATATTAACTATATAAACATACATACACACGCTGACGACACCACTTTAGTAGCAACAAGCGAAGAAGAAATGGCTAGACTAATTTATTGGAGTATTAATTGGACCAAGACTAAACTAATGCTCATCAATAGGAATAAAACAATACAGATGGAAAACCTGCCTAATGACATCGACGTTGTCGAGGAATTTATTTACCTGGGAGCATCAATAACTTACAAGGGAGGAAGCAAAGACGAATATCGATTACTAGAACCGTAATGTCCAACTTAGTCAAGATCTGGAAAGACAGACAAATAACAAAAAATACAAAAGTGTCCCAGGTTAAAACATTAGTGTTTTCTATATTCGCATACGGCTCTGAGTCATGGACAATCAAGTCCTCCGACAGAAAACGCATAGATGCATTTGAGATGTGGTGCTGGAGAAGAATGCTCCGGATACCTTGGACGGCACTGAGAACTAATGCGATAATAACTGAAATAGGAATTCAAGACCGATTGTCCACAATATGTCGAAGACGCAATATAATGCAATGAAGTAAAATACTTTGGACACGTAACCAGAAGAGCACAAGACAACATAGAGAAGTTGATCGTACAGGGCAAAATTGAGGGAAAAAACCGCGAGGCAGGTCCCCGTCGAGATGGTTGGACCAAATCAAGAACATAACGGGACAACCCCTGCAAACCAACTTAAGAGCGGCAGAAGGTCGCAAGCAATGGAAACAACTAAGCAATCAATGTACATAACCTTGGTATCACTACTCTTCAGACATGAAGACTAAGAAGATATAAACATATAAACTATAGTTATAGTTTATATGCTTATATAGTTTGTATGCCTATATTGTTTATATGACTATATAGTTTATATGCCTATATAGTTTATATGACAAAATAGTGTATAATCCTATATAGTTCATAAGCCTATTTAGTTTATATAAATATTGTATATATGTTTATATAATAACCTGACTTGCAAAATTTGTTCTAACTTCCAGATTCTGTTTGTTCTAATCTAGATTCTAGACTTGTTTATTTTGTAGCTTATTGCATATTGGATACTATACCCTGTCCGGCAAGAGAATGCATCCCATCTCGACGAGTTTAGCAATGTTCTGCGCATAACCCCACTTTATTTCGAGTGCGGGTTATTTATTTGTCCGTATTTGAAAAACTGACGCATATTTCTTAACTCAAACTAATCAGCGCGTACCTCGCCGCGTCCTTAACGCTCATACCTCGGCGTAGTACAGCTGCATTCTCTCGCCCTTTTGAGTATAGTTGTATTAATTTAGTATTCTCAGATAGACATTGAGACTTTCTGCATTGTTACTGATTTACGTCACGGAAACCTAACTACCTAATTTCGATAGATTTGTTTCAACCGATTTTATCTTACTTATCTAAATTCTAAACCTATTTCTATTCCTACGAAGCCCATCTATGTAGATTCTAGTATACATTCAGTTTTGAATTAATAAACGTTTAATCAAGTTAACCTAGCCGTGCATGCGCTTGGAGTGCTCATGCCATAAATATCTGTAATTTTATCACGAAGTAATTAAGACACCAAGTTAGTGTGCATTTATTATGTCGTTTAACTCAATTTATGATACACATTTAAGCACTTAAAAAATAATAACTAACTGCTCGACGTTTATCCACGCGAATTAATAACAAAGGCCAAATTGCCAATTCCACTCGGCAAGTGCAATTATCTAGACGCATTAACACACTACAAATACACAAACTGATTAGACTAGATAGTTCAGCCAAGATTAACAAGATCGGGTAAACTCAATTGTCTATACAAACAAAACCTGGCTAGCTAGACTTAGCTAGATTAAACAGACAAGACCATATTGACTAGATTAAACACACAAGAAGACAACTATTATAACAAGGAAAACAACAGGCTACGACGACTGTATCAAAAGAGCAGATGCTATTGAAGATTTGTATAATAAAATAGCTAAATAACACTAAATCAAATGAATATAAAAACGCAATTTTAAAGTCGAAGAAACTCAAGTGGCGAGAATTCTGCACTCGATATTGCACTGGAAAACTTATTGGACCCTGTTTTCAAGGTTCTAAGTGGAAGAAGAACCTTTAAAAGCTTCCTGAGTAACCTTAAGGTTAGGGATAAATCATTAGATATCTTTGAAACCTCTCAAAAACTTATTGAGACATTCATTCCGCAGGACGATAAGAAGGAGGACGCCCAGCAACACACGTTTGTCAGATTACTTGCTGAAACTGGTCAAAGAGGGCAAGACGATATACTATTTACTATGTTTGAGATTGAACGAGTTATACAAAAGATGAGTCCGGAGAAAGCCCCTGGGCTATATGGCATTACCTCTGACATAGTATTGGGTGCCCTCAACTCGGCACCAAACACGTTTCTTAATCTTTATAACAAGTGTTTGAACGAGTCCATATTCCCATCCAGCTGGAAAGAACAACTAATCAAGATTATCAATAAACCCAACAAACCAGCGCTATCAATAAAATACTTCAGACCAATAAGTTTGCTTCCAGTGGACGGAAAGGGGTCGGCCATTAATCACGTGATGTTTTTTAGCAACTTTTTATGTTTTGTGTTTGTACAAACAATGCAAAATAAGTTTTACAAATTCTGTTTTCGCAGGAACGAAGACAGACTTTTCAATTATCCAAAATCTGGTTTTACCAAAATCCTTTCAGAAGAAAGGTGGCATTGAAAATGTATCTATTATTGAACTAAGTCAGTCTCTAAATCATTAGGATACATTTCTTCCAAGAAAAGGACTTTTACCGTAAGGGTTGATATGATGAAAATTTACCCATTTTGGTCAAAAATGAAAACTTTTCATTGAACCTGTTGTAGGCCTCCTGTTGCAGGTCTACAAGTCTATTAATAAGGTATGTAGGTGAAAATGTATTAACCCTGAAAGTATTACTTGTTACTCTCATTTCTTCATCGCGTGTTTCAGCATATATTTATTGCCTTTTCGGTTGTCTTTTTCCCATGCCTTTTGTTTACTGCTTCGACACGCTTAATTCCATCCTTTTCTTCAAAATATTAAGCATTCTCTCGTTCAGCTACGAAAAACTTGCAAAGGGATTCGCAAAGATCGGCAACAGTGATCACATCTACGTGAAAGCGTTTGAATATTCACTTTGTTTATTCTTAAAAAAAAAAAAAAAAAAAAAAAACACACCACACAACAACCATTACCGCCGTTTCCAGTTTTTCTAAATTTAAAACTATTCCCGTCACTTCGTTTCGCGTTACAAGTTTTTCGGTACAACTATCCTTGATTGATTCCAAAGTTTTAAGAACGTCGTGCCAAGAAACACTCAAACTTCTAGATGCGTCCTCTCTAGCTGACCAACGTGTCAAATTTACTCTTGAAGTTTTTCTCTTTCCCAATTTCAGTCATTAACTTTTGCCTGCGTTGTGTCGATATTTATAAAAATCTTAGTCTTACATATTCAACATGACTCGCTCAAAAAAGATCGAATTCAGCTAACAGTTCCAAAATCATACAATAATTTCCGCTATTCGGATCACTGAACTTTTAATTTTTCCCTCCATAGCACACAAACGAAGAAAAATTAATACATATAAGAAATTGCATAACTCAATCAAAAGAGGTGGCTTTTCTTTTCGGCGGCTTTTTCGTTTGTATCGCCGCTCTATATCTGTCTCTCTCAGACTCAATGCACTACGAGGCGTATACCCCAAACAGCTCGGCCCCGTCAATCCTGTTTCGGACCAACCACTACTACGCAAATTGTAGAAAAAAATAATTTAATAATACGTGGTGAAACATATTACATGTTGTATTGTTTGTGTGGACCTAATAACATTTACATTAAGGTATATAAAAATGAATCTTTTTAATTTCTGTACGACAAAAAAATATTGGCCCCAAATTTGCCACCCCTAAAATCTGCCGCCCTAGGCTCCAGCCTACTCAGCCTGCTGGTAAATCCAGCACTGTGTCCTAGTTTAGACATTGTTTTGAGAAAAAACTTACGCGACAACGATTTACGCATGTATTCGGCGTCAAAATCACAGACTTCCACTGGGACTGGTCGCGCGTTCAATGAAAAAATAAATACACGAGATATCTCATTACACTGCCGCCCCCTCCCCCCCGTAATGTTTTGTGATTATTCACAAACCTCCGAGAAGAACCTCGAGAATTGACCATCAGTTTTATCGGAACAAGTTTGTGTATCAAAACCAGTATGGCTTTAGCAGGAGCATAGGCACTGCACTGTTCAGGGCATTTAAAAGGCGGTTAGGTTTATCAAGGTGACATTAAGATCTAATCTTTATTGTTCAGCCATGGTCTTGGATATATGTAGGGCATTTGACAACGCTTGGTGGCCGCTTAGGATCCGCAGGCTGATTGAAAAAGATCGTCCTGACAATCTAATGAAGTTAGCCAGGTCTTACTTTATACATCGCAGAGCAGTAATCTGCGAACCTGGTTTATACATAGAAAGGAGCATCGGCAAAAGTTGTTCACAGAGTTTAAAGTCAGGTCCAGCTTTCTGGAATATAGTATAAGGCGCCATTTTCGAAAGAGATCTGCCTGAAGATTGCGAAATTGTTGCTTATGCGGATGATATGTTTCTACTCTGCAAAAGCAAAACCATCGCGGGCTTAAAGGAGAAAACTGTCTCTAGATAATCTTTTCCACTGGGCAATTGAAACCAGACTTAATTTTAATGCCCAAAAGAACGAGGCGCTTTACTTCGGCAAATCTTCGAAGCAAAGGAGTCCCGTATTCACTCTCGGGAATACAAAAATTAGATGCCAACAGCGCCTACAGTACTTAGGTGTCATAATTGACAGATTCCTGAACTTCGGGGACTTCACATGTAGCAAGCTTGTGGGGGGTAAAACGGTTCAGCATAAAGCTGGGTATCGATGCGAGAAACGAGTGGGGTCTGGAGAGATCACAGCTGGTTGATATCTTCCGCGGCGCTATAGAACCCGCACAATTATACGCTGCTCCAACATGGCAGAAGTCGTTTGGCGTGAAAGTAGGCCAAAAGCTTTTGAGCGTACAGCGCCTCAGCACCATCAGTGCTGCAAAAGCGTATTGCACAGTCTCCTCTGAGGCTGCCTGTGTGATTACGGGTCTCCTTCCAGTCGACATCTGCCTCAAGCAGCTGGCCCTCTATAACTCTCACCAGATCGCAGAAGATCCGCTTATTAAAGATATAATGGACTTACCAGATGGACTGAGCAAGATCGAACTGAACGTGAATACCCAAGAACTAATTCATGCTTCACAAATATCGCTGTTTACATACCATTTAACACTGAGTGGTATATTTCAACTCCGGGTGTACACGGACGGTTCGAGTTCGATCAGAGGTACGGGGGCTGCATTCGTCGTCTACTTTCAAGACGAGTAAGTGTCATCAGCTTTGTCTCCACAACCCATTATGGGTCTTGGCCTCCCCTAGATTTTTTTTCCATTCCAATCTATGCTGGGCCTTAGCTTTCCATCCGGTCACCTTCATTGCTAATAGATTCTCCTGCACTCCTCCTCCTAGGTCTCTAGGATTCTCCTCCTCCTAGTTCTCTAGGATTCTCCTCCTCCTAGGTCTCTAGGATTCTCCTCCTCCTAGGTCTCTAGGATTCTCCTCCTCCTAGGTCCAGATACCTTGTTTATGGCCTGGCCCGTGACCTTTTCCCTACTGGTCTTTGTCGTGTTATAAGTTTTGCTGGCTCTGAATCCTTCATTCGCTCGATATGTTCTATCCATCTTAATCGAGCAATTTTTATAGTACGAACTACATCTGCGTGTTCGTAAAGGTGATACAGCTCATGGTTGTACATGGACGAGGAAGTGTACCATAAGCTTATTAAATTAGAAAAGTATTGCTCAATTTTTCAAGACGAACTTTTGGCCATACTGCAAGCCTTGTGTTATGTGGAAAATAACAGCAGCAGATCCTGCTCAATCATTTGTGACAGCCGATCTATTCTGGATCCTCTGAAGAATTTAAATGCACCAACTGAATTATTGTTGGAGACAGCTGCCAGAGTTTCAAGGAAGAACAAAATCCGTTGGCATTGCGTTAAGTCCCACGCTGGTTTTGAAGACAATGGACGAGCAGACATGCTTGCCAAACAAGCAGCTGACAAGGAAGATCTGCCCATTTCCTATAGTCAATTGCCCAATCAGGCTTTAAGATAGTGTCCCAAAGGGAATTTCGAGAAGTTCTGGCAGGGAAGATGGGATGTGGCTACAACAGGCTTATGGACCAAGCTGTTTATACCGTCCATTAAGACCTGAAGAGGTTTCAACATCAGTCTGTCCCATCACGCAATCCAGTTAATAACAGGCCATGGTAATTTCAAAGCAAACTTCCACAGATTTGTTAAAAGAGAATGTCCCTCTGTGAGTGTGGCCAAAATGATACCGCGGCACACGTACTTACTATTTTATTGCACAGATACCGAAATATGGAGACGATCTTTGGAGACTGATATGCAGATGCATCAACTTACGGATGGCTTAATTGATGATTGGCTTAAGGATGAAGATGATATATTAACAGTACCAAAATCCAGAGAGTGGATCCTAATAAAACCTTGGCTTGTCCTTGATAAACACGCCAAACAAGTATCTAGACTGGATCATGATGAACAGTTTAGAATTCAATAACTCAGGTCCAGAGATCTCGGGAAAGTAGATAAAAATAGGAAAGTAAAACTGACAGCATTACAACCAGCAGACGGAGTGCGCCTTCATGCGCTAGTCTACACATGAAGGAAAATACAAATAGGCTATCTAGTCTCGTCTGTCTAGTCTTGTCGGTCTAGTCTTGTCTGTGTAGTCTTGACTGTGTAGTCTTGTCTGTGTAGTCTTGTCTGTCTAGTCTTGTCTGTCTAGTCTTGACTGTCTAGTCTTGTCTGTCTAGTCTTGTCTGTCTAGTCTTATCTGTTTAGTCTCGTCTGTCTAGTCTTTTCTCTCTAGTCATGTCTGTCTATTCTTCTCTGTTTAGTCTTGTCTGTTTATTCTTGTCTGTCTAGTCTTGTCTCTCTAGTCTTGTCTGTCTAGTCTTGTACTCCAGTCTTGTCTGTCTAGTCTTGTCTGTCTATACTTGTCTGTCTGGTTTTGTCTGTCTGATCTTATCTGTCTAGTCTTGTCTGTCTAGTCTTGTCTGTCTAGTCTTGTCTGTCTAGTCTTGTCTGTTTAGTCTTGTCTGTCTAGTCTTTTCTCTTTAGTCTTGTCTGTCTATTCTTCTCTGTTTAGTCTTGTCTGTTTAGTATTGTCTGTCTAGTCTTGTCTCTCAAGTCTTGTCTGTCTAGTCTTGTACTCTAGTCTTGTCTGTCTAGTCTTGTCTGTCTAGTCTTGTCTGTCTAGTCTTGTCTGTCTAGTCTTGTCTGTCTGGTCTTGTCTGTCTGATCGTATCTGTCTAGTCTTGTCTGTCTAGTCTCGTCTGTCTAGTCTTGTCTGTCTAGTCTTGTCTGTCTAGTCTTGTCTGTCTAGTCTTGTCTGTCTAGTCTTGTCTGTCTAGTCTTGTCTGTCTAGTCTTGTCTGTCTAGTCTTGTCTGTCTAGTCTTGTCTGTCTAGTCTTGTCTGTCTAGTCTTGTCTGTCTAGTCTTGTCTGTCTAGTCTTGTCTGTCTAGTCTTGTCTGTCTAGTCTTGTCTGTCTAGTCTTGTCTGTCTAGTCTTGTCTGTCTAGTCTCGTCTGTCTAGTCTTGTCTGTCTAGTCTTGTCTGTCTAGTCTTGTCTGTCTAGTCTTGTCTGTCTAGTCTTGTCTGTCTAGTCTTGTCTCTCTAGTCTTGTCTGTCTAGTCTTGTCTGTCTAGTCTTGTCTGTCTAGTCTTGTCTGTCTAGTCTTGTCTGTCTAGTCTTGTCTGTCTAGTCTTGTCTGTCTAGTCTTGTCTGTCTAGTCTTGTCTGTCTAGTCTTGTCTGTCTAGTCTTGTCTGTCTAGTTTTTTCTGTCTAGTCTTGTCTGTCTAGTCTTGTCTGTCTAGTCTTGTCTGTCTAGTCTTGTCTGTCTAGTCTTGTCTGTCCAGTCTTGTCTGTCTAGTCTTGTCTGTCTAGTCTTGTCTGTCTAGTCTTGTCTGTCCAGTCTTGTCTGTCCAGTCTTGTCTGTCTAGTCTTGTCTGTCTAGTCTTGTCTGTCTAGTCTTGTCTGTCTAGTCTTGTCTGTCTAGTCTTGTCTGTCTAGTCTTGTCTGTCTAGTCTTGTCTGTCTAGTCTTGTCGGTCTAGTCTTGTCTGTCTAGTCTTGTCTGTCTAGTCTTGTCTGTCTAGTCTTGTCTGTCTAGTCTTGTCTGTCTAGTCTTGTCTGTCTAGTCTTGTCTGTCTAGTCTTGTCTGTCTAGTCTTGTCTGTCTAGTCTTGTCTGTCTAGTCTTGTCTGTCTAGTCTTGTCTGTCTAGTCTTGTCTGTCTAGTCTTGTCTGTCTAGTCTTGTCTGTCTAGTCTTGTCGGTCTAGTCTTGTCTGTCTAGTCTTGTCTGTCTAGTCTTGTCTGTCTAGTCTTGTCTGTCTAGTCTTGTCTGTCCAGTCTTGTCTGTCCAGTCTTGTCTGTCTAGTCTTGTCTGTCTAGTCTTGTCTGTCTAGTCTTGTCTGTCTAGTCTTGTCTGTCTAGTCTTGTCTGTCTAGTCTTGTCTGTCTAGTCTTGTCTGTCTAGTCTTGTCTGTCTAGTCTTGTCTGTCTAGTCTTGTCTGTCTAGTCTTGTCTGTCTAGTCTTGTCTGTCTAGTCTTGTCTGTATAGTCTTGTCTGTCTAGTCTTGTCTGTCTAGTCTTGTCTGTCTAGTCTTGTCTGTCTAGTCTTGTCTGTCTAGTCTTGTCTGTCTAGTCTTGTCTGTCTAGTCTTGTCTGTCTAGTCTTGTCTGTCTAGTCTTGTCTGTCTGGTCTTGTCTGTCTGTTCTTGTCTGTCTGGTCTTGTCTGTCTGGTCTTGTCTGTCTGGTGTTGTCTGTCTGGTCTTGTCTGTCTAGTCGTGTCAGTCTAGTCTTGTCCATCTAGTCGTGTCTGTCTAGTCTTGTCCGTTTAGTCTTGCCTGTCTAGTCTTGTCCGTTTAGTCTTTTCTCTCTTGTCTTGTCCGTCTACTCTTGTCTGTCTAGTCTTGTCTGTGTTATATGTGTAAGTTTTATCTTTGGTCTAATATAAAAGTTATGATCTATTAAATGTAGATAAATTAGTTGCGTGCTATTTTAGCTTGTACTAGATCTATTTGTGTTTATTAATACAAAGGAGGCTAGTTCGAGTGAAAATAGACTGGCTGGAGCTAGTTAGAGTCGGAGTGCGGCGCACAAGTCGGTGGTAAAACACGGACGGACCCTAAAAACTACACAGGGAGCGAAAAAAGCGGCAGAGAAACGCAGCAGATAAGTTTATAAATAAACGGCGACTATTTTTAGACGGTTTTTTTCAGTTCGGACTTATTTTATTCATCGTTTTCTAAATCTTAGGCTCTGCTCGATGGTAATTAGTTTTAAATGCGAAGATAAGATAATTAGGGTGAAATTAAGCTTTTATATTTTACACAAAACACTAAAGACTAATCAGATAAGTCTAGATAGACTAGACTAGACAGACAAGACTAGACAGACAAGACTAGACAGACAAGACTAGACAGACAAGACTAGACAGACAAGACTAGACAGACAAGACTAGACAGACAAGACTAGACAGACAAGACTAGACAGACAAGACTAGACAGACAAGACTAGACAGACAAGACTAGACAGACAAGACTAGACAGACAAGACTAGACAGACAAGACTAGACAGACAAGACTAGACAGACAAGACTAGACAGACAAGACTAGACAGACAAGACTAGACAGACAAGACTAGACAGACAAGACTAGACAGACAAGACTAGACAGACAAGACTAGACAGACAAGACTAGACAGACAAGACTAGACAGACAAGACTAGACAGACAAGACTAGACAGACAAGACTAGACAGACAAGACTAGACAGACAAGACTAGACAGACAAGACTAGACAGACAAGACTAGACAGACAAGACTAGACAGACAAGACTAGACAGACAAGACTAGACAGACAAGACTAGACAGACAAGACTAGACAGACAAGACTAGACAGACAAGACTAGATAGACAAGACTAGACAGACAAGACTAGACACACAAGACTAGACAGACAAGACTAGACGGACAAGACTAGACAGATAAGACTAGACAGACAAAACTAGACTGGCAAGACTGGGCAGACAAAACTAGACAGACAAGACTAGACAGACAAGACTAGACAGACAAGACTAGACAGGCAAAACTAGACAGACAAGTCTACACAGACAAGACTAGATAGACAAAACTAAACAGACAAGTCTGTTTAATCTTATCAATAAAACCTTGACAATTTTGTCGTTTTTGATTTGTCTACTTTGTCTAGTTTTAAAGGTCAAGTCTTGTTTGTTTGATTTTGTGTGCTTATTTTGAAGTGTTTTGATCTTATGTCTATTCAAGCCTATCAGGTATCAAATAGTTTTAATATATTTTGGTCAGCAAGTCATAATTGTGTATACTTCTCCATTTAGTCAAATTATTATTGTATCTATTTCTCATAATTTAGTCTCTTTACTTTATCTATTTATTTATCTATTTAACTATCTATCTATTTATTTATCTATTTATCTATCTATCTATTTATTTATCTATTTAGCTATCTATGTATGTATTTACTTTTAAATATTGGACTATATATGATCGCTGTTGATTTGAGTTTTCGTCCAAGACGATAATAATAATGCAATCTAGATTGGGTAAATTTATAATATCATGAAATTAAGTGAACAATTTAAGTCTAATGAACTCGTTTAGGCGAGATTAAGCTGGTCGTGTCGGGAGAGTGAAATTGATATTAAATTTCGGGTTGGAATTAATTCGACAAAAACAAGAATGTGAGACGAAATTTTGCTTCAACAAACCAACAAAATTAAAGAAATTTAAATTTCTTTACCAAAAACTTCGTAGTAATAATTTCATTTAAAATATATTTGCACTAAATTAACAATAATTTATAGAAAAAAATCTTCACTAAAAAATTTCAAACTTAATCCATTTCAAACAACAAATTATCATTATTTCGCACTAGCGCCAGAAACTGAATGATGTCCGTCCCGCACACACTCCCTAATCTTCGCGTCGCGACGCCTCGCGTTCTTCATGGACATGACGACGCCGTCGGGACGCGCGCGTCGTGTTTGCGTGCCTGGAACCGGGACGAGCGTCGCGAATTCGGCGGCGGCGGAGGTTTGACTGGCACTTCGTGGTGCATTCGACGTCGCCGACGGCCGAACGCACGCATGCCCGTCCTACGCACCCAAACACGCATTATTACCTGCACTGTTTCCTCTTTTTCATTCAATACGCCTTTTTTACTCTTCCGCATTTACCAATAAACCAAACAAACACCGGTAAAATTAACAAACATAATAAACATTCAAGATAATATATCCAACAACATCCCAAAATATACACAAACAGTTTTCTTAGTTTAGTGCTTCGTTCCATAACTCAAGAATTCGAACCGTATTTTTTTTTAAGTTAAGACTAGACGGACAACACTAGTCAGACAAGACTAGACAGACAAGACTAGACAAACAAGACTAGACAGACAAGACTAGACAGACAAAACTAGACAGACAAGACTAAATCGACAAGACTAGACAGACAAGACTAGACAGACAAGACTAGACAGACAAGACTAGACATACTAGACTAGACAGACAAGACTAGATAGACAAGACTAGACAGAAATGATTTTGATTTGAAAGAGTACATATACAAGACTAGGCAGACAAAACTAGACCGACAAGACTAGACAGACAAGACTAGACAGATAAGACTAGACATACAAGACTATACAGACAAGATCTGACACAGCAGACTAGACTAGACAAACAATATTAGACACAAACGATTAGACAGAGGGAAGAAGACAAATTAAAGACAAAACAAGACAATTTACATAATCTAACAAGACAAGACAACATTATGTCAGATGAGTAGGGAAAGATGATGCGTTTTCACGCCTCCTCCCATATGGGGATTTACATGTAACCCTCCCGCTTATGGGAAATTACATGTAAAGCCTCCCGCGTATAGAGAATTACATGTAAATTTAGCCTACCCCATCACTTAGTTTATCAGTAGTACAGTACGTGGCCGAGCGAGTATGTGTAGATGACGCCACGTCTTATCAGTAGTTCCGAACGTGGCCGAGCGAGTATGTGTAGATGGCGCTATCGTGCGGGCTGAGGAAGGGACGGACGCAGCCCTTGTAGATTGTATATATGGTGGTCACGACTTATACTGCGACCCTTATAGATCTATTGTACCCCACCCTCCTCCTCCAAGCGTTGGTGTGCTTACCCATTTAGAGGGCCTCCTCTAATCCTGATTCCTTTAAGAATTTCAGGATCTGGGTGGGATTTAAGGCCTGCAGCTCCTCTGTGTTCAAGTAGTTAGCCCCTAGGTACATTTGTCTCATGCGGAGTAGTGCTCCGTAGTCTTTGAGCAGATGTATGAGGGTTTCTTCTGCTGAACCACATAATCTGCATCCGTCATCCTCCTCTAGGCCTAGGGCCTTGAGATGTTTCCTAAGTCTGCAGTGTCCTGTCAGAAGTCAGCTTTCAGTTCTCAGCTTTTGTTCTTTTCTGGTTAAAAGATCCCAGCATCACTTTATACTGCCTTAGCCCTGGAAGTTCTTTCCAGGTTTTCATCCACTGTACTCGTGTTTCTTTATCTAAACTTTTGTGGATGGTGTTCGCACTCATGCCGCAAAAGGGTTCCGGACCTATAAAGGGACTACTGGATTCATTGTTTGCTAGTTGATCAGCTTTTTAGTTTTCGTCTACACCAGTGTGTTCTGGTAGCCAGTATAGGGTTACTTTATTGTTTTTGCCAAGCTTGTTTAGCTTTCCAACACAGTCCTTTACAAGTTTGCATCTGATGGTGTATGAGCTAATAGCCTTGATGGCTGCTTGGCTATCTGACAGGATAGCAATTCGTTTTTTGGGATAATTCCTGTCGAGGTTAAGCTGTGCACATCTTTCGAGTGCGTGTACCTCTGCTTGGAAGATACTTGGGAATATTCCCATGGATTCGAAGTATTTGGTACGAGGTCCAAACACTCCTGCACCAGTACCTTCCTTTGTCTTCGAACCATCTGTATACCCCTTAATAGAATTTTGCTCTATGTGGTATGCTGAGAATTCGTCGCTCCAATCGGCTTTACTACTACACATTGCTGTGTAGTTTTTCTTGTAGTGATATTTGCATACCATTTCGTCTTTTGGTGCTTCCAGCCAGGGGATCTTGACAGCGAGGCTGTTTCGGTTTCTGCTCCCGATTATTTTACCTCTGTCCATTCCTTCCTTGCTGAACCTTAAAATCGCCGATCTGGCGGCCCTTTCCACCACATGGTACAGTGGATTCAGATCCAGCAACAGCTCTATTGCTGCTTTCGGACACGACCTCACCGCCCCCGTTATGCAGACACACGCCAGTCTTTGAAACTTATCAAGCTGTTTCCTCATAGAGGCCAGCTTGGTTCTACTTCCCTACGTAACTGCCCCATAAGTGATCGCAGGTCTCACTATCATGGTGTACATCCATCGCAGGAATGTTGGGTTACAACCCCACGTTTTTCCTGCCAGATTTCTGCACACCATTAGAGCACGTTTGGCCTTACCTACCGCTGCCTCAGTGTGTCTATTCCATAGGAGTTTGCTATCTAGTGTAATACCCAGATACCTTATTTCCTGTTTGTATTCTACTGCCCTCCCGTCTAACAGTATGGGCTGTAGGCAGTGTTTTCTCCTTCTAGTAAATGGTATCACCGTGGTTTTGCTCGGGTTGAGTCTCAGTCCCACAGTTTGACACCATCTACTCGTTACTTTGAGGCCTCTCTGAACGATTTCACAGAGCGTTCCCTCAAAGTTCCTTCTGGCCATTATGACTATGTCATCGGCGTAACCTTGACATTTGTTATCCAGGTCATTCAGCCTAGCCAGTAGTTCATCAACTACCAGGCTACACATTAGTGGTGATAGCACACCTCCCTGTAGGCACCCTCGAGTTGTGGAGTTCTTAATGGTGCCTCTTCCCACGTGTGTCTCCGCTGTTCTAGTTCTCAGCATTTCTCCCATCCACTTCTAGATATTGCTGTCGATATTCCTTCTTTCGAGGGCCGCTTTGGCAGCCTCGTGTGAGGTTTTGGCAAAGGCTCCTTCCATATCCAAGAAGGCACATATCGCTACTTCCTTTGTCTCTAGTGCTGCTTCTATTTCATTTATCAGCTGATACACGGCGGTTTCTGGGGATTTCCCTGCTCTGTATGCATGCTGACAGTTGTGTAGTGGTGCACCTACCAGCACTATTGTCCTAAGGTAATTATCGATTACATACCTTCTCCATTGTCTTTAACATAAAAGATGTCAGACTAATGGGTCTAAATGACTTCGGTTGAGAATTCAAAATGAGTCGCGGAGCGGATATCGGGGAATCGGATATATATGCATAATTGATTACAGATTTATTTAGGCTGATTCAGATGTGCAGTTTCTGGATCTGCGCATACGTGAGATTTGGAGACGTGCAAGGTCACTGAGCTGCTGCGGATTTTCGCGAAATTCCCACGGGCGAATCAGCATATTTCCTGTTTATCTTATCAGCTGCTACACGTGACCGAATGTCTGATTTGTACAATAGTTAGTCCAGTCAGCATCTTCCTGTTTCAACGTTTTTGTAAACGCGCGCGAGTATAGGATGTCTGAATTGCGGAATAATAGATAAGAAACGCTGTGTAATCAGTTTCGTGTATCAACTTGGCTGGATGAGTCATTGAACACGTGCAAACGTAATTTCGTAAGTTGTTTAAACTCGTCTGTGACGTCAAACTTAATTATATAAAAATTTAATATAAATAAAGCTGTTTAAAAGCTGATTAAAATCTGTTTAAAGCTGATTACCCAATTAAAAGCTGTTTAAAAGCTAATTCAAGTGGACGAAAAGTAGACAGAAATAGTACGAAGTAGAAGGAAAGTGAACGGGGTTAAGAGTTTGACCTTGTTTTAATGAGTCATTGAACCCGTACAAGTATGCAATCGTGCGCGCAGATTTCATATACAACTTCAGGAATCATAAGATTCCATGTGAAAGGTTGTGCGGATTCTCATACAGCGGCTGTTCAATTTACTAATAAAGCTATCTACATCTATCCCTGAACCATCAATTCTATAGCTGACCACTCTGTTCTTAAACTGAAACAGCTTGGATGATGTTCTGCTGGACCGGCTTCACTGTTGCTTGGAGGTGTTTCTGTGAGCGTAATTCTCCTGCATACTTTAGCCTTGTTGGGGATTGTTGATTGCATATTTTACAGAAATTATTTGGCTCTCTGCGGCTCCAACTTTATCCTCTTGGAGGTGTAGGGTGAATATTCAGTATTTAGACTCAATACGCCAATCAAAATGCGCCGAATGTATCACGTGTTCAATGAATCATCCAGACAAGTTGAAACAGGAAAATGCTGACTCGGCGGTTCAATTATTTCTCAATTCAGACATCCTATACTCGCGCGCGTTTACAAGTTTAAGTTCAAATAGTAAATTGATTAGACTGCGTTTATTATTGCAGTAGTTTATATATTTTATCCAGATTAACCGTCCGGTCCTAACTAGGTACGCGTTATGTAAACATTTTCTATCGTAGAAGTTGTAATAAAATTATCTCATTGTCAGGCAGTTGTTATTTTCTTAACATACATTTAAAATCTGGAAGTTCAAATATTAAACAGATTAATTAAACTGTAAACGATACAATATATTCCACTCCCAAAATTAAACCTAATAGCAGAAATACTTTTATTTGTATTAAAATTTGAAATAATTAATGCGAATGAGTTCACAGACGAGTTTAAATAACTTTTCTAAAGAAATTTCGTTTGCACGTATCGGCTGATTCATCCAGCCATGTTGATACACGAAACTGATTACACAGCTTTTTTATCTATTATTTCGCAATTTAGACATCCCATACTCGCGCGCGTTTACAAAGTTGAAACAGGAAGATGATGACTCGGCTATCAATTGCAATCAGACATTCGGTCACGTCTAGCTGCTGGTAAGATAAACAGGAAATATGCAAACTCGGATGAGTTTCAGAGTCAGCATCTTCGTGTTTCAACTTGTCTGTAAACGCGCGCGAGTATGGGATGTCTGAATTGCGGAATAATAGATAAGAAACGCTGTATAATCACTTTCGTGATCAACTTGGCTGGATGAATCATTGAACACGTACAAACAAAATTTCTTAAGTTATTTAAACTCGTCTGTGAACTCATTCGCATTAATTATGTATTGCAGTATTTTGTAATAGCTTATATTTTGGGTCATTTCACACTTTGCAAGCGATCAATTTATTGTTTTTTCTCTAGTAGCATCAGACCTCTTTTATTACCGCATTGACCGCATTAATTATGTAAAATTTTAATGTAAATAAAAAAGTAATTCTGCAATTAGGTTTAATTTTACGAGTGAAATGAAATATATTGTATCGTTTTCAGTTTTCATGGAATTTCAGGGAATTTCGCGAAAATCCGTTAGCAGTTCAGTGACCTTGCACGTCTCCAAATCTCACGCACGCGCAGATCCAGTAATTGCGCATTTGAATCAGCCTTAACACATCTGTAATCAATTATGTATATATCCGATTCACCGATATCAGCTCCGCGACTAATTTTGAATTTTGTCGCTAGTCTGTCTAGTTTTATCCAACCTTGTTCATCTAGTCTTGCCTCTCTCTCTCTTGTCTTGTGTCTCTAGTTTTATCTGTCTAGTCTCGTCCAGTCTAGTCCGGTCTAAGGGCTGCATCCGTCCCTTGCTCAGCCCGCGCGATCGGGCCATCTACATATACTCCCTCGACCACGTTCGGAACTACTGACAAGAGGTGGCGCCATCTACACATATTCGCTCGGCCGCGTATTGTACTACTGATAAGCTAAGTGATGGGGTAGGCTAAATTTACATGTAATTCTCCATACGCGGGAGGGTTTACATGTAATTTCCCATAAGCTGGAGGGTTACATGTAAATCCCCATAAGGGAGGAGGCGCCAGAGCACATAATCTTTTCCTACTCAGATGGCCTTGTTACATGAATAGACTAGGCATGATTACACTGGGTTATCTAGTACTATACATGATTACACAGCAGTCGAAAGTTTTAAGTAGCAATAACAGAGCTACAGCATAGATCAGTGGTGCGCAAACTTTATTTATGGGCTACCCCCCATTTTTGTGTAAAATTTTGTCGCGACCCCCGGATCGACAGTACACGTTTTTTAATTGTTAACGTAGGTAGAATTAAATTCTTTCTGTGATTTGTATTTTCAGGGTGTTTTTTAAGGAGTGTAGGCGACGTCATTGATTGAAATACAGCCTTTTTAAAATAGCGCAGCAAACTTATAAACATCATAAAGAAATACTATAAAAGTTGTGACACTATAAAATGTCTGCGCAAATATCAGTGAAGTCAAGTATTAGTATGAAGAGGTATATTTTTGTTTAGAGAATAAAATTTGATAAATTATGAAAAATTTAAATTACGAAAAATTTATTTGATAAAATTTGATAATAAAATTTGATAACTCATCGACACTCTAAACACCATGTATACAACACATCTAATACAACACATAATTTTAGGAAACAATGCTTTTATTTGTGTATATAAGTATAAATATTTTTATATAGAAAAATATTTTTTTATTACTCATGCGTTAAAAGTATTATCTGGCGCACGTTTTTTAGTGCAAGAAATGCCACTTTTGGTTTTATTTTCAGGTAAGTTGGGCAACGCACGCAAATATTCAATATTGCTAGGTTACATTAAAAACAAAACAATTAAATAAATAAAATAAACATAATCAAGACCTCAATATTAAAAAAGTGACGTGAAAGTGATTTTTTTCATTACAAAATATAAATTAAAGAAAATGTTTTAAAATGATGGTGGTATGTATGGTGATACCAGATCTATTTTTTTTTTTGGATGGCAACTGGATTCCAAACTTGTAAGATGCATGCCCTCGCATTTGTAATAAAAAATATTGTTTGTAACACGGGCGGTATTGTCAATTGCCCTCTCGAGCGAATGTGCGCGCTGCGCTCACTTCGTTCGTGCGCTAAATTTCGCTCTCGTGTCAAATTGACAACCTACCGCCCTAGTTATAAAATATACTATTAAAAAACTTTACATCATAAGAATTGAATGTGAGTATGGGCTTGTAACTATGTAGTTCATAATTGCTTCCATGTTCGGTTTAATATTGGAAATCGCAATTTTTGGCAAATCTGAGACTTGCTGAAAGCATGTGTGCTCGCATGCTTGCTGAAAGCATCTAAAGGGATATTTGAATGAATAATATCAAATAAAAATGGATCTAACATAAATCATTATCTGGAAATTTTTCTATTTATCAAATTTTCTGTTATCAAATGACAAAAAATGTTTTTTTTTAAATAACAAGATTCTATATCATTTCTTTTAGTAAATCCTGAAAAGGACAGGAACATATTTGTGTTGTTTTTTAGGGTTCCGTACCGTAAACGGAACCCTTATAGGACACTTTGTTGTCTGTTGTCTGTTGTTGTCTGTCTGTCAAGACCATTTTTCTCAGGAACGCGTAGAGGTAACAAGTTGAAATTTGTATCAAATACTCGGGTCTGCAGTCTCTTTCAGCTGTGAAAAAATCAAACTTGTAAGTCAACGCAATCAAAAGATATGACCGTTTATGTCGCATATTTTGCGATTTCATAAGGGAATCAAAACCTATAGGGTACTTCCCGTTGACCTAGAATCATGAAATCTGGCAAGAAGCGGTGTTTTACAGCACATGTAAAGGGAAAAATGAAAACCGTAAATATGAAGTTTAATTACAAGAAAAATGCGAATTTACTATTAGAAACTTATGAAAATACACTAATGTGTTGCGTGGTATTGTCAGGCACCAGAAGCATATGGGTTGCATACAGTTACGTCCTCCACAAAAAAAAGATACCTTACTTACAAGTTTGTACGGAACCCTCGGTGCGCGAGTCACAACTCGCACTTGGCCGTTTTTTTTTTAATTCTCCTTGCCAAAGTATCAGCTTCTTTCTAAAACTTTAATTTTACTGCTTAATATTAGAATGTTTGTACTTTCTCCCTGTAGACTCATATTCAAATAGTTAAGTTTTTCGAAAATTTCCTCCATGTAATTTAGTTCTCCAAGCCAATCCTCATTAATGAATGAGCGTCCCAAAATATGTTTATTTTCTAACAAAAAAATGTAGACCTCGTTTCTCAAATCGAAAATACGTAAATATTGTTGGAAAGAGATATTTCGACCTACCTTCGATGAATGGTAGGAAGTTACCTGTCAGACAGAAAGCTAGAGATGGAAGACAGAAAGCTCAATGGTCCCGATGACATGTGGTGTGCCACAAGGTTTGGTTTTGGACCCTCTACTCTGGAACGTGCTATACGACGGCATACTCAGTATAGACATGCCTAAAGGAGTTGAAACAATTGCATTTGCTGACGACCTGGCAGTGGTAACCACAGCCAAAACGGGAGAGGAATTAGCCCACAAATGACAAACGAAGCACTCCATAGAATATCTGAATGGCTAGAAAGGAACAAACTCCAGCTCACCCCAGAAAAGATGGAAATAGTGATGCTCTCTGGTAGGAAAAGGTACGGAGAGATAGAGTTCCAGGTGGGAGGCACACCAATAGTCCCAAAACACTATATTAAGTATCTGGGCGTTGTAATAGACAAAAACCTCACGTTGGGCCATCACATTACGTATGTCGCCGCCAAAGACCAGAGAGCGGCGCTGTCTCTCTCTAGACTCTAGAGTACTCAAGACTAATGCCCCGCGAAAATGGGCCAACTGAAAAAAAAAAGAAGGCTGCTTGCCACGGTAGCAGAATCCATTATACTGTATCCTGCCCCCATATGGATGAGGGCGTGTGCGAACAAATCATATACAGGTAAACTCCTTCGGGTGCAAAGAACCCTCGCCATAAGCATCTGCAGAAGCTACAGAACTGCTGCGACGGAAACGCTGCTTGTGTTGGCAAGGATGATCCCGTTACCCCGATACGCAATATTTTGCCTCGTGAGGGTCATCTGACTTCGGTGTGTAGTAATAATGTCTCACAAACAGAACACCTATCTCATTACAGAGTATTTAAAGAGACTGTTTAGACTGTTGCATTTAATGAAATAATTGCAGTGATAACTAACTATATCTTGTGCAATTTTTATCAATATCTTTTGCAAGTAGAGTTTCCCTATGTATCATGCAATGGTTGAATACTATATGGGGAGCAATTTTCGTTATTAACCCTCTTAGTCCTTTATTAACATCAGTGCTAGGGCATTAAAAAAAGTCAATGAAATTTCAAAAACCGGTTTTCGTTTTTTCGTGAACTGAAAAACCGGTTAAAACCCGGTTTTAAGTATAAAAATAAATAAACTGCGGCTGTAAACCAAATAAAATAAATAATTATTCACCATTTATAATTATTTAATAGTTAAACAAATTTTAATAATATATATTTAAAATATTTGTGTTTTATTTCATTATATTTACGTAAAGAATAAAAAAATTGACACAATTTATATAAATATTCAAATAGGATTTAAAATAATTTTAGTATATAAAGTAAATAGTAAATAATAAGAGTATATAAAAAAATACATAATTTTCTTATTTTATGATAATAAAAAAGTCACACAAATTATAAAGTTTGTTTTTTAATAAAATAATATTTCAAGAAAATTAACGCATCTATGAGGTCATATTTCATTGACGATCAAAATTTTGTACAGAAGTTACCGCCGATCGAAAAAACTCTCTCGCTATCTGTTGAAGTAGGTTGAATCGATTTCAGTGCAATAAATAAATTTTCGATCACCATCGATTACCAGCAGGCTGAGTAGGCTGGAGGCTAGGGCGGCAAATTTGGGGCAAACATTTTTTTTTTGGTCGTATAGAAATTAAAAAGATTCATTTTTATATACCTTAATGTAAATGTTATTAGGTCCACAAACACATTCAACATGTAATATGTTTCACCACGTATTGTTAAATTATTTATTTCTACAATTTGCGTAGCAGTGGTTGGTACGAAGCAGGATCGACGGGGCCAAGTTGTTAGGGACATACGCCTCGTAGTGGCATTGAGTCTGAGAGAGACAGATATAGAGCGGCGATACAAACGAAAAAGCCGCCGAAAAGAAAAGCCGCTCTGTTGATTGAGTATTAATTTTTATTCCGTTGTGTATTATAGAGGGAAAAATAAGAAGTTCAGTGATTCCGAATATCGGAAATTATTGTATGATTTTAGAACTGTTAGCTGAATTTGATCCGTTTTTAGCGAGTCATGTTGAATATCTAAGACTAAGATTTTTATAAATTCAACACAACGCTGGCAAAAGTGACTGAAATTGGGAAAGAGAAAACGCTAAAGGGAGTAAATTTGACACGTTGGTCAACTAGAGAGGACGCATGAAGAAGTTGGAGAGATTTTTGACACGAAGTTCTTAAAACTTCGGAATCAAAAGTTGCTAAAAAACAAACACCTGATTTATATACGACGCCTTACGTTTTATTTTAGTATAAATAAATATGCAATATAATACTTCATGTATATCCATAAAAATTTAAAAAAAAAATCACTTGAAGAAAAAAAAAACGACTTTACGGTTTCGTAAATTTTAACAGAAAGCCCGGTTAACCGGTTTGGAAGCCCTAATCAGTGCAAACCGCAACACAGTGGGTACGGTCATTTTCCTCAAAATATCTATCAACAATTTGAAATATTTTCTCTCCGTTTGTCCGTCCTTCTAACTTTTTACAACAGAAAAACTCTTCCGATATATCTTCTTCAAAAGAGTATCTCAAATAAACAATTAATTGCGACATTTGAGTAAAGTCAGTAGTTTCGTCAAGTTGTAGAGCAAACACAGGAGAGTCTTGTATTGGATTTTTTCTATGTTGCGTCTGTAATGGACTCATAACAGCACTCATATGCGTGCGATTATAGTTTGCCGAGTGCTGTTATGAATTAATTTTTTCAAGGTTAGCTCTGAAATTCAGGGCTGTCTGTGTCAAATTTTCGGCGAGACTGGCGAGATTTCGGCGTTTTGAGGTTATGGGATGTGTGGAAATCGCGAATATACAAATTTAAATAATTAATAATAATAAACGACATAGTACATGGTATTACATATTTCCCAAGGGCGCCAAAAACATTTATATGGCTCTGATTAGGTATTAAAACGGACAATTGTTTTCGTAAGAAATGTAGTTCTATTTTTATAAATAATATAATTCAATTTTACTGGTATTTTACTGGTAAATAAATTTTTGATTAGAATTAGGCGACCGCAAAAATTTCTCTCGCAACCCCCCGAGGGGTCGCGAACCACGGTTTACGCACCACTGGCATAGACAACGCTAGGCAAGACTGGACAAGACTGAAAAAGCTGGAAGTATTAACATGATTAGATGAAACTAGACAGGATTATCAGGACAAGCTAAACTAGTCTTGTCTAGCAAAAATGCTACTTGATGTGATCAAACTACACTATCCACAACTAGACAAGTCTATCTGAGAAAATATGGGCAGACAAGATAGAATGTTATGTAATAAATACGTCATGACGTATATTAGCTGCAGCCCTTTCCGGCCTTGACGTTCGCATCGAGGACACTTTAAGCACCCGGAAATGATACCGGAAGCTCAGTTGTGCCATCTTATTTCCCAGCCAAGTAGAACTTGACCGTGACAGCCCCCAATTAGATTAACGTACAAACCTCACTTACTAGTAACTATTAACAAATCTAGTATATAATACTTATATTAACAATGTGACTTGCTATAAGATTAAAGTAAAAGACTAAAGTAATCTGTTGGAATGTGAAACACCTTTAATAGATTAACTTGCAAGAGTTTATTAGTCCTATTTGCTAAACAATACGTAGACTAGTAAATATTACTAAATTATTTCGTTTCATTTACTAGTAAATAGTGTTTTATAGTGTTCTAACTACGAGGTTAGATTTAATCTAATTAGGAGTTATTCCATACTCAATAGAAGAATTACTGGCAGTGAATTGTCTACGTGAAAGACAAGAGACTCGTTGTGAAATTAAGGAATCTTGTCGCAACGTCTTTTATCTAATAGAAGAAATCGCGGAATGGACATCGAATAATCCTTAAACGTCGCGAGCGCTGTGGATATGATTCACGGTAGGAAATTTATTCCGGAAATTCCGGAGATAATCGCATAGTCATCAATAATAAAATTGCGTTTTTCTAACCTTCAGTAATATCCTCAACGTTTCCTACTCTTATTATTCATACTTCTTTAATCTAAATTTAAGTCGTAATAGCTAGCTAGTATTAATTTCAAGCATCCAGTGAACGGAAGCAACACGGTCGAAATAATTCACCACGAATCATATCAACCGAACATATCAAAACGACGTTAATTGATTGTCAAAAACTTATCCCACACACAAATCTACACTGCAAGTAACTGGAGGAAAAAACACAAAAATTAACACGCATACTACGAACTACACGCACAATATAGCACACGACTAAATTCTAATATTGTTTGATATCTGTCCAACTTAGTCTGTTCATATTCATGCGTTGTAAAATATTACGCGGCTAAAATCTAGCGAATATTGTTTGATACCCGTCTAGTTGAATCTGTCCATATTCTTGTCTGGCTTGTTTAATTCCTGCAGACTTGACATGTTTCAAAGTTTTAGTTTTAAAGTAATTCCCTCGAGCTTTTAAAAAAAATTGATTAAATATATTCATGTAGTTAGTATTTAGTATGTCAATATGTATATTATGTATTTGTATATATGTATATCAATATGTAGTGCATATTCTTGTCTCGTCAAATATTACACGCCCATAACCTAGCTGTTATTGTTTGAAAGCTGTCTAGTTTAGTCTGCCTATATTTTTGTCTGGCTTGTTTAGTTCTTGTAGTATAGACTTGTCTAGTTTTAAAGTAATTCCCTGGAGTCTTGCAAGCAAGTTGATTAAATATATTCATGTAGTATTCCGGTTGTAGACAGGACGGAATTTCCATCGAGTGCACCACATCTTCAGTTCCGCCTGGAGGCTTGAGTCAACAAACCGCGAACGTAAGAGAATCCATATTTAACCTCGGGGATGAAAATAAATATTTATTATTCGTTCCCTGTTTTGTTTATTTGGGTTTTTTTCTTTCTATTTGTATATGAAAATGTCATTAAATGAAATTGTAGAGAGTAGACAGACTATGTTATCGAGATCTTGATTAAACCGCGGTTCGCGAGACCCGTATTGTCAGTCTTGTCTATCTAGTCTTGTGTGTCTTATCTACTATTCGTTGTCGACGTTCGTGTTTTCGGCTTAAGGAAAAAATACGAGATTTTTTTAAACTTATTGTTAGTGTTGCGGACAATTGTGTAACTGTTATTAATCGTCTTTGGCACTCTTTAACTAAGATTCGGAAGCAAAAATTAAGCTTCTGCGTTGTCTGGTTCAATAAATATTCGGTTTTTGTTGAAAATAATTGTTGACATTTTCAAGATGACAGATAGTATATGCGAACGGAACTGACTCGAAGTTGCCACGTTTATTTTTGTTTAACCCAACCTTTTATGATTTAGGCAACATATATACAATTTTAAGCGTCGTATTAAGGTTGCATTCATATTGCAACAAACAGACACGCAGCCACAAACAGCCACAATATCTCAAGTGAATTATTTAAGTGTCCTGGATATCCACCAGATTCTGCAGGATCCACATGAAACCGTCAAGAATTTGGTTGAGTGGACATTGATCCCGGCCGAGGGGTCGTATAAATGCTCTAAGTGCAAAAACGTCCTCTTAAAACTGTGCCGGGATAAGGTTGGTTGCTTTTTTGGTGCTTACTTATTAACGCCACCACCTCAGAAATGCATGCACATTGTAGTGGAAAGACATAGGCCTTGTAAAAAATATTTTTTCTTATTTCGGAGAAATATCTGGGTTTTTGTAATAAACAAGTTGACTTTTTCAACAAAATAACTGACGTGTATGTCTGGTCACATAACTGATAATGTAGATACAATTGGGTCAGCGTTGCCAAATTTAATTTTGATAACATATAAATTATTTAAATTTTTCTGCGTCACGTATTTGGGTAAAGTATATACAAAATTGGCTTCCAGAAATTATTTGTCTATTATGAATATTTTAGTATATTTTAAGAATTTTAATTTAGAATATTTTAGTAGATCCCGACTTAACAATTAAAAAATTAGTTGAATGGGAATTGATACCAGCCGAGTTGGTTAAACCAACGGTCCTTGCTACATTGTCCTATATTAGATAGAGAGTTGTGTGTCGCGTATGTGGTCTTAATTTATCTGCCCGCTTCGCGGCGGGGAACCTATTAGGATGCCCGCCGCGAAGCGGGCAGATAATTCAAGACAACATTCGCACGGCGGGGAGGCAAGGAGAGTTGCTCGGGAGCAACTACTTGCCTGCTGGCTGGAGAGGTGGTCGAGCGGCGGAAACGGCGCGTAGACTCGTGGCCTCATCCCTGATTTAATTCGGTGGATGGGGCGACGGCTGGACGAGGTGGGATCATACTTCCTCACCCAGCTACTTACCGGACACGGGTCCTTCGGAGCGTATCTCCACTGGATTGGGAAAGCCCCAGACGACAGGTGCACATCCTGTGGAGAGGATGTGCGCGACGACGCGGAGCACACTCTCGTGGCGTGTCCGCTTTGGGAGAGGGAGCGACAAGCCCTGGCTTCGGCCCTGCATGGGGAAGTCACGGTCGAAACCGCGGCGGGTGGCCTCGCTGGCGAGATGAGGCCGGAGGTGTGATCGGCGTTAAGCCGATTCGCGACTTCAGTCATGCGGGTTAAGGAGTTGCCTGGATGGGAACAAGGGCGGTATGGTTATTCTTTTTCGTTTTGTTTTAGTTTTGTTGTCATTGTAAATGCTATTGCATAGCATCTTGTATTTTTATGTAAATCCTGTTGTACTATTGAATAAACCTCATCTGGTGCCCGATGCGGAAAGACCCGATGGATGGGCAGAGGCAGTAATGCTATCGTAGGCAGTCCCTCTGTCTTTCCGTTTCAGTGGACCCACTTGAGAATAATAAAAAAAACATACGCGCGGCAGCGCGAACTCTCGATTCAATATAAGACAATGAGACAAGGTTTGTTGGTTTAACCCCGGTTTGATTAGGTTGCCCGCCGCGAAGCGGGCAGATAGGCGGTCCCTCTGTCTTTCCGTTTCAGTGGAGCCACTTGAGAATAATAAAAAAAACATACGCGCGGCAGCGCGAACTTTCGATTCAATATAAGACAATGAGACAAGGTTTGTTGGTTTAACCCCGGTTAGATTAGGTTGCCCGCCGCGAAGCGGGCAGATAAATCAAGACAACATACGCGCGGCAGTGCGAACCCTCGATTCAATATAGGACAATGTGGCAAGGACCGTTGGTTCAACCCCGGTTATATTAGGTTAGGTTAGGTTATCCTAAAAAAAATATTGATATTTTGATATACATATGGGATAATTTTTCCTAAAAAAAATAATAAACGTGGCAATGTCGAGTTCGCATCTACCGTTATCTTGAAAATGTCATCAATTATTTTCAACAAAAACACGAATATTTATTGAACCAGGCAACGTAGAATCTTAATTTTTGCTTCAGGATCTTAGTTAAAGAGTGCTTAAGACGATTAACAACAGTTACACAAGGTAAAAAGTCCGCAATAAAAAGTTCCAAAAAATGCCGTATTCTTTACCTATTCCGTTTTCTCGTGCCAATATTAAGGTAGGTAGGTTGGTTTACAATTATTTCTGGGGTAGTTTCTTTCTTTGTTAATAGATAAATGTATGCTTCGAGGGTAGGTACTCATGTTTATTTATAGAATGCCGTTTTTGTCCCTACCTTATTTTTGCATCCTCTTTATGAATTCATTTTCGGTAAATTCGACTTTTTCTTTAGAGATTTTTAGGCTTTTTTCCGAGTATTCCTGAATTTCGCGAAAATCGTGCTTCGCAATTTATGCTTCGTTTTTTCTTTTCTGTCGTTAAGCATCCAACATGATAATGGGTTTTACATTTTGTGCAAAATAATAGTTTTAAAATATTTTCGAACAATAATTACAGAACATATCACTTGATATTCTATCTTGATGGAAGCGAACAACAAGACAGGACTAGAAAGACAGAGTCATGTCTGTTTAGTCTTGTCTGTCTAGCCTTGTCACTCTAGTCTTCTCTGTCTAGTCCTATCTGCCTAGTATTGTACGTGGTCTGTTAGAAAAGTATCCGACCTTATTTTATATTTTGGAAACCTGATGGATTTGAATCAAGCGCGCTTGCAGGAGTCGACCTTGAACCTTCGTGCGCATGCGTGCATTTTTCCCTGTTTGTAGATAGCGTTAGTTGCTGTCGAGTAGTGTTCGAGTGACGTAGTGTGTAGTGCTCTCGTCGGTTTTCTAATACAAGAAAAATAACGACAAGTGAAATGAGGGATGTCCTACGTCGCTTACGTGATGCTGTACGGTGCGAGCGACTGGAGTTGTGGTCATCAGGAAATTGGCGACTCCATCACGACAATGCTCCAGCACATTCTTCGCACTTGGTTCACAATTTTTTGGCGAAAAACCAGACTTCTCTGGTTCGACAGGCTCCCTGCGACTTCTGGCTATTCCCCAAAGTCAAGAGGCCTTTGAAAGGAACGCGATTTCAGACAAGAGAGAACATTATGGCTGCAACGACAACCGAGCTAAAGTTTCCCGCGGGTAGAAGTGTGTTGAGTCCCAAGGAGACTACTTTGAGTGTGATTAGCTTTCCAACGCTCCTGGTATGCCAGTTTTTTTACCGGCTAAAGGTCGGATACTTTTCTAACAGACCACGTATGTCTAGTCTTATCTTTCTTGTCTTGTCTGTCTAGAATACTGGTAGAGACGAGGACCAACAAAGAGTCGAACATCCTAATGTCTAGGACTGAATTCTACAAAAATTCAGTTGAAGTAGGGGAGACCGGGGCTAGTTGTCACACGGGTGAGTTGTCACAAAGCTTTTATTGCCTGTAATACAACGATGTGTATGACGGGAAGTTTGTCAGTGCATATGTTTCGATAATGTGATTTGTCAAATGTCCATTAAAATTCAAATTTTCGGTTAGGTTGAATTTTAAGTGTGGAAACATAATTGAGCTTTACCCAACTCTTTTTCCAGTTGATTGGCTTATTTGTGCTAAGTGAGTATTCTTTATATTATTCTTAGTTTTTATTAAGTGACTGTGATAATATACTTTCGTTTTACATATTTATATCAAATATGATTGATAATTTTATTCGCTAGTTCTATAAAAATAAGAATATGTAGGATATTTACAAATGGGGTTAATTGTCACATTTTCCATGGGGTTAGTTGTCCTATTCCACAACTGCTTTCAGATCTACGTTTGGTAAATTTCTAAAATCACCCAACCTGGTACGTGGCAGAAAATGAAGAAAAGAAGAAAATGAACTAAAAATGCCACAAAGCTGGACTAAAAATAAGATGGCAGGTTACGAATGGCCAAGTTCATTTATGAAGAGACTTCCGGTTAAAATGTGCTATAAACAATCACTTGAAATGACATGTATAGGCACCCCACCGTACGCATTATGCGCATGCGCATAGGAGGCAAAACACAAAGGCGTAGGGAAAATAAATTTGAAGGGGGTATATAAAAATTCTTTAAAAGGATAATAAACCCCAACAACTGTAACCTAACCAGAGTTAAACCAACGGTCCTTGCCACTTTGTCCTATATTGGATCGAGAATTCGCGCTGCCACGTATGTTGTCTTGTTTTATCTTCCCGCTTCGCGGCGTACAACCTAATCTAACCAAGATAAAACCAACGGTCCTTGCCACTTTGTCCTACATTGGACCGAGAATTCGCGCTGCCGCGCGTATGTTGTCTTGATTTATCTTCCCGCTTCGCGGCGGACAACCTAATCTAACCAAGGCAAAAACAACGGTCCTTGCCACTTTGTTCTACATTGGACCGAGAGTTCGCGCTGCCGCGCGTATGTTGTCTTGATTTATCTTCCCGCTTCGCGGCGGACAACCTAATCTAACCAAGGTAAAACCAACGGTCCTTGCCACTTTGTATTGCATTAAGTAAACTAAACTTGGAATTCGTAACCTTAAATAAAAATGCGTACCCAACGGTTTACGCGCCACTGGAGATTTTATGTCAATTTCCGTTGGAAAACCCACCAATGCGCGTGCGCAGAAAGCGTACGGTGGGTTGCCTATTCATGTCATTTTAGGTGATTGTTTATAGCACATTTTAACCAGACATCCTACTTTGGCAATAAAAAAACCAGAGGCTACAAGTCTTGCAAGAGCCTCGGGCTTTAATCGCAACAATGTCGATTTTTTTTTGCAAACCTTAAGAAAGTCATGACAGACCTTAAGTTTCTTCCACAAGATATTTGGAACTTGGATGAAACTGGAATAACTACAGTTCAAAGGCCCGATAAAATTATTGCTCGAAAGGGATGTAAACAGATTGGGTCCATCGTTTCAGCCGAAAAATGAACTTTAGTTACGTTAGCTTCAGCAGTATCGGCAGCAAGAAATCATCTTCCCCCACTATTTGTTGTTCCACGGGTGCATTTCAGAGAACATTTTGTAGCCAGCGGCCCTCCAGGATCTACAGGATGTGCCAGACCATCAGGTTGGATGATGGAGAGACATTTTCTTTAATTTTTTGGAGCACTTCGTTTCAGTTGTTCGCTGTACTCAGGATAAATATGTGCTATTGCTGTTAGATAACCATGATTCGCACCTTAGTATTCAAGGTCTTAAGTTTGCTAAAGACAATGGCATTGTTATGCTATCATTTCCTCCTCATTGTTGTCACCGACTCCAACCACTTGATAAAACTGTATTCGGACCTTTAAAAAAATATATTAACACAGAATGTGATTCATGGATGTTAAACAATCCAGGGAAAACCATGACTATTTATGATATCCCTTAACTAGTTGCTGCAGCTTTTCCTCTGGCAATGACACCTTCGACAATTGAATCGGGTTTTCGTGCAACAGGAATATTTCCCTATAATGAATTTTTTTTTTACCGATGTAGACTTTCTTCCATCGTAAGTTACAGACCGGCCATTTAATCTTGTTTCTAAGGAAACTGTGGCAAATTCAGAAATTGAAAGTAACCGGAGCCAAACTTGCCAATCTTTAGACGAAAACTGCAATAAACAACAATTTGTACCAGAAGCAGTCCCTGGTTGTTCTAAGGATGTAACACCATTGGCAGTCCCTGGTTGTTCGAAGGATGTAACACCATTAGCAATCCCTGGTTGTTCAAAGGATGTAACACCATTAGCAGTCCCTGGTTGTTCGAAGGATGTAACGTCATTGCATGTTACTCCCTCAAGCATACGTCCTTTCCCGAAATCAGACGCAAGAAAAAATACAAGAACAAATTATCGTTGGGAGACTACTGAAATTTTGACAGATAGTCCTGTAAAAAAACGACTGCAAGAAGAATATCAAAATAAACTGGCAAAAAAAAAATAAAACGAAAGATCATAACAAGGTCAAAAAAAAGAGAAAGAAACTAAGAGAAAGGAGACTGATAGCAAAGAAGAAAATTGTTATTGTTTAGTTTGTATGGAATCGTACGCCAATAGTCTTCCAAATGCAATTTGGTTACAGCGCATTGAATGCCAGCAATGGGCACATGTGGATTGCCATGTTATATTTGTGAGAATTGCAGTTTTCATTTTAAAATAAATAAAGTTTAAAATGTATTTATATTCTTAATAACTATTACATGTGACAACTAACCCCACATACTGTGACAACTAACCCAACTCCGGGGCAGGTTGTCACAATATTCCTAAAATTGTCAAGCACTAAAAAGTTATTGTTTTTGTATTAATATTGGAATTGTACAAAGTTTAAAGTGTTCAATAAATATAAGACTTTCAATTGGTATAAACAATATTTAATCAGGGTACTGAGTTCACTGAAATTCAAGATGTTTAAATTTTGTGACAACTAGCCCAGGTCTCCCCTACTCCCGTATAAGCCCAAAACTACAGTAAGGGCATTATTTATTGCTGGGATCTGAGTTGTACTAGGAGGAAATCTTAAACGAATTAAAATATAAAAACGTCAGTGAAGTTAGAAGAATTAAGACCAGAAAAGACGGGAAGCTGAAAAGTTATCCCTCGCTAATTCTAACCTTTGGCACACCAACCTTGTCAAAAAAAATAAAGAAGGTTTTTATAATCTGGAAGTGAGAGAATACATCCCAAATCCTACCAGGTACTACCGTTGCCAGAAATACGGTCACAGAGGAGCCCGTTGCTCTAGTGAACCAGTGTGCTTCTGTGGAAAATCGTTACATAAAAAGACTCCCTGTGATGTCCCAAGATGTATAAATTGTGAAGTGGACCATCTGGCCAATTCCAGAAGCTGTCCGAAATTTATGGAAGAGTTCGCAATTCAGAGGATTAGAACAACGAAAAAGCAACAATTTTTCAAGCTAAAAATAATGAGTTTTTGGCCATACTGCAAGCCTTGCGTTATCTGGAAAGTAACGGCAGCAGACCCTGTTCAATCATTTGTGACAACCAATCTAGTCTGGATGCTCTGAAGAATTTAAATGCACCCACTGAATTATTGTTGGAGACGTGGAAGACAGCTGCCAGAGTTTCAAGGAAGAACAAGATCCGTTGGCATTGGGTTAAGGCCCACGCGGGTTTTGAAGGCAATGAACGAGCAGACATGCTTGCCAAACAAGCAACTGACAAGGAAGATCTGCCAATTTTCTTTAGTAAATTGCCCAAATAGGCCTTAAGATCGTGCTCCAAAGGGCATTTCGAGAAGCTTTCGCAGGTAAGATGGGATGTGGCTACAACAGGCTTGTGGAGCAAGCTGTTTATACCGTCCATTAAAACCTAGAGGGGTTTCAACATCAGTCTGTCCCACCACGCAATCCAGTAAATAACAGGTAATTTCATAGCAAACCTCCTCACATTTGGTAAAAGAGAAAGTCCCCTCTGTGAGTGTGGCCAAAATGACACCGCGGCACACGCACTATTTTATTGCACAGATACCGAAATATGGGGACGATCTTTGCAGACTGATATGCTGATACATGGACTAACCTGTCCTAAGGATGAAGATGATATATTAACAGTAGTTGAGTTTAACTTAAGTATAATAATTAAAACTATATAAACTTAAAACAAACAGAATACAGTCTGAATATATAAATATATTCAGCCTTTCCAGAGCTCTATAACAATTATTGAGTCTTTTTAGGACTACCAAAACAAATCTCATATGAAATTTGTAAGTTATTTTACAGCTTTCAGTCCACCTTCGTGGCACTTAACAAAAACCATAAAAGTAACATTGTTTTTACGATCATGTCTTTCTGATACCTTATGTTGGTAGCTATCTGTGGATGCGTTTTGAGATTCATCTCTCATCAGCACAAATTTGCTTCCGTGAACAATAATTTGTACACCACTCACTTGAAAACCCATATGGTGTTTAGGGTTAGATGTTTATAATTTTGACATTTTATGAGAGAGACATGAAGTTACTAGGTTATTGATTGAACTGATAAGATAGAATTGTTGAAACCATCCTACGTTATAGATAATCATACAAACTTAAATCAAACGGAACACAGCCTTAATATATAAATATATTCAGCCTTTCCGGAGCTCTTTAACAATTATTGTGTGTTGCGTGCCACGAAGGTGGACTGAAAGCTGTGAAATAACTTACAAATTTTATGTGAGATTTGTTATGGTAGTCCTAAAAAGACTGAATAATTGTTATAGAGCTCCGGAAAGGCTGAATATATTTATATATTCAGACTGTGTTCCGTTTGTTTTAAGTTCGTATTATTATCTATAACGTAGGATAGTTTCGCCAATTCTATCTTACCCAAACTAAATAAATTTAGTCGACAACGTTTTATTACACGTACATTTTCATTAGACAAATTAAACTAACGAGTAATTCTGTTTATAGTCGGTTTAATGAAAGAATGATTTAAAATATAATTTATAATTGGATAAGTTAAAGTAGGTAATTGAATTTAATACCTAAATATTAGATCAAACTGAAGTGATGGAATTGAAAAATTTATCGACCCATTGAACATTTCAATAAACTCAATTCGAATCAATTAAGGGAATGTCCGCCGAAAACTAGACATAACAGAGCTGTTAAAGTAACAAGTGCTGATATGTGCAATATTTGTTTGTTATGTTTTTATGACATGACGCTGATGCGGTCAAGACTGATTAATCCAGCTGGCAATAAAGTGCGAATAATAAAATATTATTTTTTCACGCCGTATTTGCGATTAGATTAACTCCGGCTTATCGCATGTACACGACCATTAACATTTTTATCTGCTCACTAAGCCATAAAGTTTAGTGTGTGTGGGGAATATGTCATCGAGATTTACTCTATAAAACTCAAGTAGTTAATAGAATTATACATTTATATTGTGTTTGTCTAGTTTTCTTTTCTCCCTCATGAACTCGGAAGGGGCTAGAGATACACGACTGCATATTTTATGAGAATGGATTTAAGGTAAAGAGGAGTTGCTTGTTGATTGGGTCCAAATAATATCGAGGTGACAGTCGTAGGTAATTCAGTAACGTTCGCAGGATGTTTAAATATAAACGCGTTTTGCACGTGCTGTTTGGTTTAAAGAGAGTCGCCCAAAGTGAGTCGATGGAGATGAAAATGTGTTTGGTTTGTCGGTCGTGTTAAGGTGATCAACACGGGGCATAGCACCTAGGTCTATGTTTAGAATTTGTGCAGAGACGCGTACACACAAACACAACCGTTTATTTGTTTTGTTCTCTCGTTCGTTGCATAAGGTTTTTTATTCACATGGTTTTTGAATGAAGAAAATTCCGGAACGTATAAAATATGTGAATATTTTGTCCGTTTCTATTTCCATTTTTGTTGAGGAATATATACTTGTATTCTTGCAACTTGCAATGTGTTATGGGACGTAAGTCGGTTTGAAATGCATGCGTGAATTTTACGATGCATTTTTTGCATTTGCAGGAGTTTTTTTTTTGTTTGGACGTGTTGCAGGAAATTGTTGAAATAATACGCGTTTTACGTGCAAACTAAATACCGGTTTAAATCCTTCGCTTGCCGACTCACTAGTCCCATTCATTTCCACGAGCCTAACTTGAATTTATCACATTCTCGCATTTCAAACAAACATATTCCCATAAAATCCGCAACGAAATATTGTTATTCCAATGAGCTAGTTATTCGAATGGTAACACAGGCAAGACACGACCGGTCGTGTACAAGACAAGACTAGACAGACAATACTAGACAGACAAGACTAGACAGACAAGACTAGACAGACAAGACTAGACAGACAAGACTAGACAGACAAGACTAGACAGACAAGACTAGACAGACAAGACTAGACAGACAAGACTAGACAGACAAGACTAGACAGACAAGACTAGACAGACAAGACTAGACAGACAAGACTAGACAGACAAGACTAGACAGACAAGACTAGACAGACAAGACTAGACAGACAAGACTAGACAGACAAGACTAGACAGACAAGACTAGACAGACAAGACTAGACAGACAAGACTAGACAGACAAGACTAGACAGACAAGACTAGACAGACAAGACTAGACAGACAAGACTAGACAGACAAGACTAGACAGACAAGACTAGACAGACAAGACTAGACAGACAAGACTAGACAGACAAGACTAGACAGACAAGACTAGACAGACAAGACTAGACAGACAAGACTAGACAGACAAGACTAGACAGACAAGACTAGACAGACAAGACTAGACAGACAAGACTAGACAGACAAGACTAGACAGACAAGACTAGACAGACAAGACTAGACAGACAAGACTAGACAGACAAGACTAGACAGACAAGACTAGACAGACAAGACTAGACAGACAAGACTAGACAGACAAGACTAGACAGACAAGACTAGACAGACAAGACTAGACAGACAAGACTAGACAGACAAGACTAGACAGACAAGACTAGACAGACAAGACTAGACAGACAAGACTAGACAGACAAGACTAGACAGACAAGACTAGACAGACAAGACTAGACAGACAAGACTAGACAGACAAGACTAGACAGACAAGACTAGACAGACAAGACTAGACAGACAAGACTAGACAGACAAGACTAGACAGACAAGACTAGACAGACAAGACTAGACAGACAAGACTAGACAGACAAGACTAGACAGACAAGACTAGACAGACAAGACTAGACAGACAAGACTAGACAGACAAGACTAGACAGACAAGACTAGACAGACAAGACTAGACAGACAAGACTAGACAGACAAGACTAGACAGACAAGACTAGACAGACAAGACTAGACAGACAAGACTAGACAGACAAGACTAGACAGACAAGACTAGACAGACAAGACTAGACAGACAAGACTAGACAGACAAGACTAGACAGACAAGACTAGACAGACAAGACTAGACAGACAAGACTAGACAGACAAGACTAGACAGACAAGACTAGACAGACAAGACTAGACAGACAAGACTAGACAGACAAGACTAGACAGACAAGACTAGACAGACAAGACTAGACAGACAAGACTAGACAGACAAGACTAGACAGACAAGACTAGACAGACAAGACTAGACAGACAAGACTAGACAGACAAGACTAGACAGACAAGACTAGACAGACAAGACTAGACAGACAAGACTAGACAGACAAGACTAGACAGACAAGACTAGACAGACAAGACTAGACAGACAAGACTAGACAGACAAGACTAGACAGACAAGACTAGACAGACAAGACTAGACAGACAAGACTAGACAGACAAGACTAGACAGACAAGACTAGACAGACAAGACTAGACAGACAAGACTAGACAGACAAGACTAGACAGACAAGACTAGACAGACAAGACTAGACAGACAAGACTAGACAGACAAGACTAGACAGACAAGACTAGACAGACAAGACTAGACAGACAAGACTAGACAGACAAGACTAGACAGACAAGACTAGACAGACAAGACTAGACAGACAAGACTAGACAGACAAGACTAGACAGACAAGACTAGACAGACAAGACTAGACAGACAAGACTAGACAGACAAGACTAGACAGACAAGACTAGACAGACAAGACTAGACAGACAAGACTAGACAGACAAGACTAGACAGACAAGACTAGACAGACAAGACTAGACAGACAAGACTAGACAGACAAGACTAGACAGACTTTGACACATTTCATTTAGTGTCTTGTATTTCTTACAATGTACTTAGTTAATGAAATAAAATATATTTGATTTGATTTGATTTGACTAGACAGACAAGACTAGACAGACAAGACTAGACAGACAAGACTATACAGACAAGACTAGACAGACAAGACTAGACAGACAAGACTAGACAGACAAGACTAGACAGACAAGACTAGACAGACAAGACTAGACAGACAAGACTAGACAGACAAGACTAGACAGACAAGACTAGACAGACAAGACTAGACAGACAAGACTAGACAGACAAGACTAGACAGACAAGACTAGACAGACAAGACTAGACAGACAAGACTAGACAGACAAGACTAGACAGACAAGACTAGACAGACAAGACTAGACAGACAAGACTAGACAGACAAGACTAGACAGACAAGACTAGACAGACAAGACTAGACAGACAAGACTAGACAGACAAGACTAGACAGACAAGACTAGACAGACAAGACTAGACAGACAAGACTAGACAGACAAGACTAGACAGACAAGACTAGACAGACAAGACTAGACAGACAAGACTAGACAGACAAGACTAGACAGACAAGACTAGACAGACAAGACTAGACAGACAAGACTAGACAGACAAGACTAGACAGACAAGACTAGACAGACAAGACTAGACAGACAAGACTAGACAGACAAGACTAGACAGACAAGACTAGACAGACAAGACTAGACAGACAAGACTAGACAGACAAGACTAGACAGACAAGACTAGACAGACAAGACTAGACAGACAAGACTAGACAGACAAGACTAGACAGACAAGACTAGACAGACAAGACTAGACAGACAAGACTAGACAGACAAGACTAGACAGACAAGACTAGACAGACAAGACTAGACAGACAAGACTAGACAGACAAGACTAGACAGACAAGACTAGACAGACAAGACTAGACAGACAAGACTAGACAGACAAGACTAGACAGACAAGACTAGACAGACAAGACTAGACAGACAAGACTAGACAGACAAGACTAGACAGACAAGACTAGACAGACAAGACTAGACAGACAAGACTAGACAGACAAGACTAGACAGACAAGACTAGACAGACAAGACTAGACAGACAAGACTAGACAGACAAGACTAGACAGACAAGACTAGACAGACAAGACTAGACAGACAAGACTAGACAGACAAGACTAGACAGACAAGACTAGACAGACAAGACTAGACAGACAAGACTAGACAGACAAGACTAGACAGACAAGACTAGACAGACAAGACTAGACAGACAAGACTAGACAGACAAGACTAGACAGACAAGACTAGACAGACAAGACTAGACAGACAAGACTAGACAGACAAGACTAGACAGACAAGACTAGACAGACAAGACTAGACAGACAAGACTAGACAGACAAGACTAGACAGACAAGACTAGACAGACAAGACTAGACAGACAAGACTAGACAGACAAGACTAGACAGACAAGACTAGACAGACAAGACTAGACAGACAAGACTAGACAGACAAGACTAGACAGACAAGACTAGACAGACAAGACTAGACAGACAAGACTAGACAGACAAGACTAGACAGACAAGACTAGACAGACAAGACTAGACAGACAAGACTAGACAGACAAGACTAGACAGACAAGACTAGACAGACAAGACTAGACAGACAAGACTAGACAGACAAGACTAGACAGACAAGACTAGACAGACAAGACTAGACAGACAAGACTAGACAGACAAGACTAGACAGACAAGACTAGACAGACAAGACTAGACAGACAAGACTAGACAGACAAGACTAGACAGACAAGACTAGACAGACAAGACTAGACAGACAAGACTAGACAGACAAGACTAGACAGACAAGACTAGACAGACAAGACTAGACAGACAAGACTAGACAGACAAGACTAGACAGACAAGACTAGACAGACAAGACTAGACAGACAAGACTAGACAGACAAGACTAGACAGACAAGACTAGACAGACAAGACTAGACAGACAAGACTAGACAGACAAGACTAGACAGACAAGACTAGACAGACAAGACTAGACAGACAAGACTAGACAGACAAGACTAGACAGACAAGACTAGACAGACAAGACTAGACAGACAAGACTAGACAGACAAGACTAGACAGACAAGACTAGACAGACAAGACTAGACAGACAAGACTAGACAGACAAGACTAGACAGACAAGACTAGACAGACAAGACTAGACAGACAAGACTAGACAGACAAGACTAGACAGACAAGACTAGACAGACAAGACTAGACAGACAAGACTAGACAGACAAGACTAGACAGACAAGACTAGACAGACAAGACTAGACAGACAAGACTAGACAGACAAGACTAGACAGACAAGACTAGACAGACAAGACTAGACAGACAAGACTAGACAGACAAGACTAGACAGACAAGACTAGACAGACAAGACTAGACAGACAAGACTAGACAGACAAGACTAGACAGACAAGACTAGACAGACAAGACTAGACAGACAAGACTAGACAGACAAGACTAGACAGACAAGACTAGACAGACAAGACTAGACAGACAAGACTAGACAGACAAGACTAGACAGACAAGACTAGACAGACAAGACTAGACAGACAAGACTAGACAGACAAGACTAGACAGACAAGACTAGACAGACAAGACTAGACAGACAAGACTAGACAGACAAGACTAGACAGACAAGACTAGACAGACAAGACTAGACAGACAAGACTAGACAGACAAGACTAGACAGACAAGACTAGACAGACAAGACTAGACAGACAAGACTAGACAGACAAGACTAGACAGACAAGACTAGACAGACAAGACTAGACAGACAAGACTAGACAGACAAGACTAGACAGACAAGACTAGACAGACAAGACTAGACAGACAAGACTAGACAGACAAGACTAGACAGACAAGACTAGACAGACAAGACTAGACAGACAAGACTAGACAGACAAGACTAGACAGACAAGACTAGACAGACAAGACTAGACAGACAAGACTAGACAGACAAGACTAGACAGACAAGACTAGACAGACAAGACTAGACAGACAAGACTAGACAGACAAGACTAGACAGACAAGACTAGACAGACAAGACTAGACAGACAAGACTAGACAGACAAGACTAGACAGACAAGACTAGACAGACAAGACTAGACAGACAAGACTAGACAGACAAGACTAGACAGACAAGACTAGACAGACAAGACTAGACAGACAAGACTAGACAGACAAGACTAGACAGACAAGACTAGACAGACAAGACTAGACAGACAAGACTAGACAGACAAGACTAGACAGACAAGACTAGACAGACAAGACTAGACAGACAAGACTAGACAGACAAGACTAGACAGACAAGACTAGACAGACAAGACTAGACAGACAAGACTAGACAGACAAGACTAGACAGACAAGACTAGACAGACAAGACTAGACAGACAAGACTAGACAGACAAGACTAGACAGACAAGACTAGACAGACAAGACTAGACAGACAAGACTAGACAGACAAGACTAGACAGACAAGACTAGACAGACAAGACTAGACAGACAAGACTAGACAGACAAGACTAGACAGACAAGACTAGACAGACAAGACTAGACAGACAAGACTAGACAGACAAGACTAGACAGACAAGACTAGACAGACAAGACTAGACAGACAAGACTAGACAGACAAGACTAGACAGACAAGACTAGACAGACAAGACTAGACAGACAAGACTAGACAGACAAGACTAGACAGACAAGACTAGACAGACAAGACTAGACAGACAAGACTAGACAGACAAGACTAGACAGACAAGACTAGACAGACAAGACTAGACAGACAAGACTAGACAGACAAGACTAGACAGACAAGACTAGACAGACAAGACTAGACAGACAAGACTAGACAGACAAGACTAGACAGACAAGACTAGACAGACAAGACTAGACAGACAAGACTAGATAGACAAGACTAGACAGACAAGACTAGACAGACAAGACTAGACAGACAAGACTAGACAGACAAGACTAGACAGACAAGACTAGACAGACAAGTTTGGACAGATAAGATTAGACAAAGAAGACTATACTATCAAGATTAGATAGAAAAGACTTCGCTATTAAGATAAGTGTAATCTTATTTAATTGTCTATTAAGACTTCTTGTGCGTGAAATATAAAGCTGGGTATCAAGTGGTATACGAAAAAATAAAACAAAACGGAATCAAAATATATGTTGTTTATTATAATGTCATGTATTGAAAGCTGTGCATCATGAACACTGTTCTGATAATATTTTGAATTGATTTTGAGCTGATCGATGGCAGATGCCGAGAATAAGAAGTTAACATGTTCAGTGACGAAGTGTTCAAGCCCGTGCTACGCTGCGCCTATAAGACACCTCGTAGTGGTTTTCTTGTTCTTCTTGATAATCATCATGTATGGTCACCGAGTTGCTCTGAGCATCGCCATCGTGGAAATGGTGGAACCCATAGCGAAGAAACCGAGCCTTACGGCATGTCCAAAAACTGGTAATACGACTTCCTCCATCATTATTAAAATTGAGGGCGGGAAGATAAAATGGACCGAACAAGAGCAGAGTTACGTGTTGCTGTCGTTTTACATTGGGTACGCGCTCATGCATATCCCCGCCGGCTATTTGTGCGACAGGTACGGAGCTAAATACTTCTTAATTGGGTCGTCGGTAGTATCATCTGCAACCATGCTGGTCGTACCGATCGTAGTTATAAAGAAACTGAATTGGATCGTAATTTTCATGATACGTTGTACCTGTGGGGGAGCTCAAGGCTTTGTGATTCCTGGGGTGACCAGTCTCTTGTCCCGATGGGCACCACCGGCTGAACGAGGAACATTGGGCGCCGTCTCTTTTTCCGCCAATTCAATTGGAACTGTGATTGGAACAATGTTCAGCGGTCTAGCAATTCACTATTTACAAGATTGGACTATTGTTTTTTACGGATGGGCCTTGATTGGGTTTGCTTGGTGCCCATTGTTTTGGTTCTGGACCTCATCCGATCCTATCTACAGCCGCAATGTAACAGATCGAGAATTGGAGATGTTAAAGGCGGCTATAATCAAGAAGCACAAGCGACCGGTGCCGTGGAAAGCGATATTTAAGGATGGAGCTGTTTGGGCAATGATTGTTTGTCAATTGGGACATAACTACCTCTTGTTCACTCTTATTTCCAATTTACCCAAGTACATGAACAACGTCTTAAACTACAAAATTAAAAATAACGCGTACCTATCATCAGCTCCCTACCTCGCTCTATACATTAGCAGTGTCATTTCTGGAAAACTTATGGACGAACTTTGCAAGAGACACAACGCCAGGAGAGAATTAATGAGAAAACTTTTCGTAACAATCTCTGCAGTGATTCCAGGATTGTTTTTATTGGGCGCTGGATTCTCAAACTGCAATCGAGTATGGGCGATGACTTGCTTTGTGACCGGTATGTTCTTCAAAGGCCCATTCTACTCGAGTCTGAAGATCAACGGGATGGATCTATCCGCTAGCTACGCCGGTAACCTAATGTCGATCAGCAACGGCATTGGAGCCACTGCTGGAATTTTTACCCCTTTCATAATAGGAAAGTTCGCGCCAGACAACACTTTGGCACAGTGGCACCTGGTGTATGCTATCGTTTGCATAATCAGCATTCTGTCAGCAGTATTTTACGACATTTTCGCAAAAACAGATAGAGCCGAGTGGGATTACGCCGAAGACGAGGCAATTCTTCCGAAAAGAAAAAGGAAGCATTGGTATTTGGAAGAACATCCAGATGATACGTTCGTGGAACGTAAGACATAGAATATGCAGAATAGGTAGACAGAAGAAATTTATTGGAATTTTTATTAATTTAATTTAGATGTTTTGGTTGTTAACTTTTGAACCGGTTATTTATATAACGATTTTTTAAAAGTACTATGTTGTCTATTATTTAAATGTTCTTCTGTTTTTAGGTGAAGACTAGATAGACGCTCAAGACTAGACAGACAAGACTAAACAGACGATACAATATGGACAATACTAGACAGATATCTAAACTAGGAGGAATAATGTTGACAGACAAGACCAGAAAAAGTAGACGAGAGAGACAAGACCAGACAGACAAGACGTCACGACAGAACCAGACAGACAAAACCAGAAAGACAAGAGCAGGCAGACAAGACCAGACAGACAAGACCAGACAGAGAAGACCAGACAGACGAGACCAGACAGACAAGACCAGACAGACAAGACAAGACCAGACAGACAAGACCAGGCAGACAAGACAAGACTGACAAGACTGACAAGACAAGACTGACAAGACCAGACAGTCAAGGTCAGACAGTCAAGGTCAGACAGTCAAGACCAGGCAGATAAGGCCAGACGGGCAAGACCAGACAGACAAGATTAGACAGACATGACCAGACAGACAAGACCCGACAAATAAGACCAGAAAGACAAGGCAGACAAGATTAGATAGTCAGGACCAGACAGACGAGACCTGATAGACAAGACTAGACAAACAAGACCAGACTAGGTGGAGTCTCTAAAAGCGGCCATCAATAGATACAGATTGCTAAAAACACAACAAGATTGGATTGCTATTGGCTGGACCGCAAGGTGTCGAATCTAGCGCTGCAAGTCATAGCGGCACGGCCGATAGCCGTAATGGCGTAGAAATGTGCATCCAATCAAGGCAGAAATAGAGAGAGTAGAACTCTTCACAAACGCGCTCTCATTAGCAGATGGCTGCAACGCAGAGACGACGCCAAGGTAAGGAGTTGGACTAGAATTCTTATCCCAGAAATTCAGCCATGGGTCAACCGCACCCATGGCGAAGTACTAAGCGGACACGGAAGCTATGCCGCATACTTTAAAAGGATTTGAAATGCAGAAAGCGACAACTTCGGATACTGCCAGAGGACAGACTCAGCTGAACATACTTCCATCGAATGCCCTCAATGGACTGACCTCAGAATCACAGCATAGCCTATCAACTCTGTCAATATGGTACACCAGATGATTAAAGACGAGGACAACATGTCATCAGTAGTAAAGATGTGCGCCGCGATCTTTGCAACGAAAGATGAAGACGAAAGGAAGAAAAGGCTAGCAACTAGAAACGACCAGGCCTAATGGAAAGCATCACCACTTTGAAGTAATGCTGGTTCCGAAATGGAGTACAGATCCCAAAGGAGGTTTTAGTGGGTATATATATATTCATACATATTCATGTGTCCAGAATCTGCTCCACCCTCGGTGGACTTGGGGGCTTAAGGCCTCGGTGGACTTGGGGGCTTAAGGCCTCGGTGGACTTGGAGGGTTCAAAAAAGGGACACCGTGGAGAGCCTCTAGTGCGGCCACATTCCGGACGACGCCCAGCACATCATCTTCATGTGTCCAGAATCTGAGAATGACAGAACTCCACCCTCGGTTGACTTGGGGGGCTTATTAGAATTTAATCCACAGTAATCTCTGCTTGTCGTAAAAGGCGACTAGAAGAGAAAATTCAGACCAAATAGACAATTTCCAAGAGGTAGACAGACGCACGAACAAACGTGACTAGACAGTGGACGCACTGCCTTATCCCTAACGTGACAGTCTGGTACGACAAGACAGACAGGCACATGAGTTACCATCTTACCCGGGCGTTCACCAGCCATGGGTGCTTCAATGCATACCTCAAGCGATTTCAAAAAAAGGACACCGTGGAGGGCCTCAACTGCGGGTACATCCCGGATGACGCACAGCAGGATGTGGCCGCAGTTGAGGCTCTCCACGGTGTCCTTTTTTGAACCGCTTGAGGTATGCATTGAAGCACCTATGGCTGGTGAACGCCCGGGTAAGATGGTAACTCATATGCACCTCTATCGGAGAGCTCCACACTGCACGTTCGTGATGTAGTGCATTTCACCTCCCACAAAAAAAGAAACCAGGTAAACAAGACCAGACAAACTAGACTAGACGGACAAAACTTATACGACTAGACTGTAAGAGCCAGACATTCAAAACTATAATCAGTCTTAACGGAAATGACTAGGAAATCAAAACTAGACAGTCAAGATTCTAGATGTGGGAAGTTTGGTGTTGGATATGAAATAGTTTGGATATGAAAATTCACTTTAATTAACATCAATGTTTGTCTGCGTCTTCAGATTTTAATTTATGCAAAATATTACAGACGCTAAACCTCATGCTCGCGATAAAAAAATCCCAAATTTTCCCAAATATTAAGCGATTAATACGAAAGTTCACAGAAGATTTTGCAATATATGAGCAAATAAACTGTTCAAAAGTTCCAACAAAATTGTTTGAAAAATTTGTGAGGAAAACGAAATCAGTATCGAGTCTCGCAAAAATTGCTCGAATTGTTGTATAGAAAACTTGAAAGGTTTATTCTCCTTGCAACTACAAGTATCATCATCTTCTTCCTGCAGTGCTACAACCCTATGTAGGTCTTGTCCTGATCCACCACTTCCTTCCATCTTCTCCGGCCCTGGGCCAGTGCAGCATAATTGTGTACTCCCATAGTTCTCAGATGTCCAACTATATTTTCTTTCCATCTTCTCCTTGACCTTCCTCGCGCTCTTGCTTCCGATGATACCCAGTTATTAATTATTTTAGGTTATCACTCAAGCTTTTGTTATTTTCTGGTTAAAAGATCCCAACATCACTTTGGATTGCCTTAACCCTGGAAGTCCTTTCCAGGTTTTCATCCATTGTTCTCTTATTTCTTCATCTAAACTTTTGTGGATGTTGTTCACACTCATGCCGCACAAGCTTTCGGGACCTATAAAGGGAGTACAGGATCCCTTGTTTGCTAGCTGATCAGCTTCTTCGTTTCCGTCTATACCAGTGTGTCCTGGTACCCAGTATAGCCCAAGTAACTTTATTGTTTTTGCAATCTGATAGTGTATGAGCTAATGGCCTTGATGGCTGCTTGGCTGTCTGAAAGGATAGCAATTCGTTTTTTGCGATAATTCCTGTCGAGGTTAAACTGTGCACATCTTTCGATTGCGTGTACCTCTGCTTGTAACATACTTGGGAAATGTTCCCATGGATTCGAAGTATTTGGTACGAGGTCCAAACACTTCTGCACCAATATCTTCCTTTGCCTTCGAACCATCTGTATACCACTTGATAGCATTTTTCTCTATGTGGTATGCTGAGGATTCGTCGCTCCAATCGCCTTTACCACTACACATTGCTGAGTAGTTTTCCTCGAAGTGGTATTTGCATACTATTTTGTCTGTTGGTGTTTCCAGCCAGGGGATCTTGGCAGCGAGGCTGTTTCGGTCTCTGTTCCCGATTATTTTACCTCTGCCTATTCCTTCCTTGCTGAATTTTACAATCGCCGTTCTGGCGGCCCTTTCCACCACAATGTGCAGAGGCGTCAGATGTGTGCAAGTTTGCAAAATTGAACATTTTCTGTGGTTATGCTACGAAATCAACTTCAAGAAGGTATAGGTTTTCAGATATCAATGTTAATGAATAGACCGTTAGAAGAAGGCTTTATGCTGCTGGATTATCTTGTAGAAGGATGGCTACAAGTCTACCATTACAATGCCGACATCGAATTGCAATATTTGCTTTTGCCAGAAATCACTTGGCATTGAATAATGATGACTGGGGCACGTCCTATTTTCGGATGAGTCGTGTTTTTGCCTCACAGGGCCCGACTGTCATCGACGAGTATGGAGAAGACTTGGAGAAAGATATGCAAACTGGAGCATTCTGGCAAAAAAAAACTGGCACTTCTAACGGTCCATTCATTAATATTGATATTCATTAGCATTGACAAGCTACTTCCATTTGGCAGTGGCTCGGTTATAGTTTGGGCGGGAATTCTTTCACGACCACACACTGAGTTGGTCTTCAAACAGAATGATTCTCCAACATCTTACAGATACATTATGGAGGTTCTACACGATCATGTTATGCCTTTCATGGTCACTATGGATGAGCATGGCATTTTCGTGCAAGATAATGCTAAATCTCACACGGCCAGAGTTGCCAGAGAATATCTGGAGGCGAGGGAATTAGGCGGTTTTAATGGCCAGCACTCAGTCCAGACATGAATCCGATCGAACATGTCTGGGATGAGTTGGGAAGACGTATCCAAAAGTACTCATCCATGCGTGCCAGATAACCTTACCACCCCAAGCGTCTGGCTTTTATAAAGCTTACAATGTCTGCTCCGTAGATTAGGGTATTGAGCTCGTGATTCATCTTTATTACCCATACCCTAAGCATATTTGTTTCGTTTTCAGTTAGAGTCCATGTCTCGCAAACACGGTCTTCAACTATATTTCCTTTACATCTTCTCTTTGACCTTCCTCTCGCTCTTGCTTTGTATCATACCACCAGAAGCATTGGGCTCTATAAAGCGTACTATGTCCGCTCCGTTGATTAGGGTATTGTGCTCGTGATTCATCTTTATTTTCAAATAACCATCGTAATCTCGTGTAACGCCAAGTATTCTACGTCGCACTCTCCTGTCCCATACCCTAAGCATATTTGTTTCGTTTTCAGTTGTAGTCCATGTCTCGCAAACGTGGTCTTCAATTATATTTTCTTTCCATCTTCTCTGTTACCTTCCTCTAGCGCTTGCTTCGGATGGTGCCCAATTATTAATTCTTTTAGGTGATCTGTCCTCATCTATGCGTGCCAGATGTCCACACCACCAGAAGCATTGGGCTTCTATAAAGCGTACTATGTCCGCTCCGTTGATTAGGACATTCTGCTCGTGATTCATCTTACTCTCAAATAATCATCGACATCCTGTGTAGCGTCAAGTATTCTACGTCACACTCTCCTGTCCCATTTTCTTTTGTAGCTCTACAGCCCTGGGTGGGCCTTGGTTTGAGTTACAACATCCTTCCATCTCTCCCTGCTGTTAACCAATTGCAGCCAGTTTCTCACACCTAATATCTTTAGGTCGTCGATGCAGTCATCTCGCCATCTCTTACGTGGTCCACCACGAGCTCTTCTTTCATGTGGACTCCAGTTCGTCAGTATTTTCGGTCCTCGGGTGCTTTCCATACGCATAACATGTCCAAACCATTGTAACCGTAGTGCCTTTACATGCCTTACGATGTCCTCTCCAATTAGTCTGTCCAGTTCATGGTTCATTCTCCTGTCATGGTGCATTTGCTCCTGTCCCATACCCTAAGCATATTTGTTTCGTTTTCAGTCCATGTCTCGCAAACATGGTCTTCAACTATATTTTCTTTCCATCTTCTCATTGACCTTCCTCTCGCTCTTGCTTCGGATGATACCCAATTATTGATTCTTTTAGTTGCTCTGCCCTCATCTATGCGTGCCAGATGCCCATACCACCAGAAGCATCGGGCTTCTATAAAGCGTACTATGTCCTCTCCGTTGATTAGGTTACTGTGCTAGTGATTCATATTTATTCTTAAATAACCGTCGTCATCCTGTCTACCACCAAATATTCTACGTAGCACTCTTCTCTCCCATACTCTGAACATCTTTGTTTTATTTTCATTTAGAGTTTATGTCTCGCAAGCATTTGTAGCAATTGGGCATATTAGTGTCAGGTAGATTTTTAGCTTTGTTTGTCTGCTTAGTTTTGACCGCATAGATCCTTATATGAGTTTATTATTTTATTCTAGTTTGTATCTCGGCTCACATTTTACAAAATTTGTTTTGATTGTGTAGCTATTGTAGATTTGTAGAATTCGGTGGTGACTTCTACTGCGACCTTCAAAGGTCTATTGTTCCCCATTCTCTTCCTCTAATCGATGGTTACCCATTTAGTGCACCTCCTCTAGTCCTGATTCCTTTAGGAATTTCAGGATCTGGGTATTGACCCAGATATAAAGGATTCAAGCTATGCAATTTCTATATGCAAGATACTACTCTGTTAGAAAAGTATCCGACCTTATTTTTTATTTTGAAAACCTGATGGATTTGAATCAAGCGCGCTTGCATGAGCCTACCTTGAACCTTCGTGCGCATGCGTACATTTTTTCCCGCCTCCTGATAGCGTCAGTTGCTTTCGAGCAGTGTTCGAGTGACGTAGTGTGTAGTGCTCTCTTCGGTTTTTCAATGCAAGTAAAATGACGGAACGACTGGAGCAGCGCTACTGCATCAAATTTTGCCAGAAACTTGGCGACAACCAGGTGGAAACCATTCGGAAGATTCAGACGGCTTTCGGTGACGTTGCTATGGGCATCACACAGATTAAACAGACGATACAGAGATAATAGAGATTAAGGAGTGGTACAACCGATTTAAAGATGGTCGTACATCGGTGGAAAGCGAGCCACGCTCTGGTCGGCCATCAACATGACGAAATGACCATGTTATTGCCAAAGTGAACGCTGTGGTGATGCGGGACCGTCGTGTGACTATCCGAGAAATTGCGGAAGAGGTGGGCATCAGCAAGAGAGTGGCGGCGAAATTCGTGCCGAAGCTGCTGACGGCGGAGCAAAAGCAAGATCGTGTTGAAGTCTCACAGGACATGCTGGACTCCATAAACAGTGACCCCGACTTCATGAACACCATAATCACTGGTGAAGAGTCCTGTCGTCACATCCCAGTCGTGACAGTGGAAGCATTCCATGTCACCAAGACCAATGAAGGCCCACCAAGTGCGCAGCAACGTCAAAGTGATGCTGACTGCTTTCTTTGACTCCCACGGAATGGTACACCACGAGTACACACCACAGGGTCAAACAATCACCAAAGAGTACTATAGGGATGCCCTACGTTGCCTACGTGATGCTGTGCGGCGCAAGCGACTGGACTTGTGGTCATCAGGAAATTGGCGACTCCATCACGACAATGCGACAAACCAGACTCCTCTGGTTCGACAGGCTCCTTACTCTCTTGATATGGCCCCCTGCGACTTCTGGCTATTCCCCAAAGTCAAGAGGCCATACATGATACATTATGGCTGCAACGACAGCCGAGCTAAAGTCTATTCCGAAAGAGGCTTTTTCGGAATGCTTTCAACAATGGCGGCACCGCTGGGAGAAATATGTGAAGTCCTAAGGAGACTACTTTAAGGGTGATTAGATTCCTAACGCTCCAGGTATGCCCGTTTTTTTTTACTGGCTAAAGGTCGTATACTTTTCTAACAGACCACGTATATACAGGATTCAAGCTATGCAACTCCTCTGCGCAAAAGCCGTGGGCCCCAGGGTACATCTGTCTCTTGCGGAGCAGTGCTCCGCAGTCTTCGAGCAGATGTAGCTTCTTCATAGAGACCAGCTTGGTTCCCCACGCAACTGCCCCGTAAGTGATCGCAGGTCTCACTATCATGGTATACATCCATCGCAGGATTGTGGGGTTACAATCAAAAATTAAAATTTATACAAATTTTTAATCTAAAAAAAAATAAAAACACGGTAGTCATAGGTATTATTTCTGACTGACTTTAGTAGGACATTAGCAAACGATGAAAATGCTGGTAGGTGCACCACTACATAACTGTCAGTATGCATACAGAGCAATATAATCCACAGAGACCGCCTTGTATCAGCAGACAAATGAAATAGAAGCAGCACTAAATACAAAGGAAGTAGCGATAGGCCTCTTAGTCATTGAAAGAGCCTTTGACAACACCTCGCGCGAGGCCATCAAATCGGCCATCGAAAGAAGGAATATCCGCAGAACTACCACAAAGTTTATGGGAGAAAAGACACCATCAAGATCCTCACAACTCGAGGGTTCCCACAGGGAGGTGTGTTATCACCACTGATAAGGAGCCTGGTAGTTGATGAATTAGTGGCTAGGCTGAACGACCTAGATATTAAATTCCAAGGTTATCATAGCCAGAGGGAAGTTTGAGGGAACGCTGTGTGAAATCGTACAGAGAGGCCTCAAAGTAACTAATCTTATCAATTGTATCGCTCGTCTTCGAGCATCGTGGCAGTGGTATGACCTAGGGATCATATTTGTTGTACTTGTTGTCTCCATTCTTCCCTGTTTTCAACAGCTTTTGTGCAGTCGTGTACAGTTGCGCCTATGACTTTGGATATTTGATCCACATAATGCGATGGTGATCTTCCTCGTGGTCTCTTACCCTCTAGAAATATCTTAGGATGGGCTTTTGGATAGTTTTTCTCAGTCGATCAACGATGTTAAGATCTCGTAGAATGGATTCATTAATACGTATTTCCGTCCATGATATCCTGAGCATGCGTCTCCAGGTGTACATTTCAAACGCGTCAATTCGTCTTCTGTCAGCCATTTTTAGTGTCCAGGATTCCGCAACGTATGTATGACTGCCATCTTGGTTCCTTTAGAAATGCTGTGATCCTTCCAAATACATGAAAGTTTGGTTTTGCCCATAACTATTCTTCACCTTATTTCCTTTTCACAGCTGCCAGTTCTTGAAATTTGTCAGCGCAAATACACCAACTCCTCCCTTACTACCTCGATTCCATCAACATGCGTTGGGCTTTGCAGTCTCTCTTGGGATCGGTCTATTATCATTATTTTGGTTTTTGTTTTATTCATTTCAAGGCCCACCTCTCCGCTGACTTGATGGAGTAGGTTCTTGATCTCACCTTCCGTACTTCCCAGCAATGTTGTATCATCTGCGTATCGTAAATTTGATATTTTTCTGCCTCCTATAGATATTCCTCCATCCCTGCTCCTCCGTAGAGATTGTATAAAATAGGTGAAAGGATGCACCCCTGAGGAACTTCTTTGTCAAAGTAACTAATAAATGGTGTCAAACAGTGTGACTGAAACTCAACCCGAGCAAAACCACAGTGATACCATTTATTAGGAAAAGAAGACTAAACTGCCTACAACCCATACTGCCTGCACAATCTTGCGATGGATGTATACCATTAGAGTGAGACCAACGATCACTTACGGGGCATATGCGTGGCGAGGTAGAACCAAGCTGGTATCTTTGATGAAACAGCTTGAGAAGATTCGGGGGCGGGCACGAGATCGGAAATTGTAAGATTCAGCAAGGAAGGAATAGGAATCGATCCCAACAGTCCATCGCAGGATATGAGCATGAACACTATCCACAAAAGTTTATATGAAGAAACAAGAGAACTATGGATAAAAACCAAAAACAATCCAAAGTAATGCTGGGATCTTTAAAACAGAAAAGAACAAAAGCTTGCTTGAAACTAAACAGGAACAAGCTTAGAATTCTGATAGTCCTGACAGGACACTGCAGATTTATAAAACACCTCAGGGTCATAGTCCTAGAGGGGGCTGACAGATGTAGATTCTACGGCTCAGCAAAGGAAACCCCCATACATCTGCTCAAAGACTACGGAACACTGCTCCGCAAGAGAAATATGTACCTTGGGGCCCTGCTTGAACGTAGAGGAGTTACAGTCCTTTAATACCATTCAGATCCCATTAAAATTCTTAAAGGAAACAAGACTAGAGGAGGCGTTCTAAATGGGTAAGTATACCAAAGATTGGAAGAAGAGGGTGGGGTACAATAGATCTATGAAGGTCGCAGTACAAGTTACCACCTAAATCCACAAATCTACAAAATCATGAAAATTTGAAACAGTGCATATGCTAATATAAATATTTCTATCATCTACTTATTTCACTAGCCAGATCATTTCTTTCATTGACAGAGACTGAAAGTTGATAAGAAAAAGAGTTATACGCAGGTGGTATATACTCCAAGAGGCATAGAAGGTTCCAATACTCCAAGAGGCATAAAGTCTCAAGCTCAAAACCGGAAGTGTATTGAGAAGCTCTGTTAGAGAAAATGACTTCTGTGAAAAGAGTTTCTTCGTTTTTGGAGTATTTATAAAACATCTAAAAATATGCGTTTTCTTCTTTTTCTTGTTTCGAGTTTCGAATAGACCTAGTTTGGACCACGCTTGTTCAACTGTTGGGCTTTGATCTTTGCCCAGTATTGCCGCATCTTCTGCCGGTGTAACTCCTTTCTCTCTTTTGTCCAGGAGGTACCTTTTCTTCGTGGTTTTTCCTGAAATCCCCGGACATCAGTGTGCATCTCACAGACTGCTTGTTTTGGAGATCTGTTATTCCCAGTTCTTTAATATCTCCTCGGTTTCTGTCAACCAAGTGGTACGAACCTTCTTGTTTCGCCAGAAGGTGAACAGACGGTTGGTTAGTCGGTTTCTTGCAACGTGGCCATAGAAAGCTACCCTTCTTTTCCTTGCACAGTCAGAGAGCACTTCAATATAGTCGTAGAGCTCAGAGTTATGCCGCCTTCGGAATTCCCCATCTTCCTTTACCGGGCCTATAGACAAGACTAGACTACTAAGATTCGATAGAGAAGATAAGCTAGTAAGATTAGTGTAATTTTATTTTTTTGTCTATTAAGACTTTTCGTGTGTCAAATATAAATCTGGGTATATCAGGTAGTATATGCAAAAAATAAAAACAAAAAAAAGCAATCAATATTTTAATATTTTTATTGCATTGACAAGTTTGAATGCACCATTAAAATTGTTGTGATAATATATTGAGTTTATTTTGAGCTGACCGATGGCAGATGCCGGTGATAAAAAGTTAACATGTTCAGTGATGAAGTGTTCAAGTCCGTGCTACGCGGCGCCCATAAGACACGTCATTGTGGTTTTCTTGTTCTTTATGATGATTATCCTGTATGGTCACCGAGTTGCGCTGAGCATCGCCATCGTGGAAATGGTGGAACCCATAGAGAAGAAACCGAGCCTTACGGCATGTCCAAAAACTGGTAATACGACTTCCTCCGTCATTATTAAAATTGAAGGCGGCAAGATAAAATGGAGCGAGCAAGTGCAGAGTTACGTGTTGCTGTCGTTTTACATTGGGTATTCGTTATTACATATCCCGGGCGGCTATTGTTGCGACAAGTTCGGAGCTAAATACTTCTTAATTGGAGCGATGGTAGTATCATCTGCAAGTACGTTGGTCGTACCGATCGTAGTTATAAAGAAGCTGCATTGGATCGTAATTTTCTTGATACGTTGTGTATGTGGGGGAGCTCAAGGCATTGTGTATCCTGGAGTGACCAGTCTCTTGGCACGATGGGCACCACCGGCTGAACGAGGAACATTGGGCGCCGTCTCTTTTTCCGCCAATTCAATTGGAACTGTGATTGGAACATTGTTCAGCGGTCTAGCGATTCACTATTTAGAAGATTGGACTATTGTTTTTTACACATGGGCCTTGATTGGGTTCGCTTGGTGCCCCTTGTTTTGGTTCTGGTCAGCATCCGATCCTATCAACAGCCGCAATGTAACAGATGGAGAAATGGAGTTGTTAAAGGCGACTATAATCAGGAAGCACAAGCGACCGGTGCCGTGGAAAGCGATATTTCTGGATGGAGCTGTTTGGGCATTGATTTTTTGTCAAATGGGACATAACTACCTCCTCTTTACTCTGGTTTCCAATTTACCCAAGTACATGAACAACGTCTTAAACTACGACATTAAAAATAACGCGTTCCTATCATCAGCTCCCTATCTCGCTCTCTACATTAGCAGTGTAATTAGTGGAAAAATAATGGACGACCTTTGCAAGAAACACAACGTCAGAAAAGAATTCATGAGAAAACTTTACGTAACAATCGCTGCAGTACTTCCAGGAGGCCTTTTACTTTGCGCTGGATTCTCAAACTGCCGTCGAGTATGGGCGATGACTTTCTTTGTGACCGGTATGTTCTTCAAAGGCCCATTCTATTCGAGTCTGAAGATCAACGGGATGGATCTATCCGCTAGCTACGCCGGTAACCTAATGTCGATCAGCAACGGCATTGGATCCATAGCTGGAATTGCATCCCCTTACGTAATAGGAAAGTTCGCGCCAGACAACACTTTGCCACAGTGGCATCTGGTGTTTGCTATCGTTTGCATAACCACCCTTATGTCGGCAATATTTTACGACATTTTTGCAAAAACAGATAGAGCCGTATGGGATTACGACGAAGACGAGACAATTCCTCCGATAAGGAAGAGGAAGTATTGGTATTTGGAAGAACATCCAGACGATACGTTCGTGGAACGTAAGAAATAGAACGTATTGGAGTTTAAATTTAATTTAGTTATTTTGATTCTTTACTGGTGAACCGATTATTTATATAACAATTTTTTTTTAATACTATGATTTCTATTATTTAAATGTTCTTTGTGATTAGATGAAAAAAATAGACACTGGAGACTAGACAGACAAGACTAAACACACAAGACTGTATGGACAACACTAAACAGATGTTTAAACAAGGAGGGACAATTTTGTCCCTCCCTACACACCCAAAGTACGCCTTACCTCTTCTTTAGATCTTCAATTCGGGCGGTTATAACGATATCGCCTTCGTACGCGCAATTTTTTTTTTATTTTGTAGCTATATTTCCAGACAGTTGTAACTTATTCATCGCGGAGACAAACAAGTTTAGACAGACAAGAATAGACAGGCTACAATAGATAGACAAGACTTTTTTTTTTTTGAGGGACGTAGCTGGCGGTTATACACCTAACCAGACAAGTGGCCCCCCTGGAAACACTGCCGTGAACTCTGGTACTACTAATCGCATGGCCTCGGAGTTACGAGTGACTTATTTAAATTTTAATTTCTCTTTATCTTTTGTTCTTTCGTTTCATCTGTTGTTTTGGATTCCATAATATAATGAATATATTCTTGTGTCTTAATCCAGTTTTCTTTTGCTTTGAGCATATGTCCAATTATCGTTCTTGGGTTTAGTGGTACTTCTAAATAGGTTGTAATTTCATACCTTTCCATTTCCCATCGAGAACAGTCAAAGATTGTATGGGCCACAGTATCGGTTTCTCCGCAGTATATGCACTGGTCATCTGAGACTCTGCCAATTTGATGCAGATAGTCCTTAAAACAGCCGTGGCCGGACAACACTTGGGTGAGGTAGTAGCTATTTTCACCATGCTCTCTGTCTATCCAGGGTTGAAGTTCAGGGATAAGAAGTCTGGTCCACTCTCCTTTAATGCCGTGCTTCCACTTTTGCTGCCATTCTTCAATTAATTGTTTCCTGGCCATTTTTTTTTTGAAGTTTGCTGCGACCTGTCTCTTGCAGTTTTCTTTGCTCTTCCACAAGCAAGTCGATAGGCGGGATACCCACGATGGTAAAGACTGCCTCACTTGATATTGTGCGGTAACCGCTACAGATTCTTAGAGCCATTTGTCTTTGCACTGCAAGGAGCTTTTGGATATTGCTCTGTTTTCCCAGTGCTCTGGCCCATATTGGTGCGCCGTACATCATAGTGGCCTGTACTGCGTAGCTGAGCAGTCGGCGTTTACTGCTCCTGGGTCCTCCAATGTTAGGCATTAGTTGTTGTATTGCTGCCATTGTCCTCATGCCCTTTGCTGCAGCTTCTGCTATGTGCGGTGTGAAAGATAATGCCTTGTCTATTACTATGCCCAGGTATTTTATTTGACATTTTGGGATTATTGTCAGTTTTCCCATTTTAAATTTTATTGGTTGGATCTTTTTTTGTCCTATCAGAAGAACCGCCTCAGTTTTCTCTGGCGCTAGATTGAGGCTTTTGGATTTCATCCAGTTAATGATTTGCTCTACAGCGTGGTTTGCTGTCTGCATCAATCCTTCTTCTGTTCTGGCTGTTACCACTAGAGCCAAGTCGTCTGCAAAGGCAATCACTGTCGCCCCCAATGGCAGTCCTAATCTCAGGACATCGTCATATAAAACGTTCCACAAGGTTGGGCCTAGTGTCGATCCTTGTGGAACACCGCTGCTGATGCTTCTCTCTTCCGTTTTTCGAGCCCCTTTTAGTATTAACTTTCTATCGCTAAGGTAGCTCCTCACCATGCGTAGTAGGTACGGTGATATACCTCTTGATGTTAAGCCTTCCATGATCTGCTTCCAGCTAGCGCTGTTAAATGCGTTTCTAACATCGAAGGTTAGCAGCGCACACAGTTTCTTTGTTCTCTGTGTGCCAGACTTCGCCTTTTCGGCAATTTCTATGACAGATCTTAGCGCGTCAATTGTGGATTTTCCTTGCCTGAAGCCAAATTGTTTTTCTGACAAACCATGTCCAACCTCAAGTTCTCCTTTTATTCTGCTTAGCAAAAGTTGCTCTAAGAGTTTTCCCGACACATCCAGTAGGCAAATAGGTCTATAGGATGTGGGGTTCCCTATTTCTTTATCTCCTTTTTTGATGAGAACGAGCTTTGCCCTTTTTCCATCTGGCCGGAAAGTTTCCCGTTGTGAGCAGCATGTTCATCGTGTCCAATACGAAGCTTGATTGGTGCTGGGCAGCTATTTTTACAACTTCAGGTGGTATTCCATCTGGCCCCGGTGCTCTGTTGTTCTTAATTCGCCTGCTTGCGAGCGATAATTCTTCGGCAGTGAAGAGAGGTATATCGGTGACTTCGGGCTGTTGCCAATCGAAAGGAGTGTGGTGTGGAAAGAGCACGTCAGCTACTCTACGTACAGCTTCTATAGTTAATGCAGGAATTTGTAAGCAAATTTTCATATTTCTTCTTATGATTTGAAAGGCTTCCCCCCATATGTCATTTTCTAACTCAGAACATAGCTTTTTCCAGTGCTCCTGCTTAGTTTTGTTTATTAACTGACGCAGCTCCTTCCTTCGGCTCTTATATACCTGACTTGCCTCTTTGGTAAGATAGACAAGACTAGATAGACCAGACTAGACAAACATGACTAGGCAGACAGGACAAGACAGATAAGACTAGATAGACAAGACTAGACAAACATGACTAGACAGACAAGACTAGACAGACAAGACTAGACAGACAAGACTAGACAGACAAGACTAGACAGACAAGACTAGACAGACAAGACTAGACAGACAAGACTAGACAGACAAGACTAGACAGACAAGACTAGACAGACAAGACTAGACAGACAAGACTAGACAGACAAGACTAGACAGACAAGACTAGACAGACAAGACTAGACAGACAAGACTAGACAGACAAGACTAGACAGACAAGACTAGACAGACAAGACTAGACAGACAAGACTAGACAGACAAGACTAGACAGACAAGACTAGACAGACAAGACTAGACAGACAAGACTAGACAGACAAGACTAGACAGACAAGACTAGACAGACAAGACTAGACAGACAAGACTAGACAGACAAGACTAGACAGACAAGACTAGACAGACAAGACTAGACAGACAAGACTAGACAGACAAGACTAGACAGACAAGACTAGACAGACAAGACTAGACAGACAAGACTAGACAGACAAGACTAGACAGACAAGACTAGACAGACAAGACTAGACAGACAAGACTAGACAGACAAGACTAGACAGACAAGACTAGACAGACAAGACTAGACAGACAAGACTAGACAGACAAGACTAGACAGACAAGACTAGACAGACAAGACTAGACAGACAAGACTAGACAGACAAGACTAGACAGACAAGACTAGACAGACAAGACTAGACAGACAAGACTAGACAGACAAGACTAGACAGACAAGACTAGACAGACAAGACTAGACAGACAAGACTAGACAGACAAGACTAGACAGACAAGACTAGACAGACAAGACTAGACAGACAAGACTAGACAGACAAGACTAGACAGACAAGACTAGACAGACAAGACTAGACAGACAAGACTAGACAGACAAGACTAGACAGACAAGACTAGACAGACAAGACTAGACAGACAAGACTAGACAGACAAGACTAGACAGACAAGACTAGACAGACAAGACTAGACAGACAAGACTAGACAGACAAGACTAGACAGACAAGACTAGACAGACAAGACTAGACAGACAAGACTAGACAGACAAGACTAGACAGACAAGACTAGACAGACAAGACTAGACAGACAAGACTAGACAGACAAGACTAGACAGACAAGACTAGACAGACAAGACTAGACAGACAAGACTAGACAGACAAGACTAGACAGACAAGACTAGACAGACAAGACTAGACAGACAAGACTAGACAGACAAGACTAGACAGACAAGACTAGACAGACAAGACTAGACAGACAAGACTAGACAGACAAGACTAGACAGACAAGACTAGACAGACAAGACTAGACAGACAAGACTAGACAGACAAGACTAGACAGACAAGACTAGACAGACAAGACTAGACAGACAAGACTAGACAGACAAGACTAGACAGACAAGACTAGACAGACAAGACTAGACAGACAAGACTAGACAGACAAGACTAGACAGACAAGACTAGACAGACAAGACTAGACAGACAAGACTAGACAGACAAGACTAGACAGACAAGACTAGACAGACAAGACTAGACAGACAAGACTAGACAGACAAGACTAGACAGACAAGACTAGACAGACAAGACTAGACAGACAAGACTAGACAGACAAGACTAGACAGACAAGACTAGACAGACAAAACTAGTCAGACAAGACTAGACAGACAAGACTAGACAGACAAGACTAGACAGACAAGACTAGACAGACAAGACTGGACAGACAAGACTAGACAGACAAGACTAGACAGACAAGACTAGACAGACAAGACTAGACAGACAAGACTATACAGACAAGACTAGACAGACTAGACAGACAAGACTAGACAGACAAGACTAGACAGACAAGACTAGACAGACAAGACTAGACAGACAAGACTAGACAGACAAGACTAGACAGACAAGACTAGACAGACAAGACTAGACAGACAAGACTAGACAGACAAGACTAGACAGACAAGACTAGACAGACAAGACTAGACAGACAAGACTAGACAGACAAGACTAGACAGACAAGACTAGACAGACAAGACTAGACAGACAAGACTAGACAGACAAGACTAGACAGACAAGACTAGACAGACAAGACTAGACAGACAAAACTAGTCAGACAAGACTAGACAGACAAGACTAGACAGACAAGACTAGACAGACAAGACTGGACAGACAAGACTGGACAGACAAGACTAGACAGACAAGACTAGACAGACAAGACTAGACAGACAAGACTAGACAGACAAGACTAGACAGACAAGACTAGACAGACAAGACTAGACAGACAAGACTAGACAGACAAGACTAGACAGACAAGACTAGACAGACAAGACTAGACAGACAAGACTAGACAGACAAGACTAGACAGACAAGACTAGACAGACAAGACTAGACAGACAAGACTAGACAGACAAGACTAGACAGACAAGACTAGACAGACGAGACTAGACAGACCAGACTAGACAGACAAGACTAGACAGACAAGGCTAGACAGACAAGACTAGACAGACAAGAATAGACAGACAAGACTAGACAGACAAGACTAGACAGACAAGACTAGACACAGCCCTTGGATGTTCCTCCACCGTAACTCATCTTTCAACATACTTTCGATTATAGTTCTCGGATGGATTGATTCTCCCAGTTTTTTTCCGCTTCTCTGTCTGTTTCCTACCTCCAGCAATCGAATATCGTGCGGATCACGCTGTCCGTCTCCCCGCAGTATACACACAGGTCGTCAGCTGCCTTGCCGATGTTGTGCAGATAGTCCTGGAAACATCCGTGGCCGGAGAGAAACTGGGCTAGATGGTAGCTAATTTCCCCGTGTTTTCTGGTGATCCCGGGAAGTATGTCCGGGATTAACAGTCTCGTCCACTCTCCTCGTTCGCTTAAGTGCCACCTTTCTTGCCACTTCTCGAGGAGTTCTTGTCTGGCCAGACGTTTACTTTGTTTGTCGCCCTCTAAGTCATACACTCTTTTCCTCTCGTCTGCGATCAGGTCTATTGGGGGGATACCTGAAATAACCTGCGCGGGCACTCCTGAAACTGTTCTGTAAGCTCTGCTTACACGTAGTGCCATTTTTCGCTGAACTTGTGCGAGCTTCTGCAGATTAATTTCTTTTTTTAGTTCAGAGGCCCATATAGGGGCACCGTACAGCATAGTAGTCTGCACTACAGAGCTTAGAATTCTGCGCGAACTACTCTGCCCCCCCCCAGATTTGGCATGAGTTGTATGCCTGCCAGTGTTCTTAAACCCCTTGCTGCTGCTTCGGTTATGTGTGCAGCGAACGAAAGCCTTTTGTCTATGGTTCTTCCAAGGTAATTTATGGTCTCTTTTGGTCTTATTAATGCCTCTTCCACGTTGTTTCAGTCCCTTGAGGACAGCTTCAATTTTATCTGGTGCTAGATTCAGGTTTTTTTCTTTCAACCACGCACTGATTAGGGATGTTACATGGTTTGCTTTTTTCATCCGCTCTTGTTCTGTCCTGGCTCTAGCGACCATTGCTATATCATCTGCGAAGCCGATTATAGTAGCCCCCACTGGAAGCCTCATTGTCAGAATTCCGTCGTATAATATGTTCCACAAAGTGGGTCCCAATATCCACTAAACCCCCTATTCCACCTTGGCTTTTTTTTTTTAGTATGCGCCACCCCGGTATCGCATATATTGCATTCATTCAGGGTGGGCAGCCCGGACGGTTAATGAAAACCGCCCTAGTTGTCGCCTCCCCGACCAGGATTCGAACCCGGGTCTCCCGCATTGAAGCGCGGGTATGTTGTCAACTACACCACCGAGGAGGACGGGTCCCAATACCCAACCCTGTGGAACATCACTACTAATTTTTTCTCTTCAGTCCGTCGATCTCCTTGCAGCATGATGCTTCTCCCACTGAGGTAGCTTCGCAGCATCTGCAATAGATAGGGGGATATGCCTCTAGTTGTTAAACAGTTCATAATATGCTTCCACGATGCACTGTTAAACGCATTTCTATCATCGAATGTTAGGAGAGCACACATTTGCTTGGTTCTCTGGGACCCACTGTTGGCCTGTTCTGCGATTTCCAGTACAGCTTTTAGGGCCGTGATGGTGGATTGTCCTTCCCAGAACCCATACTGGTGCTTTGACAATCCAAATCCTGTCTTGAGCTCTTCCTTCAATCTCGTAAGTAAAAGTTGTTCTAACAGTTTCCCACATACGTCGAGTAAGCAGATAGGCCTGTAGGATGTGGGATCATCTATTGGTTTATCCCCCTTCCTGATGAGGACGAGCGAGAACGATTCATGACTTTCAGGACGAAGTCGGGTTGATGTGCAGCTGTTATCTTCACTACCTCAGGTGGTACACCGTCGGGGCCTGGTGTTCTACCGTTTCTAATGCGCTTGCTCGCTTTAGAAAGTTCCTCTTTCGTAAAGTGGGGCGTATTTACGACTTCTGATTGTAGCCAGTCAAAGGGAGCATGGGAATAATACGTCCGCGACTTGACGCGCTCTTTCCAGCGACATTGGGAGATTTTGAGGACGATTTTTTAAGTTCCTTCTTATTATTTGGAACGCGTCTCCCCATGTGTTCGTGTCCAGTTCCATGCATAGTTTCTTCCAGTGGCTTTGTTTGGAATTGTATACCTATTAGCTGGCGTAATTCCTTTTTTAAGCGTTTATATTCGTGTTTAAACAATTTAATATTTTCTTCGTTAGTTTTTTTTGGTTCTTTGGCGCTGGTATTTTCTTCTGACCATTATGCATTTAAATCTCGTGTTAGCAATTTCATCGGTTCACCAGTATACTGGCTTCTGGGGTTTTTTATTTCCTAGCTTTCGCAAGATGACGTCACACGCTCTGCTCATCACATGAGTCAGTGTCTCAGCGTTTTCAGTAATTTTAGATAATTAGACAGACAAGACAAGACTAGACAGACAAGACTAAACAGACAAGACTAGGCAGACAAAACTAGACAGACGTGACTAGACAGACAAAACTGGCCCAGTTCCAATTATTGTATGGAGCACCGTCTGGCATATTGTTACAGAAGTCTGAGCCTTAATGGAATCTTGCGTTTGCTGTGTATCAGAGCATGCTGCGCATACAGGACAATATCATGATATATAGCAGGAATTCCTCCGGTAGAACTCCAAATCAAAGAAAGACAGGAAAAGTATAGCGGGATCGAAAAGGTAAAAGCCAGAGAAAATTTGATGAGAAGATGGCAAGAAAGATGGAATAATGCAACTTATGGACGCTAAACTTGGTTCTTAATTCCAGATATAGAAAAATGGACAAGGAGGAACTACGGTGAAACAGACTATTATATAACTAAAGCTTTGTCAGGCGACGGGTGTTTCAGGAAATACCCGTATGATCGCAGGAGAGCAGAGACGGATGAATGTAATTACTGCGGGGAAGTAGACGATGTAAATCATACGCTTTTTGATTGCTCGAACTGGACAGAAGACAGAACGAACTTCGTGCATACCACTGGAAGGACGTTTAATGCCAACAACGTGATGGAGGGGCGAAACAGATCGAAGAAGCCATGGAAAGAACTATATACCGTCGTTCGGAAGATTATTGAAACCAAGGAGAAAGACAGCAGGAAGTAGAACGGACAGCCCTTACACTGATGAAATGCGGATTCCAGTGTGAAATGCGGATTAAAGTGCGATGCGAAAGGAATGTATTTTTTTTATTATTTGTCTTTATTTGCAAATAAAACCAAACTCCTAAAAAAAAGACAAACAAAAATAGACAGACAGGACTAGACAACCAAGGCTAGACGGACTAGACTAGGCAGACAAGAATAAAGAGACAAGACTAGACAGACAATACTAGACAGACAGGACTAGACAGACAAGACTAGACAGACAAAACTAGACAGACAAGACTAGACATACAAGACTAGACAAACAAGACTAGACAAACAAGACTAGATAGACAAGACTAGACAGACATACAAGAAGATATTTCAAATCAGGTACCTCCGGCAGTTTTTACCGGATGAAGATCTTCTCACATATTATTTTGCTGAAGTACAGTCATTACTTGCATATGGTATACTGCTATGGGGATCCTCGCCGCATGTAGAGACAATCTTACCGGCACAAAAAAGAATAATAAGAACCATAGAGGTATCAGTATAACTACTTCATGTAGGCAACATTTCATGGAATTAGGCATTCTAACAATCACGAGCCTTTACATACTGGAAATTGCCTGCTATATCCATAAGAATAAACACCGTTTCCAAAAGAATTCGGATATACTCCACCACCACATAAGGGAAAAACATCTTTTGTACAAGCCCAAGACCAATCTCACCATTTGCGGAAAAGGACCAAATAATCAAGGAGTTGTTATTTATAACCAATTACCAACCAACCTAACCGAAGAAAAGTCCTATAAAAAAATTAGAAAGAGACTGAAAGAACTGCTACTAACTAAAACAATTTACAGCCTAGCAGAATTTTATTTTTAATTATTTAATTAAGTTTTTACTCTTGTATTGTCTTAATTCTCTGTATATTTTTTGTCTTGACAAACCCTATAGATTTTATATCTCACTGGGAATAAATATTTTGATTTGATTTGACTTGACAGGTAAGACTAAACAGACTAGATTAGACAGGCAATATTAAACATTTTTTTTTGATCTTTTGCAACTCAAAAAGGTTGGATAAATATATATATATATATATATATATATATATATATATATATATATATATATATATATATATATATATATATAAATATATATTTTGAGAGTCGACATCCAACGCGTGCGGTTGTATTCAGTTAGCGGAAAGTGTGAGTGAATTATTATTATAAAGTGTATTTCGAAAGCTATTTTTCTATAATACACTTTATTATTATCAGAGAATAGTACCGAATTATTAAAATTATTAAAATGTAAAGAGAACTTAGATCGAACATCCCGTCGACAAAACAGTTTGAAATATTAACTGCGTTCCTACAAAGTGAAAATTTCGGTGAATTTTATATCTGAAATTGTAAAAAAAGAAGTACAACCGCTGCTTACTATCATCTCGGAACTATCTAAACAAATAGAAGTGTTAAGTGAAGATAAGAAGAAAATCTCAACCCAGCAAACTATTGTTGAGAAGGAAACTGCTAATATACCCAAAAATAAATCCCAAGAAGGAGATTCGGCATTGGAACTTGACGATAACAGTGACAACACTCCGCGCTATCAAGACAAAAAAGCGAATTCGATCGAGATTGGCGAGGGCACCACAAAAAATCTATACAATCAACCGCAGATAGATAAAGCTACTCGAAATAATAAAATCAATGGAAATATATCTCAAGAACAACCATGGGCGGTACAGCGACATAGGAAAAGGGATACACGGAAATCTAATATAATTCATGGAACTAATGATGACTTAACTGAGATAAAAGCAGCAATGCGCTATAAACATCTCCATGTTTACAAGCTAGACCCCCAATTAAGTGAGGAAGATATTACCACATATCTCTCAAATAAAAATATTGATCAGGTGATTTATAAAAAGTTGCAGTCAAGGCGTCCGGAGGAGTACTCGTCATTTAAGGTGACAGTACCTTTTGATGATTTCGAAAAGGTGAAAAGCCCAGATATTTGGCCGCGTCATGCCTGCATCAATAATTTTTTATTAAGATTAGAAAGGGCCCCAGCGAAAATGCTAAAATAAATATAAAATCCCCAACAGATACTCAAATAATCAAGGAAGCTGAGAACCATCTCTTGAAACATTCAAAACAAAACCAACAGGTGTCCAACAGCGCATCAAAATCTGAGATGTGTTCAATTTACTATCAAAATGTAAGAGGTTTGAACTCTAAGACTGATAACTTTTATTGTAACTCCTGTAGCTCTGATTTTGATATTATTCTGCTGAGTGAAACGTGGCTTAATGATTCTGTATTCGATTTTGAATTATTTCCGTCAAATTATCAGATAGTGCGCTGCGACTCAAATTTAAGCAAGTTAGTCGAACTAGAGGTGGAGGAGTGTTAGCAGCATTTAGTGATAAAATCAAGATCATACCAGTGGTTATTTCCAGGCTTATTAATATTGTTCCCCTCGTTGATATTGTATTATGCAAGTGCTTCATCGGCTCACTGAAGCTTATTATTGGTGTAGTTTACATACCCCCTGATATTCCAAATGAAGACTTCGAAAGCTTAATGTCCGCCTTGGAAACACTCCTTGTTGATCATCAGTTAATTATTGTTGGCGATTTTAACATTCCTGATGTTTCAAGAGCTGGTACTCCAGCTTCGAATAAAGCTCACTGTTTGCAACAATTTAACAATGCTCTCGACATTACCCAATATAATAACGTCAGTAACTTAAGCAATAATTTGTTAGATTTAGTGCTAGCCAATATAAATCACAATTTGTCTGTTTTACACTCCATATCTCCCCTAGTTAAGGAAGATAATTATCATCCTGCGCTAGACATTAATATATGTATTCTCGAATCACATCATTTTCGTTCGTTTCCGTCTAATAGCCAAATGGCGTATAATTTTCGTAAATCTAATTAAATGTTATTGTATCAATCCCTTTGCGATATTGATTGGTCATCTTCATTGGAACAGTATAATAACATCAATGATGCTGTTGATTCCTTTTATACCACATTATATCAATGCTTGGATGAGTTTGTGCCTAAGAAATCTTACTCTGTTTCAAAGTATCCTATATGGTATTCCCGCGAAATTAGGTCTCTCTTACGATTGAAAGAAAAATATAGGAAGCAATGGTCAAGAACTGGTGATCGCCTATTTTATGACAAATACAGTCAACTACGCAGACAAAGTAAAGCTAAAATTGCGAATTGCTATAAAACTTATATCCTTAGGATGGAAAGCAATATTAAGAAAAATCCAACTGACGTGTGGAAATGTTTAAATAACAAGCGTGGTCACTCAAGAATTCCTGGTACGCTTCATAATGAAGATTCCGAGTTTTCTATGACACCATAGTTAACGCTTTTGCTGACTTTTTCTCAAGTTCGTTCTCTTCAATTGATGCTACTGCTCCTACTGAATATTTAAATAACATTGTTCCTTTTAACTTTCCTGAAGTTAATGAAAAGGACCTTCTACTAATTATGTCCCAATTATCTAATAAATTTACAGCTGGTGATGATTCTATACCTTCATTTTTAGTACGTGATTGTAGGTTTGTTTTCGCTCAACCCTCAATGATTCTTTTTAATCTATCCATTAAAACTTGCACATTCCCGAATAGGTGGAAACGCGCTCGCATCTCACCAGCCTTCAAGAATGTAATGTAATATCCAACTTTGCCAAAGTTTTTGAAATTTTCCTCTACCGTGTTATTTATAATAAAGTAAAAAATTTTATTTCTCGTAAACAACATGGATTTGTGAATGGTCGTTCCACATGTACTAATTTAGCAACATTTGCACAATACGTATCGGAAGAAATTGATAACCGCAGACATGTTGATGTGATATATACTGATTTATCTAAAGCTTTCGACAAGATTCAACACAACCTTATTTTACAAAAACTTTACAACCTAGGCTTAAACCGTGAAGCTTTAGCACTACTTAAGTCCTATTTAGAAAATAGAGTTTGTTACGTATACTATAATGGGTTCGTATCAACTGAATTTCTAGCAACATCGAATGCCCCCAAGGCTCTAACTTGGGTCCCTTATTATTCATTATCTTCATTAATGACCTACTGTCCACGATATCGTGTCCCGTATTAGCATTTGCTGATGACATAAAATTATATAAATCGATTATGTGCCATGGGGATATGTTACACTTACAAAATAACATGGACTCATTTGTGAGATGGTGTGTTAAACACAAATTATTACTTAATACCACCAAGTGTTGTTATGTTTCGTACTCAAAAACTCTTTCTCCAATACAAACTACCTATACAATTGATGGTAGCCCTATTGCCAAGAAGGAAATAATGAAAGATCTCGGTGTCATATTTGATTCTCGCCTAACATTTCTCGACCACCTCGATAGCGTGTGCTCCTCTGCATCGAAGTCCTTAGGATTTGTAATGCGCGTTAGTCGCAACTTCACCGATACTAACCTAATGAAGCAACTTTTTTGTACATACGTCCTCTGCAAACTGGAGTACGCTATTCTCGTGTGGTATCCTTTATATACATCACACGCGTTCAAACTTGACAGAATACATAGACGTTTTTTGAAATACCTGTCCTACAGACTTGATGGAGTTTATCCTGAGATAGGAACTAGTCTCAAACAATTGTTAATTAGACATAACATGGTTTCTCTAGAAGACAGAAGGAGTCATTGCTGTGCAAAATATACCTCTAAGCTCTTGCATAGTCAGATAGACTGTTCATTTCTCTTGGGCAAAATTCCAATCAATATTCCCAGATCATCGTCTAGATCTACCGCCAGTTTTCGTCTGCCGATTCCAAGGACTAACGTACTACGTAGAGCACCTATCTTCGTAATGTGTAAAGCTGCTAACGAAGCATCTCTGGATATATTTTAAGACTAATGTTTATATACTTATTTACTTGTTCTATGTAATCATTTTTACTGTTTTATATATCGATATTTATTACTTGTATTACTTGTATGGGTTTTTCATATCCAGTGTTCATTTGTTTATGTATTTATATGTGTATGTGTATGTATATAGGTGTATGTATGTACGTGTGTTTGTATATGTGTATGCATGTGTGTGTCTTGTATGTGTATGTATGTATATATATATTATTATTATTGTTCTGTCATTGGGATTCGCTCTGTTGGACAATAAAGTATTATTATTATTATTATATCTTGTACCTAAACCGACATTACTAATTCAATGTCGGTTTAGGTTTTGATGAAAGGGCTTTCTAGATAAACAACAATTCCCGTATGAGAATGTTTGGCGGAGAGAAAATCGAAGGAAAGCAGAACAGGGAAAATTGAATGAGACCATAAGAAGTTTCAATCTGCCCTTTACGATTATGGCAACGATTCTTGGACATTTCCTTTTCGATTTCACTTAAACAGGGATATATAAAATTCATTATAACATCAATATGATATTATTTTCTGTTTGCCTATTATTCTGGTCTGTGTAGTTTTGTCCTTCTAGTCACGTGTATCTTAATATATCTAATGATTTAACTTGTTTGGACAGTTCAGATCAAATGATTGTTGAAATTCAAGTTTAACGTCCCCAGACAAGTTTTGTCAAGTTGTCTATCTGCACGCGACTAAGAGTATTAGATAGGGAATCTTAGATTTTAATCCCCCTAATGCAAATATTTAGCACACATATTGTGCATAACGTGTGGTAAGGCGTGGGGCCCCGAACAATGCCCCGAACGCTCATAATGTGCAGGCCGAGATATTGTGCGTCTAGTTCGTACCAAGAAAAAGCCATTATGTAAGTCCCGCGGTTACACTAATTGCTCATGTACACAGTTGCGTACTTTTGCTACTGAGAGAAGTTTTAATTGTTTCTGCCTCGTGGAATTTATCTAGAGAGAAAAACGTACAGACATAATTTCTAAAATCTAGATTAAAAGAGCAGGTATATTCAAGTGTACGATTTTTCAAATCATTTATTGATTCTGGTTTTGTTGAATACACTATACTTCTCATAAACCCCCAAAAGAAAAAATCGATTGATGTTAGATCAGGAAAATATTTCAATTTTAATTAACATCAGAAAATTTGTTTTCGCTACGTCTGTGTTTTTTGGTTAGTAACGCGGGTTGTTGTCATAGTAAGAGCAAACAGAAACCGTTTAATAATGAAACTTCATTTGATTCACATTAGACTTTTACGCACGATTTGGATACTTTTACACACGATTTATTTAAGTTTTTTTTTAATTTATTTATACATTTAAGGATTACAAGGCAGTCCATAGGGCTGATTACATAACCCTAATCGATATTATTCTAGAAGGCAAGTTAAAAAATAATAGAATTACCAATCTTCTATTTAACCATTAACAATACCACATATACATGCATTAATGAATGAAAAATTAACGTTTCATGAACCAAATAATAGCAGAAGGCGCTTGGGCTAAAAGTAAATACGGCCATGTACGGCACTTATATGTATTTGTAGATAGACTTGTGTGTAATTAATCATCTTGTTTGTTTCACTTCAAATCCAATTCGGTGCATTTTTTGTTTGTTCTGTTGTTCGACGTGTTCTACGCCGAATTAGTCAAGATGGGATGACATCTTATTTGACGCCATTTCAGCTTAGTTTGCATTTTTATTCAAAACTTAACACGAACACAGAATTGCAATGTCACATCTGCACATCCAAATCGATAACACCGCGAAGATGAATAATATCTAGTCTTATCTTTGCTTGTCTGTCTAATCTAGGCTGCCTAGACTTATCCATTAAATTGAATATTATTGTTGCAATCAATAAATGCGAGTTTAATAACTCCTAATCAAAACTAGAAATACGCGGCATGTAGTAGCAGTAGTGAATGAGTCAGGATTTCCCGTGTGCAACCTCATCAGTGAATTAGTTTCCAATAGGAGACCTTAGATCACTGTCAAGTCCAATTTCACGGCTCTCGAGTCTACGTCATCTGTAAAGTAATGATGTCTGGTGGGTCCGTACGGTCTTCCTTTATGTGTGTCGTTTCAAAGATTCGGCGGAGCGCTCGCTCTTCTGCCCTCCCTCGCGTTTTCCGTTCTGATTTATAGCTTTTTAATTGAATACAGGAGGATCCCGGCAGGAACAGGAAATTAAAACTCTTCCAGCGAACGGAAGTCCGCGAATAAAGATTCGATCTTTTGATTTCGTGCATCTACTTTTTAATAGATTAACTCATTTCAACATAACTATTATACAGGGCGTCCCAAAAGTCCCGAGACGGAGACTAACTATATTATAAGTTTTGAACGAGTGAAGAACAAAAATTTGGGAATCACTAAAGAGTCATAAAAACTATATCTTAGATAGCGTAGAACTTCCATTAAACCCGGAGTTTTTTTAGGGGATGACTCCGCCAACATTTTTAAATAACAATCCCTGTCCGGTTTTACCTTATTTTAAAGGTAATGAAAAAGAAACACATCCCCATAAACCAAAATCCGATAACTTAATTCTTGCAAGAATTATGATGGTTTAATAAACGAAGCAATTTTAAACCACATAAAACACTTTGTTACACATACAGCGATATTTTCTGAAAGCCTAGAAAACTATCAAATGAAATGTGACTGACAAAGCCTTAAAATTGCCTAATTTAATTTGACTGATAAAAACCACGCGAGCTAAACGCCGGGCTATAGCTAGTATTTAAATAAACTATAGTTTCACGACCACTGTTCTAGTTAATGTAACAATTTTATTAAAATTGATCACAGATCTACGTGGATAATGATTTCACAGAGAAGGAAAGAGCGTTGCAGAGGGAGATAAGACAGTAAGCTGAAGAATGAAAAGAAAGGGAAAGAGGCGAGTTTGTAAGAGTAGGGTACCGAAAAATGAAAGTAGACCAGAGGTGGTACCATTACAATGAGCTAAACAGCGGGCTATAGCTAGTATTTAAATAAACTATAGTTTTACGACCACTGTTGTAGTTAATGTAACAATTTTATTAAAAGAAATCCAATTAAACACATGACAATAATTCTGGATGGATATTAATCCCCTGGCAGGAATAACGAACGGCGTTAGTCTCCAGTGGGCACGTCAAGTGATTATAATTTATGCACGCCGTGCAATGTCAGTGCACATATGAGATTTGCATCGAAATGAAAACACCGGAGGAATTCTAATTTCGGCGCCCGCGTCCCCTGGAACCCTTTTGCATTTTTCTCGTGGGGTGGCCGACGCAATTGTGTCACGCATCGACGGGTCCGATTCAGTTAGATAGTTGGAACACGCTCCCCCTCAACCCGCGTGTATGTTTACCCGGCACAGTGTTCGAATGCGTGTTGAAGCCACGTGCCCAAATAATTAGTTTTAAATTATTTTTCTAGTAATTCGAAAATATGTAATTTTAGTTCACAGCGATCTCAATCTGAAACATATTATCTAATAATCAAAATGTAGACATTATACTAATGCTATATTCTAAAACAAGTTTTTTCTATTTGATTAAAATTATGAAGAGTTAATGTACGATTTAAACCAAATCGACTAGTTGGTCTTTAATTGAAGAAAAAGTGTAATCACTTCACTAGCTTGAGAACTAGACTAGTTAAAATAGGGAAATTAGCCTCTACTCCCAAAACTGCAAGAATAGCTATAGCTTGCGAAATAGTCTAACTAAAATAGTACAATTAGTCGTAATATGTAGCCGGGTTTTCTAGTTTTAAGAAAGCGAAAACTATTCTTGATTAAATCGTATAGTTCGTCTGTAATTGTCAAATTAGTGTAAAACTACTTCAGGAACTTTAGCCCCGACTAGGCCCCGAGAGAATACAATCCCGACAACATATTCGTATCCAAGAATATTGAAGACCAATGCAGAAAAATAGTCAGCCAACCCAAACCGAAGTCACAACACCGAACAATTATATGCCTTTCCGAAGCTTTAGTCAAACCCCAGGCTGTACCTTCCAAAAGACGTTTTAATTTTAAAAAAGCGAAATGGGACCCATACAAGGCAGAATTGGACAGGGCTCTCGCACAAATTACACCGACACTGGAGAACTACAAGGATTTCGTAGACGCAGTAAAGCAAATATCAAGAAGGTTCATACCGAGGGGATGTAGGACTGAATTTGTACCAGGGCTTAGGATATCGGACAGAGAGCTTCTGAATAAGTATACACAACATTACCAAGACGACCCCTTCTCGGAGGAAACCATCGCAACCGGACAAATGCTAATGGCTAAAATTGCCGAAGGTATAAGAGAAAAATGGATAACGCTGATGGAGGAGCTGGACATCAAGCAAAATAGCAGGCGAGCCTGGCGTACACTAAAAAACCTCAATGGCGACCCCACTAGTTCCCCTTTGAACTTCAGCAAGGTTGCCGACCCAGCTGCTCCTTAACGGCAAACCACCGAAGAAAAATATCAAAGCCAGGATAACTCGAAACATAGCAAAGGAAGCCGACTCTTTTCGAACCCCGTTTAGCACCAAAGAACTTACTAAAGCAATTACCGCCATGGAACCAAACAAAGCAGCGGGTCTGGATGATATCAGAGCAGAACAGATTAAGAACTTTGGCCCAGAAACACTTCAGGGGCTGCTCAAAATGTTCAACACGTGTATCAATACCTTCAAGATACCAAAATTATTGAGACAAGCCAGGGTCGTTGCTCTCCTAAAGCCTGGGAAAGAGCCAAATGAGCTCAAAAACTTCCGACCAGTCTCCCTCCTATGCCAGACGTTTAAGCTAATGGAGCGAATGATTCTGAACATAATCTCAGCGACTATCGATGAGAAGCTAATACCGGAACAGGCCAGCTTTACTTTAGCTAGCTTTACCAGGGAAATCTTGTGGCGAACAGGTCCTAAACCTTGTTCAATACATCGAGGATGGCTTCGATGAGAAGAAGATCACAGGGGCTGCCTTCATTGACCTATCTGCCGCATACGATACGGTCATCCACAGAAAATTGCTATGCAAACTATGAAATGACAAATGATTTTCACATCATGTCGATTGTCGGAGCCTTCCTACAAAACCGCCGTCTCTTTGTCGGCCTGTTGAGGCATGAGAACCAGTTTGGCTTCCGAAAAGGGAAATCCACGCTAGATGCCATAAAGAAAGTCTTGGAAACACCTAACAACATATCAAAAAAGGCATACAAAAACAGAGATTTATGCGTAGTACCTAATACTTACAGACATAGAAAACGCATTTAACTCGGCTCCGTGGAAAAAAATAATACAAGCACTGGAAAAGGCCAAAGTAAGCGCATATCTTACACAGATAATAAAATCGTATCTCAGTGGTAGATACATAGTAACCCCACAGGGGGATAAAATCGAAGTCACAAGAGGGGTTCCGCACGGTTCAGTCCTGGGACCGACACTGTGGAATACCTACTATGATGAGATATTACGTCTGGACATAGGAGCTGAAGCCAAGCTTGTAGCCTTCGCAGATGACCTCGCCATTGTCATCAAGCCAAACACCCCAACGTTATTAGAGGAAGCCTCACAGTATTCAGCAAATAGAGTTATAAACCAGCTGAAGAAAATGATATCAAGATAGCTTCAGCAAAGACAGAGGTTGAGAGGAGGACCGAGAGAAGGATCCTAACCACAGCAGTTAAGTCAATAATACTGTAAGCAGCACCTTCATGGGCGACAGCTTTAAGAAACAAAAGATACCATAATATGATGGAGAAGATAAATAGAACCATAGCCCTGCGCATTATCTCCGGGTATAGAACCATCGCAATGGAGGCGACATTTGCTATCGCCGCGCTACCCCCAATCAGACTACAGGTAGAGAAAAGAATAGAGCTGTACATCAAAGGAGTTAAAGATAAAACGGAGATCAGGGGCGCGACGCTCGAAAAGTGGCAGACTCAATGGGTAAGATATCAAGGCTGGGCAAAAACATTCATACCCGATGTGGCAAAATGGCACGAAAGGAAGTGGGGCGAGCAGGACTTTTACGCCACTCAGGCATTATCCGGACACGGCGTCTTTGGCACGTACCTACATAGAATAGGCAAACAAGAAAATGATAGCTGCTGGTATTGCGATGAAACGGATTCACCAGAACACACAATCTTCCAATGCATGAAATGGAATAATTTGAGGAGGGAAGCCGCATCAGCGTGTGGACCCATAAATAAAGACAATGTCGCCGAACGGCTACTAGAAACAGAGGAAAACTGGGTGGCGATTATGAGCATGCTCCACAATATAATGCAACAAAAAACAGAAGATGAGAGGAAGAGAGAAAAAAGACCAGAAACTATTTCAAAACTAGGGCGGTAATAACCGTCCGGACTGCCTACCCTGATGGAATGCGCAAGCGATACCAGGGTGGCGCATAACTAAGCCAAGTGGAAGAAGGGGTTTAGTGGGTGTGAGCCCCACACACAGGCTGACAGAGCTTCCCCCAAACCACCATAAAAATGGGCAGTGTACTGGCCTCATTACTGTATAATATATATACCAACGACTAACCCATACGGCGTGAGATAAGGCACTTTATATATGCTGACGACACAGCGCTAGCAGCCCAAGGAAATAGTTTCCATGAGGTAGAGAGAAAACTGACAGATGCCCTGAACGACCTTGCGCCTACTATGAGCACAATCTCCTCCGACCGAATCCAGCAAAAACTCAAGTGTGCGCCTTCCACCTTCGCAACAGGGAGGCAAGGAAACAGATGAATATAGTGTGGTGTGGCCAACAGTTAGAACACTGCCCAACTCCAAAATACCTCGGGGTAACATTAGGTCAAGCTCTCACATATAAGCGCCTCTGCCTCAACACCAGAAAAAAGGTAGCAACAAGGAACAACCTTCTCCAGAAACTGACTGATAGGTCATGGGGAGCACAGCCAGCAAAATTGAGAATCTCAGCCCTTGCATTAAGCTTGTCTGCAGCCAAATACGCCGCTCCAGTATGGTGTGCATCCACTCACGCAAAGCAAATCGACGTCCCTTTGAATCAAGCAGTCCGCCTATTAACAGGTTGCCTGAAGCCTACGCCACTTCATCAGGTATACTCTCTCGCTGGGATAGCACCGCCTCACATCAGGCGAGTGGTAGCCTATGAGGCAGAAAGGGGGCGACAAGAGAGCGACCCAAGGCACCCGCTCTATGGCCACCAACCAGCTAGACCCAGACTCCGATCCCGCCACAGCTTTTTGGCCAGAACAGCACCTTTGCAAATCTTCCAGGAAGCCAGAAGACTCCAGAAATGGCGCGCTCAGGCCCAAGATCCAATAACCCAACAAAAAGAGGAGCTGGCACCAGGACATTTCCTCCCATACCCAATCTGGAGAACGCTCAACAGACTTCGCACAGGAGTCTCGAGGTGCAGAGAAACCTGCAAAAATGGGAAATGCTACCAGAGGACGAAAACCCTCAGTGTTCCTGCGGAGAAATCCAGAATCCTCCACACCTGCTGACCTGCACCGACATGGGACAGAGCTACACAGGTAACGACTTGATTTTAGCAAATGACAAGGCCATCAGAGCCGCATCTTTTGGAAGGACGTAGTGTGATTCCGACACGAATAGTAGTAGTATCGCAAAATTGGGGGTCTTGGGTGTGATGCGCTGATATACCCCAACTCCACACTCGCCTACACGTGGTGGCCCTGTTACGCTGAGCAACCTGGAGGAAGATTTGGGTAACCAATCCAAGCGGGAAACCAGGTCAGCAAGCTGAAGAGATTTGGGGGGGTCTTGGTAGGGCTAGTACCTGGCGAAGTTGTTGAATGGCCTCCTTGACTGGGTAGAGATAGGGACAGGTTACCTACTCTATGGATGGCGACGGAATGAGACAGGCTGTCAAAAGTACGACGGCGTTCCTGGCCCTGAAGATTCGGGGTACTGTCTTTGCTACTTACGGGTACTCACTCTCACTAGTTGTCTTAGCTATCTGTGCCACTAGAATCGGAGCCTCTACCTGTAGCAGCAGGGGGGGGGGTATTATCCATCATCCTCATTCACCATCAACCATTGTATGTATGTAGTTTGTTGGTTAAGAAGGGGTAGGGCCTTCTTTCCAAAAAACTACATATGATGAACCTGACAGGAGTAAATGTTTCCAGAGTAAATACCCCCAATCGGAACTTCCTATAGGGGGGTAGTCCTAGGTTTGCCTAGGTTTTCGCACAATCAACGCAGCAGAAAGCGCCCTCTCGTTTTAAAAGTTTCATTATGGAATCTACGTACAATGATAGACAACAATAACTGCCCTGAACGTCGGACTGAAATAATAGATCGGGAACTCTATAGATACAACATAGATATTGCAGCCTTAATTGAGACTTACATGAAGAGGGCACCATCTCTGAGAAGAACTACACATATTTCTGGAAAGGTTTAAGTAAAGATCAGCCCAGACAACACGGAGTAGGCTTTGCTATCAAGAATACTCTTCTAGCCCAATCCAAATCTATTCCTGTTGGATGAATCCAACATGAATAGATTTGGATTGGGCTAGAAGAGTCGAGTCTCAGGGTTGCAGTACGCTCATTAATATGAGTGTGCTGCAACCCTGAAACTCGACACGTCCAAGGGAAGACCATCAATTTTATCAGCATATATGTCCCAACTCTCCAGGCTGAGGACAACGTCAAAGTTGTCCAAAGCCTTCTATAATTTACTTTACTCAACACTACATAATATCCCAAGCAGTGAGAGTGTTGTACTTCTTGGTGATTTCAATGCACGAGTTGGCCAGAACTATGAGGCATGGAGATGAGTCATTGGAAGGCATAGTATTGGCAAAATGAACGAAAATGGAGAATTGCTATTAACAATTTGTGCATCGCACAACTTAGTTATTACAAATACTCTGTTTCAACTAAAAGATATCTACAAAGGCACCTGGAGGCACCCAAGATCTACCCATTGGAATGTCCTCGACCACATTATTGTGAGACAGCGGGAACGCAAGTTTGTCCACTCGACCAGAGTTTATAGGGCAGCTGAATGTGACACCAACTGCTCTTGTGTAATCTAGCAGTTCATCCCAAGTACACTAACAGATCATCTACAGCCAGAACTAACAACCACGACATGTTATCAAGAAATTAAAATCCCCTGATACTACAACAAACCTTATCAATGAAGTCCAAGCGCAACTACATGTTCACCCTTAGCCAAGTGACAATTCAGTGGAAAATAACATCAAACAGTTCCTTAACGCCGCAACTGATAAGGTGCTTGGTACTGCTTCCAAGAAAACAAATCCCGATTGGTTTAATGAGAATACAAATGAAATTGAAGCTTCAATCAGGGAGAAAAATGAGCTTTTTAAGCGTACTTTGCGTAAACCTAATGATACAAATTTGAGAATCGAGTACCGAAGAGCTAAGGCCCTTGTACAACGCCTAACTCGCCAACTCAAGAACAATTGGTTCCAGCAAAAAGCCAAAAAAATCCCAGAGTTGGCTGATAAGAATAATGCTAGTGCATTCTCAGTGGTCTCAGTGGTCCAGGAAATGGCGGAGATAAAACGCGAGCTGATGCGATTCACGAAGAAATTAGAAGAAGATAAAAGAGAGGAGAAAAAGTGGAGAACGGAATTAACAGAGGAACTAAAAGCGATTAGGGAAGAAAATAAATTAGCAAGAGAGAAAATTATAGGCTTGGAGAATGAGATTAGAGACTTAAAGAAGGCAAGTGCGGACAGGGAATGTAAGATAGAAGCAGATAGAAAGCAAATAGAAGAGATATTGGCTAAAATTGAAAATTTTAGGGAAGAAAAGGATAAGAAAGAAAGAAAGTTAAACATAGTTATGAATGGAATTAAAGAAGAAGCTACGTGGGAAAAAGAAGTAGGGGACTTGCTAAGGAACAAATTTCAAATAAATGCGGTACAAAACATACACAGAATAGGAAGCCCGACAAATGGAAAAACCAGAGCAATATTAATTAAAATGAATAACTGGGAGGAAAAACTAAGGATAATGAAAATGGAAAACCAATTAAAAGGATCGCAGGTCTACGTGGACAATGATCTCACGGAGAAGGAAAGAGAGGTGCAGAGGTAGATAAGACAGAAACCTAAAGAATTGAGGAAAAGAGGTAAGTTTGTAAGAGTAGGATACCGAAAAATGGAAGTAGACCAGATGTGGTACCACTACAATGATGTTACAGGAATAAAGGATATAAAATTTCAGTAAGAAAGAATAGGGAGATGGAAAATCAGCAGGCAAGTAGGGAACAGGATAGAGTCGGATCATTTCCCGCTGGAAGTAACGGTAAAAGGAAAAACGGTGGTTAGTAGGCAGACGGAGAAGCAGAAATCAGTAGCCATATGGAATAAAGAGGCGGTACAAATATTTAAGAGCAACCTGGAAAACTGTCAGCTAGAATCAATAAATAGCCTAGAACAACTGGTATCTAAAGTCCATGAGTCGATAGTATGAAAAAATGTCAGGAGTGATGATAATAACAGCGCATGGGCTGATAAAGAATATATCTCCAAGAAAAAAGAATTGAGAGGGGATGTCAAGAAATGGAGACAGAGCGGAGGAACTCCAGGTAGATTAAAAAATATGAGAGACAAAATGAAAGAACTTGTCAAGAACAAAAAAGGAACGTGGCAAAGAAAACAAATGGAGGAGGCTAGGAATCTCAAAAGTGAAAGAGAAATATGGAAGTTTATTGCAAAAAATGTGGAAAAAGCAACCCGGAAAGTTAATGAAATTAAGATGGAAAGATGGAGAGCACATTTTATGCAGTTGCTGGACGGAAAAGAAGATAAGGGAGCAGAGGAGACAGTGGAAGAGGACGGACATCGGCCAGAGATTATGTGGGAGGAAATGGAGGAAGTGCTGGGTGGGCTGAAAAGAAGAAAAGCGACAGGTCCGGATAGAATCCCGAATGAAGCGTGGAAACTAGCGCCGGTGTCAATACAAAAAAAACTCCACGAATTATACAACAAGATTTTCAAAGGACAGCAAGCAATTCCAGAAAGCTGGAGGGAAGGGGACATCGTCCCAATTTTCAAAGCAGGAAATAAGGGAGAAGCAGAAAATTAAAGAGGCACTGATGGATACATCATATAAGATATATGCTAGTGGAGATGAAAATACAGGAAGAAATGAAGGTAAAGGAAGTGATTCCGGAAGTTCAAGGGGGATTCAGAAAAGGGAGGGGAACAACGGACCAGCTGGTTACCTTAAAATACGTAATAGAGCAAGAGCTGTCACAGAAAGGTGGAAAGGTGTATGCGGTATTCATAGATCTTAAAGCGGCATATGACGCAGTAAACCGAAAGATGCTATGGGAAGTGATGAAAGCAAAAGGAATTAGTGGGTGGCTAGTGAAGGCGGTTACAGATCTATATGGCAAGACAAGCTGCAGAGTAAGAATAAGTGAAAAAAAATCCGAAATATTCTGGGTTAGGAAAGGGTTAAAGCAAGGGTGTCCACTTAGCCCTGTCCTATTTAATGTTTTTATAAATGACTTAGAAAAGGTTTTAAAAAATGGGCAGGCAAGAGGAGTGGTAATAGGTAGGATGAAAGTGTAGTCTTTAGCTTACGCGGATGACATAGTTGCTTTAGCAAGAACAAAAGGGGAAATGAATGAGATGATTGGAAGGATTAAAAGATATTTTGAGAAAACAATGTTAAGTGTCAATGTAGAGAAGACTAAGTGGATGGTGTTTAGAAAGAAAGTTGGTAAGAAAGAGGAAAGCTGGATGTGGCGGGAAGAGGTTATAGAGCAGGTTAGCAGGTTCAAATACTTGGGATTTATGTTTGGTATTAATGGGTCCAATAATGAGCACATTAAGTTCGTATGTAAGAAAGCATGGGTGGCTGCTAATAGGTTTTGGAATGCTTGGAAAGATAAATTTAAAGATAGTTTCGTGGCAAAAATGACAGTGTGGAAAGCGTGTGTTCGGAGTATTTTATTGTATGGAGCGGAAATATGGGGTATGAACGAAATGGAACAAGTAGAAAAGGTACAACTTCAGTTTATAAAAAGGGCGTTGAAATTAGACAGGAGTACGCCAGGGTACCTGGTGCTACAAGAAGCGAATGTGTATAAAGTTGCAGTAGAAGCATCAGTGAGAGTGGCAAGATACGAAAGGAAAGTGTATAGGTTAGGGAATGAAATGGATAGTGGATAATGGATAGTGAATACCTAAAGGGTAGGATAATGGATAGTGAAAGAGGTGTTCAATAGTTTAAGGAAGGAAGGTGTCGGAGGGATTCGACTAACAAAATGGGAAAATGAATGGAAAAAAATGTATGAACGAGATTGTGGTCGTAAGAGGAGGTAGAAAGGATGAAAAGGGAAGGCGTGAAGTGTGAAAAATTGTTGGGTGAAAGGAGTAGGGAGATAGAGCTGCAGATAAGACAAAGCCGCATAGACGAAAGCAGGTACAATCGGGAGTACAACAAGGTACAAGTGTACGGCAGACTCCCTTTATACCTAAACAGAGGGTCCAGCGGTAGCCAAAATAGGATAGCCAGGTTTCGGTGCGGCAACGAAGAAAAGGGAAGAAGGTACTGGTTAAATGAAAGGGAGAATTTGTGTACCATATGCATAGAGGGTACTGACAGGTGGGCACATTGGATGGAAGAGTGCAAAGGGCTAACATGGGAAGAAGGAAAGAAAAATAAATGTAAAGACTGGGAAGCGTGCATGGACGAGTCTGGACGAGTTTAGGGAGGGAGAAAAGTTAGCGCGGGCAAAGAATTTTTTTGTTTCTTTAAAGTGTAGTTTTTTTAAGTTTGAGTATTTGGGGTATTTTTGGGTCGGGTTTTAGTTATGTTCTGTTTTTTGTTCTTTTTTTTATTGTTTCCTTGTGTTTTTTTTTTGTTTTGTTTTTTTGTTTTGATCTGTTTTATTGTTAGTCTTATAGTAATTGTTGTAAATATGCCAATAAAGGTAAATAATAGTAGTGCATTCTACAAAGACACTTTCTACAAGATGGAAATACAAGGCAAATCCGACAGAATACAAACGTTTAAATCGGATCATTAGGAAATAGTGCCGGGATGCGAAAGAGATCTGGATATAGGCAAATTGCCAAGAAAAAGAACAACTACATGAAAAATATGACACCTTCAATGTTCATAAAGAAGTAAAAGAATTTACAAACAGACACAGAAAACATCAAGGAGCAATCTTAAGAGACGATAACAACGAGATAATTCTAGGAGTAGAATCTAAGCTTGAGAGATGGAAAAAATATATCGAAACACTTTTTAATGAAGACATACCTTGCTCTCCATCACCGATAGAACACATATTGAAGGAAAAGGCTCCAAAAATAACCAGAGACGAAGTTTGGATGGAGTTCAGGGCGAAATCAAGATCAATGGAACCCCAATAAACAATATCAGGTACGCCGATGATACGGTTATAATAGCCAAAGATGTACAAGAACTACAAAGCCTCATAGATCGTAGTTCACTATAGCGAGATGTTTGGATTGCATCTCAATGTCTCCAAGACCAAATTATTGATCTTTTCTAAGACTCCAATAAATGCACACCTGCGTGTCAAGGGACAAACAATCGAACAAGGGACCTCAATAAAATATCTGGGAGCTAACATCAATAGTCAGTGCGACCCAAAAAGGGAAATACTTTCAAGGATTGAGCAAGCGAGAAAAATCTTCATGAAAATAAAATCATTTTTTACAAGACTAGACCTCAGTTTCAAACTCAGAACTCGAATGATCAGATGCCACGTCTTCTCTGTCCTACTCTATGGATGTGAAAGCTGGACACTAAATTCACAGACCGAAAAGAAAATTGAAACCTTCGAAATGTATGTGTATAGACGGATGCTGTAAATTTCATGGGTGCAAAGGATCACCAACGATGAAGTATTCCAGCGCATGCACAAACAAAAAAATTACTGAACACCATCATGGAAAGAAAAATGCAATACCTGGGTCATGTGATGAGAGGTGATAAATACGAAATGTTACGCCTCATAATACAGGGGAAAGTACAAGGAAAAAGATCAGTAGGAAGACGCCAGAACTCGTGGCTGGAAGATTTGAGGAGATGGTTCGACCACTCGTCTGCAGAAATCTTTCGTGCTGCAGTTTCCAGAGCTAAAATTGCCATTAGAATCGCCAACCTTCGGCAGGAGAGGGCGTGATAAGAAGAAGATTCTACAAAGCCATAAATATCGTTTATGGGCCCACTTGGAATCCGAGATGCCCTATTAACAACAAGGAAGGGAAGTTTTATTGAGGCAGGACACTGATATAACAGAACGTTGGAGAGAGTACTACCAAGAGCTTCAGAACACTTCATCAACTGTGAATCTACAAGCTGTCAATCAAATCCCCCAATAACCTGCGAGGGAGGACCTAGCTCTCTACCCAACATCTGATGAGATTCGTATGGCTAACCTACAGCTTAAGAACAACAAAGCACTTGGAGAAGATGGCTTGCCAATTGAAATGTATAAGTGCGGTACATGGTATGGTAAGTATGGTGCATACTTAATAAAATTCTCACCCTATTTAAACAATTCTGGAATTCTGAAAAGTCTCCCGCTGACTTCAAGCACTCTCTAATTGTTAATATATACAAGAGGAAAAGGAACAGATCAGATTGCATCAATTACCGTGGCATCTCCCTTCTCTGTGCAGCTGGTAAGATACTGGCAAAGGTGATCTCTAATCGTCTACAGCCTGCTTTAGAGTCAATCCTATTAGAGAGTCGATCTAGTTTCCGCCCACACAGAGGGACAACAGATATGATCTTCCACTTCGACAGCTCCAGGAAAAAGTGAGGGAGCAGCACTCTTCTATGTTTGCTATTTTTGAGGATCTACGGAAGGCAGTCGACATGGTGAACAGGCAAACCTTGTGGCAAATACTCTTAAGATTTGGCTGTCCTACAAAACTAGTGAATATAATTGCCGAACTTCATATGGACAACGAGGTACAAGTTATTGCAGGTGGCGATATCACCGGCTCTTTCAACATTTCTAATGGCGTAAGGCAAGGCTAACAAATTAGCACCAGACACTATAAAGATGATGGAACAAAGTCGGCTACTGTGTAGTTAGGGAAAAGTGGGTAGTCAAGAATACAGAGACCTGCAAAAGCAAATCCGCAGGAAGACCCGATGCGATTTGTTGGACCATAACACGCGTCTCATAGAAGAGGCTTTAGAAAAGAACATCAACCGAACAGTTCTAAGGCTGAAGCTGAGTGAGGGCAAGAAGCACATCTTCAAGCTTCTAAACGGGAATTTAGAAGCATTTTTTTTTAATAGTAGAAGTAGTAAGGAGCAGCTGCTTGCAATAGTACAGGACTTCTATGAAACCCTCTACGACAGCAAAGTATCACCGAGTCAGCCATTGACAGGTCGAGGGCAATCACAACCACCTCTCGAAACCATCGGATCCGAAGAAATTCCGGATGTCATTCCAGAGTAAATAATGCTCGCTATACAGAAACTTAAGAATAGAAGAACCCCTGGGGAAGATGACATATTACCAGAGATGGTCAAAAGCAACTACAAGGTATTTAGTGAAGTGCTGGCAGTCCTATGCACAAAGGCACCCTGCAATGTAAAGTACCTGCATCATGGCATAACGCAGTAAACCGGCTGAAAAACTACGGCTGAAAAACTACAGACCTATCAGCCTACTGTCACATGTCTACAAGCTCTTCTCTCGGGTTCTAGTTAACAGACTTGACAGGAAGCTAGAATTCTTTCAACCCAGACAACAGGCAGGTTTTCGCTCAGGCTTCAGCACCAATGACCACCTTCAAACTCTCAAAACAGTCGTGGAGAAATGCAATGAGTACAGGAAACCATCCTTGCCTTCATCGACTACGAGTAAACATTCGACTCCATAGAGGGGTGGGCCATAGAGCAAGCTCTAGTTAAATGCCGTATAGATGAAAGGTACATACAGATCCTCAACCACCTGTATCAGAACGCAACTGCGTGTGTCCCTGCACAAGAAAACCAACAAATTTCATCTAGTGAGAGGTGTCAGGCAAGGGGATACAATATCACCGAAGCTGTTTACCCTAGCACTAGAATGTATATTCCAACAGATGCAATGGGCAGGGAAGGGGCTGATGATTGATGGAGAGAAAATGACCAATCTGAGGTTTGCTGATGACCTGGTTCTAGTCTTAGAGAGCATTGGGGAGATGATGCCGATGCTGGAGGATTTGAGAGTGGAATCCGAGAAGACGTGTCTTAAAACGAATATGGGGAAAACCAAAATTATGACCAACATTCCCGAAATCACAGACTATCAACTTCCAGTGGGGAAAGTAACCGAGTACATATATTTGGGGCATAAGGTTACACTAGGCTTTGAGAACCAGGTAGCGGAAGTGGAAAGGCAGATCGCGTAGGCTTGTGCAGCGTTCGGTGCCAATAAGCAGATTCTACGTGGCAAAATGTCCCCGGATCTCAAAGTGAAAGTCTTCGAGCAGTGTGTCATGCCCGTACTCATCTACGGTACAGAAACCCTGACCCTTACGCAGAAGTCCGCCGAGAAGTTCCGAATCGCGCAGAGGGGCATGGAGAGAGCGATTCTCGTGACCACCCTTCGTGACCGGAAACGTAACGAATGGATCCGGAATAAGACCAAGGTGATAGACGTCCTCATAGCAGGGAAAAAGTGGACATGGGCAGGACACATTGCGAGAATGAACGAGAGTCGCTGGTCGAGACGAGTCCTTAAATGGAGACCCAGAGCAGGTACTCAAGGGCGCGGCAGGCCACCGCAGCCCTGGATAGACGACATTCGATGGCACGGAGGTCGATACTAGATGAGACAGGCACAAGATCGCAAAGAGTGGAAGAAGAGGGAAGAGGCCTACATCCAAGATTGGATCAGCAAAAGGCCATGATGGTGATGATGAAGGCAAGGCTGCGTATTAGCACCTCTTCTTTTCAATATTTTCATGACTGCGTTTCTCTTATGCTTGGACCGAGTGCTATTAACATCCGATATCGCTTAGGTACAATAGTGCAATTAGTGATAATTTGTGGCTGTATTCTAGAGACTTAACAAAATGGAAACTAATCTGGACTATGTAGAATAGATGGTGTGTAATTGAAGAATTAGTGCAACTACTCCAAGAACTTTAATCTTGGCCAAGCCTAATCCAAAGTTTGATATTAAACAGTTATAAGCTTGAGAACTGTACCAGCTCGGAGAGTCTAGACAGTCTTGATTGGTAGTTCAATTGCATATTTTTAAGAGAACGGAAATTATTTCTAACTACATCGACAAATTCATATGTAATCATAGAATAAGTGTCACTACTCCCAAAACAGCAAGAATAGCAATAGCTTGAGACCTAGACTAGGGAAAATCGTGCAATTAGCCGTAATGTGTGGCTGTATTCTCTAGTTTTAAGAAAAACTTAAAGAAGTTCTCGTAAACTAATCTGGACTAAGTAGAACAGTTCACCAGTAATTGAAGAATTAGTGCAACTACTCCAAGCCCAATCCAAAGTTTGAGATGAAACAGTAATAGCTTGAGAATTATTCTAGCTAGCACAGTGCAGATAGTCTTAATTGGTAGCTGTATTATCTTGTTTTAAAACAATGAAAATTATCTGGCCTAGATTGACAAGTTCGTATGTAATCACAGAATTAATGTCACAACTCCCAAAATTGCAAGATTAGCCATAGATTCAGAATTAGAGTAGATAAAATAATGCAATTAGTCATAGTATGTAGCTATGTTCTCTAGTTTTGAGAAAGTGGAAACTAGTCTGGACTAGGTCGAATAATTTTCCTGTAATTGAAGAATTAGTGCAACTACTCCAGAAACTTTACTCTTGACTAAGCCCAATAGAAAGTGTGAGATTAAACAGTAATTGGGGTGTACAGTTAGTTCGCCTCCACGTGGTACACCCCGGGTAACGCTAAATGAACTAACACAAGAGGCGCCAGAAAATCTTTAGATCATCTTCAGATCTCCTGGCAAAAGAAACACAGGCGCAACAAAAGATGACACCATCAAAAAATGGTTCTTCTAAGGACCAATTGACAAAGGAGCTCGGACCTACTATACGAGTTTTCCACCTCAATATAGAAGGCATAAGCAGAGGAAAATGCCAATTTCTGCACAGATTTTTAAAAGAAAACGATGTTGACCTGGTCGCAATTCAGGAAAGGCACACTGAAAATGAATCTGAACTGAGCTCAAGAGGAAAGATTCCAGGTTTTGACCTATTGGGCGCTACCTATGACAGAGCCTATGGTGTGGCAACCTACGTACGCACATACATAGAAGATGCGTCCCTGCTTTCCGCCTCCACTGAAAATATCATCCATGAGGTAACCGTAAAACTTGGCGATATCACAACATTTACAAACCACCTGCTCTCACCTGGCGTGCCCATGTACTCTACGAGCATCCAGCCATATACGTAGGGGATTTTAACAGCCACCATGAGATGTGGATGTACCGTGACAATGACATAAATAGTACGTCCCTTTTGGAATGGTCAGAGGAACATGGTATCCATCTTTTATTCGACGCCAAAGACAGAAGCACTTTACGATCTGCAGCCTGGAGGAGTGAATATAACCCTGACCTCTGTTTTTTTACCACTGACAACAAAGGCCAGTCTTTTCCAGCATCAAGAAAGGTCATGCCCGACTTCCCTCATAGCCAACAACGCCCTATTTTGATTAAAATCGACATTAGCATACGAGTCATAAAAACGTTTCCACGCCCCAGATGGAACTTCAGAAAAGCTAACTGGCCTGCTTTCTGGAATAATCTCGATAAATGCTGGCGATGGATTAAACCAAAGGGCGAAAACTACGAGAGATTGACGGGGGCAATAATGACACCAGCAAAAGCAGCCATACCTAGAGGTCACCGAAAAGAGTATATACCTGGATGGACTGAGGAAAGCGAGAGACTGTATGAAGATTTTTTTGAAAATGGAAGGCAGGAAATTACAGATGAACTACTCCACAACAATGATGCTGCTAGGCGCGAAAAATGGACTGAAACAGTTGAAAATCTAGAAATAAAGCAGACAAGCCTGGTCCCTATTGCGAAAGCTCTGCAGTACCAACCCACCAGATCGCCCTATCGCCCAATCAATCTAGTAACGCCAAACCAAGTGGCGTCCCACATAGTGTCTACCTCAAGAGCACCCCAAAAACCGTGCACACACAATTAAATTTAAAAAAGATCATCAAGTCTATTTGTGCTCTAACAACAGAATATGCAAACCCCTTCACCTGTGAAGAAGGCACGGGGGCCCTGACCGAAATGAAAGCTGAAAAAGCCCCTGGTGTTGACGGCATCCATGCCGAATTCCTAAAGCATAGCGAAATTTACTAAACAATGGCTTGAAACATTTTTCTCAGATATCCTCAAGAGGGCAATGAACCTTATCAACTAAAAAGGGCAAAAACCATTAACAAGACCATTACAAAAATGAAACTGAATATTGACCTCCCACAAGGATCGGTGCTTGCTCCCCTGCTCTTTAGTCTTTACATAGCAGACATGCCCGGAATTACATCAAAGAACTTCGGCTACGCAGATGACTGGGCGCTCGCTACAAGCCATAAGGAGTTTTAGATAACTGAGCAAATTCTAACAAATGGCTTGGCTACCCCTGGTAGATATTTCGCGAGTAGAGATTGCAGCCCAGTGCCGCAAAGACGGAAGTATCGTGTTTCCACCTAAATAACAGGATGGCCAACTACCAACTTAAAATCAACTTTGTAGGCAGACTTCTCAGTCACAATATGCACCCCAAATATTTGGTTGTCATACTCGACAGAACGCTAAGCTTCAAGAAACATCTTATGAAGACATCTGCTAAACTCAGAACCAGAAATAATATCCTGCAAAAGGTATGCGGCACCACATGGTCTTCCACAGCGCCCACACTCAGATCGACAACACTGGGTTTAGTGTACCCCGTCGCGGAATACTGTCCACTGTACTGTGTGTGAATCAACAGCCCACACATCAAACGTGTTGAAGCCCTCAATCAAGCAATGCGTACTATATCAGGCACAATCAAGGCCACTCCCACTTAGGGCAAAACTCCTCCATAAATTCGCCGATAACATGCTCTGGTCAGGGAGTATCGAGAAATTAACGCCGACCCTGTGCTCCGCTCCCACGTTGGAATAACCGGCAGAACCATAAATAGGCTACGCTCACGAGAACCCTCTCTAAGAACGGCAGAAACTCTTACCGAAGAAAACTTCAACAAAATTGAGCGGTGAAAGAAGAATGGGAGAAGAAGGCCACACCTGCCAACCGGGATATGCCATGCGTTACAAGCAAGCCAGAGGGTTTTCATCAACCAAGACGAATCTGGACAACACTTAATAGAATAAGGACGAATTGCGGCAGGTGCTCCGACTCACTTTTCAGATGGGGAAAAATACCTTCCCCAAATTGTGACTTCGGCGCTGAAAGACAGACTATTAAACACCTGGTAGTGGACTGTCCAATTAGTTCCTACAGTGGCAACCCATCCGATTTCCTGATTGCGACAAGAGAGTCAATAGAATATATTTGTAACCTTAGTGTTTGTTTTGTGAAATTTTGTTATATACTTACCTGTGATGTAGCCAAACGCTAAATATAAATAAACAGTAATAGCGTGAGAATTTTTCTAGCTAGGACAGTTCAGGTAGTCTTAGTTGGTAGCTGTGTTAACTGTTGGTAGTTGGTATTTAAGTCGACAAGTTCGTATGTTGTCGCCGAATTAGTGTCACTACTCCCTAAACTGCAACATTAACCACAGCTTGAGAAGTAGAGTAGCTGTAATAGTAAAATTAGTCATAGTTTGTAGCTGTATTATTTATTACTGAATAAACGAAAACTACTCTAAACTAGGTGGAGTAGTTTGTTTATATTGAAAGAATTAATGCAACTAATAAACCTACTCCAGAAAATTGGAGAAACAATAATAGCTTAGGAATGATACCAGCTAAGACAGGCTAGATAGTTCAAGTTGGTAGCTGTATTGATTAGTTTTAATACTACAAAAAAGAATTCGGACTTTGTAAACAAGTTCGTATGTAAACGCAGAATTAGTGCCATTGCTCCGATAACTGCATGATATAGCGTAATAGCCTGATAACTAAAATTTGATTGCTCTCTATTTGTTGGTTTTCACAAAATATTTTATTTAATATTTAAATAGAACCGTCTGCGATTATCCTTTTCTCTCTGTGCAGATTTAATCGAATAGTTTCGCACGAAAGGCAACACATGGCTAAAACAGCAAATAAAGAGGCTTTCTCCCCTTTTCTTTCGGTTCTTTTTGTGTCGTTGTCGCGACGAAGAGGGCGGCACGAATTCACACAAATCTCGCAAAGCGAAAATTCGGAGTGGAAATAAGAAATGGCAAATGGAAGTTTTATTTTGTGCGCCCCCGGAAAGATATCGAACATGTATGTTTTCTGTACACATTAAACTGATCCCCTTTCGGCAATATTTTTCTCCGGGGTTTTGTCAGCCAGTTTAAACCGCAGTCGGCACAATCGATTCGTATGAAACACAACGAAAAATATTGGGGGAACGGAATGGGATTTGCACGAATGACAAAACGGATATGGATATTTTAGTGTGCACGATAAAATCGTTTCTGGAGAAGACAAATTGAGAAATTTCGATTTCAATGTTTGGAAAGATTTGTTCAAGATCCTCTGTCCATCTCTTTGTTACAAACGTTCAAAATCCAAATGTGTTGTTACCATTTTAATCACGTTTGCAATTTTATGATTTTAAGAGACTAAGAAAATGATGGATGCAATATTTTGAAGGTAAAATTAATTGGGTGTTATATTTATAGTTTTAAATATCCTATATTTCTGAAAGTTCTTTTTTTTTCTCGAGTATACCACAATAGTGAAAATTGGCATTTATGTTCCTCTGACAATTTAGGAACAAACGATAAGGGGCTGCAAATACAGGATACTTATATCTCAAAACCTGAAAATGTTAAAGATTTAAATTTAAATTTCTTTAAAAGTTTGGAAATTGGTGTCAGAGAAATTAAAAAAATATATATTTAAATAAAACGGCCAAGTGCGTGTCGGGCCATGAGCAATGTAGAGTTCCGTAGTTGGCACTCTTACTCTTATGACTTACGAGTTAAATGTCTTACATTTCTAAATCCATAACCAATAACTTAATCAGCTGACATTGATGTTGTCGAGTTTGACGTTCAACCAATAATATATTGCTGTTATACGGCTGCCGCTCGATTTGTTACATTTTATAAGTTGGTCGACTATTACTCGTAAACTAGTAAAGCCTACTTAGCTGTGATACTTTTGCTTTTAACTTCATTATATATACTACTATTGTAATTTTTTACACATTATCCAGAAACAGCCATATAGCTGGCAGTGGGGGGGACACTTGACTCTAACAAAAATTATCACTTTAAAGCTTAATATTTCACAAACGCATCTCTTAATCGAAGTATTGTATTCACAAACCTGTAATATTTTTGAAAGACCTATCCAACGACGAAAAAACCCCACATTAAGGGGGTAGACAAGAATGAAAAAAAACGTCCCCACTTTACGTGTAGAGAAGGTACCATAAAAAAAATTACCTCTAAAAAAAAGATTGTATTTTACCACTTTGTCAGCGTGACTAATCTGTATATCCATGCCAAATTACAGATTTATGTCTATAATAGTCTCTGAGCTAAACTGCAGACAGGGCGGACATATCGAAACTATAAGGCTTCGTTGTTGATAACAACGGAACCCTAAAAAATCATTTATAGATCTGACAGTTGACAGCTGACATTTGACTAATAGTTATAATTACAAAGAAAGTTATAATTACAATTTAGAAGGCAAATTAAAAATAGAAATGTAAATGGTTTGATGACTCTATATACAGTCGTACTAATGTAGACGATGGATCGTGCTTATTCCTGATGCTATCTTACATTATTTGTGGAAGTCAAAGATAGGGATTAAAACTGGATAAGGAAGTAAGTACGTAGGTACAAATAGTTGATAGTTAAAACTGGTATGAATCCTATAATGTCGCATAATTGTAATGGTAACAATAAGGGAGCCTATGACTGCATGCAAATATACTGCCTATACAAGGCAATGGAAGATCTAGGACTTCCAAGAAAATTGACAAATCTGACTAAAATGACAAAGAAGAAGGCAAAGGGTAAGGTCAAAATTGTTAAAATAAATCGGAAGACTCGGTTGTAGTACTTAATGTATATTTATTAACTTACTATTTATTTATTTATTTATATTGTTTAGACCCGCAAGAGACCCAAAAAGAGTAGAAGCAAATTATGACCTGTTGCTTTTATTTTTCTTGTTCTTCCAGAATTGTTTCATCATCTCGCTATGTTTAGCTCGACGTTCATCTGTCCATTTTGCTCTTGCTATTTTGGGTTTTTCCACTGATATAATTTCCCAGCTGTAGACCTTGTGTCTAAAGATTTTTCGATTTTCGATGTCTTTTGGTGAGATGTTGGCGTTTTTTAGATCAATTTGGACCTGTTTTACCCAGACTGTTGTCGTTTTCATTTTCTGTATGTACTTTAATACTCTTCCTGTTAGTCGGTTGTCATCTAGTCTCATAACGTGCTCGTAGAATTTCAGTCGCCGTTTGCGGAAATCGGTTTCGATGTTGGAGTATTTTTCTGTGACAGTGTGTGATTGTAGACGATATCCTTCGTCTGTTAGTTTTGTGCCAAGGATTTTTCGGATAATTTTTCTTTCGGCCTTCTTGATGTTCTCTATATCTCCTTTGTAATTAAGGTTTAATGTCTCACTGGCGTAGAGTATTTCGGGTTTGATAACAGTCGTGTAGTGTCGAATTTTGGTGCTATTATTTATGCATTTTTTATTATAGATGCTTGCAACTTTTCCATATGCTTTCCGCATTTTGAGTTCCCGTGTTTTTTGTGCTAATCTTTCTGTTCCTGTAGGTTTTTCGGTAATTTCGCCCAAGTATTTGAAGTGACTAACCTTGTTTATCGTGCCGTATTTTGTAATTAGGTTTTCTATTTTGATGTGTTTTGTGGCTATGAATTCAGTTTTCGAAAAGGAAATTTGTAGCCCAGCTTTCTCAGCGCATTCTTTTAGGACTTCCATCTGATGGATTGCTGTTTGTTTATTTTCAGAAAGAATCGCGAGATCATCAGCGAAGGCTAGGCATGTGACGTTGATGTTATCCTGTTGCTTTCCTAGTCTTATGGGTCTCCAAATTTTTTGATTTTCCAGTTCTTGTTCCCATGTTTTGATAACTTTATCTAAAACGATGTTGAAGAGTAACGGAGAGAGGCTATCGCCTTTCCGGACACCAATCTTGATGGGGAAAGGTTTTGAGATTTCTCCGTTAATTTGATTTTGGAAGTTGTGTTTGTTAGTGTTTGTTGGATGAGCCGTTGCGTTTTCGGATTCAGATTGTTTTCTTCAAGTATATTAAACAGGGATTGTCGGTCGATGGAGTCATAAGCTTTCCTGAAGTCAATAAATGTGCATATGGTTGGGAGATTTCGTGTATCTCGAATTTTGAATATAGATTTCAGGTTGAAAATTTGCTCGACGCATGATCTTTGTGGTCTGAAACCTGCTTGATATACCCCAATTTGGGGTTCGATTTGTTCTTGTGCGCGTTGTAAGAGGCATGCGGATAAGATTTTGTAGGGAACGGAAAGGAGGGACATTCCTCTGTAGTTATTCACATCAGATTTGTCTCTTTTTTTTTGGAGAAATTTGTGGAGTGGGTGGATGAGTGCGCATTTCCAATCATCTGGAAGTTCTTCACTTCCTGTGATTTCATTCTTGTGATTTCCTGCAATGATCATGGTCCAAGATTTTTCAGTAGTTCTGCGGTTATTCCATCCTCTGCTGATGTCTTTCCATTCTTCAGTTTTATAATACGGTGTCGGATTTCTTCTAGTGTCGGTGGATCAGCGTCGGGTTTCGTGTTTATTGAAGTTGTGTGTGGGAATCGTTCGGATGGTTCGGGGCAATTAAGGAGCTCGGAAAAGTAATTCGACAGTTCTTCTCAGTTTTCTTGGTTGGTGAGTGCAAGTTTCTTAAGTGGGATTAATTCCTTGGCTTTTATGATTATTTTGTTGCAGAAGTCGGTCCAGTTATTTGTCAAATCTTTTTCCCATTCTTCTGTGATCTTTGTTTCTTGAATTTTTGATGTGTCAAACTTTTGGATGTACGGTTTATTTTGGTGCACTCTCTTCGGAGAGAATTTTTCCTTAACTCGGGTGAAGTAGAGGTCTGAATCGATGTTCGCACCTCTTCGGACTTGAGTGTAGTGAATGATTCTGTAGTGGGCGTAGGAGATGGCAACGTGATCGATCTGGTATTCGCCAAGGTGTTGGTTCGGGGATCGCCATGTTTTCTGTTTTTGTGTGGGTTTTCTGAAGTGGGTAGACATAACTTTGAGATTGAATTGTTGGCATATGTCAATCAAACGTATGCCGTTTGTATTAGTGTTTTGGTGTGCAGAATTTTTGCCGATGATTTTACTTTAAGTTTTTTCTTTCCCCAGTTGGGCATTGAAGTCTCCCATTAGGATTTTCACGTCGTCTTGTTGAATTTTGCTCATGGTTTTTTCAAGTTTGTTCCAAAATTTTTCGACGGTCTCTGGTTTTTTTTTTATTATCGATGTTCGTGGGGGCATGTGCATTTATGAGGGTATATATTTTATTTGCGCTCTGAATTCGTATGGTCATGAGTCGATTGTTGATGGCTGTGATTTCGTTGACAGCGTTGATCACGGATTTGTGTACGAGAAAGGCCATGCCGAAGATTGGTGCCCCTTTCGCAACCTTCTGTTTTGTTTTGCTCTTGAAGATGCGGTAGTTTCCATAATCCATGGTGTCATTGTCAGTCAGTCGTGTTTCTTGAAGAGCAAGGATGAGAATTTTTTGTCGGTCGATTTCTTGAGTGAGATCATGTAATTTTCCTGTCTGGATTAGAGTATTGATGTTTAATGTTCCGATGAATGTTTTCTTCTTGTATGGAAGTTTACCAGATACTTTCTGCTGTGCTAGTCTGGACTCCCCAGAATCCGATAGTCCAGCTGCCGTCTGCCGACGGGTGGATTGTGTACCGCCTGGAGTAAAGTTGAATTTGCTTGCACAGTTCATGTTTGCTTGTATTTCATTGGTTTGGCGTGGTTGATACCTGGACAGAATAGGACCAGAGGTTGTTGAGGCCTTTGGAACATATTATTTTCAGTCGAGCTCACTGAGCTAACAGGCGCTGACCAGAGTACCGGTGATTTTCACTCAGACGTGTCTGGATTTTGAGTTTGTCTTCATGTCTGCTACTTTAAACGAATCTGCTGCTTTAAACGTCCATCAGCAAGGCTTTAACCCTCTTTTCCGATAACTTAGGCCGAAAAAGGGGGAGAGCAAAAAATATGTTTATGTCACCTTTGACATTAAAAAACAAAACTTTATCAACGTAAAAATATATAAAATATTTTGTGGAATATTAAGCTTTAAAGTGATAATTTTTGTTAAGTCAAGTGTACCCCCCCTCCCCCCCCCCCCCCACTACCAGCTATATGACTGTTTCTGGATATGTGAAAAAAATCACAATAGTAGATAACTTACTATTTACATGTTCTAATTGACAACTATTTATAACATACAATTACATACTAATAATTAAATGAGAACTTCTTCTATATAATCAATAATTAACTTCTCACTTGAACTTCATTCTTCGGCAGGCAACATGCGACGACTCCCCATGTTCCTGCTATGCGCACACAGTATTTAGTTACCCCACTCTCTAAGTCTTCGATGCAGTACCGTACTAGGAAATTTACACATATTCCAACAAAAATATTAGAGAACTCATCAGAGGAATTCAGCATAGGCAGCTTCAGACTGGCCATATAGTCGTTTGTCCCCGAGAGCCTGGCTTGCAGGACTTACCATAAACCAGGCGGTAGATAGGCAAATCTACTACCAGGCGGTAGATAGGTAGATAGGTAAATTAAGATGATTGCAGAACATCTTATATCATACAAGAAATCCTCGATACTCGATTTACGTTTATAAAAACCTTATGTGCCATATCTTCGAGCATGGAACTAGCCAATGTTTTCTTTCCAAGCGAAGCCATTGGTGGCATTCCTTTTTGAAATTTAAAACTATCCTGAGAGCTTTCGTGTTCAAGAAAATGTTTAACCTATCAACCCCAGTAAGCCAATATCTCTAAACTCCTACATTAGATTATATTAAAGCTTCTGGCATATAAAAAGTTTAGACCTGAATTTGCGAAAATATTTCCTTTATGCACTTTATGCATAATAGTTAATGCACGCCGAAAACATTGATATCGACATACAGACCACGCTGTCGTTACGGAGAGTATCTAAAAAACCGAAGAAACACGCCGACTTATGCCAAGACACAGTGGCACTACCGGCTGCAGATCCAAAGAGTTTCTATTCTATTTCTGTCATTAATACAGCTTTAGTAATAAAAAATTCAACTGCAACGAAGATTTAATGAAGGATGTCGCTTGTTTGGACCCGAAAAACTTCAATGCAATTGACAAGAAATGGAATGCTAATTGATGCATTAAAACCTCTAGCATCATTTGCAAATCTCACTTTTAGACAGTTTTAATAAATTGTCTAAAACACTTCCATGGTGTAAAACACTTCCAACGTGGGGTGTCCACGTTCCACCTAGGTAGCAAGACATGAATGGCTCAGATTCTTAGAGTGAGGAAAAATACAACGAATATGTCTTAGACAAACTGCAAAGGACACCATATGTTTTTCCCGAAACGGTTCGGGCGCTCACAATATAACAAACACATTACCACGTACACCACCTTATATGTTGCATATTCTGTAGTTCTCACAATCTCTTTCACGCAAGTGACTTGTGAGAAACGATTTACAGCCCAGAAGCGCATTGAGGAGTTGTTAATTATATTAAATAGTTATTAATTTGTATATTTCATTATTTTTCGATAGAATCCCATCTACCATTATCTCTTCCCGGACCCCCGGCTTCTGATCTTGTGGGGAATAAAATCCACACTGGTTGAGAAACAAACAAAAATAATAATACGCCATAATAAGCCAATCGGGCCCCGTGCTTGTGGCCATGTGGGGAGCCACACGGGCCCTTCCGGCCCAGTCCTACGCTGAGCATAGGACAAGGATTTCGCCAAAGAGACGGACTGTTATCATTGTTAATCAACATACTTCTACATCATGCAATGAAAGAAAATGGGATAGACACGATAATGAAAGTAAAATCGTCGCATGCGCCGACGACATAAATGTAGTAGGAAGATCTGAGACAATATTGAAAGAGAACTATATAAAACTGAAAGAGAAAGCACGAGAAGTAAAACTGGAAATAAACACGGAAACAACAAAGCAATGGACTCCAAGATACCAGGAAGACCCAGCCCAAACTGGAGCATCGGAGAAGAGACCATAGAAGTAATATCAGAAACTAACCTAACCTATCTTGGAAGCAACAACACAAACGACAAATCAAGAAATTCGGCTTAGAATAACGAAAGGAAGTAAAGCACTATACACGCTGCACAAAACACTCAAATACAAGCTGGTTGAGAAACAAACAAGAATAATAATACGACCCATTAATACCACCCATTATTACTTACGGGTACGAACCCTGGACTCTAACACCCATTCCACACTCTCGCGGAGTAACTTCGGCGAGTGTCCTCGCCAATGTTGTTTGAGGAGAGGAAGTCGCATCCTCTCTCTCGCCTTACTTTGCGGGGATCTCAATGTCATAACTGAAACCGAACAGGTAATAGCTGCTGCTGCAACTATTTGTGCTTTTAATTATTATTGAGAGTGTGGAGGTGATGCTCTCCTCTCCTCGTACTTGTGTCTCGTGTCCCTTTTAGTCGGTTACGAAAAACCGCCGTTGGAGTTAGGTTAGGTTAGGCCTTGAAGGCGAGGAAGCACAAGGCAGACCGAGTAACCTTTCCACACTCTCGTGCCTCGCTCAAATTCATGCTACTTCGCGAGAGTGTGGAGGACGCCAAACAAGGAGAGCCGAAAAAATGTATAAAAGTATTCGAAAGGAAAATACTGAGGAAAATATACGGATCAGTCCAAGGAAAAAAAGGGTGGAGGATACGGTACAACTTTGAATTGATACAACTCTACGCATACACGAGCATAGTCGAACATGTTAAAATCTAAAGACTCCGATGGGCTGAGTACATAGAGAGACTGGACGATTAACGACTACCAAAAAGGGTAGAAAGGGGCCAACTCTAAGGGAAGAGGGGTAGAGGGCGACCGAGAACCAGATGGAAGGACAAGATCGTGAAGTATGCAAAAGTGATGCTAGACCTGCGGAATTGACAGTTTGGAGGCAGAAATTGGAGATGGTCAAGGTCCAGAAGAACTGTACGGGAAGAACTATATATAATAATAAATCCCGGGAGAACCACGGGAACAAGAAGAACAATAATTTAGTGCCGTTAAACACCTCAAACAGCTTAACCTACAAAACTTTGAAGACAAAGTATACAAACTCGGCCTGGTTTAATAAAATTTGAAAAGTTTTACTTGGGCCTGATAAAATCAAGTTGAAGGACTAATCCGGCACGCGGGGCTGCGAAAATTAAGATCAAAGTTTCAAGTCTTTCCAAAATTATCGAATTCTTTAATAGAAAATTTAAGAGGTTTGTTCTCCTTGCAACGGCAAGTATACATATAGGGTCTTCCAATTGACACGCGTTTACTTAGAAATGTAAATGTGGTTCGGTTTTGAAACGCTATGCTGTTATTTAGCTACGATTGTATTTTGCTTTAGCCTCCATTTAAAACGCAAAGGTAAACGCTTCAAAAATGCACACAAATTGTGAAAAAAAAATTCAAAATGTTTGCTCTGTAAATCAGACGCAGCCAGGCACTTCGTGTTATTTACGGTTGTAATGATCATCCAAACAAGACCACGATTGAACGATTGATGGAAGCCACGAGACCACGGCTCCCGTCGCACCTTTGCAGACTGGGCTTTGGAGCCGCTGGAGAAGGATCCTCGTTTTGGTGAAAAAATCATCTTCAGTGACGAAGCGGATTGTTGGTTGGATACATAAATAAACACAATTGTCACATTTGGGACGACACCCATCCACGGGAGATAATTAAGGCTCACTCGAATCCTAAGAAACTGATTGTAGGTGTGCGGCATCATGAGTCCGTACATCCTTTAAAACTAAATAGATCAGGTGGTGACTGTTAACGGCGAACGGTATGTAACCATGATAAGAAACTTTTGTGGGTCGAAGATGACGATATTAGCATAGACGGCATATGGTTCCAGCAAGATGGTGCTATTTGCCACACAACGCGGAATACACGTAAGTTATTGCAGGAGAAGATCCCGGGGCTCGTAATTTCGAAAGGAGCTGAATTCGAGTGGCCAGCAAGAACGTGTGATATAATGCGCTTATGCCCGGTTTACGATGAACGTGACGCGACGAGACGTCATTTAAACCTAAAACACATTGTTTTATATGCGGCTGATTACGATGGAGGTAATGTGAAGTATCTGAACTGAATGTAATATGAAAGCTACCAATATCCAAACTTTCATGTCACGATGCCTCAAGTTCACGTGATTCTTTCAGCCAATCACCGCTTTCGATTTTTGTGCGTATCCACTCGAATGAGTAGCATTTGCCACTGTGTTGTTACTTTTATTGTGTTTAAAGTTTGAAGTTTATAATAAAGTAATAAAGAGTTTACAGTTTATAATAAATAAGATTGAAACATTGATAATGCCTCACAACAGAATCCTTTTTCAAATACCAACGTTGTCAACTGTCAAATGGCTCTCAAATGCCATTTTTAGTACACGCTGTTTCGCGGCACGTTATGGCGGTCGTAATTTCACAAACATACCTTAGCGTAATGATCACTTCACATCACGTCGCCTCACGTTACCTTAAGTTCATCGTAAACCCGCCATTTCTCTTTGGGGCTACCTTAAGTTATTGGTTCACGCCAATAAAACAGCAACTCTTGCCCAACTGGAGAACAACTTTAATCGAATCATTGCGGAAATCCAACCCGACATACTGAAGAAAGACATCAAAAATTTGGCCTCCCGGACTGCCCAATGCAATCGCAGCCTAGGAAGCCTCATTCATTATGAAAATGATAATTTTTAAACACATCGAATGTTTTAAACATATCGAATGTTTTTATATATTAAATTTGCAAATGATAAAAACAATTCCACCATATCTCACATACAACTATACTTTTTTTAATTTTGAAGTTGACGCGCGATTGTTGAAAGTTTTAATCTGCATTTAATTAATGATAATATACGTACCTTCATATTACTCACAAGATAATCAATATTTGGTAAAAATAGGTGCCCTGAAATAATTTGGTTAATATACAAATCCACGTGAAAGAAGTCGCTTGCTATAACTAGTTCCTGTATATACGAAATATATTCAGATATTCAGAGAAAACACGAATATTTGAGTTGCAGCAGATGCAAGCAGACACTACAGGAGCTTTTGTATAAATTTAATAATGCAAAGACAGAAGAAAAAACTCCTTTCAGGAGTTTTCATTTCTGGGAGATTTAATTTTCCATTTTGTAGAGTTTTTCCTTACAGAGAATGAGCCGAAGATTATTATTTATTATCCCCACGGCGCATTCACATAATCGTGTTTTATGGAGTCTGTTACAAAATTCATAAACAAGGGGAGGCGAAATGTATCAAATGGCCATCAGAATCAATTGTCCCGAGGAGAATGAGCCAAAGAAATGTAAGAAAATACTTAGAAGGGTGCAGGCAAAAAAAGCAAATAATAATCTTATACTCCCGACTATGTAGACTAGCCAGGAGAAAACGGATTCTCTTCCCTTACATTGCTTCCGGATTGTGTCCTAGGGGGAAATTATTGAAAACTCCAATTTTTTCGCACCCCAAGAAATTCCCTCGCATGATTTTTGCCGTAATTACTTGTAAATTGACTTCATAACCAATGACACTCGAACGGCAATCACTCGAAAAGGGTGCACACCCTCGCCCATCAGACCTGCCAACCTACGAGAGCTCCAGCCACGGCCTAAGTGCGTTGCCTTGTTATCACAGTTTACATTCGCTCGGCGTCGCTTTAAATATAAATTCAATTCGAAAATGTACATATTTAAATCTGCTCTAGACTAAATTGACACAAATATTCTCAGAAGAATACGAATAAAACTAAACTAGAAAATCAATAAAAGGCAAGGCAAAAAGCAAGGCAAGGCTAGATAGCAAGTCTTGTCGGTCTACTTGTTGTAGTCTCATCAAAGCTAAATAAAACAAATAATTAGTTAATCTAGTTATTATATCGAATCTCAATAAATCTTCAATAACTCAATTAGGTTAGTCCACTTAAATACGCATTGTGTATTAGTGCACGTGACTATTCCACGGTCAATTCGATTTAGTTCTAGATTAGGTCTTGTCGGCGGAGTTTCGGTTACATGTGCGCTACGCCGTTGGTATAGTTAGCAACGTAATTGTGTTTGCAAGAAGGTGAGTCAGACGGGGAGATCGAGTCACGAATCCGCCGAGTACGTGACCTGTCCGGCGACTTTTGTTCCTCCCCGCTGGATACACACGTTTCCACCGCAAATACTCGGCTCGAATCTCATTTATCATTCCATAACTTATTAGTTGTTCTATTTAGTTAATAGGACGCATGGATCAATCGTAAGCGTAGATCAGAGGTTCCCAACGGGGTCCATGTGGACTTAACTTGACAGACAAGGCTAAACATACGAGATTATACAGACCAGAGTAGACAGATAAGATTATACTAGTCTAGAAAGAGAAGACTAGATGGATTATATTAAACAGACAAGACTAGACAGACAAGACTAGACAGACAAGACTAGACAGACAAGACTAGACAGACAAGACTAGACAGACAAGACTAGACAGACAAGACTAGACAGACAAGACTAGACAGACAAGACTAGACAGACAAGACTAGACAGACAAGACTAGACAAACTAGACAGACAAGACTAGACAGACAAGACTAGACAGACAAGACTAGACAGACAAGACTAGACAGACAAGACTAGACAGACAAGACTAGACAGACAAGACTAGACAGACAAGACTAGACAGACAAGACTAGACAGACAAGACTAGACAGACAAGACTAGACAGACAAGACTAGACAGACAAGACTAGACAGACAAGACTAGACAGACAAGACTAGACAGACAAGACTAGACAGACAAGACTAGACAGACAAGACTAGACAGACAAGACTAGACAGACAAGACTAGACAGACAAGACTAGACAGACAAGACTAGACAGACAAGACTAGACAAGACTAGACAGACAAGACTAGACAGACAAGACTAGACAGACAAGACTAGACAGACAAGACTAGACAGACAAGACTAGACAGACAAGACTAGACAGACAAGACTAGACAGACAAGACTAGACAGACAAGACTAGACAGACAAGACTAGACAGACAAGACTAGACAGACAAGACTAGACAGACAAGACTAGACAGACAAGACTAGACAGACAAGACTAGACAGACAAGACTAGACAGACAAGACTAGACAGACAAGACTAGACAGACAAGACTAGACAGACAAGACTAGACAGACAAGACTAGACAGACAAGACTAGACAGACAAGACTAGACAGACAAGACTAGACAGACAAGACTAGACAGACAAGACTAGACAGACAAGACTAGACAGACAAGACTAGACAGACAAGACTAGACAGACAAGACTAGACAGACAAGACTAGACAGACAAGACTAGACAGACAAGACTAGACAGACAAGACTAGACAGACAAGACTAGACAGACAAGACTAGACAGACAAGACTAGACAGACAAGACTAGACAGACAAGACTAGACAGACAAGACTAGACAGACAAGACTAGACAGACAAGACTAGACAGACAAGACTAGACAGACAAGACTAGACAGACAAGACTAGACAGACAAGACTAGACAGACAAGACTAGACAGACAAGACTAGACAGACAAGACTAGACAGACAAGACTAGACAGACAAGACTAGACAGACAAGACTAGACAGACAAGACTAGACAGACAAGACTAGACAGACAAGACTAGACAGACAAGACTAGACAGACAAGACTAGACAGACAAGACTTTTTTAATTTAAAGTGGTTCAGGGTAAGCTCTCACCAAATCCCCTATTCCACCTTGGCTTTTAGTATGCGCCACCCCGGTATCGCATATATTGCATTCATTCAGAGTGGGCAGCCCGGACGGTTAATGAAAACCGCCCTAGTTGTCGCCTCCCCGACCAGGATTCGAACCCGGGTCTCCCGCATTGAAAGGCGGGTATGTTGTCAACTACACCACCGAGGAGGACAGACAGACAAGACTAGACAGACAAGACTAGACAGACAAGACTAGACAGACAAGACTAGACAGACAAGACTAGACAGACAAGACTAGACAGACAAGACTAGACAGACAAGACTAGACAGACAAGACTAGACAGACAAGACTAGACAGACAAGACTAGACAGACAAGACTAGACAGACAAGACTAGACAGACAAGACTAGACAGACAAGACTAGACAGACAAGACTAGACAGACAAGACTAGACAGACAAGACTAGACAGACAAGACTAGACAGACAAGACTAGACAGACAAGACTAGACAGACAAGACTAGACAGACAAGACTAGACAGACAAGACTAGACAGACAAGACTAGACAGACAAGACTAGACAGACAAGACTAGACAGACAAGACTAGACAGACAAGACTAGACAGACAAGACTAGACAGACAAGACTAGACAGACAAGACTAGACAGACAAGACTAGACAGACAAGACTAGACAGACAAGACTAGACAGACAAGACTAGACAGACAAGACTAGACAGACAAGACTAGACAGACAAGACTAGACAGACAAGACTAGACAGACAAGACTAGACAGACAAGACTAGACAGACAAGACTAGACAGACAAGACTAGACAGACAAGACTAGACAGACAAGACTAGACAGACAAGACTAGACAGACAAGACTAGACAGACAAGACTAGACAGACAAGACTAGACAGACAAGACTAGACAGACAAGACTAGACAGACAAGACTAGACAGACAAGACTAGACAGACAAGACTAGACAGACAAGACTAGACAGACAAGACTAGACAGACAAGACTAGACAGACAAGACTAGACAGACAAGACTAGACAGACAAGACTAGACAGACAAGACTAGACAGACAAGACTAGACAGACAAGACTAGACAGACAAGACTAGACAGACAAGACTAGACAGACAAGACTAGACAGACAAGACTAGACAGACAAGACTAGACAGACAAGACTAGACAGACAAGACTAGACAGACAAGACTAGACAGACAAGACTAGACAGACAAGACTAGACAGACAAGACTAGACAGACAAGACTAGACAGACAAGACTAGACAGACAAGACTAGACAGACAAGACTAGACAGACAAGACTAGACAGACAAGACTAGACAGACAAGACTAGACAGACAAGACTAGACAGACAAGACTAGACAGACAAGACTAGACAGACAAGACTAGACAGACAAGACTAGACAGACAAGACTAGACAGACAAGACTAGACAGACAAGACTAGACAGACAAGACTAGACAGACAAGACTAGACAGACAAGACTAGACAGACAAGACTAGACAGACAAGACTAGACAGACAAGACTAGACAGACAAGACTAGACAGACAAGACTAGACAGACAAGACTAGACAGACAAGACTAGACAGACAAGACTAGACAGACAAGACTAGACAGACAAGACTAGACAGACAAGACTAGACAGACAAGACTAGACAGACAAGACTAGACAGACAAGACTAGACAGACAAGACTAGACAGACAAGACTAGACAGACAAGACTAGACAGACAAGACTAGACAGACAAGACTAGACAGACAAGACTAGACAGACAAGACTAGACAGACAAGACTAGACAGACAAGACTAGACAGACAAGACTAGACAGACAAGACTAGACAGACAAGACTAGACAGACAAGACTAGACAGACAAGACTAGACAGACAAGACTAGACAGACAAGACTAGACAGACAAGACTAGACAGACAAGACTAGACAGACAAGACTAGACAGACAAGACTAGACAGACAAGACTAGACAGACAAGACTAGACAGACAAGACTAGACAGACAAGACTAGACAGACAAGACTAGACAGACAAGACTAGACAGACAAGACTAGACAGACAAGACTAGACAGACAAGACTAGACAGACAAGACTAGACAGACAAGACTAGACAGACAAGACTAGACAGACAAGACTAGACAGACAAGACTAGACAGACAAGACTAGACAGACAAGACTAGACAGACAAGACTAGACAGACAAGACTAGACAGACAAGACTAGACAGACAAGACTAGACAGACAAGACTAGACAGACAAGACTAGACAGACAAGACTAGACAGACAAGACTAGACAGACAAGACTAGACAGACAAGACTAGACAGACAAGACTAGACAGACAAGACTAGACAGACAAGACTAGACAGACAAGACTAGACAGACAAGACTAGACAGACAAGACTAGACAGACAAGACTAGACAGACAAGACTAGACAGACAAGACTAGACAGACAAGACTAGACAGACAAGACTAGACAGACAAGACTAGACAGACAAGACTAGACAGACAAGACTAGACAGACAAGACTAGACAGACAAGACTAGACAGACAAGACTAGACAGACAAGACTAGACAGACAAGACTAGACAGACAAGACTAGACAGACAAGACTAGACAGACAAGACTAGACAGACAAGACTAGACAGACAAGACTAGACAGACAAGACTAGACAGACAAGACTAGACAGACAAGACTAGACAGACAAGACTAGACAGACAAGACTAGACAGACAAGACTAGACAGACAAGACTAGACAGACAAGACTAGACAGACAAGACTAGACAGACAAGACTAGACAGACAAGACTAGACAGACAAGACTAGACAGACAAGACTAGACAGACAAGACTAGACAGACAAGACTAGACAGACAAGACTAGACAGACAAGACTAGACAGACAAGACTAGACAGACAAGACTAGACAGACAAGACTAGACAGACAAGACTAGACAGACAAGACTAGACAGACAAGACTAGACAGACAAGACTAGACAGACAAGACTAGACAGACAAGACTAGACAGACAAGACTAGACAGACAAGACTAGACAGACAAGACTAGACAGACAAGACTAGACAGACAAGACTAGACAGACAAGACTAGACAGACAAGACTAGACAGACAAGACTAGACAGACAAGACTAGACAGACAAGACTAGACAGACAAGACTAGACAGACAAGACTAGACAGACAAGACTAGACAGACAAGACTAGACAGACAAGACTAGACAGACAAGACTAGACAGACAAGACTAGACAGACAAGACTAGACAGACAAGACTAGACAGACAAGACTAGACAGACAAGACTAGACAGACAAGACTAGACAGACAAGACTAGACAGACAAGACTAGACAGACAAGACTAGACAGACAAGACTAGACAGACAAGACTAGACAGACAAGACTAGACAGACAAGACTAGACAGACAAGACTAGACAGACAAGACTAGACAGACAAGACTAGACAGACAAGACTAGACAGACAAGACTAGACAGACAAGACTAGACAGACAAGACTAGACAGACAAGACTAGACAGACAAGACTAGACAGACAAGACTAGACAGACAAGACTAGACAGACAAGACTAGACAGACAAGACTAGACAGACAAGACTAGACAGACAAGACTAGACAGACAAGACTAGACAGACAAGACTAGACAGACAAGACTAGACAGACAAGACTAGACAGACAAGACTAGACAGACAAGACTAGACAGACAAGACTAGACAGACAAGACTAGACAGACAAGACTAGACAGACAAGACTAGACAGACAAGACTAGACAGACAAGACTAGACAGACAAGACTAGACAGACAAGACTAGACAGACAAGACTAGACAGACAAGACTAGACAGACAAGACTAGACAGACAAGACTAGACAGACAAGACTAGACAGACAAGACTAGACAGACAAGACTAGACAGACAAGACTAGACAGACAAGACTAGACAGACAAGACTAGACAGACAAGACTAGACAGACAAGACTAGACAGACAAGACTAGACAGACAAGACTAGACAGACAAGACTAGACAGACAAGACTAGACAGACAAGACTAGACAGACAAGACTAGACAGACAAGACTAGACAGACAAGACTAGACAGACAAGACTAGACAGACAAGACTAGACAGACAAGACTAGACAGACAAGACTAGACAGACAAGACTAGACAGACAAGACTAGACAGACAAGACTAGACAGACAAGACTAGACAGACAAGACTAGACAGACAAGACTAGACAGACAAGACTAGACAGACAAGACTAGACAGACAAGACTAGACAGACAAGACTAGACAGACAAGACTAGACAGACAAGACTAGACAGACAAGACTAGACAGACAAGACTAGACAGACAAGACTAGACAGACAAGACTAGACAGACAAGACTAGACAGACAAGACTAGACAGACAAGACTAGACAGACAAGACTAGACAGACAAGACTAGACAGACAAGACTAGACAGACAAGACTAGACAGACAAGACTAGACAGACAAGACTAGACAGACAAGACTAGACAGACAAGACTAGACAGACAAGACTAGACAGACAAGACTAGACAGACAAGACTAGACAGACAAGACTAGACAGACAAGACTAGACAGACAAGACTAGACAGACAAGACTAGACAGACAAGACTAGACAGACAAGACTAGACAGACAAGACTAGACAGACAAGACTAGACAGACAAGACTAGACAGACAAGACTAGACAGACAAGACTAGACAGACAAGACTAGACAGACAAGACTAGACAGACAAGACTAGACAGACAAGACTAGACAGACAAGACTAGACAGACAAGACTAGACAGACAAGACTAGACAGACAAGACTAGACAGACAAGACTAGACAGACAAGACTAGACAGACAAGACTAGACAGACAAGACTAGACAGACAAGACTAGACAGACAAGACTAGACAGACAAGACTAGACAGACAAGACTAGACAGACAAGACTAGACAGACAAGACTAGACAGACAAGACTAGACAGACAAGACTAGACAGACAAGACTAGACAGACAAGACTAGACAGACAAGACTAGACAGACAAGACTAGACAGACAAGACTAGACAGACAAGACTAGACAGACAAGACTAGACAGACAAGACTAGACAGACAAGACTAGACAGACAAGACTAGACAGACAAGACTAGACAGACAAGACTAGACAGACAAGACTAGACAGACAAGACTAGACAGACAAGACTAGACAGACAAGACTAGACAGACAAGACTAGACAGACAAGACTAGACAGACAAGACTAGACAGACAAGACTAGACAGACAAGACTAGACAGACAAGACTAGACAGACAAGACTAGACAGACAAGACTAGACAGACAAGACTAGACAGACAAGACTAGACAGACAAGACTAGACAGACAAGACTAGACAGACAAGACTAGACAGACAAGACTAGACAGACAAGACTAGACAGACAAGACTAGACAGACAAGACTAGACAGACAAGACTAGACAGACAAGACTAGACAGACAAGACTAGACAGACAAGACTAGACAGACAAGACTAGACAGACAAGACTAGACAGACAAGACTAGACAGACAAGACTAGACAGACAAGACTAGACAGACAAGACTAGACAGACAAGACTAGACAGACAAGACTAGACAGACAAGACTAGACAGACAAGACTAGACAGACAAGACTAGACAGACAAGACTAGACAGACAAGACTAGACAGACAAGACTAGACAGACAAGACTAGACAGACAAGACTAGACAGACAAGACTAGACAGACAAGACTAGACAGACAAGACTAGACAGACAAGACTAGACAGACAAGACTAGACAGACAAGACTAGACAGACAAGACTAGACAGACAAGACTAGACAGACAAGACTAGACAGACAAGACTAGACAGACAAGACTAGACAGACAAGACTAGACAGACAAGACTAGACAGACAAGACTAGACAGACAAGACTAGACAGACAAGACTAGACAGACAAGACTAGACAGACAAGACTAGACAGACAAGACTAGACAGACAAGACTAGACAGACAAGACTAGACAGACAAGACTAGACAGACAAGACTAGACAGACAAGACTAGACAGACAAGACTAGACAGACAAGACTAGACAGACAAGACTAGACAGACAAGACTAGACAGACAAGACTAGACAGACAAGACTAGACAGACAAGACTAGACAGACAAGACTAGACAGACAAGACTAGACAGACAAGACTAGACAGACAAGACTAGACAGACAAGACTAGACAGACAAGACTAGACAGACAAGACTAGACAGACAAGACTAGACAGACAAGACTAGACAGACAAGACTAGACAGACAAGACTAGACAGACAAGACTAGACAGACAAGACTAGACAGACAAGACTAGACAGACAAGACTAGACAGACAAGACTAGACAGACAAGACTAGACAGACAAGACTAGACAGACAAGACTAGACAGACAAGACTAGACAGACAAGACTAGACAGACAAGACTAGACAGACAAGACTAGACAGACAAGACTAGACAGACAAGACTAGACAGACAAGACTAGACAGACAAGACTAGACAGACAAGACTAGACAGACAAGACTAGACAGACAAGACTAGACAGACAAGACTAGACAGACAAGACTAGACAGACAAGACTAGACAGACAAGACTAGACAGACAAGACTAGACAGACAAGACTAGACAGACAAGACTAGACAGACAAGACTAGACAGACAAGACTAGACAGACAAGACTAGACAGACAAGACTAGACAGACAAGACTAGACAGACAAGACTAGACAGACAAGACTAGACAGACAAGACTAGACAGACAAGACTAGACAGACAAGACTAGACAGACAAGACTAGACAGACAAGACTAGACAGACAAGACTAGACAGACAAGACTAGACAGACAAGACTAGACAGACAAGACTAGACAGACAAGACTAGACAGACAAGACTAGACAGACAAGACTAGACAGACAAGACTAGACAGACAAGACTAGACAGACAAGACTAGACAGACAAGACTAGACAGACAAGACTAGACAGACAAGACTAGACAGACAAGACTAGACAGACAAGACTAGACAGACAAGACTAGACAGACAAGACTAGACAGACAAGACTAGACAGACAAGACTAGACAGACAAGACTAGACAGACAAGACTAGACAGACAAGACTAGACAGACAAGACTAGACAGACAAGACTAGACAGACAAGACTAGACAGACAAGACTAGACAGACAAGACTAGACAGACAAGACTAGACAGACAAGACTAGACAGACAAGACTAGACAGACAAGACTAGACAGACAAGACTAGACAGACAAGACTAGACAGACAAGACTAGACAGACAAGACTAGACAGACAAGACTAGACAGACAAGACTAGACAGACAAGACTAGACAGACAAGACTAGACAGACAAGACTAGACAGACAAGACTAGACAGACAAGACTAGACAGACAAGACTAGACAGACAAGACTAGACAGACAAGACTAGACAGACAAGACTAGACAGACAAGACTAGACAGACAAGACTAGACAGACAAGACTAGACAGACAAGACTAGACAGACAAGACTAGACAGACAAGACTAGACAGACAAGACTAGACAGACAAGACTAGACAGACAAGACTAGACAGACAAGACTAGACAGACAAGACTAGACAGACAAGACTAGACAGACAAGACTAGACAGACGAGACTAGACAGACAAGACTAGACAGACAAGACTAGACAGACAAGACTAGACAGACAAGACTAGACAGACAAGACTAGACAGACAAGACTAGACAGACAAGACTAGACAGACAAGACTAGACAGACAAGACTAGACAGACAAGACTAGACAGACAAGACTAGACAGCAGTCTGTAGCATGAGATCCTGTGCTTCGCGGCCTCTTCCTAAGTTTATCTGAAGAAACTTCTTCATTACTTCGTTTTCTTTAATGCCTCCTGGAATGACTGACATCTTATACCGCCAAGGGTGTGTTTCGCGTCTCTTTTTTTTTCATTACAGACTGCGCAGAAGGCTTCCTCTTTGCAATCTTTCGCAAAGTGGTCTTGCTTTCCACAAAGACGGCACGATTTGGATCTGTCTGTCCCTTTGCAGTGTAGTGCTACGTGACCAAATCCTTGGCAGCGGAAGCATCGAATAACGTTTGGCTTCTGTCTAACTCTGCATAAAATCCATCCTACTTTGATTTTGCCAGTTTTCAGCAGTCTTTCTGCAATTTCCTTCGATGTTGTCACTACTGCTGTTTGAGTGCCACTGAAACCTTTTCTAAGTGATCGCACTTTCACTGAATCTGGGGAGGTTTCTTCTACTACCGCTAATATGGCGGCAGTCACATCCGCTTCGTCTGTAATCTCATCTAGATCCCGGATCTCGATTATGCAGTTCCGTGTCAGTGTCCGCACAGTTGCCTGCTTTCCCAAGAGTTTGGCTACCTGAGTTCTCAAGGTTCCAACATTCCCTTTTTTAATTTTTAACAATAGTTCGTTCTTTTGTGTCCGCCTTATCCCTAAAATTTCAACTCCGCATTTTTCTAGATCTATGTTTTTTTTTATTCTTCGTAATGTGTCTTCGTATGAGACACCTTCCGCTGGTTTAATTGTTAATGCCTCCGGCTGTGTAGTGCGGATTTGGTTTTCATGTGGTATTTTCGTGTTCGTCTTGTCACGATTTTCTCTTTTTTTTCTCTCCACTATTTTCCAGTTTTGATCTTTCGCTAATGTCTCAGTTTGGTTTTCCAAAACGTTTTGTATCTGTACGACTTCTTTCCTTTTTGGGGGTGTTTTTACTTGCGCTGGGTGTACTTGTGCTGGGTCTATGTACTTACGTAGCATGTCTGCGTATGACACCCCTTTCTTTGGTTTAAAGGTCAATGTTTCTGACCGTTTCGCGCGTAATTGATTTTCATGCGACTTTTTTGTGTAAGTCTTTTCACGTGTAACGTTTTGTACCGCTATGACTTCTATCCTTTTTAAAGGTGTTGGTACTTGCGGTAATGTGTCTCTCTGTTTTGGGGGGAGCTCCCGCTCGCCATTCTTAGCGGAATTATTTCCCAGAGATCCAGTTTCTCGTCTACTTTCCTGGTACGTTTGCTCCAGTTTCTCCCTTTCCTCCCGATGGTCCTTCATTCTTGTCCATAAGATTCCCGCATCGTTGTTAGCGGTTCTAATGGATTTGTGGACATTCCTGTACGTCTTTAATACATCATCGATTTTATCGATGCGTACACCTAATTCTGAAAATACCTCCTCTTCCTCCTTTTTCAGCTGTATCAGCCGTTTTTCTATTTCCGTCAAAACGAAAGATTAAAAATGCTACAAGGGAAAAAAGGACCTAAAAATTAGTAAAAAAATTAAAAACTTAAATCTACACTGCTTTGAAAAAAAATTTAAATGACAAGTGTCAAAAGGTCTGGTATAAAAGATTTGTCTTTGCTGGGGTTCCTACTATGCAATTTATGTGTTTTCTACTAAACCAAGGTAAGCTCTTGTATTTTGCGCTGTCCTTCTAGTATCTCGCTGTTTTGCTGCCCGTAGATTTATCTATTTGTTCGAGCGAATTTTCTTACGTCTGTAGCTTGTTTGCCCGTTGCCAGGCCTCTCCTGTCTGTGTCTCTCTGAAAGGGAATTTTCGCTACGCAATGGAAAAGACAAAAACTCGTCTTACTGAGAAAAGGGGACAAACCATTAGAAGAACCATCGTCATACCGACCGATATGCCTCCTGGACAACATAGGGAAACTTTTTGAAAGACTAATACTTAGGAGACTTGAGACATATATCGAAAACAACGGAGAACTGTCCCAATGGCAGTATGGTTTTCGAAAAGGTCGATCAACCGTGGACGCTATTGCTGAAGTAATTAGAGCAGCAGAAAAGGTCAAAAATGGAACACGGCAATCGAAAGGTTATTGTGCATTAGTGACCCTTGACGTTAAAAACGCCTTTAATTCAGCAAGGTGGGATGTAATCATGAAGGCATTAGCATCAAGACAGACACCAGAATACTTGAGAAAGATGATAAGCAGCTACTTGAGCGACCGACGGTTGATATACCACACGGACGAAGGTGAAGTTGAGTATGAGGTAACGGCGGGTGTCCCACAAGGATCGGTATTGGCACCATTCTTGTGGAACATTATGTACGATGGCTTGCTAAACCTAGACTTGCCTAGAACAGCGCAAATAGTTGGGTTCGCAGATGACGCCGCGGTGGTAGTGACTGCAAAGGAAATAAGTACACTAGAACTAGCAACTAACGAAACCCTTCGGCGGGCAAATAATTGGTTAAAAGAGCAGGGTCTAACAATGGCAGTTCATAAAACAGAAGCGATACTTATCACGGATAAGAGACTATTCACCCCACCGAAACTCGTTCTGGAAGGGCAAAATATCCCTTTATCGAAATCATTGAGGTACCTTGGCGTCCAACTCGATAGCGGTCTGAGATACACAGACCATATAGCCAAAACATCGAAAAAGGCAGCGTCTACAGTGACAGCTTTGGTAAGGTTGATGCCGAACATTGGAGGACCGAGGGAATTAAAACGGAAACTTCTCAACAATGTGGTACACTCAAAAATTCTCTACGCGGCGGAAATATGGGCGGGCGTAACGAAAAAGATTGGAGCGAGAAAACTACTTACAGGAGTACAAAGAAGAAGTGCTCTAAGAGTAATTTCTGCCTACAGAACGGTTTCGGAGGCCGCGGCGCTGGTACTTGCAAGCACACCCCCAATAGACTTACTGATTCGCGAGAAACAAGAAGTCTACGAAGACCTGCAACAACACAGGGCGAAAAAAGAATTAAAACACGAAAGAGCAGCCGCTAAGGAGAGAGCACGTAAGAGACTCATGGACCGATGGCAGACAAGATGGGATAACGACACTAGTGGCAGGTGGACATACAGACTTATCCCTAACGTAACAGCATGGTATGAAAGGTCACACGGACATATGAGTTACCATCTTACACAAGCACTCACTGGTCATGGATGCTTCAACGCATACCTAGAACGGTTTAAAAAAAGAGACACGGCGGAGTGTTTTTATTGCGGTCATATCCCAGACGACGCACAACACACTATCTTCATGTGTACAGAATCAGAGAACGAAAGAACTCGACTCGCGGAGACACTAGGCGGTACAAAACTAGAAGAACAGAACATCATGGAAGTTATGTTAGAGAGTGAGCATAACTGGGATGCAGTACAAGCTTACATAACCGAAATCATGTTGGGAAAAGAACAAATGGAGAGAGAATGGAAGGCGATTATAATATCACACGAAACACAAAGAAGCTAAAATGGACGACTAGATATGTGACGAAAAGACCGAAAAATGGTTTATCACACGACTGCATAACTAATACGACAGAAGACGAAAGACGATATCGAAACGAGTAAGGGACAATAAAAATAACAGTAAGGAAACAATTGGTACAAACACCACCACCCACCTGAAGTAATGCTCACGCAGTTCCGGGTGGAGTGTAGTGTAGAGACAGAGGAGGGGGTTTAGTGGGTATGCTGGTCACGAAGAACTCGATCAGAGAGCCCCACACTACACGGGTTTGAATATCCGGTGTGCAACAATGCATTCCCCCTCCTCTCTGAAAAAAAAAAAAAAAAAAAAAAAAAAGACAAGACTAGACAGACAAGACTAGACAGACAAGACTAGACAGACAAGACTAGACAGACAAGACTAGACAGACAAGACTAGACAGACAAGACTAGACAGACAAGACTAGACAGACAAGACTAGACAGACAAGACTAGACAGACAAGACTAGACAGACAAGACTAGACAGACAAGACTAGACAGACAAGACTAGACAGACAAGACTAGACAGACAAGACTAGACAGACAAGACTAGACAGACAAGACTAGACAGACAAGACTAGACAGACAAGACTAGACAGACAAGACTAGACAGACAAGACTAGACAGACAAGACTAGACAGACAAGACTAGACAGACAAGACTAGACAGACAAGACTAGACAGACAAGACTAGACAGACAAGACTAGACAGACAAGACTAGACAGACAAGACTAGACAGACAAGACTAGACAGACAAGACTAGACAGACAAGACTAGACAGACAAGACTAGACAGACAAGACTAGACAGACAAGACTAGACAGACAAGACTAGACAGACAAGACTAGACAGACAAGACTAGACAGACAAGACTAGACAGACAAGACTAGACAGACAAGACTAGACAGACAAGACTAGACAGACAAGACTAGACAGACAAGACTAGACAGACAAGACTAGACAGACAAGACTAGACAGACAAGACTAGACAGACAGAACTAGACAGACAAGACTAGACAGACAAGACTAGACAGACAAGACTAGACAGACAAGACTAGACAGACAAGACTAGACAGACAAGACTAGACAGACAAGACTAGACAGACAAGACTAGACAGACAAGACTAGACAGACAAGACTAGACAGACAAGACTAGACAGACAAGACTAGACAGACAAGACTAGACAGACAAGACTAGACAGACAAGACTAGACAGACAAGACTAGACAGACAAGACTAGACAGACAAGACTAGACAGACAAGACTAGACAGACAAGACTAGACAGACAAGACTAGACAGACAAGACTAGACAGACAAGACTAGACAGACAAGACTAGACAGACAAGACTAGACAGACAAGACTAGACAGACAAGACTAGACAGACAAGACCAGACAGACAAGACTAGACAGACAAGACTAGACAGACAAGACTAGACAGACAAGACTAGACAGACAAGACTAGACAGACAAGACTAGACAGACAAGACTAGACAGACAAGACTAGACAGACAAGACTAGACACACAAGACTACACAGACAAGACTAGACAGACAAGACTTGACAGACAAGACTAGACAGACAAGACTAGACAGACAAGACTAGACAGACAAGACTAGACAGACAAGACTAGACAGACAAGACTAGCCAGACAAGACTAGACAGACAAGCCTAGACAGACAAGACTAGACAGTCACCAGTCGAGTGTCGTTGGTTTAGGACGTGTTAGAGAGTGCTCCGTTTTTAAATTGTTTATTTGAATATTATGTATATCTCAGAACATTATATAGGAAGCAGTAAGACTGTTTAATGTTGTGCAAGTCTCACTGTTTTTAGTTGGTATGATAATTGTTTCGATGACATTTTTTATAAAGTGATTTTGTCTTCGCCACGCCGCGCTGTGCCGTGTTTCACAGGTTAATTTATCCAATATAAACCTACCTGATAAGAGATGTTTATTTATTTTTTAAGCGATAAGTTTAAATAGCGGGATAAAACTTTTCTACACTTTTATCAACAAAGAAAAAAGACAGCAGAGACACATAAAAAATCTGAAAAATCAGAATGGCCGAAAAAAAAATGATATAAACGAAACACAAAGCAATATTTGTGGAAAAAAAGTCACAGCGTTTATATTTTATTTAAAATTTAATCATATTTTTCACACAAAGTGTATATCAAATGTAAGAACTACTAGAGCTAGTCAATGTGATCACGAATTTCAAGAACCTCAAGAAAAAACCTTGGAAAACTGGGCAAACACCATTAACCACATAAATAACAACCTAATACAAGAAAATAGATTTTAAAAAAAAACTTTTGGCCGAAATGGAGGACAAGAACGATATCCTAAAATTTAACGTAGAAGTTCGAAAAGAAAAGGTAGAATTACCAAAAGAGAAGATTGAATTGCTAACGATTGTAAACAAGCGGGGAAAAAAGTAAACCAGAAACTTATCACACAACAAGACCCAGTCAGATTGGCATCACTGAGCCGTCTACAGCCGTGGATACAATAATGTTGGGGACCGAAAACATAACATCTCATTCTAATCAAGCGTCTCAGTCCAAAAGATATCAATATTAAACTGAACTAGACGACCAGAGGCACATGAACATGGCACAGAATAAGAGGAAGAACCGAGTATCAATAGGAAACGGAAAAGTACCCGAAGCCGAAATAAATTGTGGTTTCATAGAATGAGACTCCAAGCCCAAAATTTGGCTTTACATATCTAGAGCCTTAGATCACGTAAACTCGGACATTAATACTTGGCGAAAAAAAACGTGAAACATGAAAACCCTTTGGTTGTGTAAGAATGAAACAATATAAACAGAGAATCAACAACAAGGGTTTCAAGATAGGAGTGGAACCAGATCTGAAAGAGTATACGATGATGGTTTCTGGCCAGAAGGTATACTCCACAAACGTTTTAATTTATCGATCGGAAACAAATTTTCCAAGACCACTACGAGGAAGGACCGATTTTCAAACCAATAATTGCACATTAGTCTCTCAATTAAACCCCTCTCGATGAACATCTTCAGCCGCGCTGATACTTTATGAATAGAATGATTGCGACAGTTACTACGTGGTAATTCATACTTACATTGAATTGAAAAATTCACAATGTTTTTACCACACTTATAATATGTAAAAATGTTATAAACCTTATTATTCAAAGTTAAATATATTTCTACACATATCACGACTCGAGTTTCGACGTTTGACGGTCATTTTCAAGTGGCTTAAAAAATTCCTAACAAAAAACCTAACCTAACCTAACCCTTATCCATTGAACCCTTATAGTTTTTGGTGGGAGGGGGGCGTTGTCTGTCCGTAGATGAGGAGTTATCTGTTTGAGATTGGGTGAGATTAAAAAGTTGGGAAAAGATTAAGTCGGTTTGCTCGTTTAGGAGATTAACTGAGGGATTATGGTTTTTTTTTTAAATTTCTAATCTATGACACGCTATTGCATTCTGAACAATAATTTCGTATACGCCGGATTTTTTGAGGGGGTCGATTTTGTCTTTGGCATTAAACAATATGTTGGACAACTTTGAGGAGGGTTTAAATGCTATTTGAAGATTTTGCTTTCGAAGAACATTTGCGATGTGTTCGCTTGTTTTGCCAAAATATGTCAGGGAGATGACAGTTTTGTCTGAATTTGAGGTTTTCGGATATATTTGGGCCATTGTGAATTGGGTTCGTTTATTATTAATAATGTTTTGGATGAGTTTTGTTGGGAAACCATTCTCTGTAACGATTGAAATGATGGTAATTAACTCTTTGATTCTCTTTTCTGAGGTAAGGAGGATCGAAAAGGCTCGATGTGTCATTGAATGATAGGCAGCTAATTTGTGTGTTATCGGGTGAAATGATGAATACGGGATTGTAGAGTTAACATTGGTGGGTTTTCTATATATACAAATTCTATTTTGTTGTTTTTGTGAATCAGAGTAAGGTCTAAGAACTTAATTTTGTTGTCTGTTTCTACCTCGATGGTGAATTTAATTTTGGGATGAACGTTGTTTATTATGTTGAGAAATTGGTTTAATTGACGTGCTGTACCACTAAAACACGTTATTACGTCATCACCAAACATATCTATTCCTTATCTATCTATCTGTCTATAAAAAGCCTATCTATAGCCTTCTTGGATATAGAGGGAGCTTTTGACAACACCTCACACGAGGCTGTCAGGGCGGCCCTCGAAAGAAGGAATATCGACAGCACTACCTCAAAGTGGATGGGAGAAATGCTGAGAACTAGAACGGCGGAGACACAAGTGGGAAGAGACACCATTAAGATCTTCACAACTCGAGCGTGCCCACAGGGAGGTGTATGATAGTACTAATAAACCGCTAATGTGGAACCTGGTAGTTGATGAACTACTGGTTAGGCTAAACGACCTAGACATCAAATGTCAAGGTTACTCCGATGACATAGTCATAATGGTTAGAGAGAAATTTGAGGGAACGCTCTGTGAAATTGTTCCGAGAGGCCTCAACGTAACTAGTAGATGGTGTCAAACAGTGGGACTGAAACTCAACCCGAGCAAAACCACGGTGATACAATTTACTAGAAGGAGAAAACTATACTGCCTACATCCCATACTCATAGATGGGAAGGCAGTAGAATACCAACAGGAGATAAGGTATCTGGGTATCACACTAGATAGCAAACTCCTGTGGAATAGACACGCTGAGGCAGCGGTAGGTAAAGCCAAACGCGCCCTAATGGTGTGCAGAAATCGGGCAGGAAAAACGTGGGGTTGTAACCCCACTATCCTGCGATGGATGTACATCATGATAGTGAGACCTGCAATCACTTATGGGGCAGTTGCGTTGGGAAGTAGAATCAAGCTGGCCTCTATGAGGAAATAGCCTGAGAAGATTCAAAGACTGGCGTGTGTCTGCATCACGGGGGCGATGGGGTCGTGTCCGACAGCAGCATTGGAGCTGCTACTGGATCTGACTCCGCTGCACCTTGTGATGGAAAGGGCCGCCAGATCGGCGATCATAAGGTTCATCAAGGAAGGAATGGGCAGAGGTAAAATAATCGGGAGCAGAGACCGAAACAGCCTCGCTGCCAAGATCCCCTGGCTGGAAGTACCAAAAGACGAAATGGTATGCAAATACCACTTCGAGAAAAACTACACAGCAATGTACAGTAGTAAAGCCGATCGGAGCGAATCCTCAGCATACCACATAGAGCAAAATGCCATCAAGTGGTATAAAGATGTTTCGAAGACAAAGGAAGGTACTGGTGCAGGAGTGTTTGGACCTTGTACCAGGTACTTCGAATCCATGGGAACATCCCCAAGTATCTTCCAAGCAGAGGTACACTCAATCGAAAGATGTGCACAGTTTAACCTCGACAGGAATTATCGCAAAAAACGAATTGCTATCATGTCAGACAGCCAAGCAGCCATTAAGGCCATTAGCTCATACACCATCAGATCCAAACTGGTATGGGACTGTGTGGGGAAGCTGAACAAGCTTGGCAGGGATAATAAAGTAACGCTATACTGGGTACCAGGACACACTGGTATAGACGGAAACGAAGAAGCCGATCACCTAGCAAACAAGGGATCCAGTAGCCCCTTTATAGGTCCGGAACCCTTTTGCGGCATGAGTGTCAACACCATCCACAAAAGTTTAGATAAAGAAACAAGAGGAAAATGGATGAAAACCTGGAAAGAACTTCCAGGGCCAAGGCAATTCAAAGTGATGCTGGGATCTTTTAACCAGAAGAGAACAAAAGCTTGCCTGAAACTAAGCAGGAACAAGCTTAGAATTCTGACAGGAGTCCTGACGGGACACTGCAGACTTAGGAAACATCTCAAGGCCCTAGGCCTAGAGGAGGATGACGGATGCAGATTATGTGGCTTAGCAGAGGAAACCCCCATACATCTGTTGAAATACTGCGGAGCATTACTCCGCAAGAGACAGATGTACCTTGGGGCTCACTGCTTGAACACAGAGGTGCTGCAGGTCTTGAATCCCACCCAGATCCTGAAATTCCTAAAGGAATCAGGATTAGAGGAGGCGCTCTAAATGGGTAAGTACACCAACACTTGGAGGAGGAGGGTGGGGTACAATAGATCTATAAAGGTCGCAGTACAAGTCGTCACCACCATATCTACAATCTACAATCTTCAACATATCTATACCAAAATGAAATAGGTTTTTTGGAGATATTTAGTTTGAATTTTTTTTTCTTCGATAGTTGACATGAATAGATCGGCTAATAGTGGACTTAATGGCGATCCCATTGCTAGACCTGATGTTTTCTGATAGTATGTGTTATTAAATTCGAAGTAATTTTGATTAACACGTATTTCCAGGGCTTCATAAAGTTCAGATTTTATAAGATGATGGCTTTATCAATTAAATTTTGTATGATTTCGAGACACTCTTTTGTAGGTATACTAGAAAGCATACTACTAACATCAAAAGATACGAGTTTGGAGTTTATTGGAGTTGTTATTGGTTTGAGGAATTCCGAGAGGGCGAGTGAATTTTTTACAGAATATTTTGGGGTATATTTGGTGTATTTTTTGAAAAGAGTATTCAGTTTAATTGCCAAAACTCTTGCTACACTGTTAATATAGGAGGCAACTGGTCTAATGGGAGAATCGGGTTTGTGAGTTTTAATGAAACCATAGAGTCTGGGAGCTGTGGGATTCTGATTTATGATTTTAAATTTCTCAAAATCTGAGAACAAAAATTAATATTTGTAACTTGTAATATTTTTTAAGAGACTTCAAATTTGGAATTGTAATTTTTGTGTGGGATCCTTCTTCAAGGATGTTAGTTTTTCTGTTGAAAAGAAAGAGTTAATTTTATTGATGTACTGTTCTCTTTCCAGGACAACTATCGAACACTCCAGGAGCACTGATACTTTAAATCAGTGTTTTTCAACGTGGGGGTCGCGGGGCCTTTCTAAGGGGGTTGGAAAGCCTCTTTAAAGGGATCTCAGTTATTTTAAAATTTAAAATCTACTTATTTTTAATATATTAATATATTACATTATTAATTAGAATGACTGTAGACATGTAAACTTATAACGTTGCATAACGTCGAAAATATATACACGGAATGGTCTATAGTTGAATTATCAAGCAAAGCCAATTTACGAGTAAACTACCTTAACCCTTAACCACCTGCCAGACATCTCAGGTGAGACAATTACTGCTACTTTGGGTCTGAGAGACGTATATCAGGTGGTTAGGTGTTAAAGAGGCATTCAAAGAAAACAAAAAACTAAAATCATTCTATTTCAAAATGTTATAATTATTAAGAAAAGGTTAGTTAAAGGTTAGGTAGAACACAAATCAACAAATACCTTCGAGTCACATGAATGATTAATGTTGCGAGTAATAGGCACACATTCACATTAATGTGATGGTTGGACCTATTTGTTGTTAATCAATTTCTCCCGCGGATCCGTTTTTGCTACACATTGCTTACATCGCTACAAATCGCTTTCTAAATTCAGGAGATTTCTCTGTTTGTCTATTATTTGAGCCATCGACGAAAACGTCAACTCGCAGAAATAGGAGGTGGCACATGGAATCAAACACTTCAATGCTTCTCTGGTTAATAGTGGATATTCTGTTTTTCTCTTTAACCAAAAGGTATCCAAAGTGCTAGACATGAATTCCACGTGTAATATTCCATCAGCAGATAGTTCCAACAGATTTTCTTTTAGATTGGTTCCCAAAATGCCACGTCTGTAGCTGCTTTTAAAAACAGATTTATGATCAATCTTTTCCCAGTGTTTCTTAAAGTTCTTGCACCGAGAAATAATGACACAATTCTTCTTTCAAATTCTGAAATACAATTTCCATACCAGATATATATGATTTGATGTTTATCTCAGATCCCACTTCTTCAATATAAAACTGAGTAGAAGAAAATGAATCAAAGTTGTCTTGCTTTATGGATGATGACCACAGGTTTATTTTTTTCGTAAAGCCATTGATTTTATCTTTAATGAATTTTTATATCCCTCCCTTGAAGTCTTTTATTCAAAACGTTTAAATGCTCGAATAGTTCAGAAAGAAAAGCCAGTTTCAAAAGAAATTCCGGGTCACAAATAAATTTGGTATATTCCGATTTGATCTGCTGTAAATACACCAAAAGTTCAGCTCGAAGTTCCAAAACTCTGGTCAGTATTATGCCTTTCGATAACCTCTGTCTGGCAAAGCAAACTTTGGTGCAGTGAACCCATATCTTCATAAATGTTTCGAAATAAACTTGTCAGTAACGCTTTTCCTTTAATAGAATTTACTAATTTTATAATTATAATAAGAACGTCATTGTATTCCTGTGCCAAGGTTTTGGACGCAAGAGCTTGGCGATGAAGAAAGCAATGCATCTAACAAGCCTTTGGCGACAGTGCTTTAAGTCTAGATCAGGGGTGGGCAACCTTTTTAGATGATGGGCCAATCAGAGTTCGTACTAGCTGACGCGGGCCAGAATTTTTTTTTCTGCACGCACCTACGATGCAAGCGTGCGCATTTAATTGTTTGAGCGTATTAGTGTTTGCGAAACCTTTGCGAAAGTCAGCAGTTTTACAAATCCTCAAAATTCGTTGAAATACCGCAAATGCTGAAAATCAAACATTTTAACTTTTTCGAATATTTTTAGAAATTTGAAAAATTTGTCTCAAGAACCGATACCAAAATTAAAAGTTATATTTAGTTCTGCGATCTGCGGGCCAATTCATATGTATTTAAAACAGATTTTCGCGGGCCGCATTAAGCATTTTCTCGAGCCGCAGTTGGCCCGCGGGCCGTAGGTTGCCCATCCCGGGTCTAGATAATAACGCCGCTTTTCAAACGAGTCATAGCTTTTGCTACGTCATTATAAATAGCTATGCATCTCCTCGCCCAATCGCTATGGAAGTCTTGTGTAGCTTCAAGGTACATGTTATTTAGGCACTGACCTGCTGTATTCGTAAGCAAAGCTTTACAAAACAGTATTTCTTCCATCAATCTCTCGTTGGATTCAAAACGCACAAAAGCTACAAACTGCGTACAACCCGCAATATCAGTAGGTTCATCAAACTGCAGGGATACAAAATTACTTTTTTTCTATGACGATCACGAATGTCAGTCGCTATATCGCTTATTTTACGTTGAATGGTATTGTCAAAGAGTGGTATACTTTTAAACTTTTGCTAGCTCTTGCTTCCCAAACATAATCTCTGCTATATCTAAAACCGCAGATAAAAGTTTTGGCAATCGTATGAGGTTTTCCAGCTTTAGCCACACGAAAATCTACTCGATAACTAGCTAGCAAGGCTTTTTCATTTATATTGGACATCTATATTGGACAGCATTTTTTTAAGATGAAGGCCCTTCAATTTTCTTTAAAAAAATTGCAACGGTTTGTTTTTTTCATTTGGATGTTTGGTGTTATGTTACGCTTGGGTAATAGAGGAACATTTTTTTAATCTTTATATAACATATATGTAGGTATATATGTAAGTTTATATACATATATTGGAAATATTCCCTAAATGACAAATCAAATTATTAACACAGATAGGAGCGATTGCATTGCTAATGTCGTATCGCTTCTCCATGGAGGCATTTGCCGATGCGGTAAAAATTTGTTTGTTGTATGTAAATAATTACGTATTTTTCCGATATCGAAGTATAAAAATAAGTAAAAATGTTGTACGGATTCGATATTTATATTATAAAAAATACAAGCTAGAAACAGCGAGGAGTAGGATAGGGGGTCGCGAAATATGTTTCCATACTAAGGGGGTCGCGACATAAAAAAGTTAAAAAACACTGCTTTAAATGGACAACGAAAAAAGGAAAACGATAACAAATATCTTAAGTGCCGTTTAACACTTTGTTTAATAAACCTAAATGTACAATCCATTGGTAACTCAATAGACAAAATTGAATATATGCTGTAGGAAAATCGATACTGTGGATACCTTTCACTCACAGAACATTGTAAGAGTAAGGAGAAATTAGAAATATATAAATTAAAACAATTTACCCTAATGGCTAGTTACTGTAGAAAAAAAGGGAATGCACGGAGGTGTTGCTATTTACTGTACGCAAGACGAGATTATGTGCAGGGAAAGAGCAGACATAAATAAATAAGCGGTAGAATATACCTTCGAATGTGCAGCAATTGAAACTAGGCTGGACACGAACCCTGTACTTTTTATTGTTATATACCGAGCGCCCCTTACTTCTTACAATATTTTTCTTGAAAAACTTCATCACCTCTTGTCCAAGATTTAACTCGAAAAGAAAATGTACGTCATTGCAGGCGATTTTAATATAGACGTGTTGAAAAACACAAAGAGCAGTAGAGAACTCTATTCTAGACCAATTCCATTGTACTCTAACATTTAATGAATCCAGTCACCCTGCGATAGGGTCTTGTATTGATAATGTCATAGTTAAGAAAGGAATGAGATTTCACACAACAACGCTGGAAGTTCACATATCGGACCACAACGCCCAACTGATCACATTCAAAAGAACAAATCAGCGACTGTCAAATACCAGCGCCATTTCAAGCAAGAGAATGTTACCCATTTTCAACAGCAACTGCAGGAAGAATCCTGGCCCGATGTTTGGAATTGTATCGAATCAGAAGTGAATAAGCAATGGAACTCATTCATGGGTATTTTCTTAAAATACTTTAATGAAAGTTTCCCTAATATCGCCAGTAAAATCTGAAATAATTCTCATTGTTTATATAATATTCAGGAGACATACATGATGAGAAAGCATATGAAAATTTTAAAAACATTCGGTAAATATAATAGCAACTTTAAACGACAATATAATAACAAGCGTAGAGAATAAATTCACTAATCGGAAAGCAAATACCAAATAATATTGAATACCAACTAGAAACTTTCTGATAACTTGAGCAAGACAACCTGGGAAGCAGTCAACCAAATAACAAGACTAAAACCAAGAACGAAGGGGTACCAGATACATACAGATGTAAATCCAAAAGATGTAAACTAGAAATGTCTGCTAGAAATGTAAACGACGTTTTTAGGGATAATGCCGAACTTTTAATTAAAAATCTACCAAATAGTCCATACCAAGATAATATAACGTCGCATTTCAATTACTCAATGTTTGCGAATCCTCTAAGAGAGAATGAATTGTATAACATAGATATGGCCCTGAAAAATAAAATGTGCACTGGATACGATGGGGTGCCAATAAATATTATAAAAGATACTTTTTAACATACGTGGTCTGTTAGAAAAGTATCCGACCGTATTTTTTATTTTGAAAACCTGAAGGATTTGAATCAAGCGCGCTTGCATGAGCCGAACTTGAACCTTCGTGCGCATCCGCCTGTAGGTAGAGTCAGTTGCTGTTGAGAAGTGTTCGAGTGACATAGTGTGTAGTGCTCTCGTCGGTTTTTCAATGCAAGTAAATCATCACCAATGTGATTCATCACTTTCAATGCATCACCAAAGAGTACTATAGGGATATCCTACGTCGCCTACGTGATGATGTGCGGCGCAAGCGACTGAACTTGTGGTCATCTGGAAATTGGCGACTCCATCACGACAATGCTCCAGCACATTCTTCGCACTTGGTTCACAATTTTTTGGCGAAGAACCAGACTCCTCAGGTTCGACAGGCTCCTTACTCCTGATATGCCCCCCGCGACTTCTGGCTATTCCCCAAAGTCAAGAGGCCATTGAAAGGAACAGCCGAGCTAAAGTCGATTCCGAAAGAGGCTTTTTCGGAATGCTTCCAACAATGGCGGCACCGCTGGGAGAAGTGTGTGGAGTCCCAACGAGACTACTTTGAGGGTGATTAGGTTTCGAACGCTCCAGGTATGCCAGTTTTTTTTACCGGCTAAACGTCGGATACTTTTCTAACAGACCACGTATAGCAGTAGCATTAAAGTTCATAATTAACAACTCTATTTCAAGCGGCATCTTTCCAGATCCGTTAAAAATCTCAGAAATAATTCCCATCTACAAAAACGGAGATAAGTGCAACTTAGAGATCTATAGACGCATATCCCCTCATCCTTTGTCAAAATATTTGAGAAGGTATTTTGCGCTAGGATAGAAGGTTTTCTCCAAAGACATCATATCATCCATGATAACCAACACGGCTTTGTTAAAGGAATAAGTAAAGATGTTTCCAGTTTCCAGTTTATAACAAATATTTTTAGGCAGCTTGAAAACCTATCCGTTTCATTTGGATTGTTGATTGACCAATCGATAGAGTACGATACGGTAGATCAACATATTCCTTTAATAAAACTGGAGAAATGGGGAATCAGAGGAATTCCTTTAGATTGGATTAAATCGTACCTAACTCACCCGACGCAATATACGAAAATACAGACATCAAATGCCACTACGTCACACATGATAACGGTGAAGATGGGGATACCACAAGGAAGCATCCTGGGACCTCTTCTTTTCAGTATCTATATAAATGATTTACCAAACCTATGTCTAAACAATTCCTTCCAAATGATAAATTATGCTGACGACACCACTCTTTTACTATAAGACCAGTCCGTTGATGGCATTGAGAGTAACACAGCGTCGGCAATATTTTCTATTAAAAACTGGTTCAATATAAATCGCCTAATCATAAACAAAAAGAAAACAAACATAATCATCTTTAAAACCATTAGAGGTCTAAAAGTATACCCCAAAAACATCGACATAGAAGAAGATATTTTCGAAATAAGACAAACCGTTAGACTCCTAGGAATACAAGTGGATAATATCATAGATTGGTCTACCCATACTGCTAGCATGCTGCCAAAATTAAATAAAGCAATATATGCGCTTGGAATTCTGCAAGGCTATGTGGGCTTAGAAGTCCTAGGGACAGTCTACTTTGCCAACTTCAAATCCCTCCTGCATTTCGGAATTATATGCTGGGGAAGTGGTAAAGCTAAAATACAGGGAATCTTGTGGAGGGATATTTAGAAAAGCAAAAAATTTAACAGTTTCAGTTATTTATATTCACATCTACTTGTTTTTATGTTTAAAAACAAAAGTAAATTTAATATATACCTAGCAGCCCAAAACACCAGACAAAAAAAGATATATAACAACACACCGCATCACAAACTGACGATGAGTTAAAGAAGCCCCATATATAGCGGAATAAAAGTATTTAATGCTCTACCAAAAGAACTTACCTAACAAAAAAAAACCTAACTCCGGCATAAGAACCTTTAAACAAAAAATCTTCGAACATATCAATAATTTGGAGCCATATACCGTACAGGAATATTTGAATCAATCGAATGCCTGATAAGAATAGCAACTTATTTGTATCTCTTTATGACATATTTCATTTAGTTTTTATATTTCATATATACATAGCTTTATTAATGAAATAAATAATTTTTGCTTTTAATTTTGACTAGACAGACCTGTTTTATTTGTTTTGAAATAATTATGTAAAATTTGTTTTCGAGTGGCTGAAAGCAATTTCTGGCGAAGACAAAGTCGTGAGCAAGACGAGAGTCCGTTGTCGGGGGTGGAATAAATGCAATTATCTACATCAGAGAAGTGTTGAATAAGCTTTATCAGGTTCGAATGTCTTCCGCCGAGGGAACCGAATTTTATTTACATAAAAGGGAAAACGACAAAGACAGCCCCAACTCGAACGAGACCTAAGTGCCCATAGTCTGTCCATTCATCCCGACAGGATATTAATAGACTAATTATTTGGAATAGCTGGTTACAGATTATACACAGTTTTGAACTTGACTTGTATAAATTACTTAAGATATGTATTATAGTTATAGCTTGTGGAAAAATAGCTAATTATCTAGCTTTGATCTTGTCTTGCATAAATGACTTCAAATATGAAGTTGTAGCTAGTTAAAGAAGAATAGCTTCTTACATATTATTTGGTTTGATCTTGTCTGATATAAATAGCCTGATCACACCAGGACACTAGCTAGTCACAAATTATCTAGTTTGGTCTTATCTAGTTTAGTCTAGTTTGGTCTTGTATGAATGGCTTACATTATAGAGTTATAACTAGTTGTAGAAGACTATCTACTTTTGATTTTGTATAAATGGATTAAAATATGTTATAACTAGCTCAGGTTTAGTTATTGAGTAGATAAACTTCTCTTTCGATCTTCTATATATATAGTAAAGCGTATCACTTCATCTTCAAGTAGTTTAGCTCATTACTTAGTCTTTAACATATAATATAACTTAATTGTCAACTTATACCTATAAATATACAAACATCTAAAGATACGTTCTGATTTGAAATTGGTACAGCAACCACATTTAAAACTCATATACTAGATGCTTTAGTATACTTAGACAATGCGCCAAGCGAAAATACGCAGTAACAATATATTTAGTAATTATCCAAAAAAATCATCGTGTTTTTGTGTAAACTAAAACTAGTTTGGATTTAAACTTAATAAAGTCGAAACACAGCCTGAATATATAAATATATTCAACCTTTCCGGAGCTCTATAACATTATTGAGTATTTTTAGGACTACCAAAATGTGTTCCGGGTTTATTAAGTTTATACGATTATTTATAATGTAGTATGGTTTTAAAAATATTAGTTTTGATTTGTCTGTGATTGTAGACGATTTTAAATAAATATTGTCACGTTTGATTGCAATCAGTTGTGAAATCAGGGGAGAGGTCAAACTTCGAAGGTGCGGTAAATAAATATTTGCCGGGGAAATTGTCTTTGGGCGGCAACTCCGCGTCAGCTTTCCCTCTCGTGCGAAAATAACTTTGACAAGAAAATGTCCGCCTCATTGACATTCCGCACTTGCATTTCCGCGAAAAACGTATTTGCCTCATTGACATGCGAAAGGAGCAAGGGGAACGAATCGATGTGGAAATGCGGAATTGAAAGAAAATATTTATGGCGAAGTCGCCAGGTTCTAAACCAACAGCAACTGTAGAAACTTCTCTCTACTAGACTCCCATTTAACCTTCTCTTATCTTATGCATTCAAGCCTAAATTTAATTAGCTTCTCTAATCTTATCTAGTTATTTATATTTATTTATGTTTGTTTTAATTTTAAACCATGTGTACGCCACGCCATACGATAAGTAAATAAATACTTATCTAGTATTATTCTTCGTTCTATTTAACAATTTTTTAGCATTTCGTATATGATATTTTGTAATATTTTCTAGTTTTCTTAGAGAGAAAACCATGAAATAGTTTACCTGTATTTGCGCCTGTAGGGAATTGTGTAGGCATTGTGCGTCGGTGTCGCCGTTGAATATTTGTTGTTCCCCGACGGTTTCCTTATCGGCGTATCCCAGAAAGCTGTTCAGCGACGAGGGCGAGAGGGGCGACGCGATCCCCGAGTCGGAATCGGACACTTTGCCGGTTTTGTTCGAGACGAAGCCGGAGGCCTTGCGTTCGATCAGATAGCCGTTCGGCTGGGTCAAAGCCAGGCAATCGAATCCCTCCGGTTTGTCTTGTCTCCTCGTCCGCGGCGGCTCTTGAAGGTCTCGCGCGGCCCTTCGGGACGCACCTAAGGGATCGCCTGCCGATCCTTTCACTAACGAAATTTTTACTTTTTATCCGAGTGGTTTTGAATAATGGATTTCGTTGCTTTGGGGTAATATTTTGGACAAAAATTTACCTTTGACTTGTTGAACCTTGTTGCAGTTTCTTCGCACCAGCGGTAGATTGTTGACACTCCTGGCGCCTTCATCTGGTGTGGGCAATTTAGGCCTAACGTAAAATCCATCAGTTTGCTTAGTAGCCTCGGCGTCGTCGAGGTCGCTTGAGATCGGTCTGCGTTTCACTGTGCCAGTTTTGGCTGACGGCGAGTCCCAGTCCAGGGAGTTTGAGGAGGACTTGACAAAGCCCGAGGAGACTACGCCTTTGCGCCGCACTAGTCGCTTCGAAGACATACTAACATTGTTCCACAAGGTTTCATCACAGAAAAAGGTTAAGTTTTGTCTACATATTTGCACTAAAAGTCGTTTGTTGTTATTAAATCTTTTGTAAAAACCTAAAAGAATCTTCAAGAGAAAAATGTACGAGATCAGAAGAAAAAACTTGTCTAGTCAGAGTTACTTGTCTAGTCTTGTCTGCTTAGTCTTGTATGTCTAGCCTTGTCTGTCTAGTCTTGTCTTTCTAGTCTTGCATATCTAATCGTGGCAGTCAATCTTGCCTGTCTAGTCTGGTCTACCTTGCCTTGTCTGTCTAGTCTTGTCAGTGTAGTCTGGTCTGTCTAGTCTTGTCTGTGTAAGTTTGTCTCTCTAGCCTTGTCTGTCTAGTCTTGCCTGTCTAGTCTTGCCTGCCTAGTATTGTCTCTCTAGTCTTGCCTGTCTAGCCTTGTCTGTGTAGTCTTGTCTGTCAAGTTTTGTCTGTCTAGTCTTGTCTGTCTAGTCATGTCTGTCTAGTCTTGTCTGTCTAGTCATGTCTGTCAAGTCATGTCTGCCTAGTCTTGTCTGTCTAGTCTTGTCCGTCTAGTCTTGTCTGTGTAGTTGTGTCTGTCTAGTCTTGTCTGTCTAGTCTTGTCCCGTCTAGTCTTGACTGTCTAGTCTTGTCTGTCTAGTCTTGTCTGTCTAGTATTGTCTGTCTACTCTTGTCTGTCTAGTCATGTCTGTCTAGTCTTGTCTGTCTAGTCATGTCTGTCAAGTCATGTCTGCCTAGTCTTGTCTGTCTAGTCTTGTCTGTCTAGTCTTGTCCGTCTAGTCTTGTCTGTGTAGTTGTGTCTGTCTAGTCTTGTCTGTCTAGTCTTGTCCCGTCTAGTCTTGACTGTCTAGTCTTGTCTGTCTAGTCTTGTCTGTCTAGTATTGTCTGTCTAGTATTGTCTGTCTAGTATTGCCTGTCTAGCCTTATCTGTCTAGCCTTATCTGTCTACTCTTGTCTGTCTAGTCTTGTCTGTTTAGTCTTGTCTGTCTAGTCTTATATGTCTAGTTTTGTCTCTCTAATCTTGTCTGTCTAGTCTTGTCTGTCTAGTCTTCTCGGTCTAGTTTTGTCAGTCTAGCCTTGTCTGTCTAGTCTTGTCTGTCTATTCCTGTCTGTCTAGTCTTGTATTCCTAGTCTGTCTAGTCTTGTCTGTCTAGTCTTGTCTGTCTAGTCTTGTCTGTCTAGTCTTGTCTGTCTAGTCTTGTCTGTCTAGTCTTGTCTGTCTAGTCTTGTCTGTCTAGTCTTGTCTCTCTAGTCTTGTCTGTCTAGTCTTGTCTGTCTAGTCTTGTCTGTCTAGTCTTGTCTGTCTAGTCTTGTCTGTCTAGTCTTGTCTGTCTAGTCTTGTCTGTCTAGTCTTGTCTGTCTAGTCTTGTCTGTCTAGTCTTGTCTGTCTAGTCTTGTCTGTCTAGTCTTGTCTGTCTAGTCTTGTCTGTCTAGTCTTGTCTGTCTAGTCTTGTCTGTCTAGTCTTGTCTGTCTAGTCTTGTCTGTCTAGTCTTGTCTGTCTAGTCTTGTCTGTCTAGTCTTGTCTGTCTAGTCTTGTCTGTCTAGTCTTGTATGTCTAGTCTTGTCTGTCTAGTCTTGTCTGTCTAGTCTTGTCTGTCTAGTCTTGTCTGTCTAGTCTTGTCTGTCTAGTCTTGTCTGTCTAGTCTTGTCTGTCTAGTCTTGTCTGTCTAGTCTTGTCTGTCTAGTCTTGTCTGTCTAGTCTTGTCTGTCTAGTCTTGTCTGTCTAGTCTTGTCTGTCTAGTCTTGTCTGTCTAGTCTTGTCTGACTAGTCTTGTCTGTCTAGTCTTGTCTGTCTAGTCTTGTCTGTCTAGTCTTGTCTGTCTAGTCTTGTCTGTCTAGTCTGTCTAGTCTGTCTAGTCTGTCTAGTCTGTCTAGTCTGTCTAGTCTGTCTAGTCTGTCTAGTCTGTCTAGTCTGTCTAGTCTTGTCTGTCTAGTCTTGTCTGTCTAGTCTTGTCTGTCTAGTCTTGTCCGTCTAGTCTTGTCTGTCTAGTCTTGTCTGTCTAGTCTTGTCTGTCTAGTCTTGTCTGTCTAGTCTTGTCTGTCTAGTCTTGTATGTCTAGTCTTGTCTGTCTAGTCTTGTCTGTCTAGTCTTGTCTGTCTAGTCTTGTCTGTCTAGTCTTGTCTGTCTAGTCTTGTCTGTCTAGTCTTGTCTGTCTAGTCTTGTCTGTCTAGTCTTGTCTGTCTAGTCTTGTCTGTCTAGTCTTGTCTGTCTAGTCTTGTCTGTCTAGTCTTGTCTGTCTAGTCTTGTCTGTCTAGTCTTGTCTGTCTAGTCTTGTCTGTCTAGTCTTGTCTGTCTAGTCTTGTTTGTCTAGTCTTGTCTGTCTAGTCTTGTCTGTCTAGTCTTGTCTGTCTAGTCTTGTCTGTCTAGTCTTGTCTGTCTAGTCTTGTCTGTCTAGTCTTGTCTGTCTAGTCTTGTCTGTCTAGTCTTGTCTGTCTAGTCTTGTCTGTCTAGTCTTGTCTATTTAGTCTTGTCTGTCTAGTCTTGTTTGTCTAGTCTTGTCTGTCTAGTCTTGTCTGTCTAGTCTTGTCTGTCTCGTCTTGTCTGTCTAGTCTTGTCTGTCTAGTCTTGTCTGACTAGTTTAGTCTGTCTAGTCTTGTCTGTCTAGTTTTGTCTGTCTAGCCTTGTCTGTCTAGTCTTGTCTGTCTAGTGTTGTCTGCCTAATTTTGTCTGACTAGTTTAGTCTGTCTAGTCTTATCTGTCCAGTTTTGTCTGTCTAGTCTTGTCTGTCTAGTCATGTCTGTCTAGTCTTGTCTGTCTAGTCATGTCTGTCAAGTCATGTCTGCCTAGTCTTGTCTGTCTAGTCTTGTCTGTCTAGTCTTGTCTGTCTAGTCTTGTCTGTCTAGTCTTGTCTGTCTAGTCTTGTCTGTCTAGTCTTGTCTGTCTAGTCTTGTCTGTCTAGTCTTGTCTGTCTAGTCTTGTCTGTCTAGTCTTGTCTGTCTAGTCTTGTCTGTCTAGTCTTGTCTGTCTAGTCTTGCCTGTCTAGTCTTGCCTGCCTAGTATTGTCTCTCTAGTCTTGCCTGTCTAGCCTTGTCTGTGTAGTCTTGTCTGTCAAGTTTTGTCTGTCTAGTCTTGTCTGTCTAGTCTAGTCTGTGTAGTTGTGTCTGTCTAGTCTTGTCTGTCTAGTCTTGTCCCGTCTAGTCTTGACTGTCTAGTCTTGTCTGTCTAGTCTTGTCTGTCTAGTATTGTCTGTCTAGTATTGTCTGTCTAGTATTGCCTGTCTAGCCTTATCTGTCTAGCCTTATCTGTCTACTCTTGTCTGTCTAGTCTTGTCTGTTTAGTCTTGTCTGTCTAGTCTTATATGTCTAGTTTTGTCTCTCTAATCTTGTCTGTCTAGTCTTGTCTGTCTAGTCTTCTCGGTCTAGTTTTGTCAGTCTAGCCTTGTCTGTCTAGTCTTGTCTGTCTATTCCTGTCTGTCTAGTCTTGTATTCCTAGTCTGTCTAGTCTTGTCTGTCTAGTCTTGTCTGTCTAGTCTTGTCTGTCTAGTCTTGTCTGTCTAGTCTTGTCTCTCTAGTCTTGTCTGTCTAGTCTTGTCTGTCTAGTCTTGTCTGTCTAGTCTTGTCTGTCTAGTCTTGTCTGTCTAGTCTTGTCTGTCTAGTCTTGTCTGTCTAGTCTTGTCTGTCTAGTCTTGTCTGTCTAGTCTTGACTGTCTAGTCTTGTCTGTCTAGTCTTGTCTGTCTAGTCTTGTCTGTCTAGTCTTGTCTGTCTAGTCTTGTCTGTCTAGTCTTGTCTGTCTAGTCTTGTCTGTCTAGTCTTGTCTGTCTAGTCTTGTCTGTCTAGTCTTGTCTGTCTAGTCTTGTCTGTCTAGTCTTGTCTGTCTAGTCTTGTCTGTCTAGTCTTGTCTGTCTAGTCTTGTCTGTCTAGTCTTGTCTGTCTAGTCTTGTCTGTCTAGTCTTGTCTGTCTAGTCTTGTCTGTCTAGTCTTGTCTGTCTAGTCTTGTCTGTCTAGTCTTGTCTGTCTAGTCTTGTCTGTCTAGTCTTGTCTGTCTAGTCTTGTCTGTCTAGTCTTGTCTGTCTAGTCTTGTCTGTCTAGTCTTGTCTGTCTAGTCTTGTCTGTCTAGTCTTGTCTGTCTAGTCTTGTCTGTCTAGTCTTGTCTGTCTAGTCTTGTCTGTCTAGTCTTGTCTGTCTAGTCTTGTCTGTCTAGTCTTGTCTGTCTAGTCTTGTCTGTCTAGTCTTGTCTGTCTAGTCTTGTCTGTCTAGTCTTGTCTGTCTAGTCTTGTCTGTCTAGTCTTGTCTGTCTAGTCTTGTCTGTCTAGTCTTGTCTGTCTAGTCTTGTCTGTCTAGTCTTGTCTGTCTAGTCTTGTCTCTCTAGTCTTGTCTGTCTAGTCTTGTCTGTCTAGTCTTGTCTGTCTAGTCTTGTCTGTCTAGTCTTGTCTGTCTAGTCTTGTCTGTCTAGTCTTGTCTGTCTAGTCTTGTCTGTCTAGTCTTGTCTGTCTAGTCGTGTCTGTCTAGTCTTGTCTGTCTAGTCTTGCCGGTCTAGTCTTGTCTGTCTAGTCTTGTCTGTCTAGTCTTGTCTGTCTAGTCTTGTCTGTCTAGTCTTGTTTGTCTAGTCTTGTCTGTCTAGTCTTGTTTGTCTAGTCTTGTCTGTCTAGTCTTGTCTGTCTAGTCTTGTCTGTCTAGTCTTGTCTGTCTAGTCTTGTCTGTCTAGTCTTGTCTGTCTAGTCTTGTCTGTCTAGTCTTGTCTGTCTAGTCTTGTCTGTCTAGTCTTGTCTGTCTAGTCTTGTCTGTCTAGTCTTGTCTGTCTAGTCTTGTCTGTCTAGTCTTGTCTGTCTAGTCTTGTCTGTCTAGTCTTGTCTGTCTAGTCTTGTCTGTCTAGTCTTGTCTGTCTAGTCTTGTCTGTCTAGTCTTGTCTGTCTAGTCTTGTCTGTCTAGTCTTGTCTGTCTAGTCTTGTCTGTCTAGTCTTGTCTGTCTAGTCTTGTCTGTCTAGTCTTGTCTGTCTAGTCTTGTCTGTCTAGTCTTGTCTGTCTAGTCTTGTCTGTCTAGTCTTGTCTGTCTAGTCTTGTCTGTCTAGTCTTGTCTGTCTAGTCTTGTCTGTCTAGTCTTGTCTGTCTAGTCTTGTCTGTCTAGTCTTGTCTGTCTAGTCTTGTCTGTCTAGTCTTGTCTGTCTAGTCTTGTCTGTCTAGTCTTGTCTGTCTAGTCTTGTCTGTCTAGTCTTGTCTGTCTAGTCTTGTCTGTCTAGTCTTGTCTGTCTAGTCTTGTCTGTCTAGTCTTGTCTGTCTAGTCTTGTCTGTCTAGTCTTGTCTGTCTAGTCTTGTCTGTCTAGTCTTGTCTGTCTAGTCTTGTCTGTCTAGTCTTGTCTGTCTAGTCTTGTCTGTCTAGTCTTGTCTGTCTAGTCTTGTCTGTCTAGTCTTGTCTGTCTAGTCTTGTCTGTCTAGTCTGTCTAGTCTGTCTAGTCTGTCTAGTCTGTCTAGTCTTGTCTGTCTAGTCTTGTCTGTCTAGTCTTGTCTGTCTAGTCTTGTCTGTCTAGTCTTGTCTGTCTAGTCTTGTCTGTCTAGTCTTGTCTGTCTAGTCTTGTCTGTCTAGTCTTGTCTGTCTAGTCTTGTCTGTCTAGTCTTGTCTGTCTAGTCTTGTCTGTCTAGTCTTGTCTGTCTAGTCTTGTCTGTCTAGTCTTGTCTGTCTAGTCTTGTCTGTCTAGTCTTGTCTGTCTAGTCTTGTCTGTCTAGTCTTGTCTGTCTAGTCTTGTCTGTCTAGTCTTGTCTGTCTAGTCTTGTCTGTCTAGTCTTGTCTGTCTAGTCTTGTCTGTCTAGTCTTGTCTGTCTAGTCTTGTCTGTCTAGTCTTGTCTGTCTAGTCTTGTCTGTCTAGTCTTGTCTGTCTAGTCTTGTCTGTCTAGTCTTGTCTGTCTAGTCTTGTCTGTCTAGTCTTGTCTGTCTAGTCTTGTCTGTCTAGTCTTGTCTGTCTAGTCTTGTCTGTCTAGTCTTGTCTGTCTAGTCTTGTCTGTCTAGTCTTGTCTGTCTAGTCTTGTCTGTCTAGTCTTGTCTGTCTAGTCTTGTCTGTCTAGTCTTGTCTGTCTAGTCTTGTCTGTCTAGTCTTGTCTGTCTAGTCTTGTCTGTCTAGTCTTGTCTGTCTAGTCTTGTCTGTCTAGTCTTGTCTGTCTAGTCTTGTCTATTTAGTCTTGTCTGTCTAGTCTTGTTTGTCTAGTCTTGTCTGTCTAGTCTTGTCTGTCTAGTCTTGTCTGTCTCGTCTTGTCTGTCTAGTCTTGTCTGTCTAGTCTTGTCTGACTAGTTTAGTCTGTCTAGTCTTGTCTGTCTAGTTTTGTCTGTCTAGCCTTGTCTGTCTAGTCTTGTCTGTCTAGTGTTGTCTGCCTAATTTTGTCTGACTAGTTTAGTCTGTCTAGTCTTATCTGTCCAGTTTTGTGTGTCTAGTTTTACCTGTTTAGTCTTCTCTGTCTAGTTAGACAAAATCTAACTTGTCTGTCCGTTCTTGTTTCTTCAGTCTTGTATGTCCAATTTTGTTTGTCCAGTCTTGTCTGTTCAGTTTTGTCTGTCCAATTTTGTCTGTCCAGTCTTCTCTAGGTAGGCTTGTCTGTCCATTCTTGTCTCCCTAGTCTCTTCCGTCTATTCTGTCCAGTCTTATCTGTCCAGTCTTGACAGACCTAACCTAACCTTGACTAACCTAACCTGACCTAATAATCTATTAACCTATGTGAATCAAGCTTGTATAGACAATGTCTGTTGATAGTCCATGAATTATGTCTAAAAATTTATCGAATAGAAACATAGACAAATGATTTGCATTTAAAACACATTCGAGAAATACGTTCGTATTTTGTCGTTTATTAACTTGTTCGGTTAGTCAAAACAAACTTCGCAAACTCGTCACAACAGAAACAAAATCCAATTAAGCGCGTCAACAAGAAACGCGCACTAAATCTCAACGCACTAACTCCCTCCGAATTGCACTAAAACATCCTCACTGCACACTAATCCTCACACTCTGTGTCGTCATCCAGACGGATAGAAAACGACTGTTAAGAATTTCGGCCGAGTTTTCGTTGATTACGAACTCAATCAAAGAGCGGATTCGTCGGCCGAAGGGACGAGAGAGCGTTGCGACGTCGAGCGTCGGCGGCAGCGATCGGTGTACGTAAACGGGAAAACTCCCCATCAATTCCCTGATGCTATTTGCCGTATGAGTCATGTCCTGCGTATGGGAATCCAATAGAACGTGTTTAGGGCCGTTTTGCCATTCGGCTGCGATACGCGATGGGTCTCGCTCCGGGTTCAATTATCGGCACTGACTCACAAGAATTACGATGGATCAGTTATGTTTGACAAGTATTTCCCGAGATTTCTTGAACACTTGGTAGCCTAGTATCTGCACTTAGGCACTTGTTTACTCTCTAATCTACATATAATTAAATGTAGACTAGCTACAGCCCGCGGCTTCGCTCGCGTTCACTTTGCTATTACTCGAGTTGAATTCAGTTCAGCTATGTTTACCAAATATTGATTATAACGTGAGTAATATGAAGAAATATAAATTTCTACGTCGATTTTAAACAAAGTACCTAGTCTTATTCTTTGATATCTGAGATTGTCTGTCTAGTCACTGGAGACATCTGATCTGATCTTATCCGGTCTTGTCTGGCTTTGTCTTGGCTTGACCGTACGAGTCCAGACTTGGCCATACGAGTCCATACTAGATCAGATGAAATCAGACGAGATGAGACGAGATCCGGCGAGACCAGAAAAGACTAGACAAGACCAGACAAGATCAGACAAGACTAGACAAAATCAGACAAGACCAGACAAGCCAAGACAAGACCAGACAAGACCAGACAAGACCAGACAAGACCAGACAAGACCAGACAAGACCAGACAAGACCAGACAAGACCAGACAAGACCAGACAAGACCAGACAAGACCAGACAAGACCAGACAAGACCAGACAAGACCAGACAATACCAGACAAGACCAGACAAGACCAGACAAGACCAGACAAGACCAGACAAGACCAGACAAGACCAGACAAGACCAGACAAGACCAGACAAGACCAGACAAGAACAGACAAAACCAGACTAGACCATACAAGACCAGATTGTGATTCTGGGAATATTTTGTTCCAACTGTTGCGTTAGTTTTTTTACGATCGCTATTACTCACTCGACTTATTTCAACACTTCACCCACTAATACCGATATTTTTACTGACTCACACACAGTCTGTATAGATCGCACAGTTCCATGTAAAATATGCAATTTAATATCTTATTCACAAACAAAAATTACTCAAATTATAACACATTTTCAATTAAATTGTTTTAAAATATCACAAATATAGATACATAATATAAAATACTAGACTATACTGGATTAGACTAAAATAAGAATAAACTATACAAGACTAAGATAGACAAGATAAAATAAGACTAATTAGGACTAGAAAACCAAACCAGGCCAGACCAAAGAAGACCAGACCAGACCAGGCTTGAGTAGGAGAGAGTAAGCAAGACTGGACAACTCTAAATATTTGTTTAACTAAATGGAAATGATATTTAATAAATGGCCACATAATGAGTATATCGAGTTGAGAAAACTAAATATTTGTGTGTGTCTGTGCAAACAGTTTTGTAATTGCGACGTCGCAATTACGGCACAGAGCGGAGCGGGGCCGAACCCATCATTAGCACTAATCTAACAAAGGGTTAGAAAATTCCCTCCGCGTACAAATTATCCCTTATTCGCATTCACATCACTAGAAACCTCGACGCGTGTCGACTACCAAATGCCACCAACAGAAAAATTTAATAACGTCTGTCTGGACTTGTCGTGTATAGTCTCTCTAATCTTGTTTGTCTAGTCTGTCTAGTTTAGTCTGTTTAGACTTGTCTATTTAGTCTTGTTTGTATAGTCTTGTCTGTCTAGTCTTATATGTCCAGTCTTGCATGTCTAGTCTTGTTTATCTAGTCTTGTCTGTCTAGTCTTGGCTGTCTAGTCTTGTCTGCCTAATCTTGTCTGTCTAGTCTTGTCGAGGTTTAGGCGAACACTTTGCAAAATCAGAGAACTGCCCGAAGTTTAAAGAAGAGTTCGCTATTCAGGAGATAAGGACCCAGGACAAACTAACATACAATAAAGCAAGAAGAAAGTTGGCGATTAATGTCCCAAGAGGAACTATGACATACGCGAAAGCAACACCTATGACAAAACCCCAACAGCCTGACGTGAATGAACTCGCCGATGTATTAATTCCAGAGATTTTGAGTTCCATCAAGGAATTTTTTGCAGCTCAGTTAAACCAAATAAAATCAGCTACAACCATGAGACAGGTACAGGAAGTAGCGGAGCTAGAAACTACTCCCGGAAGTAAAAACGAGCCGACTCGCTGTGATGGCAAACCACAAAAAACTATGGAACTGCCTAGCGCGACGTCGAAGCGTCCGGTAGTGACGCTAGTGCGTCTTTCAAATCTCTTTCTCTAGCGGCGACGGAAAAACGGAAACGAGGGGCTCAATCAGCTCGCTCGCGTCTTATCTCTGAGGATAGCTCGGAAACAGATCCCGGCATCAAGAGTTCATGAAATCAAGAAAAAAGACACCGGATGGGAAAAAGGAAAACTCCGACAGAAACCGCCACCCTTATTGGAGAAAAAATAGTTAATTTTGTGTCAATTTCTGTAGATTATAGTTAGCTATTCGTGCCCTTTTTTTAAATCAAACAATTACTAAGATGCCAACCAACGCAATAAAATGTTTGCAAATCAATCTGGGTAAAGGCAAGGCCGCCACATGAGCCCTATTAGAAAAAATTGAAAGGAAATTTCAATAGTTTTTATTCAAGAGCCTCAAGTCTTCCGTGGAAAACTTTTGGGTTTTCCAGATCACTACAGGGTTATGCACTCTCGTAAGCCAAATGAACCAACTATTAAAGCTGCGATAGTTATACCTGATTCTCGAATCACAGCAATCCAAGTTCTCTGTGGGAAAATGAACTACTATGCCATATCCGTCTACCTACCACCACCATCAAGACCGGCGGGGTAGGATAAATTCGAAGAAAATCTTACGAATCTCTCTAATATTCTTAGGGAGACAAGATCGAAAGCAGAAGTATTATTTGCTGGAGATTTCAACTCAAAGTCCTTTTCTTGGGATAGTGTATTGGAAGATAAAAGGGGTAAATGTCTAGATACATTAATATCACAGAACAATCTGGCCATCTTGAACATTGGGTCGGAACCTACATTCATTTGACACAAAGGACACAGCCTGATTGACCAAACTCTAGCCAGCGCCACACTAAGCAAGGAAATCTGCAATTGGCATCTTCCCCATGAGAATAGCTTATCAGATCACCGTTATATAAGCTGGAGAATGGGAAAGGTAACTGAGCTGCCTGAACTCCGACGGGGATTCTGCACTGCGAATGGAAACTGTACGGCGCTCCATGACACTTCTTTATTACTTCTTTAAGGAATTAAACCACCGCTAGACGACTGCTCCTCTCCGGAGCAAATTTCGACATTCGCTCAAAGATTAAATCTGGCGATGGTGAATGCAGCTCGCAAAAGGTTAGGTTAGGTTTGCAAAAACCTAACCTTTCCTCCAAGGAAATATTTTAGACACTCTGTTCCATGGTGGACACCCGAATAAACTGCTTTTCGTAAGGAAAATAACAGGTTACGGAGAATCTATCAAAAGAGTAAAGGGGAAAAGAGGCTATCAAATAAGCTTGCATATCAAAACAAGCTGCGTGAATACAAACAATTGATCTTAGACACAAAAAAACTAAACTGTCGGCAATTCTGTACTCATTCTTCAACTGGAAATCCATGGGGACCTGTGTTTAGGGTGCTCAGGGGAAGAAAAACCTCGACTAGCTTCGTTACCAGCCTTAAGATAGCGGGGAAGTCTCTTGATATTTTCGAAACAATGAGGGCACTTCTTAACGCTTTCTTTCCAGAAGACAATGAGGAGGACTCTTACATACACGCTCGAGTCAGGGATTATGCAGAAACTGGAAGAGGTGGACCAGATAATACACCGTTCACTATTTTCGAAATTGAACGGTAACTGGACGGAACTGGACGGCATATCATCAGACATTGTATTAGCTACCTTTAATTCTGCACCCAAAATGTTTGAATTGCTGTACAACAAGTGCTTAAATAAATCGATTTTTCCATCTTGCTGGAAAGAACAGTTGATAAAGATTATTCCCAAACCTAATAAACCAGCTTTATCCACGAACGATCAGGCCAATCAGTTTACTTCCGGTTGCTGGAAAGGTGTTAGATTCCCTGCTTATCTCAAGAGTCGAGCACTATTTCTATAAAAACAATCTCATTCACAAAAACCAATTCGGCTTCAGAAAGGGAACTGGAACTGTCCAAGTTATTTCAACAGCCGTTGGGTACATACGGGAAGCAATAAAAAACAAAAAATATTGCTCTGCCATCGCACTAGATATTAGTGGTGCATTTGATAATGCATGGTGGCCGCTTGTTATTAGCAGGTTAATTGAGAAGGGTTGTCCTGATAACCTCATCAAATTAGCTAGAAGCTATTTTGCATATCGCAAAGCTATTATTGTAGAACCAGGAATACAAATTGAAAAAAGCGTCACTAAAGGATGTCCGCAGGGGTCGAAATCTGGACCAGGTTTTTGGAACATTATAGCACCATTTTTGAAAGAAATTTACCCGAAGAATGCGAAATCATAGCCTATGCCGATGACACTCTTCTGCTTTGCAGAAGTAACAGCATTGTGGGACTAAAGGAGATCACCGATCGTGATTTGGCAAGTCTTCAACAATGGTCAGCCGACTGTCGACTAAATTTCAATCCAAAAAAGACTGAAGCTCTATTCTTCGGCAGATCATTAAGACAGAGAAGTCCATTTTTCACACTTGGGAACACAAAGATAAAATGCTAACATCATCTCAAGTATTTGGGTGTCATAATTGATAGATCCCTTAACTTTAAGGAACATATAAAGCTTGCATGTGGTAAGGTGAAACAATTTAGTCAACGATTAGGTTTTTCCGTGAAGAAAGAATGGGGTCTAGGCAGAGCAGAAATAGTAGACATATATCATGGTGCGGTTGAACCAGCGTTACTGTATGGAGCTCCTATTTGGCACCGGTCTTGCGGCGTTAAAGGAAGGCTTAAGCTATTGGGAGTACAGCGCCTCACTACTATCCGTGCAGCCAAGGCATATCGCACAGTCTCCAATGAGGCGGCCTGCGCGATTTCCGTTATTCTTCCGGTTGACATCCGCCTAGAACAATTTGCACTTTAAAGCTCGCATTCCAGTGCAGATGATTTATTAATAAGAGATGTCTTGGGATTAGGTCTAACTCCAGCTGATTTGGAACCTACCATCAACACTCAGGCATTTCTCCACCCTTTGAAGCTGTCATTGGTCAATTACCATTTAACACTTACGAATGTCCTCCAACTTCGGGTGTATACGGACGGTTCAAAATCCAACAGTGGTACAGGGGCTGCCTTTGTTGTCTACTTTGACGGAGAGGAGGTACATTATAAGCAGTTTAGACTAGAGTATTATTGCTCTATCTTCCAGAAATGAAATGAGAAGAAATGAGAAATTTGCTTTTTTGAAAAGATCTTTGCAACTACAACAAAATGTTATGTCGGTGGCATTATCGCAAGATGCAGTGGTAACTAAAGCATAGTATGAAATTTGTTATATTCTTGCTAAAAATATGAAACCCTTTACCGACGCAGATATTGTAAAAGAATGTTTTGTGAATGGTGAAAAAAACAGATATTATTGGAAATTAAAAAATACAGCTCTCTGATTCTACCTGTGTGGACGTATTGAAGATATCGCCAAGCATATTCGTAATAACGTAATTGGCCACTTGAAGAAGTTCTTTAGCTTAGCTTCTGACTCCAGTACCGATATTTCAGCAACATTACAATGTTCGGTTTTTCTTCGATATTGCACTGAACAGAATGCAAATATTAGAAGATTATTTAAAATTCCTTACAATGAAAGGTCAAACCAGAGGTACAGTTATCTCAATATTATTGGCAGTTTTACACAGAACTAGAAGCTGTGATGAAAACAGTGTTAAGTAATCTTAATTATATCCGAGCACGAGAACTAAACCACAGAAGATTTAAAAATCTTTTGGGAGAAGTAGGTAGCCAATATAGCGAAGATGAGAAAGAGAAGAGAGGGAAAGAGAGGAAAAGTTTTAGAACGGTTTTCTTTACGTCAAATTCTGTTTTACAGCCAAATGATAAAAATTATCCCGAACTGCAAAATAACAGATGGTAGTGTCTTATATATGTGACATTACTGAGAAACTCGACAGCTTTAGTCGAAGTTTGCAAAGTGAAAACAAAATAATTGGAAAAAACAAACTTATAAGTTATTTAGAAGATAGGAAAGAGTACGCTGAATTTTGGATAATAGTGCCCGATGAATTAAAAAATGTGCCCAAATTCTGCTTATGTGCTTATGCAAATGTTTGCATCCATATATTTTTGTGAATTATCCCATTCCAAGATGAATATGCAAAGAACATATACAGAAACCGGCTTACAGATTTTCATCTCGGTAACGTATTGGGAGTAGCATGCAACAATTACAAGCCTGTTCTAAATGGAATTATTAAAAAATGTTCCCAATATCATCGTTCTCATTAAAATTTAAATAAACAATTAAATGTAATAGTTTTACTTTTGAACACCTAATTAACAGATGTTGTGATTTTTATAGCGGCCCGCGGGACAGAGCTAAAAGCTGAAAGTGGCCCAAGAAAAAAAAAGTTTGAGTATGGCTGGTCTAGTCTGTCTAGTTTTGTTTGTCTAATCTTGTCTGTCTAGTCTTGTCTGTCTAGTCTTGTCTGTCTAGTCTTGTCTGTCTCTAGTCTTGTCTGTCTAGTCTTGTGTGGCTAGTATTGTCTGTCTATTCTTGTCTGTCCAGTCAAATTCAAATTAAAAATTTATTATTACATATCAAATGTACATTATACATATATGCATTGTCAAAGAAAATAAATAGTAAAACACAATAAAATATGACAATCAAAATCTTAAGCTAAAAAAATCATCAAAAGTATATAATGTCTGTTTTACTAGAACATGTTTCAATTTTTTCCTGAACGTTTTGGAAGAATTTTCATTGAGACTGCTAGACAGCTTATTATATATAGACATTCCAAATTTGCTTGGAGATTTAGTGCAGATTTGTAAATTACATTTGGGTGTGTAAAGTTTGTTACGGCCTCTTGTGTTATGTTGATGTATGTATATCCAGGTTTCTAACAATACTCCTTTTCATCTTAAATACCCATAAGGGAACGGATGATTCTTTTCTGTGCAATTAGAACATTTACAATTTTTGGTGATGTTCCCCAAACCAGAATTCCGTAAGTTGAACCTCAGCATAGTAGAAATTTATCAGGATTTCACGGCTTAGAATATTCCTGAGATGTCAGATTACAAATGCCTTTTGTTGCAACTTTTTTGAAATATTTTCGGAAGCTGTATTCCACGCTAAAAAATCCTCAAAAACTAGGCCAAGAAATTTTGTAGACTTAACTCTATTGATATGCATGTTGTTTACTTTTAAATTAACATTCTCCGCGTATTTACTTCGTTGGGTTTGAAAGATTATATATTCAGTTTTTTCACTGTTAGGAAAAGATTGTTAGCGGAGAACCTGTCCACATCTTTTTGTAAAATTAAATTTCCTTATCTTTCATTTTGTATAGAGGAGTTTTTTGATATTATAAATGTCGAGTCATCAGCATAAAATACACATTGCCTTTCTTGGATGTAGGAAACTATATCTGCCATGTACAATAAACATAGAGTAGGCCCAAGGACACTCCCTTGAGGAACACCAGTATTTATATACAAAGGTTCTGATTTGTAGATTTTGTTATTAGATACAATTCTTGTATATTGCGATCTATTTTCAAGAAAAGATTTGATAATATTGCCTAATTTACCACGAATACCCAGGTAATACAATTTATTCAGTAGTTGTTTGTGACACACACAGTCAAAGGCTTTGGCTAAATCGCAGAAAATTCCAATCGGTTGACTGCCTCCATCAACTTCTTCTAAAATATGTATGTAAAATTCCGATAGGGCGCTAGATGTGTCTTTACTTCTGCGAAAACCATGTTGTTGGTTAGGTATTAGGTGGTGTTTGTTAATAAATGAATTTAATCGAATATTCTAAAATTCTTGATAAGACCGACAGTAGGGCAATTGGTCTATAATTATTTAATATAGTTTTGTCGCCTCTTCTGTAGACGGGAACAATGATACCTGGCTTTAAAACCTCAGGGAATATTTCAGCCGCTATGGCATCATTAACAATATTTGTTATTGGATGGGCTAACAAATCAACGTGCTCTTTAATAATTTTGGCTGGTATTACCTCACTGCCAGTTCCTGATTTATTTTTTATTGTATTAAGCAAATTATCTCTGTTTCTGAAAATTCTTCTAGATACGCTGTTCTTATATTGAATATCATGTGATTATTAGATATTGTGGTTGGAGTAATGTTTTGTGAAATTATTTCCGGAGCCTTTTAAAAATAATTTTTGCACATTGTTGCTATTTTTAAGGGATTTTCGGTAATGGAATTATCTTCTCAGATTTCAATATCATTTTTATCTACGAACTTGCATGTTTGTTGGTTAATAATGTTCCAAGACATTTTCTGCTTATTTTTGCAATGATTTAATAAATTACTAAAAAAACTTCCTTTTTAGAGAAACTAATAACTGACGATGGAGCTTTCTGTTGGCAATATACTGACGAAGAATTGGGTATCGTTTTTGTAGAATATACAAATCCCTTAAGTTTCGACTAGATATTCTTGCTTCTTTAGTAACCCAATTTTTATTTTCTCTATTAACTTTCATCAATGGAAAAGATGAACAAAAATGTAATTGTAAGCTATTTATAAAGTGGCTGAATTTGTCATTAGTATTACTAGACACATATACTTTGGACCAGGATTCTTCCCTCAGTCTCTCTACAAATTGTGCTTTCTGTTCTGGAGTGTATTTTCTCATATAATGAGTTCTTGATTGAGTAATATTATTTAAGTTACAGCTAAGAATTATAGCTTTATGGTCAGACAGAACAGTATCAGCAACAGAAATTCTTACAGTATGCCTGTAATTGGCAAAAATATTATCAATTTGGCTTTTAGAGGTGGATGAGATTCTGGTAAATCCTTTAACTTGTCCAACCAATCCAAAGGATAACATCAAGTTGACCAGATTGATTTTATCTTTGGAATTTGAGGTAAAGTCAGTGTTGAAATCTCCAGTAACTATAAAAAAATAGCTTACAGCCATGTGGAGGTCTATAAATATTAATTAAAATAGTTGAATACATTTTACATCGCCACAGAACACCACATAGTTCAACATGCTTTTCTACTGACATAGTATCAATTGGGATTATCTCAACGTTCATTGCATTTATATCCGTTAAAGCTCTGCTCCATATTGCCACTCCACTACCAGTCGACTGAGATCGACAGAAACTGCTAGCTAGGCTATAATCCTGAATATGTAGAAGATGTAAATGTTCGTTTTTTGTCCAAGTTTCCATGAGACATAAGAACACAGGTTTAGAGTTTAAAAAAGCAATTTCTAATTCTGGGATTTTGTTACCGATAGATTGAACGTTAAGACTAAAAATTAGATTAGTAATATGCGGATGTGTTGACGTCGAATTGGAAGTATTTGTTGCCGTATTAGATGTTGTGAGGCTAAGTTTTTCTAAATGTTGTCCATTCTCGGGCTTGCCCTTGAAAAATTTCTTCTTCTATCTTCAATACGAAAATTGTATCTTTGGTGGAGTATTCCCTCGGGCCAGAAAGAGTCCTTATATACATCATCTTTCATGTCTAAATTGACCCCAACCTTAAAGCTTTTATTGTCTGGTACTTTCGTTTTCGGGATTATTTCTTTGACAATAAAATTATTTTCAGATTTGCCAGACATTTTTGCTAAATATTAATAATCATGCTCTCGTCTATATGATCTTTAGCTCTGTCCATATATAGCCATATTTTCTTTTCTTCAATATTCCTGCCAACAAAACCAGAGATGTTGTCCGTTTCGCTCACTACTGCCTTGCCTAGAGAAGCTCGGTTTCTCCTTCTCTTTGGTTCTATGAAAACCTATTTTACTGCTTTAGAGGCCTCTATTTCAGCATTTAAAGAATTATTCTCCAGTCTCGAATTCGATTGTTGATGTAAATTAAAATTATTAGGTGTACTTCTGGTTGCCGGAATTCCTTGTTTATTATTTTGCGCGGCTTCTTCTACAATTGGCGCGACGTTAGAGAGTGTATTTTGTCTTTTAGGGTTTCCACATATTCTTTCAGGATCTTGTTTTTGTCTTGGGTATCCCACACCAGTTGTTTTAGTAGAGTAATTTCATTCTCTAGATCTAGATATTAAATTCTGGTAAGTTCTTCTGTATTGTCAGCAAATTTATTTGAGTCAATTGTATGATTACAGCTCGATGATCGTTTGCTAGCATGTAATACGCATCCCGAATGAAAAATGTTTTTACACTTTACGCAAACTACCGGATCACGCACTCTTTTGTTGCAATAATTGCAATTTAGATTTTCACTGTTTATGTTAGCTTCCGCCATTTTCGCTGACTCGCTAGTCTTGTCGTGTCTGTCTAGTCTGTCTAGTATTGTCTGTCTAGTCTTGTCTATCTAGTCTTGTTGTCTAGTCTTGTCTGTCTAGTCTTGTCTGTCTAGTCTTATCGTTTTTGGAAGAAACTGTGCGAAGACCTGAACTACGACACATGGGGAGATGCCTTCCAAATCTGCAGGAAAAGGCTGAAGGTCCAACAACCAAATGTCAACATGCTTATGAAGGAAATCAAATGCATAGTCTAAGTACTCTTTCCACGTCAGGAGCTAGTGAGATGGCAGCAACCAACAGTATAAGAGATACCGCTCTTCGCGGAAGAAGAACTAATAAACGCAATAAAGCGGATGCGTAAGGGAAAAGCGCCAGGTCCGGACGAAATACCTTCTGAAATAATAAAACTCTCCGCCGAGCAGGAACCGCAGTTCTTGCTAGATGTAATGAACGAGTATACGAGTATTCATATAACGAGAATACATGTAAACGGGCGAAACTGGTGCTACTTCGAAAAACGATAAACCAATAGGGGACCCTACATTATACAGGCCATTATGCCTGTTAGATACTTTGGGAAAGCTCTTAGAACACCTACTATTACATAGGCTGAAAACAGATATTGAATATGGATTGTCGAGTAACCAATACGGCTTTAGAGAAAGCAAATCCACCAACCACACTATAGAAGTCGTCATGAAGATCGCAGAAAATGTTAAATCGGGCACCCAAAGATCCCGAAGAATATGTGCATTAATAACACTGGACGTACGAAATGCTTTTAACACAGCCGATTGTTAACTCATTATCGAATAGCAAGAAATATAGCTCCCTACCTGCTAAGAATTATTCAAAGCTATTTCACCAGTAGAACGATCATTTTGCAAACAAATGACGAAACCGTGGTTCGAAATAATAGTAAAATCGTACCACAGGGATCGGTTATGGGCCCCACTCTGTGGAACATACTTTATGATGGAGCAGGTTAAAACTTCCAGAGAGAGCTAGGCTAATAGGTTTTGCGGATGATTTAGCTCTTGTAATAACAGCAAAGTCGGAACAGACGGTGATGCTAACTGCAAACCAAGCAATATCTCAAATTAACTGTTGGATGTAATAAAAAAAAATTAAATCTCGCACCAGAGAAAACAGAAGCGGTCCTACTAACGGGACTGAGGAAGCTTGCGCCCATAACTTTCCAAATAAACAACGTTGGCATCGCCCCAAAAGAGTCGTTAAAATACCTAGGTGTCATGATAGAGAAGAGGTTCTCCTTCATTCCCCATCTTAACGATGCCGCAGCAAAAGGTATGAGAGCAATGGCAGCAATGGAAAAACTCATGCCTTACGCAGTGGGCCCTAAGATCTGTAAACGGAGGACACTCAGTTGATGGGCACAGTATGGGCACATCATCTTACATCTAAGATAGCTATCGATTAACTCTCGATAATCCAGAGGAAACTAGCACTAAGGATTTGCTGCGCATATAAAACTGTGCCTGTCAACGCTGCCCTAGTAATTGCTGGTGTACCACCTCTTTAGTTACTGGCCAAAGAGAGAAACAACCTATATGAAGCAGACTCTTGCAAAAATGCCAGGAAAATTGCTAGAGATAATCTATACGATGAATGGCAGAGAAACTGGTGGGCGTCAGATAAAAGGCAATGGACGTGGCTGCTAATACCCAAAATAGTTCCGTGGATAAGCAGAAAATACGGAGAAATTGATTACCATCTAACCCAATTTCTTACTGGGCATGGCTGCTATAAAGATTATTTACAGCAAATACGAAGATCACCTGATAATCTGTGTGAATATTGCGGTGAAAAAGACTCAGGTTACCCACACAATATTTGAATGCTGTAGATGGACCACAGAAAGGGAACTCCAAAAATCAAATATGGACAACAGCTTCGTAGCCAGAAGTGTTATAGACTACATGTTAGAGAGCAAGGAAAACTGGGACAAGATACACAAACTTGTCAAATTTATCATCAGCACAAAAGAAGAAGGCGAGGAAAAATGGCACAAAAGAAATGAACTCTAGAACATATAGTGTATATTGAATAATATTTTATTATAACCAGCACGCCGATGTCATACGCTGTTTCGTTGCAGTGTGCTTAGATGACGTCAATTAAAAAAAAGTCTTATCGTTTTAGTCCACTATTCACATTTAAATGAGATTTATGTATCCTGAAACTCAGCGAAACGGCTCTCAATCAACATGAACTAAATGCTAAATAGTGAAGTTACATTGAGGCGATTTAATGTGTTTCGGCAAAGCTTACACGGGCTTTAATTCGAGTACATAATGAATTTGTAACAGTGACCTTTTAGGGTCGCAGGACTCTCGAAAGGCGCATTTGATGGAGTGTAGCGTCCAAGCGTTGGACAACGGCTTGCCTAAAACCCTCGCACGACATCCATAAATTTATAACGCAAAGCCGCAGATCCATTAGTCTCCAAAACAGACTTCACTTTACAAACTGAATATTCGATTTTGCGATAAGCAGAATCCCGAAGCTAAAAAGATGTTTCCAGTTCAAATTTCTAGTCTTCCTTAATCTCGTCTAATCTGACAAAACTTATTAGAGTAATCCAATGATATAGATTACCAAATAGCATGTAAAACGAAGACTCACCCCATTTATATATCTATCCAATTTCTTTGTTTATTTTAATCTCAAATCCCTCCCGCATTATCCACGGCGGATTAAGTCTGAACATACGCTGCGTCTACATGGTGATAGTGTAAATGTACACTTTAATAATAAGTGAGCAACAACGGGCGCAAGTGGCCACAAATCACTCGTTTTAATATTCCGCCGCCCTCCACCCCAATTTTTCCTCTTCTTTATGAATACATTCGTCCATAAGAATTAACCCAGAGCCCGAATATTGCTCTGGGCCGCCGGGCACCCCAATTTTCCGAGCGCGAGACAGAGAGGGAGAGTGAGTGGGAGGGTGGGCGAGATGGATTGTGGGACAGGGGAGTTTTATTGCTCGATTCCATTTCGATGCTGCGCTTCATTTAACAGATGTACCCATTTTTTTAAAGGAAATAATTAATATTATAATAACAAAAATGTTAATCGACATAGAAGCAAATCTATCGAATAAACAGATAAGGCTAAACAGATTGAGACTTGACAGACAAGACTAGACAGACAAGACTAGACAGACAAGACTAGACAGACAAGACTAGACAGACAAGACTAGACAGACAAGACTAGACAGACAAGACTAGACAGACAAGACTAGACAGACAAGACTAGACAGACAAGACTAGACAGACAAGACTAGACAGACAAGACTAGACAGACAAGACTAGACAGACAAGACTAGACAGACAAGACTAGACAGACAAGACTAGACAGACAAGACTAGACAGACAAGACTAGACAGACAAGACTAGACAGACAAGACTAGACAGACAAGACTAGACAGACAAGACTAGACAGACAAGACTAGAGAGACAAGACTAGACAGACAAGACTTGACAGACCAGACTAGACAGACAAGACTAGACAGACAAGACTAGACAGACAAGACTAGACAGACAAGACTATACAGACAAGACTAGACAGACAAGACTAGACAGACAAGACTAGACAGACAAGACTAGACAGACAAGACTAGACAGACAAGACTAGACAGACAAGACTAGACAGACAAGAGTAGACAGACAAGACTAGACAGACAAGACTAGACAGACAAGACTAGACAGACAAGACTAGACAGACAAGACTAGACAGACAAGACTAGACAGACAAGACTAGACAGACAAGACTAGACAGACAAGACTAGACAGACAAGACTAGACAGACAAGACTAGACAGACAAGACTAGACAGACAAGACTAGACAGACAAGACTAGACAGACAAGACTAGACAGACAAGACTAGACAGACAAGACTAGACAGACAAGACTAGACAGACAAGACTAGACAGACAAGACTAGACAGACAAGACTAGACAGACAAGACTAGACAGACAAGACTAGACAGACAAGACTAGACAGACAAGACTAGACAGACAAGACTAGACAGACAAGACTAGACAGACAAGACTAGACAGACAAGACTAGACAGACAAGACTAGACAGACAAGACTAGACAGACAAGACTAGACAGACAAGACTAGACAGACAAGACTAGACAGACAAGACTAGACAGACAAGACTAGACAGACAAGACTAGACAGACAAGACTAGACAGACAAGACTAGACAGACAAGACTAGACAGACAAGACTAGACAGACAAGACTAGACAGACAAGACTAGACAGACAAGACTAGACAGACAAGACTAGACAGACAAGACTAGACAGACAAGACTAGACAGACAAGACTAGACAGACAAGACTAGACAGACAAGACTAGACAGACAAGACTAGACAGACAAGACTAGACAGACAAGACTAGACAGACAAGACTAGACAGACAAGACTAGACAGACAAGACTAGACAGACAAGACTAGACAGACAAGACTAGACAGACAAGACTAGACAGACAAGACTAGACAGACAAGACTAGACAGACAAGACTAGACAGACAAGACTAGACAGACAAGACTAGACAGACAAGACTAGACAGACAAGACTAGACAGACAAGACTAGACAGACAAGACTAGACAGACAAGACTAGACAGACAAGACTAGACAGACAAGACTAGACAGACAAGACTAGACAGACAAGACTAGACAGACAAGACTAGACAGACAAGACTAGACAGACAAGACTAGACAGACAAGACTAGACAGACAAGACTAGACAGACAAGACTAGACAGACAAGACTAGACAGACAAGACTAGACAGACAAGACTAGACAGACAAGACTAGACAGACAAGACTAGACAGACAAGACTAGACAGACAAGACTAGACAGACAAGACTAGACAGACAAGACTAGACAGACAAGACTAGACAGACAAGACTAGACAGACAAGACTAGACAGACAAGACTAGACAGACAAGACTAGACAGACAAGACTAGACAGACAAGACTAGACAGACAAGACTAGACAGACAAGACTAGACAGACAAGACTAGACAGACAAGACTAGACAGACAAGACTAGACAGACAAGACTAGACAGACAAGACTAGACAGACAAGACTAGACAGACAAGACTAGACAGACAAGACTAGACAGACAAGACTAGACAGACAAGACTAGACAGACAAGACTAGACAGACAAGACAGACAAGACTAGACAGACAAGACTAGACAGACAAGACTAGACAGACAAGACTAGACAGACAAGACTAGACAGACAAGACTAGACAGACAAGACTAGACAGACAAGACTAGACAGACAAGACTAGACAGACAAGACGAGACAGACAAGACTAGACAGACAAGACTAGACAGACAAGACTAGACAGACAAGACTAGACAGACAAGACTAGACAGACAAGACTAGACAGACAAGACTAGACAGACAAGACTAGACAGACAAGACTAGACAGACAAGACTAGACAGACAAGACTAGACAGACAAGACTAGACAGACAAGACTAGACAGACAAGACTAGACAGACAAGACTAGACAGACAAGACTAGACAGACAAGACTAGACAGACAAGACTAGACAGACAAGACTAGACAGACAAGACTAGACAGACAAGACTAGACAGACAAGACTAGACAGACAAGACTAGACAGACAAGACTAGACAGACAAGACTAGACAGACAAGACTAGACAGACAAGACTAGACAGACAAGACTAGACAGACAAGACTAGACAGACAAGACTAGACAGACAAGACTAGACAGACAAGACTAGACAGACAAGACTAGACAGACAAGACTAGACAGACAAGACTAGACACAGACAGACAAGACTAGACAGACAAGACTAGACAGACAAGACTAGACAGACAAGACTAGACAGACAAGACTAGACAGACAAGACTAGACAGACAAGACTAGACAGACAAGACTAGACAGACAAGACTAGACAGACAAGACTAGACAGACAAGACTAGACAGACAAGACTAGACAGACAAGACTAGACAGACAAGACTAGACAGACAAGACTAGACAGACAAGACTAGACAGACAAGACTAGACAGACAAGACTAGACAGACAAGACTAGACAGACAAGACTAGACAGACAAGACTAGACAGACAAGACTAGACAGACAAGACTAGACAGACAAGACTAGACAGACAAGACTAGACAGACAAGACTAGACAGACAAGACTAGACAGACAAGACTAGACAGACAAGACTAGACAGACAAGACTAGACAGACAAGACTAGACAGACAAGACTAGACAGACAAGACTAGACAGACAAGACTAGACAGACAAGACTAGACAGACAAGACTAGACAGACAAGACTAGACAGACAAGACTAGACAGACAAGACTAGACAGACAAGACTAGACAGACAAGACTAGACAGACAAGACTAGACAGACAAGACTAGACAGACAAGACTAGACAGACAAGACTAGACAGACAAGACTAGACAGACAAGACTAGACAGACAAGACTAGACAGACAAGACTAGACAGACAAGACTAGACAGACAAGACTAGACAGACAAGACTAGACAGACAAGACTAGACAGACAAGACTAGACAGACAAGACTAGACAGACAAGACTAGACAGACAAGACTAGACAGACAAGACTAGACAGACAAGACTAGACAGACAAGACTAGACAGACAAGACTAGACAGACAAGACTAGACAGACAAGACTAGACAGACAAGACTAGACAGACAAGACTAGACAGACAAGACTAGACAGACAAGACTAGACAGACAAGACTAGACAGACAAGACTAGACAGACAAGACTAGACAGACAAGACTAGACAGACAAGACTAGACAGACAAGACTAGACAGACAAGACTAGACAGACAAGACTAGACAGACAAGACTAGACAGACAAGACTAGACAGACAAGACTAGACAGACAAGACTAGACAGACAAGACTAGACAGACAAGACTAGACAGACAAGACTAGACAGACAAGACTAGACAGACAAGACTAGACAGACAAGACTAGACAGACAAGACTAGACAGACAAGACTAGACAGACAAGACTAGACAGACAAGACTAGACAGACAAGACTAGACAGACAAGACTAGACAGACAAGACTAGACAGACAAGACTAGACAGACAAGACTAGACAGACAAGACTAGACAGACAAGACTAGACAGACAAGACTAGACAGACAAGACTAGACAGACAAGACTAGACAGACAAGACTAGACAGACAAGACTAGACAGACAAGACTAGACAGACAAGACTAGACAGACAAGACTAGACAGACAAGACTAGACAGACAAGACTAGACAGACAAGACTAGACAGACAAGACTAGACAGACAAGACTAGACAGACAAGACTAGACAGACAAGACTAGACAGACAAGACTAGACAGACAAGACTAGACAGACAAGACTAGACAGACAAGACTAGACAGACAAGACTAGACAGACAAGACTAGACAGACAAGACTAGACAGACAAGACTAGACAGACAAGACTAGACAGACAAGACTAGACAGACAAGACTAGACAGACAAGACTAGACAGACAAGACTAGACAGACAAGACTAGACAGACAAGACTAGACAGACAAGACTAGACAGACAAGACTAGACAGACAAGACTAGACAGACAAGACTAGACAGACAAGACTAGACAGACAAGACTAGACAGACAAGACTAGACAGACAAGACTAGACAGACAAGACTAGACAGACAAGACTAGACAGACAAGACTAGACAGACAAGACTAGACAGACAAGACTAGACAGACAAGACTAGACAGACAAGACTAGACAGACAAGACTAGACAGACAAGACTAGACAGACAAGACTAGACAGACAAGACTAGACAGACAAGACTAGACAGACAAGACTAGACAGACAAGACTAGACAGACAAGACTAGACAGACAAGACTAGACAGACAAGACTAGACAGACAAGACTAGACAGACAAGACTAGACAGACAAGACTAGACAGACAAGACTAGACAGACAAGACTAGACAGACAAGACTAGACAGACAAGACTAGACAGACAAGACTAGACAGACAAGACTAGACAGACAAGACTAGACAGACAAGACTAGACAGACAAGACTAGACAGACAAGACTAGACAGACAAGACTAGACAGACAAGACTAGACAGACAAGACTAGACAGACAAGACTAGACAGACAAGACTAGACAGACAAGACTAGACAGACAAGACTAGACAGACAAGACTAGACAGACAAGACTAGACAGACAAGACTAGACAGACAAGACTAGACAGACAAGACTAGACAGACAAGACTAGACAGACAAGACTAGACAGACAAGACTAGACAGACAGGACTAGACAGACAAGACTAGACAGACAAGACTAGACAAACAAGACTAGACAGACAAGACTAGACAGACAAGGACTAGACAGACAAGACTAGACAGACAAGACTAGACAGACAAGACTAGACAGACAAGACTAGACAGACAAGACTAGACAGACAAGACTAGACAGACAAGACTAGACAGACAAGACTAGACAGACAAGACTGGACAGACAAGACTAGACAGACAAGACTAGACAGACAAGACTAGACTAGACAGACAAGACTAGACAGACAAGACTAGACAGACAAGACTAAACAGACAAGACTAGACAGACAAGACTAGCCAGACCAGACTGGACAGACAATACTAGACAGATATGACTAGACAGACAAGACTAGACAGACAAGACTAGCCAGACAAGGCTACTGGTCTTTTCTCGTCTTGTCTGGTCTTGTCTGGTTTTATCTGGTCTAGACTGGTCTTGTCTGGTCTTGTGTTGTCTTGTCTGGTCTTGCCTGCTCTTGTCTGGTCATGCCTAGTCTGGTCTAGTCTTGTCTGGTCTTGTTTGGTCTTGTCTGGTCTTATTTGGTTTTGTCTGATTTTGTCTGGTCTTGTCTGGTTTTGTCTGGTCTTGTCTGATTTTGTCAGGTCTTGTCTGATCTAAGTTGTCTAATTTGTCTAAATTCTTCTTAGAAATCAAAGCTTCAGCAATGAATTCAAATCACTTTCCTCGTTACGGTGAAACAGATGAGAAGAGCAAAAAGTGTATGTATAGACATAAAAACTGGAAAGTAGGAAGAGGAGCCATGCAGTCTGGTCCATAGATATCCAACGCACGTGCATTCCGGTCCTGCGCTTTCGCCGGCGGCGGCGGCTTTAATGGCAAATCCATACCGACTGCGTAAGACGAGAGCTCTCGCAAAACCCGAAACAACATCACAACGCCGGCTCGAGCGTCGCCGTTTTCCTGTTTTCCGGATTCTCCATGCTAATCAGCCGGGGGCCAACGAGCAAACGGTGCATGTAATTAAAGCGAACGCGGGGGCGGCTAGTCGAGGTGCACGCGGCGCTGCGCCCGCGGACTTCGCTAAATTATTACCTAGCTTTCGCACAAACTCGATTCCGGTAACGAAAGGTGGATAAAAGACGCCGACAGGGTAATTAAATGCCCGCGGGCCATTCCACTATCGATCTCACCCTACACCCTCCATGCAAAAACGTGTCTTCGAACAGATTGTCTCCACTAGAAGAAAATTTGTTTCAATGTTTGCAATTTGATCCCCAACTTGAGCTTCTGTCAACAAAATAACAGGAAGATATTCCGCAGGAGTCACAAGTAAACAACATGCTTAGATATTTACAAACACGACAAGTTTATTATAGGCATTACCAAATAACCTTAGACATGACAAGGTAAGACTAGACAAGACTAAAGATGATCAGAGAAGACCAGTCTCATCTCATGTATCTAGCTCTCTGTACAACCTGAATCAGTGGTGTCGAATCTAAGGCACGCGTGTCACATCTGACGCGTAGAAAAAAATTATTGGCACGCCGGAGAATAAGTAGCAATTTTTGCTTAAAAAGTTAAATATTAAGTTATTGAATAAGATGGTTCTCAACATGTATAAATCTAGCATTTCAAACATAATTATAATTTAAACAAGAACTAAGTATACTTGTTCTCTTCTAACTAGATTAGTAATTCCATTATTTATGTCCAATATTTCACTGTTAGTTTTCAAGGTAGTCAGATAAATAAGCTATAAGTCCCAGGTTCAATTCCTGGGAGCACGTATATGCAAATAAGTCATCGTCCTCCTGTGCATGACTCTGGCATAATAGTGGCTCGCCACCCACATTAAAAACTCTAAGGGCTCTTTCTACTTGTGTCTAAAATCTAGACTCCAAGCACAAATGTAGGCAAAGTGCACTAGTACTGTAGCACCACAGGAAGAAGAAGATTTCACTGTTAGCCTATATTTTGATTGCATGGCTCAATTCTAAATTAAGAAGTATTGGCTATTGTGAAGAATACACCCCTTCGTTGAAACTTAGGGTTGCGTTTTTACCTGGTGTAACTGTTAATCGTCTTCGGCATGGTTTAACTAAGGTCGCAAAGTAAAAATATATGAAGCTTCTACATTGCAATGAAGAATCTACAATGAAGCTTCTACATTGCTTGGTTCAATAAATATTCGTGTTTTTGTTGTCCTAAAAATTGACACATTTGACGCAACGACTCATAAATTTTTGGTCACGTGATAAAAAGTGTGCGGAAACAATCATCTCGGCGTTGCCACTTTTGCCTTTCTTACAGCAAAATTGACACCAATGAACACCAAAATTGACACGTATGTGTTCTATCACAAATTCTTAATTTTGCTCTAAGAAAAGGATAATATGGCACAATTTCTATATTTTGTTGTAAGAAAAAACACTAGTTACTCTAGATACAAGCTTCTAGTTTTGAAAAAAACTATAAGTTTCACAAACTTCGATTCGTATTAAACCACCTAGTCTTGTTCTCTGGATATAGACAACTAAACAAAATTAGCATTAATTAAAATCCTCATTAAGACACCTAGTCTTGGTCTAACGATTTATGCAACTAAACAAAGTTATATTTTTTACTTACCAGTTTCAAGCAACTAATTTTCATTTAAAATAGGACAATGTGGCAAAGACCGTTGGTTTAACGCAGGTTAGATTAGGTTGCCCACCGCGAAACGGCATATCAATCAAGACCACATACGCGCGAACTCTCCATCGAATATACGACAATGTGGCAAGGACTGTTGGTTTAACCCAGGTTAGATTTGGTTGCCCTCCGCGAAGCGGCAGATAAATCAAGACCGCATACGCGCGCAGCGCAAACTCTCGATCTAATATAGGACATTGTGGCAAGGACCGTTGGTTTAACCCAGGTTAGATTAGGTTGTCCACCTCGAAGCGGCATATAAATCAAGATCACATACGCGCGGCAGCGCGAACTCTCGATCCAATATTGGACAATGTAGCAAGGACAGTTGTTTTAACCCAGGTTAGTTTAGTTTGCCCACCTCGATGCGGCAGATAAATCAAGACCACATACGCGCGGCAGCGCGAATTCTCGATCCAATATAAGACAAAGTGGCAAGAACCGTTGGTTTAACCCAGGTTAGATTGGATTGCCCACCGCGAAGCGACAAGACCACATACATAAATCAAGACCACCGCGCGTATGTGGTCTTGATTTATATTTATATGTATATTTATTGGATTAGTTGTACTTCTGTATAACCTGAATGAATGTATATCATTTTTTTTTCTATGAAGCCTAGAATCACTTCACTTTACTTCACTTTTAGCCTGTTTTCGTCCACTCTTGAACATAGGCCTCTTCCAAATATTTGCAAATCGATCTTACCTGGGCTACTATCATCTAGTTTCCTCACGCGTGGCTTCGGATGTCATCCCGCCATCTTGCCTGAGGCCTGCCAACACTCCTCTCCGATCTTCGCGGCATCAATTGTAGGATTTTAGTCCACTTGCTGTTGTCTCTCTCTATGTGACCCGCCCATTGCCACTTAAGACGCGCCACTCGCTCCTCCACATCCACGACCCCTGTTTTCCTCCTAATTTCTTCATTTCGAATTTTGTCCCAGAGGCTGATTCCCAGCCCCGCTCGCACCATCGCTCGCTAGCAGACTCGAAGTCGACTTGCGCTGTATATCGTTAGTTACAGTCTCGAGTGCATATGTTGCGACCAGCAAAATGCACGAGTAATAAACCTTTATCATGAGGTTTATGGGGATGCGTGGTTCCCGGAGAATATATCAGAGCCTGCCAAACCCCTGCCTACGTTGCGACCGGCAAGATGCATGAGTCATAAACCTTTCTCTTGTGGTTTATGGGGATGCATGATTCCCGGAAAATTTGGTTGAACCTCCCAAACGCCGCCCAGGTCAAGTCGATATGTCTGGTGATTTCGGCTGCCTGATTGACCTTTCTCAAGTTAATGTTGTGTCCCAGATATACATACTCATCGACTTTCTCAAGAGTATGATTGCCGATGACCGATGACCATTGTATTGCTCGTCGTCATCATTTTAGTTTTGCTGAAGATTCATTTGCAGCCCCACCGCTTGGGAGACTTCTTCAAGATCACGTTGCATTATCCCTAGTTCATCTGGGTGGCTGCTGGTAAGTACTACATCGTCGGCAAAGCGTAAGTGATTAAGACGGCTTCCATCGATGTCGACTCTCTTTCGCTCCCAAGTAGATACCCCAAGGTATTTTAAATACCTTCTCTAACCCTAGGGTAAAAAGTTTAGGTGAGATGATATCGCCTTATAGGACGGCGCTCCTGCCCGATATTTCTCCCGTAACCCAATGTTCTTCCAGCCAAGCAAGGCAGCATGTTCATAGATATGTTGAATCAAACTTGAGAATCTAAAGTCTATACGAGAACTATCCATCTCCCGAAGCACTGCCCCGGTTTCAATTGAGTGCAAGGGTTTCTGGTAGTCCACAAATGCCATATGGAGAGGAATGTAATATCAATTAATGTTCGCACCCTTTGGATATGGTGAATCGTGCTGAATCTCCTTCTGAAGCCAGCCTATTCGATGGACTGGTAAAAGTCGAGTTTCTGGGTAAGACGACTGATTATAATTCTGAATAACAGCTCATAACAGAAGAAACAAACAGAAGTAGGTTGTCATGGATAAGGTTAGAATCACGGGAATTGTCGAGAAATGTTACCATAATCTTTAGGAACGTGGAGCTCTACCTGGAGACGAACGGGGAGAAAGAGAAAATGCCTCCAAAATGTGGGTGCTGAAGCTCCAAGTGATCGACAGAGCGTAACTGGAAATAACATTGGGCCAGTTAAAGAACTGCAGGGCACCTAGTGAAGATACAGTAATGAACGAAATGCTGAAGGCCGGAGGAGAAACACTAAAACAAGCAATTTTGATACTCCTGAACAGGTGTCTCGATGACGGCAAAATCCCTGACCCTTGGCTAATCACAGATGTTATCTTGCTCTTCAAGAAGGGCGAGAAAGCCTAGTATAATCGAATTTTATAAGCCTTTAAAAAATTGACGAAATTTGATGAATAGATTTTTGGAAAGCTATTGCTGCTATTATCACACCTTGATGAACAAATTATATGATTACGGAATACGATGGAAAGCATGGAGATGGATTAGATCCTACCTGACAAACAGGAAACAATACGTTACTGTGTCGAATGGAAACGAATTGTGTCAATCTGACATCATACAGACAAATATTTGGGTTGCTCGAGGGAGCATTTTAGCACCTACATTATTTTTATTATACATCGCAGACTTGGCAAACTACCTGAAAGGGCCGCATTGCACCTTGTATGCTGATGATACGACTTATTTTGTCGCGGAATAATTTGGAAGATAACACTGAACAGGCCAAGTTACTATTAAAATCTTTGGATAAATGGTTCTCTACGAATACTCTGCACCTCAACACAGATAAAACGGAGTACATGATATTTAAAACTGTAAGAAGTTCACATATTTCAAACCTCGACCTTGAAATACAAAATCAACAAATAAAAAGAACTAAGCAGGCAAAACTTCTGGGTATTTATCTGGAGGAGCACCTTCGTTTGGTACAATAACGCAGAAAATATATGCATTTCTACATACAAAAAAATGCAATGAAAACAACTGAAGAGACTTTTAAACACACACGATCTCCGAATCTGGTACTATACCGAGGTACAATCGTTACTCGCTAATCGTCACAACTAGAAGCAATACTAATTGCACAAAAAAGAATTATCAGAAACATGCAAGCAATAAAAGTTACAGCGTCATGCAGGCTAGATTTTAAAATGCTGGGAATTCTGACAGTCGTAAGCCTTTATATATTCGAAACCGTTTCGTACATTCATAAACACCGAAGTAAGTTCCAACAAATCGAAGACACTGTAACACCAGAGGTAAACATATTTTAGATAGCAAGAGGAGACACTTAACCCTGTGCAGTCAAGTAGTCGAATACAAAGGAATTTAGATTTAAATGATCAGATTTATCATGTTCCAACTAACCTAACAAATGAAAAATGCTACAAGAAATTTCGTAGGAAGGAAGCAGATGCTACTCACTAATACAATACTCGATTAACTCGGTGAATTTTTTCATATAAATTTAATTATTTATTTGTAAGATTTATGACATATCCTATAGATACTTGTGGACTTGAAACTATAGATCAAGTGGAGAATAAATATTTTCATTTGATCCAATTCGATGGAAAAAAAACGTATGCGGTCATGGGACCACCGTCAGGAACGAAGTTCCTAGCGCATTCAACAGAATCGAACAACTTCTCTTTTTTAATTATTATTCAAATAATGAAAGTGCACACAAATATTTTGATTGTATGTTCTGGAAAATATAAATAAACAAACTAAATCTCCATATTCAAACCTACTACAAAGTATTTCACTTGCTCTAGTTACATTTTGACTTGCATTTAAGTAAGATAAATTATAAAGTTGCTGTCGAAGAAAGGATGCAGATATTTGAAGTTGAAAATTCTTATAAGAGATGTATGGCAGTTACCGTCGCCAGCAATGTTTGTGTCATGATGCAACAAGACATTTGGCATTGAACATTCATCGTGTTCCTCGTATGGGGCTTGGTATGATTGAGAACTTGGACTAATTACTTGCTGAGCTTCATTATTACCTGATGATTGAATTTAATTATTCAGAAAGTGACTAAATATTACTTTTTCAGTTTCTTCATTATTTTCGAGTAAAATAGGCGGTAATGAATCTTCTTTCGATGATTGTAATGATTCAGGTTCAACACATTTCTTCTCTGATTTAAATTTATCTTTGTAAATTTGAACGCCTTCAGCATGTTCTAAATCTGTAGTTTGTAAAATTTATTTTTTCTTTGTCGATAGTCTTTTTGACGTTGTGCTTGTGATTTCACTATCGCCTCTCTATAATATATATATATATATATATATATATATATATATATATATATATATATATATATATATATATATAAATATAATAAAATTTCACGAGCTTGCATGAGATTTCATGAGCTACACGAATTAGATGAACTACTCGAACTGCCTACAGATCATGCAATGGTTCAGTTCTTAACAATCTGATTGATTTTTCAATATGACTACGACATACATAAATATAGTAAATATCAATCACTCAAATTACATGTACGATAAACATGTGTAAACATTTAGCAATTGCTTCAAATTGTACAGTTTTATTGTACAGTTTTATAAACTTACTTTTTTTCCGTATTTTGTATCTTTTCTTGACTTTCCATTTCTCAATATCTAATTAAAATAATGAGTATAATATAAACAATATAACTCTCCTATGATTTAGAACAACAAAAAAGAAAAATACGTTTGAACAACTGCGCGAGAGCGCGCGGTATAGAAATATATACACTGACAATGAGAGAAAGAGAAAGGTGCGTAACGGACAGCGCAGAGGACAGCATACGTAACGTAACGTTTTCTGCCGAATCTCTCCTACCGAGACCTCCCTAAAGGAACTTCGTTCCAAAAAGTATGTAATGTTTTTTTGTGAAAATTAAATGTTCTTCTTGGTATTTTTTTTCGTATATAAAACCGGTAAAGTAAACATTTCAAACCGGATTTCACTTAACTACCATATTTTTTTTATTATTATCTACGACCGTGCGTGGTTTTGCTAGTCCTCCATCAAACGCCTACCCAGGTGCCGGATTGGGGAATGCCTGCCAAATATGGGGGTTACCGGGGAAATCAAATACCCGGGGCGGACCAAAACAAGTACGACTTGGGGAAGCAGCTGCGCCGTTGGTGAGGTGAGGCTACAGAAGAAAACCTTCGTGCATTGGCTTATCATCATAAACTAACAAGCGACTATCAACATAATCTATACAACAGGTTGTGACACTGCGATGGGGAAGGCAATGGGAAACTACCCCATAAAACTACCAAGAACAGTCAAAATTAAAAGAATGGTCAGTATGAGAAAAAATCGTACTGATCATGGACTAGGCAAGATCCGGCAGGGGAAGAAAGCAGGGCTCCCAGGTCGTCATCCAGCGAAACCCCGACAAGAAAAATTAAACAACACAAATGGATCGAAGAATTATTAAAATAGGTACTTGGAATGTAAGGACCATGGCACAAGTAGGAAAGATGACAAAACGTTACGAAAGAAATGGAGAGAATGCACATAGATATTATGGGAATTAGCCCGATACCGGGTGTTGTACAATCAAAGACCACAAAGTATACCACTCCGGAAATACCGACAACCAACACATACATGGAGTTGGGATTATAGCCTCCAAGAAACTCCAACCATATGTCACTAATTTCACACTGATATCAGATGGAATAATGATCATACAAATAAACAGCACACCAATAAAACTACACATCATACAAATATATGCCCCTATCGCTGATAAGGCAGACGAAGCAATAGAACAATTCTTCGAGTCAGTAACCGATACTCTCACAAACAACTCAGTAAATACAACTCAGTAATCTTCATGGGAGATCTAAACGCCAAGGTCGGGAGAGGAAAAAGTGGGGACTTTGCTGGGGAGTACGGATTAGGTACGAGAAACGAGCGAGGAGATAGACTAAAGAAGTTGCGGAAGAGGAGGAATACGTAATACTAAATATATTCTACAAATTGCCCATGCTTAGACTCTATACATGGAGATCACCACAAGATAGACCAGACTACATAATGATGAATGAAATAGATACTAGTGAGCCCAAGATTTCGAAATAGCTGCATATCAGTCAAGACCTACCCAGAGACAGATATATCATCAGACCACTGCCAGGTAGTAGGAACGTTTAGAATAAAAATGAAATAGCCATGAGGAAAACAACTAAGAAAAATTGGAATATGAGGAAACTGCTGAAATAACAACAATTAAAGGAAACTTGCCACTGTTTACCACAAACTACTAAATTAAAAATGTAAAACTTTTGAAAAAATGGACGTCGTAGAAGAAAACCTAGATATACTAACTAGAACTTCTAAAAAAATTGGAGACGAACATCCATTCGAGAAAAAAGAGAAAAGATAGAACTGGATGCCCGACAATATTTTAGGACTCGTCGAAGAAAGAAGGAAGGTAAAGAACGACGAGAGAAATTATAATATCCTGCAAAGACAAATAAGACAGGAAATGAGAAAAGCAGAAGAAAACTGGATCAAAGAGCAATGTAAAGAAATAGAGGTTTTAGAACAAAAATACGACACATTTAACATGCACAGAAAAATTAGAGAGACAGCGAGGATGTACAAACCCAACACAGTAAGAAAATTACGCAATGCGGATGGCAATATAATTATTAATCAATCTGAAATAACGGATACCTTGAAGAAATATATCAGCGAACTATTTGAAGGCGACCGGACAGAACAACCCTTTGATGCTACTAATCTAGAAAGCGTGACAATAACAACAGAGGAAGTCACAAAAGAAATAAGACAACTAAAAGATGGTAAAATCTCTTTATTTTAGATTTGGCTATACCACCGCATACTCAAAATTTCCTGAACGGCTCACGTCACCAACCAGCAGGTCTTAAAGAGAATGGGAAAATATCGAGAGATCTTACTAACAATAAAGACAAGGAAGCTGGAATACCTTGGCCACATAATGTGGAACAGTCAACGGTACGGTCTATTGTAACTCATAGTACAAGGAAGAGTAAATGGAAGGAGAGGGCCAGGAAGAAGGAGAATATCGTGGCTAAAAAACCATCGAACCTGGTTCATCACAACAACAACAAATCTCTTCAGGGCTACAACAAAGTCCGAATTTCCATGTTGACCGCCAACATCCGAATGCAATGATCGCCTGAACCGAAACGGATAGGTACCAAATGAAGAAGAATTATTATCTAAAACTGTAACATTAGTAAGTAACCTAGTTTTAGTTATTAAAGTGTTTCTATTTCTTTGTTGTAATTGAGCCATAATCCATCTACAATGAAGAAATTGCATTTAGCTTGTCTTCCCTTATGTAACTTCAAGTTACTTGCACTTCTCAAAAGCAAAATTAAAAAAAAACGGCACGCGGTCGTCAAAACTTTCGCCACCCCTGGTCTATATTATGGCATAATAAAGTCTAGTCTATAATGTGGCCTGTGTAAACTAAAACAAGATCAACAATAATTCTATAGGAAATGTGCGCCAATTAAACCATTAATGGGAAAAGTCAAACAGAAGGGATTTAATTAATACCATTAAAACTTTACGACAAGGGTGTTAAATAACTTTGCGCGTTCGGCAGTCGCCGCGACGACAAAGTTTTTCATGAGTTTCGGCGGTTTGAGCGGACGCTCGCCAACAATAACACACAATCTAACACACGACTAACCTGGACGGTTTCCTGTGGGCTGTATTTCCGCTGTTCCGCGCTCATCTCCATAAATCCATATTCCAGTAAACTACACCTACAAATATAAATAGTATTACAATATAAACAATTCATTTCATGGTTGGAGCAACATGAATGAACAATATCATGAAATTGTTTCTTTTTCTACTGATATATGTGAAAATGGCATTTTTTCCACGGCTTACCCAACATGAAAGTGACATTTTTTCATTCTAGAGAGGAAAACATTTTCACATCTAGAGACGAAAATGAGCATTTTAAATTTATGATTTTCTCGATTAAAACACTAAACTAACCAAATTTGCAAGGACTTTCTTATTAATTACATAAATTTCAATGAAATATTTTATGTACAAACGTAAAACGAGCCTGAAACTATTTAAAAAAAAAGAAATAAAATTAGGATATTTGACTTAAAAAGTATCACCTTCTATGAGAATGCAATATGTTACCATGGAAACGACCAAACCAACAAGTAAATTTGTATTGACAGTTCTGACAGTTCGCTTCGAATTGGATTTATTAAAGTCAAATTATGGATTCTACAACCTAAATCAGTAGAAAAAATTGCATTTACTACTCGAGATGAAAGTGTTTTTTTTTTTGGTTCGGTGTGATTGCTAACTCGCTGGCGCTCGTGAGCAAGCTCCCACCTCACCAAAAAACGCCACTTTCATCTCTTGCTGTAAAATATACTATTTTATAGCCGTGTTTGAAACAATAAACATTTAAAGTAAGAAGGTTATGTCAGAAGAGGTTGGATTAGTTTAGGTTAAGATAGGTTAGATTATGTTAAATTAGTTTGAGGATTCTAGTCTACATAGTGGCCTGTGCCAACTAAAACAATTAAACCATTAATAGGAAAAGTACAGAAGGGATTAATTAAATCCCTTATGTTGGGATTTAATATTTGATTTGTTTCAAGGTTGATTATCACCAAATTAACAAACTAAAAAATCTCTAGAAGACAAGGTTTCTCATAGGAAATTTAATTCTCTACAGGTTTTATTTCAAACATTTTTCAAAATTTCGCTTATTTTTCGAGTAATTTTCGAATCTATGAGACAAGAAAAATCCAAAACAAACACAAAATTGTAGGTTGTTACGAAGTTGATTATCTCCAACCTGTCACGAAATCTCAAAATATTCCTTTCTTCGAAAAGGCAAACATGAATATTGATATGCACGAAGGTGTTCCGCCGAAATAATGATATGCGTCGGGCGGTTAATTGCAGATCCACGCGAATGTCTGTCACGTCCGTCTAACTTGCTTATGCCGCCGCTCCCTTCAAACATTCTAATTGTTTATTACGTAAAGCTCGCTTCTTCTATCACAATGAATAGAAACGTGCCGTGGGTGCACAAACTTACATCATCGATTTTAAATTACATATAATAATTACACAGGTAATATTTAGCGGAAAAGATAGACAAGACTAGACAGACAAGATTTGCAAGACCAAACTAGACAGATAAGAATAGACAGATAAGAATAGATAGACAAGATAGGACAGACAAGACTAGACAGACAAGACTAGACAGACAAGACTAGACAGACAAGACTAGACAGACAAGACTAGACAGACAAGACTAGACAGACAAGACTAGACAGACAAGACTAGACAGACAAGACTAGACAGACAAGACTAGACAGACAAGACTAGACTGACAAGACTAGACAGACAAGACTAGACAGACAAGACTAGACAGACAAGACTAGACAGACAAGACTAGACAGACAAGACTAGACAGACAAGACTAGACAGACAAGACTAGACAGACAAGACTAGACAGACAAGACTAGACAGACAAGACTAGACAGACAAGACTAGACAGACAAGACTAGACAGACAAGACTAGACAGACAAGACTAGACAGACAAGACTAGACAGACAAGACTAGACAGACAAGTCTAGACAGACAAGGCTAGACAGACAAGACTAGACAGACAAGACTAGACAGACAAGACTAGACAGACAAGACTAGACAGACAAGATTAGACAGACAAGACTAGACAGACAAGACTAGACAGACAAGACTAGACAGACAAGACTAGACAGACAAGACTAGACAGACAAGACTAGACGGACAAGACTAGACAGACAAGACTAGACAGACAAGACTAGACAGACCAGACTAGACAGACAAGACTAGACGGTCAAGACTCGACAGACTAATTTATGAAACAAATCTTGTCGAACTAGACTAGACAAATGAATCTGCTGGGATTATCTGCAGGCAGGTCTGATGCTAATTAGATTAATTTTCGGCTGTGGATAAGTTGATGTGTGTTGTCGCTTCGGTAGATCGAAGGGGTGTGAAAGACTTATGACCGTAGGCCACATGTCAAAGCGCATCCGGTTTGGGACGATCCCAGGTGCGGTAATTAGCAATCGATAGAAAGTTTTTCTTCTCACTGATTATTGTCGGTCAAGCCTGAAATTGGTCCTCGTGAATTAAATAACGTTTTAAATTGAATTGTGTATTGTCCAGCCGTATTTTTGACGATTGAAAACTTGTACACTGATGATTGTTTTAACTGTAAAAATTTATACAAACAAGACAAGTAGATGACTTCAAATAAAATTGGATAGATAAAGCTAATAATCAGATATTAATAACTGCTAAGCCTGTTCGTATTTAGATAATACATTTGGAAGATAATAATATATGAGTGCAATTTGTAGTATCAATATTATGTCTGCTCAAATTCTAGATACCGTTTGCTATGTAGCTTTAGATAAGGCAGTTTAGGGCAATAACCGTCGAGCAAGTTTGTAACTTATGTGATCGGCTGCTTTGATAGAAACTAGCTGGAGGAAAAAAATCTTTCGATAGGTAGCATGTGGGAGGACAGGATACTCTTTGTAATTTATTAAACGATTGTTCGTTGCAATTATTGCCGCAAACGTTTAAATAATCGTTTAGTTTACTACATGAAAAATTCATGATTAATAGTGTCTGTCTAGTATTGTCGGTCTTATCTTGTTTGTCTAAGTTAGTTTAATTTTGTTTGACAAATTTTATATGTCTATTCTTGTCTGTTAAGTCTTGTCTGTCTAATTTTGTATACGTTTCTCCACGTTGTATTTGTTTACGATGAATTTTCCATGTGATACATTTTCTTATGATATTTTTGTCGCGATAAATTTTCAAATGCTGAATTTTCCGGTATCAACTTTACAATTCTGTCTATTCTATCATTTCTAAGTATATTTTGCCTTTTATTTTTGGCGATAAATTTTCCTAGCATAATTTTTTTCCCGATAATTTTTCCAATCCTCAATTTTCAACTATCAACTCTCCAATTCTGTCTATTGTATTATTTCTAAGTATATTTAGCCTTTTATTTTTGGCGATAAATTTTCCTAGCATAATTTTTTTCGCCATAAATTTTACAATCCTCAATTTTCCGCTATCAACTATCCAATTCAGTCTATTCTATCAATACCAATTATATATTACCTTTTATTTTTCGCGATAAATTTTCCTATGATAATTTTTTTCGCGATAAATTTTCCAGTGCTCAATTTTCCGCTATCAACTTTCCAATTTTGTCTATTTCATCAATTCTAATTATATTTCACATCATATTTAATTTAATCCGATCAACTATTAAATCGTGTCTATTTTATCAGTTGTAGTTATATTTTACCTTGTTTAAGTTTTTAATAATTCCAGTTTGGTGGTAACCAATGTGGTTTTAAAGTGGCCAACAGGAAACTGAACGAGTGCTGGGGTTAATGCATAGAGCACGCACATGATTCACCCCCAGCGGCCGCGAGTTTAAAACAATAGCTGGCGCGGCCCCACGTGCTACTCAGGTGGCGAACCGACCGACACTGCGGTCTCTCTCACAGGGGATGAAGAAGACTTGCGCCCCAAAAACAGTAAACAGACTAGATGGTGAGAATTACTCTATTTAAACTATGCTGATGACTAGATAGACAAGACAGAACAGACAAGATTAGCCAGACAATACTAGATGTAGACAAGTCTAGGCAGACAAAACTGGACAAACAAGACAAGTCAGACAATACTAAACAGATAAGATTATACGATACTAGACAGAGAAGTCTAGACAGACTAGACAGAGTAGAGAGATTAGACAGACAAGACTAGGCCGGCAAGACTAGACAGGCAGGACTAGACAGACAAGACTAGACAGACAATACTGTACAGATAATACTAGACAAATAAGACTAGACAGACAAGACTAGACAGACAAGACTAGACAAACAAGACTAGACAGACAAGACTAGACAGACAAGACTAGACAGACAATACTGTACAGACAATGCTAGACAAATAAGACTAGACAGACAACACTAGACAAACAAGACTAGACAGATAAAACTAGACAGACCAGACTAGACAGACAAGACTATAGATAGACAAGACTAGACAGACCAGACTAGACATACCAGACTAGACAGACAAGACTTGACAGACAAGACTAGACAGACAAGACTAGACAGACAAGACTAGACAGACAAGACTAGACAAACAAGACTAGACAGACAAGACTAGACAGACAAGACTAGACAGACAAGACTAGACAGACAAGACTAGACAGACAAGACTAGACAGACAAGACTAGACAGACAAGACTAGACAGACAAGACTAGACAGACAAGACTAGACAGACAAGACTAGACAGACAAGACTAGACAGACAAGACTAGACAGACAAGACTAGACAGACAAGACTAGACAGACAAGACTAGACAGACAAGACTAGACAGACAAGACTAGACAGACAAGACTAGACAGACAAGACTAGACAGACAAGACTAGACAGACAAGACTAGACAGACAAGACTAGACAGACAAGACTAGACAGACAAGACTAGACAGACAAGACTAGACAGACAAGACTAGACAGACAAGACTAGACAGACAAGACTAGACAGACAAGACTAGACAGACAAGACTAGACAGACAAGACTAGACAGACAAGACTAGACAGACAAGACTAGACAGACAAGACTAGACAGACAAGACTAGACAGACAAGACTAGACAGACAAGACTAGACAGACAAGACTAGACAGACAAGACTAGACAGACAAGACTAGACAGACAAGACTAGACAGACAAGACTAGACAGACAAGACTAGACAGACAAGACTAGACAGACAAGACTAGACAGACAAGACTAGACAGACAAGACTAGACAGACAAGACTAGACAGACAAGACTAGACAGACAAGACTAGACAGACAAGACTAGACAGACAAGACTAGACAGACAAGACTAGACAGACAAGACTAGACAGACAAGACTAGACAGACAAGACTAGACAGACAAGACTAGACAGACAAGACTAGACAGACAAGACTAGACAGACAAGACTAGACAGACAAGACTAGACAGACAAGACTAGACAGACAAGACTAGACAGACAAGACTAGACAGACAAGACTAGACAGACAAGACTAGACAGACAAGACTAGACAGACAAGACTAGACAGACAAGACTAGACAGACAAGACTAGACAGACAAGACTAGACAGACAAGACTAGACAGACAAGACTAGACAGACAAGACTAGACAGACAAGACTAGACAGACAAGACTAGACAGACAAGACTAGACAGACAAGACTAGACAGACAAGACTAGACAGACAAGACTAGACAGACAAGACTAGACAGACAAGACTAGACAGACAAGACTAGACAGACAAGACTAGACAGACAAGACTAGACAGACAAGACTAGACAGACAAGACTAGACAGACAAGACTAGACAGACAAGACTAGACAGACAAGACTAGACAGACAAGACTAGACAGACAAGACTAGACAGACAAGACTAGACAGACAAGACTAGACAGACAAGACTAGACAGACAAGACTAGACAGACAAGACTAGACAGACAAGACTAGACAGACAAGACTAGACAGACAAGACTAGACAGACAAGACTAGACAGACAAGACTAGACAGACAAGACTAGACAGACAAGACTAGACAGACAAGACTAGACAGACAAGACTAGACAGACAAGACTAGACAGACAAGACTAGACAGACAAGACTAGACAGACAAGACTAGACAGACAAGACTAGACAGACAAGACTAGACAGACAAGACTAGACAGACAAGACTAGACAGACAAGACTAGACAGACAAGACTAGACAGACAAGACTAGACAGACAAGACTAGACAGACAAGACTAGACAGACAAGACTAGACAGACAAGACTAGACAGACAAGACTAGACAGACAAGACTAGACAGACAAGACTAGACAGACAAGACTAGACAGACAAGACTAGACAGACAAGACTAGACAGACAAGACTAGACAGACAAGACTAGACAGACAAGACTAGACAGACAAGACTAGACAGACAAGACTAGACAGACAAGACTAGACAGACAAGACTAGACAGACAAGACTAGACAGACAAGACTAGACAGACAAGACTAGACAGACAAGACTAGACAGACAAGACTAGACAGACAAGACTAGACAGACAAGACTAGACAGACAAGACTAGACAGACAAGACTAGACAGACAAGACTAGACAGACAAGACTAGACAGACAAGACTAGACAGACAAGACTAGACAGACAAGACTAGACAGACAAGACTAGACAGACAAGACTAGACAGACAAGACTAGACAGACAAGACTAGACAGACAAGACTAGACAGACAAGACTAGACAGACAAGACTAGACAGACAAGACTAGACAGACAAGACTAGACAGACAAGACTAGACAGACAAGACTAGACAGACAAGACTAGACAGACAAGACTAGACAGACAAGACTAGACAGACAAGACTAGACAGACAAGACTAGACAGACAAGACTAGACAGACAAGACTAGACAGACAAGACTAGACAGACAAGACTAGACAGACAAGACTAGACAGACAAGACTAGACAGACAAGACTAGACAGACAAGACTAGACAGACAAGACTAGACAGACAAGACTAGACAGACAAGACTAGACAGACAAGACTAGACAGACAAGACTAGACAGACAAGACTAGACAGACAAGACTAGACAGACAAGACTAGACAGACAAGACTAGACAGACAAGACTAGACAGACAAGACTAGACAGACAAGACTAGACAGACAAGACTAGACAGACAAGACTAGACAGACAAGACTAGACAGACAAGACTAGACAGACAAGACTAGACAGACAAGACTAGACAGACAAGACTAGACAGACAAGACTAGACAGACAAGACTAGACAGACAAGACTAGACAGACAAGACTAGACAGACAAGACTAGACAGACAAGACTAGACAGACAAGACTAGACAGACAAGACTAGACAGACAAGACTAGACAGACAAGACTAGACAGACAAGACTAGACAGACAAGACTAGACAGACAAGACTAGACAGACAAGACTAGACAGACAAGACTAGACAGACAAGACTAGACAGACAAGACTAGACAGACAAGACTAGACAGACAAGACTAGACAGACAAGACTAGACAGACAAGACTAGACAGACAAGACTAGACAGACAAGACTAGACAGACAAGACTAGACAGACAAGACTAGACAGACAAGACTAGACAGACAAGACTAGACAGACAAGACTAGACAGACAAGACTAGACAGACAAGACTAGACAGACAAGACTAGACAGACAAGACTAGACAGACAAGACTAGACAGACAAGACTAGACAGACAAGACTAGACAGACAAGACTAGACAGACAAGACTAGACAGACAAGACTAGACAGACAAGACTAGACAGACAAGACTAGACAGACAAGACTAGACAGACAAGACTAGACAGACAAGACTAGACAGACAAGACTAGACAGACAAGACTAGACAGACAAGACTAGACAGACAAGACTAGACAGACAAGACTAGACAGACAAGACTAGACAGACAAGACTAGACAGACAAGACTAGACAGACAAGACTAGACAGACAAGACTAGACAGACAAGACTAGACAGACAAGACTAGACAGACAAGACTAGACAGACAAGACTAGACAGACAAGACTAGACAGACAAGACTAGACAGACAAGACTAGACAGACAAGACTAGACAGACAAGACTAGACAGACAAGACTAGACAGACAAGACTAGACAGACAAGACTAGACAGACAAGACTAGACAGACAAGACTAGACAGACAAGACTAGACAGACAAGACTAGACAGACAAGACTAGACAGACAAGACTAGACAGACAAGACTAGACAGACAAGACTAGACAGACAAGACTAGACAGACAAGACTAGACAGACAAGACTAGACAGACAAGACTAGACAGACAAGACTAGACAGACAAGACTAGACAGACAAGACTAGACAGACAAGACTAGACAGACAAGACTAGACAGACAAGACTAGACAGACAAGACTAGACAGACAAGACTAGACAGACAAGACTAGACAGACAAGACTAGACAGACAAGACTAGACAGACAAGACTAGACAGACAAGACTAGACAGACAAGACTAGACAGACAAGACTAGACAGACAAGACTAGACAGACAAGACTAGACAGACAAGACTAGACAGACAAGACTAGACAGACAAGACTAGACAGACAAGACTAGACAGACAAGACTAGACAGACAAGACTAGACAGACAAGACTAGACAGACAAGACTAGACAGACAAGACTAGACAGACAAGACTAGACAGACAAGACTAGACAGACAAGACTAGACAGACAAGACTAGACAGACAAGACTAGACAGACAAGACTAGACAGACAAGACTAGACAGACAAGACTAGACAGACAAGACTAGACAGACAAGACTAGACAGACAAGACTAGACAGACAAGACTAGACAGACAAGACTAGACAGACAAGACTAGACAGACAAGACTAGACAGACAAGACTAGACAGACAAGACTAGACAGACAAGACTAGACAGACAAGACTAGACAGACAAGACTAGACAGACAAGACTAGACAGACAAGACTAGACAGACAAGACTAGACAGACAAGACTAGACAGACAAGACTAGACAGACAAGACTAGACAGACAAGACTAGACAGACAAGACTAGACAGACAAGACTAGACAGACAAGACTAGACAGACAAGACTAGACAGACAAGACTAGACAGACAAGACTAGACAGACAAGACTAGACAGACAAGACTAGACAGACAAGACTAGACAGACAAGACTAGACAGACAAGACTAGACAGACAAGACTAGACAGACAAGACTAGACAGACAAGACTAGACAGACAAGACTAGACAGACAAGACTAGACAGACAAGACTAGACAGACAAGACTAGACAGACAAGACTAGACAGACAAGACTAGACAGACAAGACTAGACAGACAAGACTAGACAGACAAGACTAGACAGACAAGACTAGACAGACAAGACTAGACAGACAAGACTAGACAGACAAGACTAGACAGACAAGACTAGACAGACAAGACTAGACAGACAAGACTAGACAGACAAGACTAGACAGACAAGACTAGACAGACAAGACTAGACAGACAAGACTAGACAGACAAGACTAGACAGACAAGACTAGACAGACAAGACTAGACAGACAAGACTAGACAGACAAGACTAGACAGACAAGACTAGACAGACAAGACTAGACAGACAAGACTAGACAGACAAGACTAGACAGACAAGACTAGACAGACAAGACTAGACAGACAAGACTAGACAGACAAGACTAGACAGACAAGACTAGACAGACAAGACTAGACAGACAAGACTAGACAGACAAGACTAGACAGACAAGACTAGACAGACAAGACTAGACAGACAAGACTAGACAGACAAGACTAGACAGACAAGACTAGACAGACAAGACTAGACAGACAAGACTAGACAGACAAGACTAGACAGACAAGACTAGACAGACAAGACTAGACAGACAAGACTAGACAGACAAGACTAGACAGACAAGACTAGACAGACAAGACTAGACAGACAAGACTAGACAGACAAGACTAGACAGACAAGACTAGACAGACAAGACTAGACAGACAAGACTAGACAGACAAGACTAGACAGACAAGACTAGACAGACAAGACTAGACAGACAAGACTAGACAGACAAGACTAGACAGACAAGACTAGACAGACAAGACTAGACAGACAAGACTAGACAGACAAGACTAGACAGACAAGACTAGACAGACAAGACTAGACAGACAAGACTAGACAGACAAGACTAGACAGACAAGACTAGACAGACAAGACTAGACAGACAAGACTAGACAGACAAGACTAGACAGACAAGACTAGACAGACAAGACTAGACAGACAAGACTAGACAGACAAGACTAGACAGACAAGACTAGACAGACAAGACTAGACAGACAAGACTAGACAGACAAGACTAGACAGACAAGACTAGACAGACAAGACTAGACAGACTAGACAGACAAGACTAGACAGACAAGACTAGACAGACAAGACTAGACAGACAAGACTAGACAGATAAGACTAGACAGACAAGACTAGACAGACAAGACTAGACAGACAAGACTAGACAGACAAGACTAGACAGACAAGACTAGACAGACAAGACTAGACAGACTAGACTAGACAGACAAGACTAGACAGGCAAGACTAGACAGACAAGACTAGACAGATAAGACTAGACAGACGAGATTAGACAGACTCGATTAGACAGACAGGACTAGACAGACAAGAATAGACAGACATCAATAGACAGACAAGAATAAACTGTCTAGACTGAACAGACAAGAATAGACAGACAAGAATAGACCGACAAGACTAGATAGAAAGGACTAGACAGACTAGAATAGACAGACAACAATAGACGGACAAGAATAACAGTCTAGACTGGACAGACAAGAACAGACAGACAAGAATAAACAGACAAGGCTGTACATTCAAGATTAAACAGGACAAGTTATTCTCGTCTAGACAGACGAGAATAAACAGATAACATTAGACAAACAAGACTAGACAGACAAAACTCACTAAACCCCCTATTTCACATTGGCTTTTAGTATGCGCCACCCCGCTATCGCATTTTTTGCATTCATTCAGGGTGGGCAGCCCGGACGATTAGTGAAAACCGCCCTAGTTGTTTCCCGACCAGGATTCGAAGCCGGGTCTCCCGCATTGAAAGGCGGGTATGTTATCAACTACACCGAGGATACAGACAGACAAGACTAAACATACTAGATACTTGACTATTAAAATGATCGAATTTGTTTTGGCGAATGCAAGACAATTTTCTGTTGTTTTTGCAGATTTTCGCAAATAATTCAGACAGTAATTCGTCAGTTTTTCGCAAAATTTGCAGCAAAATGTCCTTGAAGCTTCATTGATGGGAATGATTAATCGTATATAGGTAGTTGTACTATGTGTGAGTTAGTGCACATAACAGAACTTATTAATTGCTAATACAAGCCAATTATCGGTTGCTTTTACAGATTGTCGCGTATAATTCGAGAAATATCGGGTGGATTTGCGCGATATTTGCAACAAAATATTCTTTAAACTTCACTGAAGAAAGTGATGTATCCCGTATAGGGAGTTGTACTATGTGTGAATTAGTGAACGTCGATGAACTTATTACTGGCTAATACAAATACATTTTCTTGCCAAATTTCGCTGTTTTTGCAGATTTCCGCGTATAATTCAGGAAATATTCGTCAGTTTTTTGCAAAATTTGCAGCAAAATGTTCTTGAAATTTCAATAAAGAGAATGATGTATCGTATATAGCTAGTTGTACTATGTGTGAGTTAGTGCACATTGATGAACTTATTAATGGCTAATACAAGCCATTTTTTGAGTATTTTTGTGGATTTTCGCGTATAATTCTGGAAATATTCGGTGGATTTTCGCGAAATTTACAGCAACATGTACTTTAAACTTTACTGAAGAAAGTGATGTATCCCGTATAGGTAGTTGTACTACGTATGACGACCTAGTGAACATCGATGAACTTGTTACTGGCTAATACAAAAACATTTTGTTGCCAAATCGCAGTTTTTGCAGATTTCCGCGTATAATTCAGAAAATATTGGTTCGTTTTTCGCGAAAGTTGCAAAAAAATGTTCTTTCAACTTTACTGAAGAAAGTGATGTATACAATATTGGTAGTTGTAGTATATGTGAATAGGGATTATGCAACTTTTTTTTTTTATTTTCTTAACTCACTTTTTACTTCGTTTTAACATAGTAAAAAATATAAATACTGTTGAAAGTGTTTCAATTTATTTAAAAAAAGTTATATAAAATACCGATTAAATTGGACCTGTTTGAACGGTTCCATTTTTCGCGCGCTTTCGTTGACGTCACAGCTCTTTATTGTCATTCAGAGTTTTTTACTATTTGCAATGTTGACAGTTACTTACACTTTTGACAGTTAAGTATTTTCAGTTTGAATCGCTATTTCGATAATGTAAAAAGTTAAAAAACCTTGTAATAGATATTGTTTTGTACCGGAATGCAAAAACACTATTATAAGTACAACAGATAAAGTGTTTTTTTTGTTCCAAGAAATGCGGAAATGCGTAAAGAATGGTGTAAAGTTATAAGAAGAGATGAATTATCTCCAAAATCATGTATATATTGTTGTGAAGATCACTTTAATGTAAGTATTCTGTATTTCGATAGTTTACATGGTGTGAATTTCTTCCAGGGTTTTACTAAATCTTGAATTTATTTCAGATTGAGGAAGATACAACAACTTATGTTCAATACATCATGAAACAACAAGGGCAAAACGTTATACTACGGTTCAAGGAAAGAGTTGTGCCTCATATATTTAATTGCCAAAAAGAAAATATGCCACCACCACAGGAGGGAATATGTGCTATTATAAGACAAGGATTGTCACTAGTAGCTGTCAAAAGTACAAATGCTTTAGAAATTGAATCACCAAAAACAAGTTACTATGAAGCCGGGCTAAGTAGTTATATTATTGAAGGAAGTGATGATTATCGAGTAAGGCCCAGTACCTCTGGCATGGATGTCTCTGAAACAGAGCAGATTGAAGCCTCTAGTAATACTAATGACAAAGCTCTGTAAGTAAATATTAAGTCAAAGTACAGAAGTAAAGGTGTTCAAGTAAATTTAAAAATGGAAAAATGTTGCTCTATCTCCTCTTCGTCTTTCATTACAAAATATTGCAACGTCACCAATAAAAACAGCTAGGAAGTTAGTTACAGATAACCCAGTTGATAGTGGCATGGCATCTATTTCTTCTGATTCTTCAGTGATATCCCCTGATTATGCATCATGTAGCTCATCTGAATTAAGTTGGATGCAAGATGATTTGGAGGATGAAAAACATTTAAAAAATGTAACGCGAATTGGTACAATAACTGCCATAGGAAAAGAGCCTAAAATGTTGATATTATTACCCAAACAATCATATCATTTAATAAAACTTTTAAGTGAAAGTATCCCACTTCCAACTATAGACATACTAATTACATTAAAGAAATTAAAATTAAATGAATCTTTTAACATATTAGCAATGCAGTTTGGATATTCTCTGAACACATCATAAATGCATCTATTTTTGGAAAAATGTCCGATTGTGCTTTAACACTTTCCGTCATTGTTCTTGATAATTTATAATGCCACTATAGACCAAAATGGCACTAGGTACTAACACACAAGAAAAACTACAGTAATATTGCACAGCAAAACAACACAGTGAATATTGACGTCTATAAATGTCATAACGTGAGCGTCACAGTCCTTGGTTTCGGTTTGACCAATGGTGATGCGTTTCGAAAATTTGAATTTCGCTGGCATATTTTGGACTTTTTGATTTTAATTTTTGGAATTAAATACAAACTAAATAAGAAAATAATGGTATAGGTGTAATTGCAAGATCATAAGGTATCGGTGGTAAAAAAATCAAGTAAATCTCTTACATATTCCCTATTAGTGAACATCGATGAACTTGTTACTGGCTAATACATAAGCATTTTGTTGCCAAATTTCGCATTTTTTGTAGATTTCCGCCTATAATTCAGAAAATTGGCAACAAATTTGCTATTGTTTTAGGCAGTAATAAGTTTATCGATGTTATGACTTCCAATATCGGACCGAAAAATTAAAACCGGTATTTTGAAATTATATGTTTTTAAACCCGGAATACCGGTATTAATACCGGTATTATCAGAAAAAATCATTTTCGTCAGACTTTTATAAATATCAATAATAATGGTGATTTATTAAAAAGAAAACAACAGAAAAACTTAAAAACATATTAGAAACTTTGCCAGAAATGTGCAACAAAATATTATTTAAACTACGCCAGAGAGATTGATGTATCGCACATATATAGTCGTGTTGCGTAGTCGGGTGTTAGTACATATCGGTAAAAGGAAATTATGATATTCGTTTCTAATTTAGAATATATTGGGCGAATTTTCGCGATATTTACAACAAAATATTCTTGAAACTTCACTGAAGAGATTGATCGCATATAACAGAGGTGGCCAAATGGCGGCACGTGAGCCGCATGGGGCTCTTCAAGCGGTTTATTGTGGCTCATTTAAAGAAGTACAAATATTTAAAAATATGGAAATATTATTAAAAGAAAAAAGTCTACTCTTGGGTAGACCAAGACATTATGAATTTGTAATGTTGAAATTAATTTTGTATAATTAGGTTGATAATTATAAATGGAAGATCTGATTCCTTTTAGGTGGCTGCTCAACTGTGATCGGAACTTCTATTTAATAAATAATGATTCAACGTTATAATATGTCGATCCAAAAAAACGGCAGCAAACGATGCGCTGCATTTTTTTAATGTTTGTACTTATTGTTAGCTTTTGGTACAGATTTCCGAAATTCATTAATCCATTTTGCCGATTTATGGAACATTTGAAGAGTTTGGTCCTCTTGCAACTCTATTAATGCTAATTTTCCTGCTGCCGTTTCAGGTCATGTCAAAATTATAAACATCTAACCCTAAACATCACATGGGTTTTCAAGTAAGTGGTTTAAAAATTGTTGTTCATGGAAGCAAATCTGTGCTGATGAGGGATAAATCTCGAAACGCGTCCACTAATGGTTATCCACTTAAGGTATGGGAAAGACAGGATCTTAAAAGCAATGTTATTTTTATGGTTTTTGTTGAGTGCCACGAAGGTGGACTGAAAGCTGTAAAATAACTTACAAATTTCATGTGAGATTTATTTTGGTAGTCCTAAAAAGACTCAATAATTGTTATAGAGCTCCGGAAAGGCTGAATATATTTATATATTCAGGCTGTGTTCCGTTTGTTTTAAGTTTGTATGATTATCTATAACTTAGGATGGTTTCACCAATTCTAATATGCTTTAATATGAGTTTAAATTTATCCAGAATGCTTATCGTTTATAGGTGCATCGACCGGTAATCTTAAACGAACGTATTTATGTGGTTGTTATAACTAGAATAACGAACTTCTGAAAGATTATAATTATTGCTTTTGCAATTGAAATTTGCACATTATTCTTTTTTCATAATTTCAGTAGTTTTCAAGAGAGTTAGTTTAATGCATACTACATCGCAAGAATCTGACCAAGTTTTTGTTCTAATCGAAAATGGACTTAGCCAGCGAGCTGTTGCTTGAAAACTTTCATTCAACTTTCATCAACGACCTGGTGCAGGCAGTAGGAGATTTACAACGGCTCGGGATGACCGCTTTATGGTTTCAACATCATTAAAAAATCGTCACCTGAATGCTGTTCAACTGCAACAACAGTTCCGTGAAGTACGAAGTGTGGCTATTAGTCAGTGGTTCAGACAGTTGGTAATCAGACTTTCCGTGGTTCTACCACGGAAAAAGTCCACAGTTGGCAGAAACACACCTGCATTAGGAGTAGCATTTCTAGTCCATATGAAACAAAAATACACGCTGATCAATGTGCTTGCGCCCACAAATGAAGCCAACAAAAAAGAACCACAAAAAACTGACAAATACTAGTAAAATCTTCATCAAAAGCATCCAAATGAAATTCATACCAAGAAGACACAACACACGGAACCACAAATTGATACAAAAATTGGACCTGAAGAAAATCAAGGACACAAAACTCGCAGAACCATGGGAAAGAAACGAAACGGAAAATTTTCAAGAATTCAAAGAAAAAATTATCAACACAGTCAAAGAAATGATACCACTGACAAAAACACAGAAACACCCATGGTGTAACGAAGACTACGAACACGCACTGGCAATCAAAAGAAAAGCATACCAAACATACAACTCCCACAAAACAGAAGAAACACATGAAAAACTACTAAAAACAAAACGACTGGCAAACAAAATCATTCGACAAAACTAAAGAAAATGCATCAACGAACAACTAAACTCAATAGTGGAAAACTTTAGAAATCCCAACACTCACGAGTTCTACAAGATATTTTCCAATCAGCTCAAGGGATATAGCCCACAAAACCTTTGTTTCCGAAAAGCTGACGGCATTGACAAATAGAGAAAATTGTCAAGAACTAGCAAGATATTTCGAACCACTTCCGAATTGACCTCAACCGACAGAAATATTCCCGAAGATATCCCCTGTCGAAAAACACCCAGAATCATCACCACCGACTAAGGAAAAAATCCAAAAACACATCCAAAAGCTAACGAACAACAAAACATCAGGAGAAGACGGAATTTTAGCAAAATTTTTGAAGAATTTAGGACCAAAATCATTACAAGAAATTACACAAATCATACAAAACATTTGGACAACAGAAAATATACAAACCGACTTGAAAACAGCACTCATTCGCCCATTACACAAAAAAGGCAACAAAACAGACATAAAAAATCTCACTACTTCCGGTAACATAGAAGATCCTATCATCATGCCTCCTAAAAAGAACACAAGAACAATTGGAACCAAAAATAACAGAATGTCATGCAGGGTTCAGACCAAACAGATCGCGTCCAGAAAAAATTTCCCAAACTTAAAACAATACCCAAAATCAAGGCAATAAGAATACAAACAATCACATGCACATTTGTAGACTTCAAGAAAGGGCACGACTTATTCGACAGGCAATCACTCTTCAACACGCTAGAGGAATATGGACTAGACAAAAAACTAGAATCAATCAATCGATCGATAGTCGATCAATCTTCCTGTTTTTTCGTCTAGTCCATATTCCTCTACGGCGTTGAAGTGATTGTCTGTCGCTCGAGTCGTCGGCTTTCTTGAAGTCTACAAATGTGCATGTGATAGGTTGTGTTCTTACTGCCTGTGTTCCTAACGAACACTTGATTGAACAAACATTAAACAAACACTGACGGACACAAAATCCAAAGTAAAATTTGTAGGCGAAATTTCTACTGTTTAACATAATACTGGACAAAGGGATAGAACTAAAGAATATATCGTGTGGGCGAAGTGGACTCTGATACACCTGGGAAGAGGAAACAAAGCAGTCGACATACCCTACCTGGCCTTTGCTGACGACCTAGCAATAATAACGACGAGCACAAAGGCAGCGATTGCACGAATAGAAACATTAAAAGAATGCGCGAAAAAAGTAGTACACATTTATTTTGAAAAAGCATAATTTTTCGCAACAAGAAGAACTGAACAAAAAGAACTCAAAAGAACTGAAAACAAAATACGGGAAAATACATAGAGTCAATCATTTTAAATACTTAAGAGAAATAATCGAACCAACAAGATTGGAAAAGCAAGCACAGAACGGGAGAATACAAACAGTTAAAAGAGCATTAGCGATAACACAAAGTATCTACAACAAGAAATCAATATCAATGAACACAAAAATCCGACACTACAAAACAGTAATCGAACCAATGGCACTATACGCAAGTGAAACATTATCACTCAACCTGAAAGGACAATTAGAAGAACTGAAGAAAGAAGAAGGGAAAATCATTCGAAAAATATTAGATCCGAGTAAAACAGAAGAAGGATATAGATTACAAACGAGAAGAACAACAAAATTCTATGGACACATACCAAGACTACTAAACAGATACATGATATAACAACAACCCTAAAAAGCACAACTAACTGGGTAATACAAACACAAAAAGACCAAAAACCTAAAAGCGAACATAAGACAAGAAGACACCTTCGACAGAGACACATTCAGGAACAAGATATACGAATGAAGAGTTGAAGCATATTCTGACAAACCGAAACAATACCGACCGAAATGATCAGATCTTCTTCTTCTTCTTAGCGTTGTCCCGCTGTTGCAGGGTCCGCTTTCTTGGTCAATGACCGCCATTTTGCACGGTTTTGTGCGTCATTTGGTTTAATGCCACGATCTTTAGGTCACTATTTATGGTGTCCAGTCATCGTTGCTTCGGTCTTCCTCTGGGACGTTGGCCTTCAATCTCAAAATGGAGAGCAGAGTTGACCAGTACCAGGAGCTGCTCGCTGTTCATGGTCATACCATAGGAGTCGTTTCTATCTCATTTTGTCCACAATTGAAGCGACTCCTATTTGCTCTCGAATTGTGTCGTTTCTGACATGGTCAATAAGGGAGATGCCCATTCCCAAACGAAGCATTCTCATTTCCATGGCATGTAGATGACGTTCAGAAATGTTTGACCATCTTGTCAGATGGTCGGCATTCGACTCCATATGGCGCCACAGGCCGTACCACTGTCCGATATATCTTGGATTTGAGTTGAAGTGGCATTTTATTGTCGCTAAGTACACCCGTGACCTCCTTCCACCGCATCCAGGTTGCATATACTCTTACTTCATCACTGAAGCCGCCATCACTCTGTAGACGAGACCTAAGGTACCTAAAGGAGTTTGTCTTGACTAGATTTTCTCCACCGACTTGAATGGTATCGTCAACTCGAGATATTCCGTCTTTTTTACGTTTAGACGTAGACTATACTGGGAGAGGCGGTTATTCCAGTCTTGAACTTGACGTTGGAGTTTCTCAGGAGACATGTGAACCATTACATCGTCCTCATATAGAAGAGTCCAAGGGACATTCCGTTGTAGATCACGAGTGATGATGTCCATGACAAGAACAAAGAGGTGGGATGGTGATACTGCTGAACCTTGGTGGTCCCCGACATTTACAGGAAAGTTATCTGAGGTGCCAACAGCACAACGTACTCTGCTACTGGTGTTTGTGTATAGCATCTTGACCACATTTACTAATAATTCTGGCACTCCATGGTCTCGGAGCGCATACCAAATTAACTCATGAGGAATACGATTAAAAGCCTTTTCGAGGTTGAGGAAGGCCATATGCAGTAATTTCCTTTTCTCACGATGCTTCTCCATAAGTAATCATGGGATTGGTGGATGCGGAAACTCTATGCCGATATGTCCTCAAAATGCTGATGCCAGCGTTTGAGAATCACATGTTTACTCTGTAATATTTTGCCTTGCTTGCTCTTTATGCACACATAGTGTTCAATATCCCTTGTTGATTTTGCTCGCGCTTTGTATTGCTCCTGGTATATATCCTTTTCTCCCTCTTTGGTGTCCAATTTGAGGTAGAGATTGTTGTAATGCTTGCTTCTGCAACAATCGTATAAATACGCCTTTCGTGTTTATTGAAAAACATGTGTGTTACATATATATATATATATATATATATATATATATATATATATATATATATATATATATATATATATATATATATATATATACGTTCTTTGTATACTATCGCGCCATTTTTATCGTTTAAATTCACTCTGGAGACAAGCAGGGCATACACCAGTAATCTCTTTCCTCCTGGTTGAATCGAGGCTATGCCTCGGGTTTCGAAGATTTTGATGCTGTTAGCTGCACATGTGAATTTATGGCTCTCCCAAAAAAACTTTCAATCGCCACTTTCGTTGTGAAATGCCTAATAATTTGTGCATTCGAGCGATTTTTAACGAATGGAGTACACAGTTCTCTGCCCAGTTGTCGATAAAACTATCGTCGTTCAGATGATTTTTTTTTAAAGATCATAACAAAAATTGTGCGGAAATTACAGCAATGACCTTATCATAAAACTAATTCATTTTTGAATGTTTTTCTTATTTTGCCACTACTCTCGAGGAGGTTCGAACCGAGTTCGAATTCAAACAAAAATAAGTAATTTCCGGAATTGTTCTACAATAGAACTGATTTTATTAATAGTTCTGATTGAACTGTGATCATCTGAATGAAATTCCGAAATTGCAAAATTATTGCTCGGCGCATTCGGCCGGTATAGCAACCGAGGCGGTAGGTGGGTACCCGGTTATTAAACGAATGGTAAATCTCTGGTAACTGACCGGACGTTTAAATCAGAGTTTCTGACTAAAGAAGTTCTTATAAAAAATTCTGAAAACATTAATAATTTTGCAAATTTGCGTTAAAATCTAAAAAAAAATTAAATAAATCTTAAAAGGGAAAGGTTTATAAAGGTTTTATTAATGAACATAGCGTTGGATGTATATTTTTTGCTTTATTTACATATGAAAATAAATGTATAAAGAAAATTATTGAGAACGTGAGAAAAATAATATTATGTATAATATCGAGACCTTCAATTTAATAAAACATAAAAAAAATAAATACTATTAACTATTAAAATAATAATAATAATAATAAGCGAACAATACTATATGAAAAAAGACATTAAAAGCTGAACTTCAATAAACTTTGTATAAATATTAAGAAAAAAAAAATCCAATAAAGATTTTTTTTGTTTTTGATATGTTAAAAATCGAAAAGCTGTGATCCAAAAGTAAGTGCTTAAAAAATATTTTTGGAAATTACTAAACAAATTTAATTTTATATTTTTTTCCAAAAAGAAAAAAAACGATCTACGTTTTCTTTTATAAACAACTTTGTCTAAAAACTCGTCTAAAAAAGCTGGTTGTAAATCTTTCACTAAATGCGGTTTGTGATGGCTTTGCGTTTTATCTCTGTCCCTATCACCCTAAAGCGTTTATTACAATTAAAAATCTTCCTTTCAAAAAAAGTTTCCTTTCGTACATTAGCTTCGAATATTGCCGTCAACAAAGCAAGAAATCAATAAAAAATCTATACAAATAATTGTTCGAAAAATTTAAACTTTTTTTGGTGTCTAAAACATTTCCTTCTTTCTAAAAATTATAAAAAAAAAGCTTTGGTAAATCTATTACAGCATTTTGTTACTAAAATCCAATCAAAATAAATACTGGAAAAAAAATTATATCCAAAAATTTAAACAAATCCGCCAAAACTCCTCCACAAAAATCATAAGCAACTTATATTTCCCTTCATTTTTGTACAAAATAAAAAACCTCGGAATAATCCTCCAAAAATCTCCTTTTTTTTTAGGAATAATTTTGTAGCCATGGGTGGTCGAGGACGTCTTCAGCGGAAAACCGCAGCTCGGGCGCGAGCTGCAGCATGTTCTGGATCAGTTCCTTCGCGGACGTCGACACTTCACCCCAATACTCGTCGGGAAAGTCGTACTGGCCCGACAAAATGCAGTCGAATAGTTTCTCTTGGTCGTTGTCTTGACTCACGAACGGCGGGTAACCGCACAACAATATGTACATTATCACACCCGCTGCCCAAACATCAATCTAGAAACACAAAATTACTAATTATAATACACAAAAATTGCGAAAATTGCATTCGAATTAACTGAGATATAAGCCAACCACAAAATAAAAATTTGGAAGTGTCTCAGAAAAATGGCGATATTTTCAAAAATATTGGCTCTTTGGTACTGTTATCCCGTTTCCATGACAACTTGGCTCTTCTCTCCTAAAAGTCTACCGACCCCTGATGTATACGAACTATGGTAGAAAATTAGAGAAGATTATATATGAACCCAGGGCGATAATTACGCAGGGGCAAGAGGGACACGAGCCCAGACAAAACGGTCTTGAAAAATTGAAATAGGTGAAAAAAACCCGTGCGCCTTCCAACCCACCTTTCTGAAAATAGCATGTTATTTTAGGTATGTTATTTAATAAATAGCTTTTATTCAATTTATCAAATTTAATATAGGAGGTGTCCAGTGATGAGGTATTGACCAAGTCCCTAAAAAAGCCAGTTGCCGCACTGTATGAACCAGTCTACGCCACTGGTTCATACCTAGTCCTAAATGGACACTGTATCAAAAGTTGTTGGTGGAGGCTTTATACCCGACTGAGGCGAAGCCCAAATTTTTGCATTCACGCGTCGCGTCGAGACCTCGTATCTCTGATACAGCTGCTACAACGGCAGCTACACCCCTGACTTAAACGTTCATATCTATAAAGCAGACAATGAATATAATTACAAACAAGTCATACCTTGAGTCCATATCCAGATTCGGCTAAAATTTCGGGGGCGACGTACGTCGGAGTGCCGCAAACGGTGAACAGCAAATCGTCCACGTGACACGCCAAACCGAAATCGCCAAGTTTCAAAATTTTTATCTTGTCGCCCTCAAAATCGACCTAGACACAAATACAAAGTTTCACTTCAAAAAAACAAAGTTCCACCTATAAACATTAAGTTTTACTTGAATTACGACTTGGTCTTACTTACAAATAAATTTTCAGGCTTAACATCTCTATGGACAATATTTAAATTATGGAGATAGGACAGCGCCGACGTCAGATGAGTTATCATCAATGCGGCCTGTTCTTCACAGAATTTTTGAGAAACCGTTATTGCATCAAATAGATCACCACCTATAACAACAAATCATATAAACTTACTAAGTCAACTTAACTTATTAAGACACACTCTTATGCCCGCCATACACACAACGGTCCACCGGAGAGGTCTACCGGCACAGGTTTACGTGCGCAGGTAGACCGGAGCGTGTGTGGGAATAGACCTGTGCAGTTTTTTTTATTTATTTAAGATCGAAAATAAAATCTTTCAACGGTGTACCCGCCTTGCCTACCGCCTGTGCAGGTCACGTCAGTTTTCTAGTGTGTTTTGGAATGAAGTGGTTTTGAATATATTGGTATTGAGCTTAGATATGATATTGAAAATTCTTATATTGATTATGCATTTCCAAGATTTTTCAATGTAAAACAATAAACAAAAATGTATTTAAAAATATCTCCTTGATTTTAGAAAAGAAAATTGTATTTGAAAAATAGGTTCTGCCTAAAACACGTGCACGAATTTAAAATTTTTTTATTCCAGACTTTCAAAGTTTCCAATATTAGATTTTCTTCATTTTGTTGCAAGCAAAATTTCATGAAATAATTTCTGTCTAAACCAGTGTCTGCCAAACTGGAGAGGTGCAACGTAAGATTTCGTAGTACAATCACATAGTATAGTCATCGTCCTTAATCGATGCCACCGCAAAAAGAACTGAAGACCGCTCCGGTATACCGGAAAGTCCCCATACACGCTACCGACGTACTGTTGACCTGCGCAGGCAAACCTGCACAGGTAACCTCTCGGTAGACCGTAGCGTGTTTGGCGGGCATTATTCAAATAATTTTGTCTTCTTTAACCCTTTGAAGTACAGAATTTTAGCTAATTTTAAATATCCCGCTTTTCATATTTACACATCACAGGTGGGACACTTTTAATACCGCCGTGCCTCAAATAGTTAACCCGTAACTGCTACTATGCTGATTTAGATATGCTCGCACTATAATGAAAAGGTCAAATTGTCCTTTAACCCTTTCGCGACTGTTGGTACGTATATGTCCCATTGAATTTTTTTAAATTCTGGAGGGTCGGGGATATGCCGATATACAATGAATCGATGTCCGAGAAGTATTCACGTTGTCGTCGTGTATATTCGGAAATTCTCGGGATATCATATGATAATTTACCTTCTTTCTTCCTTTCTTTCTTCTTGTTTTGTGCAGTGTGCCATGCTTTTTCATAACAACAGCTTCTGTTTGTTTCCAAAGCGGGCAGTATTCTATTGAATTTTTCATTATTTTGAACAAAAACGTAAGTACTAGATCGTTGAAAAATAACTAAATCTCGATGTTTTCGATGAAATTCGAAATTCGAAAAAATGTGATGCTGGTACTTATTTGTCCCAGTGTTTTTCATCAGCCATATCTGTCCTAGTAGTGGCGAAGTACAATAATTGTTCTTTATCCTGCAGAATGGCCAAAAAAATATCTTAGCCGAAAAGAGTTAGAAGAAGAAATTGACAATCTTTCCGAAGATTTTGAGCCTTCTGAAGAAGAAATTCCAGCCAAACGACCAAAAAATAACAACGATCATGGTGAAGATCTAGATTCATCAAATAGCTCTTCAAATTCTTCTTCCGATTCGGATGAAGAGCCCTAACCAAATAACGAGAATAACGATGGTGTGGTACACTGGTATGTATATCGACAACATCGCAAATTTTCAACCCAGACGAGCTATACCGCAAGTTACGAAAGAAATTATATTAGCAAAGCTTAATAGGAGTTCTTCTAAACTTGATTGCATTCTACCGAAAAGTTTTTAGAAAGTATATTCTTTTTTTTTATTTTGCGTCTGTAATGGACTCATAAGAGCACTCATATGCGTGCGGTTATGGCTCGCCGAGTGCGATACAATTTTTTCAATATGTATCGACGATTTTTTTATTTAGAAATGGCATAAAAGAGCGCAAAATACAAAAACATAATACAAAAAACTCGTTCGTAAGATTAGGTTAGGTTTATTTTAAATTGCTGAAAATTCAAATAAACGAATCAACATTGAGAAAATTGCAAATTGCGAAAAATCGGAGACAGTGTGCGGATGTGTCTGAGATCATGGTAGTAATGCTAGTGATGAGGTAGAATCAGGTACCATCATTTCATGACTATTGGTCATGTAAGCCGCGATCGTTATACATCATCGCGTATAAGACGTACCCCAACAAGATGTACTATGTGGACGAGTTGGACGAGTAATTGAAATGAATGTTCTAATCAGCCAAAAGTTTGTACTCCCATATGAGTATAGACGAATTAGAGATGAGCATGGGACGAGTTGCTCGTTCCAGATCCCATCGCATGGGATGGATCCCTGTCACTGTCCCATCACATTTTCGTCCCACTGCCCCATCCCACAAACCTAAAATTTTAGTCCCATCCCATTTTTCCTATACAGCACACTTTCTTTTCGGTTCAGACTTTCTTAACGATAATTCGTTCAAATTTAATTTTTCCGTAATTATAAGATAAGTAATTAATTATGCACGAACTAGATTCACTAGATTATCAAAACTCGTACCACTCCGTCCCATACAAATCTGTCGTCCCATCCCATCCCACGCAACGTTCATACCACTCATCCCATCCCATGGGACGATCGTTTGAAAGATCTCTTCGCAAATAATTCAACACAATATTCATTTCTTCAATATTTTCAAAGCCCACGTGATAAAGAAAAGAATTCTGCTATAACAAGATACTTTCTAAATGTCGACGACCATCTGCCGGTAAAATACGCAACTCCTCGTACAAGATGCCATCGATGTTCGCAGCAGAAAAAAAAATTCGAACAAAGACCTTGTCTACCATGTGGAATATAAAATTTGTTTCACTCCGTTCCATACATTCCATTATTATTTCCATTTCATTAGTTTGTAAGAAATATTTTGTTTTTGAATAAATCTTTTGCAACTGTTGGTACATATATGACCCAATTCGGGATTGCAATCCGGTGTCATTTTCAATCCGGCCGGATCCGGCCGGATTTACACCGATCCGGCCGGGTCGCTGGAATTAAATCTAACATAATAAACTTTACTTAATCTACTGAGATCACAACAATTAGGTATTTGAGCATGCTAACAAGTCTTATTCTTATATTTGTGACATACATTATGGTGAATCTGCCTGATGAAATATAATATCTATTTAAATGTGTACTTAGTTTAATCAACTTACTATAAATATCGTTTGCCGGTGCATAAGGCGCACTGTTTGTGCGCCTATAACGCGGACCTATAACGATGTTTTAGAGCTCAACCTCATCTTCATTGATATGTCGCTGTCTTATTTTTAAAAATAGTAACAAAACAGTTTCAGGTTTTCAAAATTTGGTCTTTTTGGAGAAATTCGAGGTTATTAGATTTTCAAAATTCTTCCAAATAGTCTCACAGTAGAAAAAATAGCGAGCGTCTATGAATGTTAATTTTGTTAAATCTTAACCTCGTTTTCATTAATTTGTCGCTGCCTTATTTTTCAAAATATTTACAAAACGGTTTCAGATTTTCCAAATTTTGACTTTTTAGAGAAATTTGTGATTTTTAAATTTCCAAAATTCTTCCAAATGGTCGCGCAATGAGGAAAATAGTAAGAGTCTACAAATGTTAATTTTGTAAAATCTCAACCACATCTTCATTGATCTGTGGCTGTCTTATTTTTCAAAATATTAACAAAACGGTTTTAGGTTATCAAAATTTTGAATTTTTGGAGTAATGTGTGGTTCTTGGATTTCCAAAATTCTTCCAAATAGTCGCGCAGTGAGGAAAATAGTAAGAGTCTACAAATGTTAATTTTGTAAAATCTCAACCTCATCTTCATTGATCTGTTGCCTGCTGCCTTATTTTTCAAAATATTAACAAATTGGTTTTACTACCGGACCTATGTTTTAGAGGCAATTTTTTGGAAAAAAGGTGCGCGTTATACACCAGCAAATACACTAATTATTTTAGGTATACATTATTTATCACAAAACCAATTTTTAATTTGAAAAAACCGTGTGGCGCCATGCGCACCACGCATTTGAAGCTTCTACCCATGCAACAGCGCGATTATTTTACAAAAAATTATCAAAACGGGATCCTCTATATTGGTACCGGATCCGGTAAACGTTTAGTGATGCCGGATCCGTCGGATTACCGGATCCGATTTTCCGGATTGCAATCCCTAGTCCCAATTCAAAACGCTGGTGGGACAATATGTCCCAGAGTCAAATTTGATTTTAGATAAATAACAAAAATTGAGGAGCCTTTGGAGACCCTTAATATGCTGATATGTTGATTGCATTTATTCCTTGAACCCTGACATGGGCGACAAAAACAAATTCGCGATAGGGTTAAGTAGCAGTTACGGGTTAAAATTATTGTCATTAAAAACAATCCTTTTAGCCTAGCTCCAATCGAGAGATCAGTTACACCTGAGTCAATGAAAAATTGACTAAATTATTTAGACCAACTAAATTTAGATTTAGTCAGTTGTCCAACTAATAAGCCTTGTATAACCCTCGAAGGCATCGAATTTAAAATATGCCATCATGTATGCCACGCACTTTTTAAACCACTGTGCTTCTAATGGTGGCTATACACAATACTCCGTATCGTCCAATCGGCATGGCGCTACAGGCTTGACCCAGTCTACAGTTCACCCATATACACCATACACGATCAATTTAAACTTGCCAATCGCCAACCACGTTCAATTGAAGCCATGGCGTCACCATTAACAGACGCCGATGTTTTTGCGTTTTAGTGATGGACGGCGATTTTAGACGTCTTGGGCATTTTACTTATAAAGAAAATTATAAAAAAGAAAGTTATAACGAAAAGGAAAAAGAAGATAAGACATGTTGAGGGAGAATCTTGGCTCAACTGAAGTGACGATCGCGATTGTCATACACAATCCAATAGGCATGATCCAATCGGCTTGATAAAACCAAAACAATTGAATTTCGCTTCTTCCGTCATGTATAACTGTCATGCCAATTCACACCCACACACGGTCAGTTCTACATGCTCGGCAGCGTCATGCCGATTGCACGATAGGCAGTATCGTGTATGGGCACCATAAGATTTAAACTTTGTAAAACAATTTTAAAACTGTTGGAACTTATTCATCATAGAAGTTAAAACTGTGTAATCGCAATATTTATCACACAAACTGTTACAGTTTCTCTTACAACTTCAAATCTAATCTACACTTTGGGTCCCAAAATGTCTAACTAAAGTCAAATGAGTCTAATTTATTTACAAATCTTAACTTCTCTATCTTGAGAAGTATTTTAACTTATTTTGATTGTGTTCATTCGGTTTTTAGACAAAGATTTGTGGACACGTACCTTTCGATAATTCTGCAACTAGAAAGAGCATGTTTGGCGTATCTTGTTGCTCTACAAATCTAATTATATTCGGATGGTCCATTTTTCTTAAAATATTCACTTCATTATCTATCATATCCTCCTGCAAATCAAAAGAAAAACGTTATCTATAAATAACATATTAACTAATGATAAATTCTACAATAGTATATTACATAATGAGAGTTGTAAGAAGCATATTAAGTATGAGCGGAACAGTTACGTAATTCCGCGAGTACGTAATTGTCTTACAACTCGAATTATGTACTGGTGATCTACTATACTTTATCTTCGACCACACTAATTTGTTTCTGTTTAATAAGAAAAATATGTTTGATGTAACACCTTCGACCTTATTTAACTTGATAGAAATGAAAAGAAATACATTCAAAATGGTTACATATCTTTTTATTTAGTACTTATTTGTAGTTTTCGTTAAACGTGAAAAAACGAAATGAATGACAGCTTCTATGTGAATGATGTGAACTTTAATGATTGTTTGGAAATTACGGAGTACTATATTTAAAAATAGTATCTACGTGCAGCTCTCAACCAAACAACTAATCGCAAACCTAACGCTAAACGCTAATGGGTGTTTTTGAATTATTACATTAATCGCGGATTGTTACATATGTGTGTGTTATGATGTATTTACATAGTCCACGAACTGTACAATAATGGGCATTTACAATAGTGGTCGTAGATAAAATCATTTGAATACCTAGGAGCTATCCTGAATGAAAAGTGGAACCCTGAACAAGAGATATAGGCCAGAATGGGGTGTTAGTATGGGGATTAGTTCGCCTCCCCGTGGTGCACCCTGGATAGCGTTTTATTTCATTAAACGTGAACTAAATGAACTAACAACAGCTGGCAACCAGACAATCCTATGAATCTCCTGGTTAAGATGATGACAATGTCTGAGAACAACTGCCGAGCTGTAAGACAAGTGGGCAAGACAGTGAGCATTCCTGAACCATTGACACATTAAGGAATACCTGGAATAAGGAATACCACATATTAAGGAGTTCCTGAACGAAACCGACAATGCAATCGAATATATCCTGTCATCTTTTATTTGCATTTCTATCAACATTGTGATGAGCCATACGCTAAATATTAATAATAATAAAAAAAAACAAATAGAAACACTCCAAGAATGCGCCCAAAAAGTAGGACTTCAAATATCCTTCGAGAAAACTCAAGTGTTCAAGTCACAAAGGCGAGAACATACAAACAAAATACGGAATGATCAAAAGAGTCACACATTTCAAATATCTGGGAGAATTTATCGAAGCTACTGGATCCGAAAAAATCTCACAACAAAACCGTCTCCAGAAAACCAAGAGAGCACTCGGACTTATCAAAAACCTCTATAACAAAAAATGCATGTCAATACAAACTAAAATTCGACACTACAACACTGTCATCAAACCGGCAAGTCTACGCTAGCGAAACACACAAGAAATACTAACTTGAAGAAATCAAGAAAGAAGAAAGAAAAATCATTCGAAAAATACTAGGAGCAAGACTTACTCCTGACGGGTACCGACTACAGTCAATCAAGACAACTGAAAAATACTCAAATATCGAAATTGATATTAGAAAAAGACGAATGAAATTCTTCGGGCACATAGATAGACTACCGAATACTCGACTAACCAAAAGAATACTAGATTACATATCATCACTCAAAAGTACAACACCATGGATGAAAGAAGTACAAAAAGACAACTCCTTCCGTAACAAAGTGAACAACTGGGAAGTCCAACCAGAGCAAACAAAACCTAAACCATACAGATCTAAATGGTCTGACGAAAGAAAATTGGCATTCTCCAACAGAATGAAAGAATACTGGCAAAATAAGAAGAACGTGAAGAAATGAGACAAAGTGCTTAACGTTTTCCAATATTGGGAAAATACGCTATAAATAAATAAATAATAATAAAATAAAAGGCTACAATCGAACAAGCTAGAAGCGTATTTGTGAAATGGAAACAATTACTTAGTGACGGAACATTAAACTTAAAGACAAAATGCCGAACTGTTCAATGGTACATCTGGGCGGTGCTACTGTACAGAGCAGAGGCGTAGACTCTAGAAACAAATATCATGAATAAAATACAGGCCTTTGAGATGCGGTTATACCGACGAATATTAAAAATACCCTGGGCGAAAAAAGTAATAATAAAGAAAAGAAAAACTACATATCTTGGACACATGAATCTGCACATCTCGGACAAATAATGGAGGAGCGTATCGAAGGCAAAAGGCCAATAGGCCGGAGAAACCTTTCATGGTTACGTAACATCCGAAACTGGACGGGTATGGGCGTGGGAGAACTGTTCCACATGGTCGGAGATAGGAAGCGATATAGTGAAGTGGTCGCCAACCTTCAGAAATGAAGACGCACAACAAGAAGAAGAATAGTACTCAAACTAAGTCAACTAAAATATACAGTCAAGCTTTGATATTTGAAGCATTATATAGAATTAGTGAAAATTAGTGAAAAATTAGATAGTCAAGCTAAATAAGCTAAGTAATACTAGTCAAGCTTATAGGTGAAGTCAAGTTACATAAGGGGTCCATTAATCACGTGATGTTTTTTAGCAACTTTTTAAGCCCCCCCCCTGGGGTACGTGTTGAGGTTTTAGGTTAAGCCCCACCTACACAAAATCACGTGTATTTTTTTGGTACAAGTCACGCGCCGCTTTTCTGTTTAAAAATCGCGCGTTCAACGAAAAATATAATACACGTGATATCTCACTACGACCCCCACCCACACACCCCCGTGTGATATTTCGACTTTCACTTTCGAGCCTAACGTGACTAATGGACGATCCCTAAACTAATAATACTAGTCAAGCTAGTAAGTGAAGTCAAGCTAATAAGTCAAGCCAAGCTGTAATTAAATGAGTTTAGGTAAACTCTATAAAATAGATATCATTCATAAAAAAACAACTAATAACTTTTAGTTTACTAAATACCTTTCCTTTACACTTAGATTTATCGATAATCTTCAAAGCGTATTCATCTCCGGACGTTTTGTCTTTACACAATCTGACAATGGCGAAGTTTCCTACAAACACGAAGTAAACGTACAATGAAAGCTGCAACACAATCAGACAACTTACCGTCTCCAATCATCCTGCCCACTGTGTACTTGGTCTTCAACAATGGAGGCAAATTGATATTCTCGTCCTTACTTAACTTAGCTAACAAATTCCCCTCAGACTCAAATGTTCTGTTTAGTTTCTTCTTAGGCATTTTAGGCTTAGGTCCAGACCTAAACAAAAAGAAAACAAAATTTAAAAATATTCCAGGGTATCAAAGTATACATAAACTTATCAAGTCTAATCTATCTAGCCTATTGCGGCATGGGGGAACCTCTCACTAAAGCCCCTTTTCCACTTGGGTTTTTAGTATGGGCAACCCCGGTATCACGTATGGCTCATTCCTTCAGGGTGGGCAGCCCGGACGGTTAGTGCCGCCCTGGTTGAAAAAACATCCTCGGCGGCGAATCGAACGCCGGACTGTTAGGCTGGTTGTCCACTACACTACCGAGGAGGCGTGTCTAGTCTTGTCTGTCCAGTTTTGCCTGCTTAGCCTTGCCCTCTAGTCTCATTTGTCTAGTCTTATCTGTCTGGTCCTGTTTGTCTAGTCTTATCTGTCTAGTCTTGTCTGTCTAGTCTTGTCTGTCTAGTCTTGTCTGTCTAGTCTTGTCTGTCTAGTGTTGTCTGTCTAGTCTTGTCTGTCTAGTCTTGTCTGCCTAGTCTTGACTGCCTACACTTGTCTTCCTAGTCTTGTCTGTCTAAACTTGCCTATCTAGTCTTGTCTGTCTAGTCTTGTCTAGTTTTGTCTGTATAGTCTTGTCTATCTAGTCTTATTTGTCTATTTTTGTCTGTCTAGTCTTGCCAGTCTAGTCTTGTCTGTCTGGGTTAATACTCTCCGGGGGGATAGCCTAATGACGGAAGTCAAGAAGCTGTTCCCAGTACATGAGCGAATGTACTGGCTGGAACCCGTGGGATGGAGATCGGCGCCCCTTTTCACTCCAGGCGAGCTGCAGAGTGCAGTTGGCCGGATGAAGGAGGGAAAAGCGCCGGGTCCTGATGGTGTTCCATCGGAAGCGTGCAAGGTGTTTGGGCATGTGTGTGAGGACATGTGCTTGAGCAGGATGAATGAATTGTTGATGAATGGCAGTTTCCCCAAAGAGTGGAAGAGAGCGAGATTGGTGATGATTGAAAAAGAGCGAAAGGAAGGAGAGGAAGCTAATTACAGGCCAATCTGCCTACTCAATGGGATAGCGAAGATGTTTGAGAGTATGATCGGAGCTAGGATAAATGAGGATCTCGAGAGGGCAGGGGGTCTTTCAGAGGAACAGTATGTGTTCAGAGGCGGCCGCACTACGGTGAACGCAATGATACGTGTGATAGAGAGAGCAAGGTTAGCAAATACGGTTCCATGGCGTACCCGTAGCTACTGCGTGCTTGTAACCCTGGACGTGAAAAATGCCTTCAATTCAGCCCCATGGGGCGGAATCATGGAGGCTTTGGAACTAAAGGGGATAGCTCCCTACCTTCGAAAGATGGTGGGGAGCTACTTGAATGATAGGGAGATAGTGACTGTGGAAGCTAAAATCTTCAAAATGAGTGCGGGTGTTAAACAGGGTTCGGTTCTTGGGCCGATACTGTGGAACATATTTTATGATGAGGTTTTGAGATTGAGGCTGCCAGACGGGGTTACACTCGTAGGGTACGCTGATGACTTGCTGACCCAAGTCTTGTCTGTCTAGTCTTGTCTGTCTAGTCTTGTCTGTCCAGTCTTATCTGTCTAGTCTTGTCTGTCTAGTCTTGTCTGTCTAGTCTTGTCTGTCTAGTCTTGTCTGTCTAGTCTTGCCTGTCTAGTCTTGTCTGTCTAGTCTTGTCTGTCTAGTCTTGTCTGTCTAGTCTTGTCTGTCTAGTCTTGTCTGTCTAGTCTTGTCTGTCTAGTCTTGTCTGTCTAGTCTTGTCTGTCTAGTCTTGTCTGTCTAGTCTTGTCTGTCTAGTCTTGTCTGTCTAGTCTTGTCTGTCTAGTCTTGTCTGTCTAGTCTTGTCTGTCTAGTCTTGTCTGTCTAGTCTTGTCTGTCTAGTCTTGTCTGTCTAGTCTTGTCTGTCTAGTCTTGTCTGTCTAGTCTTGTCTGTCTAGTCTTGTCTGTCTAGTCTTGTCTGTCTAGTCTTGTCTGTCTAGTCTTGTCTGTCTAGTCTTGTCTGTCTAGTCTTGTCTGTCTAGTCTTGTCTGTCTAGTCTTGTCTGTCTAGTCTTGTCTGTCTAGTCTTGTCTGTCTAGTCTTGTCTGTCTAGTCTTGTCTGTCTAGTCTTGTCTGTCTAGTCTTGTCTGTCTAGTCTTGTCTGTCTAGTCTTGTCTGTCTAGTCTTGTCTGTCTAGTCTTGTCTGTCTAGTCTTGTCTGTCTAGTCTTTCTGTCTAGTCTTGTCTGTCTAGTCTTGTCTGTCTAGTCTTGTCTGTCTAGTCTTGTCTGTCTAGTCTTGTCTGTCTAGTCTTGTCTGTCTAGTCTTGTCTGTCTAGTCTTGTCTGTCTAGTCTTGTCTGTCTAGTCTTGTCTGTCTAGTCTTGTCTGTCTAGTCTTGTCTGTCTAGTCTTGTCTGTCTAGTCTTGTCTGTCTAGTCTTGTCTGTCTAGTCTTGTCTGTCTAGTCTTGTCTGTCTAGTCTTGTATGTCTAGACGTGTCTGTCTAGTCTTGTCTATCTAGTCCTGTAGGTCTAGTCTTGTCTGTTTAGTCTTGTCTGTCTAGACTTATCTGTCTTGTCTTGTCTATCTAGACTTATCTGTCAAGTTTTGTGTGTGTAGTCTTGTCTGTCTAATCTTGTCTGTCTAGTCTTGTCTGTCTAGTCTTGTCTAACCGTCCATCTCGACAGTGTAGTTGACAACATACCCGCCTCTCAATGCGGGAGACCCGGGATCGAATCCTGGTCGGGAAGGCGAGAACTAGCTGTTCGGGCTGCCCACACTGAATGAATGCAAAATTTGCGATACCGGGATGGTGCATACTAAAAGCCACAGTGGAATAGGGGGTTTAGTGTAAGCTTCCACCAAACCACTTTTAAGTCTTGCCTGCCCAGTCTTGTCTGTCTAGTCTTGTCTGTCTTCTCTTGTCTGTCTAGTCCGTCTGTTTAGTTTTGTCTGTCTAGTCTTGTCTGTCTAGTCTTGCCTGTCTAGTCTTGTCTGTCTAGTCTTGTCTGTGTAGTCTTGCCTGTGTAGTCTTGCCTGTTTAGTCTTATCGGTCTAGTCTTGTCGGCCTATTCTTGTTTGTCTAGTTTTGTCTGTGTAGTCTTGCTAGTCTACTCTTGTTTGTCTAGTCTTTTCTGTCTAGTCTTGTCTGTATAGCCTTTTCTGTCTAGTTCTGTTTGTCTAGTTTTGTCCGTCTAGTCTCGGCTGTCTAGTCTTTCTATCTAATCTTTTATAATTTTCCTGTATAATTTCTTTGTTTGTCTAATCTTATCTGTCTAGTCTTCTCGACCGAGTTTTATTAATCTATATTACGCAAACTATATTATGTATTCATACCCATTTTTGAGACCGGGAATTTTCTTGTAGGACTGTATAGACTTGCTCTCCTCGAACTCGAGCTCGAAGTCGTCTTGGGAGTAGCGCTCGTTGCCGTAGACGAAGAAGACATCCTCGGCGTCGAAGAACTGGGACAGAGCTGTCACCGCGTTGCCGGACAGCGTGAAGACTTTCCGGACGGCGCCCGAGTCCAGCAAGGCCGCCTCCGTCAGCGACCGGAACACCTGCTCCAGACTCGACGAGTTCCGCTTGTTCAACAACAATCGGATTATCTACAACAAAATCAATAACAACTTAAGCGAATTAGACTAGTCTGTAGTTTGAACTAGAGACTATAAGAACTAGATTCTGGACACGGTGATTCAAAATATAGAGG